>CM017564.1:55620994-56333832 GCA_007844125.1 Sinonovacula constricta | reverse complement strand
TTATTAATATATTAATATGGAGGATCTGACATGAGTTGTTATTTAATACAAACATTTATTAAACGAGTTCAGGCAAAATGATATTTAACGAGCCTGGCGTTTATAAATATGAAGCTGAGAATAGCAGTAATTTCAAATAAGTTAAACATTTCTTCCAGTTCGTTCTATGCATGACTTGATTTTGAGCTAGCGTCACCGCTTACGTCGCCTTGCTCTGATACTAAGTTTATGTACAGGATGCCAACCACCGACCCGCCCTTTAAACACCCATTACTTGCATACTTAAGTCATTTTATGACTGTGGTTGCAAGAACAAACGCGAAAGGTATTTTAGAATACAATTCTATTTCATTTTTTTATATGACGATTTATATAGATCAAGAAACTCAGTAACGCTGCAAAAAGATTGAAAGCATTAAGCAATATTTAAAAGGCTGTACTAACATGGTCATTAACAAAGCCAGAACTTGCAACAATTGCTAAAAGATAAGACGAAGAAAAAAAGTTTACCTTTGGGGTCTATTTTAACTAATCTTTCTTAAATAATTTAAAGTTGCTTTCAAAGTTTGATAATAAAAAAGATAAAATACATTACAAATGTTATATTAACAGTAAAATAAAATATCATTTTAAAGAAACCGGTTTACAGTTGTGAGGCAAAGAATGACATTCATTTTCAATATGTTTGCAACATGCAGCCAATGATAAGACATTAGGATGTAAACAATAAGTGGCGAGGAAATATGTCATTTTAACAAATTTAGAAGAAACTGAAAACTTAGACATGCAAGACACATGTCTTGACGCTAGCTAGGTCATATAAAGAAAATCAAGCTCTTTAGTCAACCTGTGAGGCTTGGTTGCCATTCAGTAATTAAGTTCGCTTAACATAATTAAATCGGACTAATATCATCCGACTATGGGAAAAAACAATGTCATTGAAGACTGTTATTATGTGTATGCCTGGTTAGGTTTAAAAATTTATATAAAAGTACTCGATCTGACCTTGAAGTTTTTTGAAAGGTTTTCCTTGAAAACATAAGTGCTGTTTTCCTTAAATAATCCTCTAATAAAAGTTAAACAATGCCATAATTTTGTATTTTGTAATATTATTCTTAACATAGCCACTTTGATTGGATGCGGCCCTTACAATGACATAAGAAAATCAGATAAATAGTTCCCTTAGCTATTGCAAATCAAAGTTTACCCATTTAAAGTTGACATTTATTTTAAATATATTCGTCGAGAATTCAATATCTATCCGTAAACAATACCTTAATGCATGTATTTAGACAATAACTGCAGATATTTCTGATATTGAGCTCATCATAACGAATAATAAAATGGGTTTTGGAAACCAGACAATCATAAAAATGTAACACTTTTAAATTTTCTATTACATTTATGAAACACGTCTAACAGTCAGTATTTTTATTTAAGTTATCAAAATTACAAAATGTGTCATTTTAGCTGATACTCTATCAAGAAAAAAATGACTTAGGAAATTTGTAACGAAGGATCAGTTGTTAAAGGAATAATCAATCGATGCTCAAATCTTTGTGGTCACTAGTGGTACTATTCACGAACAGATACAAACTGTCTTAACTCAGATTCGGCAGTTTGTTCTCGTTTAATCTTGATCTAGTTCTTTGTATGAATATTTATACACTAAATATGTTTCTGGTTCTGGCTTTTCTATAGCTTTGCCTGTTCTTGTAACTAGCATATAATGTCAGTTCCTATTCAATCGTTAAATATTTGCTCAATCCAAGTTTAATTGAAATGATTCTGGCTAATGAGTGTATAAAATTTATGAATTCTTACACCTGATACTTTCCGACCCCATATTCGTCAAGGTTTGAGATACGTACATGTATAAGACGTTTTGAGATATACCATAACTATAATACCGAATACCATATAAACACAGTTAAAAAAGATACAGAATGAGCGTACAAGTACCATGTGTGTCTTTTTTACAAAGCTCATAGTATAACAATCGTATATTTTTAAGAACATTTCGATTTGAAAGTTTTAGTACCATTTTATTTAATTGTCAAAATTCAATTGTCAAATATGAATGATAAAATTTGGTTAAAAGTGCACGATTTCTAAAATATCACATCAATATCTTATTCCCTTGCTATTAACAGTGACAAATCTTCACTTCGACGCCTACATATTAATCAGTCTGGAGTCATACATACATACATAAATAAATATACTATATATGCGATTAAATATCATGAGTGTTGCATATGTACATATAGACGCATGTTCTCCTATTGTAAATAAGTTTACACTTTCATATCAGTTTACACTTTCAAAAGAAACTTCATATTACCTTAAACCTGCAAAGCTATAAGAAAAGAAAATAAAATAAAGTTACAGCAATGTAAATAATAAGAATAACACATTATCTCTTTCATTGGAAGGGCTGTTTCTTTGACCTCGAGCAAAGCAAGTACAAATCGAAATATTTCTTTCCAAGTACATAATTAGAAAAAAAAAATACCCAATTATTTGAAGCTGTTACTTAAATAAGATCCCGATTTAGATAAAATACTGTATCTTTCCAATTTAAGGTAAATAAAACATGCCATTAAAAAATAAACACGCTGAAATCAACTAGTAACTAGCACAACAACTTCTGATCTAATATTGTGTGCGTTATGAAAATATTTTAAAAAAATGCTATGAAAAAGAAAAATGCTCTTTATTATTTTAATAGAGTAATTGGTACATGAAGTATATAACGAGAATCCGATATCCTGTGGGCAAAATGTAACGACAATATATGCTGTTCATATATTGTAACTTTCAATTGTCTGCATCTTGGAAATTATACTTTGCGAAATGTAATCCAATTAAACAAGGGCATTGTCAATTAAACATACACACTGAATAGTATGTATAGCAGATCACTAGACAAAATGTTTTAAAATAATGAATCCCTAACGAATTCTCACGTTCATCGATTAAGATTTTCAATCATTATCAGTTGTTCCTATATGGACAAGTCATTCCTCGTAGAAAGCATGATACACAACGTCGGTATAAACGCATTCTATATCATTCCTTACCGAAAAAGGCGTCCATATTTATTTCAATGTCGTTGTGTTATTCGTTCAATCGAGGTGTTTATCGTTGTATGGTTGGTACAAAAATCCAAAAATCCCTACTAATGCGAGAGACGCTGATGCTTGACATTATTAATACAGATCAATAAGACACGTGCATATAAAGTCAGTTGAATTGTCCTACAAAGCGCAGCTCACCTTCTTGAATCAAAATAAGTTTTGTTGGAAAAGTTTACATGTTTAAACCTATTTATACGGATATCAAGATATCATCGTTGTTAAATAGATGAATGTTGAATACAAGTCTCTGATGTAATAAATAATGTCGCATGAGCTATCATTGTTTTTTGCTTGTAATATTTCTATCCAGTCTCGTCTGGAATAATATCTCGAGGTAGGAAGTAGAAATCTTTAAGTTAAAGTCCGGATGTAACAGAGAATTATATTTACAACATAAAATCATAATATTTGTAAACGAATTGCAGGTTCGTTTTCGTTTTCCAAGAATATTCTTATGTGAGCCTCACCAGTTCTTCTTATTTAGAATAGCAGCTTCAATTCCGCAGATATGTATTTATGCGAATTTTATTAAAAGAAGTATGCGTGGTAATGAAGCCAGTCACAGAGATTGCATTAAATCAAAGTAAAGTACGACTACACTTTTCTTTACAATTAAAAAATAATTCACCCTAACCATTCTTTATAATGATTCTGCAACAATAGACAAAAAACGGTAATCCCTCTTTACAAATATGCGGCATAGTATTGTAATTTATTCCACCATCTCTAAAAATATCGGTTGATTTAACCCGTGTGATAAAGATGAGCTTGATCAACCAATATTCGCGCACCTGCTCTAAGCCGGACTACTTTTTTGACGAAACGATCAGGAATGTTTACGTGAGCGAAACTCATTTATCGCGCAATTATGCTTGTGATAACACCAAAAAATGCCCAAAATATAAAGATTGGTAAATAGAACAAACGAGGCCACGAAAAGGGATGCGCGAGGTTTCGATCTCTGTCCTGCAGGATTGAAAATTTAATTAGCGGCGTCTTAACCGACTGAGCTAACCGGACGGTTCATATATTTATATATATAATGTACACATTTACAATTCAAAAACTTGCAAAATCTGAAACTCTAAAACAAAATGTAATACAAGCACATGCTTAAACTGTTTAGGCATAGTAATTCAATAAAAGTACGAATTTATAATCTTCAAAAATAAAAAAAATGTCAAAATGTCAGATCAAATGTCATTACATGATGAAATGAGCTAAATCTTTAGTTAAACCAAAACAGCTGTCACAAATGACAGATCTGGACAAATGTGCTAATAAATCACAGATTCTAGACTTAAACATCAACACAAGCACACCAACTCCAATCCCAACATTTCTCAAAATTGTACAAGTCACCCTGTCAAAAACACAATTATCTTCGCTATCTTATGACGCCATGTTATGAATTTCAAGGTCATTAACAAAAACCATGAACGGTTTGTTACCACAAACACACAGAAACCTCGAATGTAATTCGAGTTTCTTAATGCCGTGAGCGTAGCAACTTTAATGTTACAAATCCTTGACATTACACACTACATGTATAGCTTTTTTTTTGTTGTTGCTATATTCCAACAATTATTTTAATTATCGAAATCAATAATATTGCAACCTTATGTATAGCGCAAATAAAATAAAATAGAAGTTTATTGTCCTATTTTTAATTGTAAAATATAGCTATTTTTTATAGACGAATTACTCTATGCGCGCGCATGAATTTCGTGTATTACATAAGAATGCAGATCATGTAGGGGAGGAGCAGTAGCGATAAATTTAAATGTTTCCCTTTTTAATCCATATAAAAACTGTTAATAGTGGGATCAAAAATACCATGTTAGTGTTAATATAGATAAACGTTATCATGCTCGGCCCGAAAATCAGAAAACACTCGGCAGAGGCTCGTGCTTTCTGATTTTCTTAGCTTCACATGATAACATTTATCTATATCAACACTAACCTGGTATTCTCTATTTCTATTACATGTAACACGAGCTTAATCGTGATATTTGGCATTGAGCTCGTTCCTTATTTCACGTCTTAGCATATGCAACCTGTATATCAATGATATTTTAAAAAAATTCCTACAGTAATGCGATGTGTTTCACTGTTTATATCGCAGTTAACCATCTGGTCAGGTGAATATTTGGCAGCTGATATCTGTTATTAAAAAGTAGAAGACAGATATGTCCTGGGGCGGGGCAAAGAACTTGCCACAAGACAGGTTTTCCGTCCCATTGGGCTATCATAATTAAATGTCTAGTCACTAATTTCAAATAAGTACCTTCCATGATCTAGAATCTGTCTATAACATGTCCCTTGATGATGTCTGCACAACTGATGATAAGTCATCCTGGAGACAGTATTACGTAACTGTAGTACATTTACATCATATAATTACCATCAGATACTAGCTTCAATCATTATCTCGAAAGTCTTAAGGCGTTATGTTATATTTATAAATTGATTTTTTTTAATATTGAGACTAAGGTGAGTGAAGATAGATAATTTTCTCGCTTTTAAGAAGATTAATGTTATTTGTAACAATACCATATTCACTTTACTTATGATGAAGATACCATCAGCACACATCCATGACTTCACGAAGCCAGTCCATATGCTTAGTCTTATTGAATGAGTAGTATCCACCAAGGTAGGACCTTGTCACATTTTTACACGAATAATTAAAACACTGGTGCTTGTGCAGTGTTGTGAATGTGCAAATAATCTATGCATGTAAGTATATGTTGTCATTTAATTCCTCCAAAAATAGGAATTCAGGTTCTTAAAGGAAGCTTACCACCTTGGAATTGGGCTGTTTGGCTTATAACCCCTCGGTATATATGTGTATATTTTAGTGGACTGAGCGGTAGAAACTCACAAGTTGTTAAAAGACCAGGAGGGCATACAGCGAGCACTGCGGAGGGCTATACCACTACCATTTTACGACTTTTGTATGTCGTGGCCCTGAATCAGACCCGGGGCCTCCTGTACTGGAACCGACACTCCACCGATTGCGTTACCGCCTTCCGGTCATATGTTATTGCCACTGAATCCAAGTTTCTGACGCCAGCCGAGTGGATGCGTCTTTGTGCATTGGCTTCTCCACGATTGTCGCCTTTTGCGCGGGTCTTTGTGTGTAAATTTGAATTTGAATCTTATTTATAGTTGTATGGCGAAAAAGGTAACAACAGGTTGCTGTGGCTACTGACAGTTGTCATGCAGGCAGCCGTCTTTTGACATTGACAGAAAAAAACAGGCCACCACTGTTTGTTGTTGTTAGTAAGAGATATGGACAATGTTGTCTAAATATTGCCTGTTCTAGAACATCTGCCTAGCACGCCGTGGCTGGCAGATTATCCAAACAAATATAATCATGGCTTCTGTTAGCACTATGGAGCATCAAAGAGCCAACACCGCTTTCATTACAAAGGACGTGCATCGATATCGAAGCTTTGTGCAAAACATAGCTCCCTTGGGAAGGATTCCTTACTGAAATGGTCCGAACAAAATCCTTAGATCGGAGACAGTATCCACGTGGTTGGATCGTTTACTAACGCCAGCTTGCTAAATATAAATTATAATGGCACGTGGGAGTCATTGAAAGACACAAGTTTCACCAATATTTTAATCATAAGCGTTATTCTACAATCATCAACACAAACTTTTTGGCTAGCAAGACATACATCAATTCCAGTCTATGTAAATCGATCGATCATAGCCCGCCTTAGTCAAGATTACGTGGGACAGGATGAAGGCATCTGCCTAAGAACGACGACTGGAAAGCAAACTAAGAAAGGGATCAATTTGTGAGAGTTAAAGAAGTTTTTGGCCCCTTATAAAGGCATTCATTTAGATTGGTCTACAAAGAATGACAGCTCACTCGAAATCCTCACGAGAAAATTAAGGCCTTTCTGAACGAGCCATGGTCAACGATGAGCAATACACCAATGACAGATGAAAGGACACAAGGACACTTCATCTAACTTCTTAACCTCCCATCCACTGTTACAGTCACATAGAGACCAGATTTCACAGCATCCTACTCCTGTACAACATTACGATCCAACAGCTCAAGAAGAGGTCCACAAAGTAATATAACTAATAAAATCGGGCATATCAGCTATCACGGATAGCATCCTTGCAGCATTATATAATGCACTTAACAAATTTCGTGCACTTCATGTATTTCATACTATGCTGAGCAGTATTTGAGAAGAGACAGATATGCTCTAAGCGATGCTATATTACTATGAGAACAGCCTGAAGCGGCAACAGATGCGGTTTTGGTCTTAATTGCTAGAAATATTTTTGTCTAGCTCTCGTGATGCTTAACAGACATATTATCACAGTCTTGGAATAGACTCTGCCCGAGCCAAAAGTTGGCTTCCAGTTTACCAGTTTATTTGTTTCATGCTAACTTGGCCAGAAGATTCTTGTTAGAAGCCATTTGCGGAGAGCCATTCGAACAATGCTGCATTTCAAAATGGCGTTACTCATACTGTGTTCCTTCTGCCGTGCCCTTCAGTCTGTTTTATGAAAATTTATGTTTAATGCTGTACAAGATCTGAATCTGTGAGTGTACATCTCAATGGCTCATTGATTTATATCCGGCGCCTAGCTAACATAAACATTAACTAACGGTCTTTGCTTATGACTCTACGAGCCTCCAGCAGACAATCGTAGGAAGATTTATCCCAGGAACATATATATATATATATATATATATATATATATATATATATATATATATATATATATATATATATATATATATATATATATATATATATATATATATATATATATATATATATATATATATATATATATATATATATTTGGCTTTACGAGTACTTTCATAAAGTCATTTTTAACACTATAACGATACTAACACGATTGATAAGAAACAGGGATCGTGAGTGCGAGATTAATTCCCTGATAACACTGTTGATGTGATTGTGTTCACTCTATGATCGTAAATAAGTGGGTTTGTCTGGTAAAAATATCAATACAAACTGATAATATAAAGTAAAACATACAGCATCGGCTAATGTTAATACACTAAAAATAATACACTGGTAAAATGTTCAGAGTGCAAGCTTTTAAGTTTACCGTTTGAGCGCTTGTGCATCGTTCGTGGCGGAATCGTGTGAGTGACTGCAAATAGCGTATTCGCGGTCACTAGTGTGTGTTCGACTGTTTCAAGTAAGTTTCATAATTTCTGTACCGCTCGGAGAGCATTGAACAAAAGTCACAGTTTCGTCAGTGTGTTTGGTCCAAATACGATTGTATTTCTGTATTATATAGTGATTTAAACTAGTCGGACTTGCAATGTCCAGTATATGATTAATGGAGATATATACTTGTTTCTTTTACTTAGACCAATCTGATCATGTTCATCGTATCCTAATGTGTATGCAATTATCTAAAAATATCCCTTCAACGAAGCGTAGAAATTTGAATTATGCATTCTAAACCTACACTGTACGTATTGTCGTTATTATCTGTCCTAAGAATGACAAGAAGTTGGTATTGCTCCGTTGTATGAAGAATTTCATCCACAATATAGGATTATATCTCAAAATATATTTTATTCAATTTCATCCTTCAATTTAATGGAAGGCGTGATGGTTTAATCACGTCGATTTCGTCGTTTTAATTCTGTTAATGAATTCACACGTTGCGACATCTATAAGCTGGACTTGAGGGTACAAACATAGGTTGGCTTTAATTGAGGTTTGTTTGTTATCGTAGGTGTGAAAATACATACGTTAACGCCATTATTTAACATAATGTGAGTACAGTTCTGGAACCGTAACAGTTGTCACACGATACGATATACGTACGGTACGATTGCGTTCGATGTACGATACCATGTGCGGTTTTTACACGATACCATACACGTTACGGTTCGATACCATACACGATATGCATTACGATAGAAAATCTACACGTTACGATGCGATACGGTGTACGCTTCGATACAACAAACTGTACGGTTTCCGTTTACGTCACGTTACACGAAATACCATGGCAAATGCGACATGTTGTTAAAGTAAATGCTCAATCAGCCTATATATACTGTACCAACTCGGTTTAGTCCAAATCGTTCTGCCCCAATCGGCCCATTTCCAGCGCATATAGGTGGTAATGTTTTCACACCTTTCAAATGAGACAATACAACTATTTCCGTCTAAATAGTAAAATGTGTAGGCAAATGATAAGTAAGTGAAGCCAATATGATACACTGTTTAAACATTGAACAAGTGTTTAAAGATGTACCATGTTAAGACAAATTAATTTAAATCTGTAATTTACTAACATTCTTACACCACTTCTCTATACACGTATATTCCAATTTTCTACCCGTATTCCCCGCATCCGTATCTGCGTTTTTACTGCAGTGAAATTTCACAGTCAGATTATATGTGCGGGGATCTTCATACATGTATGACATATCTTCAGACCGGATGCAGGTGTTGTGCACTACAGCTAAATGACCACTGCCCGTCTAATTTGAATATAAACGTTGTGTCATAAAAGTGTCAATCTGTGTGGGGGCTTATAATCACTCGCGTGATTTGTAGGTATATGTACCGAATAATCTACATAAATGGACTAGCTGCTAGAAAATAAATAACATCAGAAACATACCATTGTCTCATACTCAACCCTTTTACAAGCTTTTACTTTTTCAGTAAGGTATAGTAGAATATGGGTCAATTGGGAAAAAAACTTAGACTAAAAAGATAGAAACAGAGCTATTAAATAATAATAATATTATTATGAGACAAAATTGGACTAACACCCGACAAATTAACCCCGGCTGTCTTAGTTATTAACAAATATTTCAGACAATTTACGGAAAGAATAGACAACAACTAAAATACACATGTTAGGCAAAATAGAAAATTTGGAGATTGGAACTCCCCATCATAATATAGCCTATGATTAAATATTACTAGACTCAGACCCGGACCCAGCTACCTAGGTGAAGAAGATAAGACCGCCCCCGTCGACAAAGCAGAACTAATTATACGCGCTCTTAATCTTTTTTAGAATAAATGCATTTTATTCAACATTTAATTAATAATATAGAATAACACCTACATAAACTGAATTAATAGAATGTCCAACCGATATCATATCCAAATCAAACAATAACTAAAGTTTCCAAACCCACAAGACACGTGATGGGGTGATATCTCTTTAAAATCTAAATATTCCTAATAAACAAATTCTCTGATTGGCTGGACCCCAATTTGGCGCAAGAATATGACTGTTCTTTGTTAAAAGGCATTACACCTCAAAGAAAGTATTTCTTAAAGTTTTCACCATTGAAATGTTTTCTACTCCTGATTAGAGCTGGCATTAGTTACGAGGAAGTTTTAAAGTGAAAAAAGTACGGGAAAAGTGTGTAAGTAGTTGAGCTTTGGTTGGTAATATAATTAGTTTAGTATATCGTATATAATATATATTTTAGTAGAGAATTAAATGTATTTACAGGAGACTGTAAAGACTATATATGTCTGCTGTCTTGCTTGATTTTGCAATGTTTATATATTATATCATTTTCTATTGTTGCCCCAACGGTATTCTTTTCAGTATCCATACTGCTGTCAAGGTACATGCCGAAGTGCGCTAGTTATTCAAGGAGAGTATGTAAATGGCTTCATCATCCTAAAAAGACTTACTAAGGACCATTTCGTTATAAGAGGAAATCGATTTAAGAACAGACCAATCAACACCTCCGGTCAACACGTTAGGGATCAAACCAATCAACATACCGAACGGCTAAAAATCTTACTTCCTTTAAGATAAGTGGTGTCATAAAAGTGTCACCAATTAATTGGAATTAACACACGTGCACGTGATTGGCAGGACGGGAAAATGTACGGAAATTAAGAGGGCATGATGTCAGATGTTTACTGTTATTTATGATACTAGCACATTGTTTTGACAAACACATTCACACCTTAAACGTTTGGTCACATCACTGGCAGAAGAATTGTTAATTTGTTTGCTACACTTGTGAACGTACTTTTTATTGAATTTTCGTCGAGCACTGAATTGCTTTTATTTATTTATTTAAATTCGCATAAATGTGTATAAAATTTACGCGTTTAAAATAATTGGCGAAGAGACTATATCAGTTTAGATTGTGCCCAGCGATGACATAGGTAAGCAAGCTTTACAATTAACTAACTTGTCGGAATATCAGAGATGATTCCACACGGTCCAATCATTTATTAACAATGTTGATTGTATATGAGCCATATCATTTGAATCCCAGTTTGAAGGTGTGCAATATTAATTTTCTCATCGATAGTATGCATGTACCGGAAATGTAATATATAGTTTAGTTTCTGTTTAGAACCATAAACTTCTTTTTGTATTTGTGAAGCATTTATTATGACATTTAAATTTCCTGTGAACTTTTGTATGAGCATGATAATGCCATTAGAAAAATGTCACAATATATGTATCTTTGTATCAATGAATTATGAGAAGGCACAGTGCAATTCTCCTTGTGTTACGTTACCATACTATACGTTCCGTTACGATACCACGGTCTTGTCATAAGCGTTACGTTCCGATACGATACGATGTACCATTTACGATAGGGTTCGTTACGTTACTTCACGATAGGCCTATTACGTTACACGATACGTTACGATACCATACGATACGTTTACGATAGACATACGCACGATATACGATGTTTTGGACAACTGGTACGGTGCCAGGACTGTAATAAAATGTGTACAGAACATTTTTATAAACCTGTGATGATGTAATACCTTCTGCGATAAAATAATTTATTGTATATTTCCATTCGGTGAATATACGACGAAATGCTCACAACTAGTTTCAAATAAGGTGATTTTCTCCTCTGCAATGATACTGAGATTTGATTCAATACCGCCCAAGATGTCCGGTTTGTTTTTAAACGCGAGTGAATTTAAAACTTGCACGCGAATGTACGACTTGCAAACGCACACGAAACGTGAGCGCTACATGAGCGGAACACGTTCGCATGAAGGGCAAAGTTCGCCTTTGCACCACTGCAAACAAAGACGGTGCATCTCCAGGAGAAATGTTTTCCTTACAAAATTCAGTTTTAAGAGCATAACATATTGTTAAAAATATCACTTTGCAATCATCACGGTTCTAGTCATATTTATACGATAATATAGCATATGTAAAAGAAATTGTCTTAAGGTTAAATTTGAAAATTCATATCACAGCTTGATAATTTTTTCTCAAAATTCTCAAACTGATGTTTGTTTTAATAGATATAAAAATAAGTGACTCCTGGTCACGTGTAAATATACTTTGTTAACATATGTTTATTAATTAAATTCTTTGTAGCCCGGTTCTCGTGGTACTTGTCGGTTTTCCTTCAGTAAAAAAATAAGTGCCAGTCAAGGTTGCCTGTTTCAGTATAGTTATATTAACAACTAACTCTAGGTTTATCATAAGAAATTCAGCAGTCGCTGACAGTGTTCACCCTTGTTTAAAAACATGCTTCCTTGACGGATGACCTATTTTACTAATGCAGGGGAAGCAACTCTTTATTATCGCGTTTTTAACACCACTTTCTACGGAAGATAAACATCATCTAAATGAAAATGTACTTAATGGAGAATCCACAGTCTTTCCATCTCATGGATGTATTTTTAACAGTCTTCACAGAGGCAAACTGTTTAAGGTCATTTAAGTTTTAATAAAGAAAATGTCAGTATGTCAAATACACAGTATGTCAATACACAATACACAATTTTTTAACCAGATTTATGAAAGGAAAGTTTTTTTTTCTGATTTGCAAAAGAAGAATAACACTAAAAGCTCGAAAATGTTTACTGTTAAGGACAAAAAGGAAAATCAAACAACGATTTATGTGTTCTGACAGGACTGGAAACTGTGTAATAATCGGTGTACAATAAACATTACCAAACTGCCAAAATCGGTCCTTATTTGCTTCCGTAGGAAAACAAGTCGCCATATCATCGTTAAAGAAATAGAGCAAATGTCACATGATGGATGACGTCATTCGATGTGCAGACGATTTACCATTGAAATGTCAAATGAAAATATGGAAGATTAAACAATGTTTTACCCGTTCGTTTACGGCAGGAGGTCACCATATAGTTATACTAGATCATGTTTATGATGTTGACGCAAAACGTTAGTACTTACTGTCGTTATTTTGCATTATAACCTTTTTTTCTCAGAGCGAAAGAAGCGCTTCCTGTTTACATTTTTGACAACCGGAACCCCTTTATAGGTTGCGTTGTTGTCCCAAAATAACGCAAAACTGGATACCGCGATAATAGCGAGCCGCGATAATAGCGATACCTAAAAAATGCTTATGCAGTATTTACACACTTTCTACCAAACTCCGACACCTTCTTACTTTGTACTCATTAATATTTACATTTTGACAATCTGGTGCAATCTCAATATATATATATATATATAT
Source organism: Sinonovacula constricta (assembly GCA_007844125.1). NCBI lineage: Eukaryota > Metazoa > Mollusca > Bivalvia > Cardiida > Solecurtidae > Sinonovacula > Sinonovacula constricta. The sequence continues at coordinate 56,320,203 of CM017564.1, read as the reverse complement.
ATATATATATATATATATATATATATATATATATATATATATATATATATAGGCTATGTGTGTGTGTGTGTTTGTGTGTGTGTGTGTGTGTGTGTGTGTGTGTGTGTATGTGTGTGTGCATGTGTGTGTGTGTGTGTGTGTGTGTGTGTGTGTGTGTGTGTGTGTGTGCACGAATGTGTGTGTGTGCACGAGTGTGTGTGTGCAAGAGAGTGTGTGTGTTTGCTCAGTCATTTTGTATAAAATAAAAAATAAAAGCATTTTTAATATTAAATATTACTGTGATAACTACTTAATTACGATTATGGTTTGGGGGGTTTGAGTTTTGTTTGATCATTCTGTGCAATTTAGTTTGATTCTTTGTCGAAATTGTATAATATTTACTTGAAATTATCGTAGTTTTAAGTTTAAACTAAACTGGAAGTATAAACAATTAACTATTTTAAATTGTTGAAAAATAATGTATTGTTTGTATTGTTTAAAGTGTGTGTGGTGTGATTTATGTTATGGTATTGTCACCTAAAAAGTATAAAACCGGTGTGATAATATTTTAATATTTGCTTTATCAAACACGAGTGTGTAAAACTTGTCACGCACATCCGGAAGGACTACTTTATAAATGCATAATTCCATGCCGCCCTTGGAGTTCCAAGAGTTCTCAACGTTATCAATAAGAGTGTTGATTTTAATAATGTAAGGGACGCAACAGTTTGCGATACAAATAAAACGTGTCTGAAGGATTTAAATCCCTTCGTTGGTGTTTTGTATTTATTTATTTATTTATTTCTATCATATGACGTCACATGTTATGATGTAAATTTCATCGAAAACTGTACGCCATCTTCGATTGGAGATAGTAGCGGCAAAACTATAAAATGTCACTCAATCTAGTAGTCCTATACAACTAGTCTGTTTACACTATACCCCACCCTTCTATGGTTTAGTTTAAGTTTTACGATACGCCGATGCACCTACTGTGAACTTGTAGTGAATTAAGCTTCATTTTTTATCGTATTTCTTTTTTGTTTATGCGTATAAAAATGTTACACTCACACTCAAATGTGAATTTCACTCCCGAAAAATAAAGTAGAACAAAATATTACCATTTCTACTTATAAAAAAGATTGTATAATGAAAGGAATATTATAGTATTGTCGAACAAAAAATGCAATCAAATTCTATACGGAAAAACTATATCGTTTGGCAAGTCTCGCAAGTGTATCCTCGTATAATAATATGTTCTTTATTCAACACCAACCTAGCATTTCCTACATATCATATCTTTGAAAAATACAACAAAGTTCTTATAAGAATCAGCATATTCATAAGAATTGAAAAGCATCTAGACAAAGTCAAACATGCACACAGGTTAATGCAAAAGCGAAAAACAATAGCCTACAAACATACAGAACAAACAACAGTTAGTCATTGGAATGGTCAGTTGGCCAATGAACCGAGAAAGGTGCTTAGGGACATATGAAATGATCTTATTAGAATCCCACAGAAAAACAAAATGCTTTTAGATCACAGCTGAATACTTAATCTTGCATTATGCAGAGGAATGCTTTTGCAGGGTGGTTGTACAAGTAAGTAGCACTTAATGCACATAGCCTTACTTAACTGTCATTGATCATCAAGACTATGATTACACCTATTTCTGACACCACAGCAGCCTGAGGCTCTGTACAGCCAGGTAGAGACACCCCGACAAGTATCCTCCCCGACCCATCAACCTACCAATGTGATTACAGACCAGAAACCAGATAATGAAATTCAAATGCTTATCTACATTATACTTAAAAGAGTAAAGACAACATAGATATGACATACTAATGATCAGAAAAAACAATTATTTACCGCATTAAAGCGGTCTGTCAGCCAGGAGAGTGCCTTCGCCTGGTTTAGGGAGCACTCCAAACTCACACGGTCTGAAGTTTTATTCCCAACGATATACAGTGCAAATCATATATCCCATCATATGGAGATAACTGAAGTATCCACATGCGTCGGGAGTTTGTATATAAGCACCGTATTGATTTGTTTAAAATTTGCAATTAACTATCATAATATGTACAATATGTACATGCGTTAAGATCTCCGGCAATTAATCAGTTAATAAAAAAGAGATACATCTGTAACATAACAGACCGCACAAAGAAATTATAAGATACAATTAAAATATTACAAATTAGTAAATGACATTATATGATACAAATAATGCCTCATTTGCCAAATGGGTACACTTTTCTATCACGAAGAGACGTGTGATTCTTTAGCAAATAATAAAGGAAAATCATAACGAACAACGAGACAGAATATAAAATTGCTAAGCATCTTTGTGTATAAGATAGGTAAGTAAGCCAGTTTCTTTGTCTACTGTCGTCTCTCATTGTTGTTGACACTTTAAAATTGCGCTGTACTGATGTCGATGCTAGTTTAAACATTCAAATATGTTAGTATTCACATACAAGTAGGACCTTGTCATATTGTCGTAGTACTACCTATTTCTAATACATTAATTGATGTATTATTTGTTCAAAACTTTGTCGATTAAAGAAACAGAGGTACTTTGGTTTTCAGTTACTGCAGGCAAATTGAAGACTGGTTGTTGTGTCGTGTGTTTTTTAATTACTATGGTCTGCAAATGACAGATAAAACAAGAAATGAAATTGTACACTTGACTTTTTTAACATTATATATTCCTTAGATATCCATTTTTGTTATAAGATGAGGAAACAAACACAACGAAGAAGTGTTTGAGTTGTGTTTCGGACGTCAGATTGTAATCAAAACAAAAATATATTTGAAGCAGTGCATTCATATAATTGATGTACTATTGTTTCTGTTGTATTTCCACAGAAGCTGCGTTACCAATATCTGGTGTGTATTACTAGCGCAATACATCGCAGAGACACACTTGGGGGTCATTATATCGTTTGTTCATCTATTTTGGTGGAGGAAGTTTATAGACCATTGTTTTGGTAGCTTCTCCAGGTCACCGCAGGTCATCTGGAAGACATCCCCACTTAAAGTCTGTTGCCGCCTCGATAGGGACTCGAACCCACGTCGTGAAGGGGCTAAGCAGCCAGAGTGACTCTACCACTACGCGAAGGACGCCGCTTTGTAATTTTGGAATTCATGATTTAGTAGATTTGAGTTTAAATAACATTTATTATAACAACTTTTATAATGTAACTTTTAGAATGCACTATCATATATGAAGAAAAACATGCTTCTTTGTTTGAGTAATGATATTTAGGACAATAAATAGTAGCTGTTTTGTTAAAAAACAATCATTGTGTTAAATAGTATTTTAGGTGTGAAAAAGGTAACGCGACATTTTCTCTTCTTTGTTGACTTTGGGTACATGAAGAAAAATGTAATGCAGTAAAATGTCTATTTTATGTCTGAGTATAATGGTTGTTATTGGTTGTAAGTAAACTGGATTATCAGCTTATAGGTATTATTTGTAAAAAATATTGTATACAGGCGCAAATTGTATATTTACGAAACAAACGAGACGGGTTTGCGCGTCCATTAGAGAATAGAGTAATAAGAGGCATGTAATCCCGACTATGGAAAATATCTGCAATCCAACAGCACTATTTGTAACACTACAACCAAACATAAAACTACAACTTACTATATGTTTTATTCTTATACTATGTACAAGTTTTGTTTATAAAAATACTGTGGTAGCCGAGTCGGTGAAGTAATGATGCATTGCGAGTGATTAAAGGGTTATAGTTCATAGGCAAATGGAGTTGATTGTTTTTTCTGAATTTATTTTCTTAACCATATTATTATTTATACGTAGCAAATAACACGTATAACAAGGCCAAGTACAGCGTTAATAAATGGAAAGTTGTAAATCTCAAGGAAATTCTAAAATATAATTAACATTTAAACGTCTCTAATGCAACCCAGATGTTCCGAAAATAATTTAGTGTTTTTCTAAGTGGTTTTGAGTTTTGAGTTGTTCATGTTTTTAATTTGCAATTATTCAAGTCTTGAATGTCGAATCGTTCCCTCCAAGTGGAGCAGCACTTTTTATTAAGTCCGCGGTCAGTTTCTAAACATTAGGATTTAGGAATTTCAGCTAATCAAAAATCACTTTAGGAATAGTAACCAATCAAATGTAAGTTTAGGATTTCGAATTCTTAATGCTAATATTTTATGTAGCTGACCGTTTACAACAATGATTTCGTAGCTTTTGAATATAATTTAATATCAGCTGATAAAATAAGTACATGCTAACACCAAATAAATTTATTTTTATAAATGTCACAAAATCTTAATAATAAATTATGCACACTTATGTTCTTAAAACCATAAGAATTCATAAAATATTAGGATTCCTAATTTTAGGAATAAAATAGCATACATGCGCTCCCAAACAATGCTGGAGACAAATGTCTGAATTTAAAAAAAACATCATTTCCAATGGAAACTGTATGTGAGATTACTAGACCGATTTCTATGAACATTTACGTGTGATCACAAACAATCGAAAAACAAAGATTGAAATGAGCGTTCTAACAATGGTGGAATTACGACTAAGTGGCATGACATGATGTCTGAAGCGACAATTATCCTGAAAAAAGCAATGTAATACCTTGGTAAGTTTATTATTATGACACGGCGACGTAAGCGACATCAGCTAAGGCGGTGTTTTATTACGGTGTCATAAAATTGCTTTAATTTTGTGATTCAAAGTGTTATAGTGCGAAACTGTGGATATTCTAGTTTTCTAAAGTAGACAGTCGATGAAAAGTAAGATACTTAATGTGTTTCTGAGAAGATTCAAGCGCAAATGGCTGATAAAAATTCGAGTGTTAGTGAAGGTCATGCTCAGACAGGAAATAAACATGGCGTCCCTCTGCTCTTCTTGAGAGAACGAGATTTGTTTGGATCACAAAGGCCAGAAAAAAATGAATGGCTAACTCATGTTGAACTCTATCGTGCTATTGGTAGAACAATCCAAACATCACATATCACTGGCCTTAAGAGAGTTAATAGTATGTGGCGGATATACTTATATAATTTGGAGGATAAAGTCAAGTTGATGGCAGAAGGTGTACATCTAAGGGGAAAGACCTTGCAGAAGCTCAACACAAATCCTGATCGACTCGATGGCGAAGAGACCATTAGAGTGAGAGTGAAGAACATTCCCCTGTCCGCAGATGACGGTATCATAACACAAAAAGTAACATTGCTAGGTTTAGAAGTCATACAGTCATATCGCGAAAAACTGCGTATTGACAACAAACTGACCAATTGTGAAACTGGAGATTCGTTATTATCAAAACAATATCCCTCAAGGAGCCTCTACCCAGGACCCTTCAATTTGGTCAATTTGTAGGACGTGTGTTCCACTATGGACAAAACAGTAACCAGGGTACACAGCAGAAAGCAGTCTGCTCAAAGTGTCTCAAAGCAGGCCATCGATTTAAGGAATGCCCGAAGGACTGGAATTGCAATAAATGCAAACAGTCTGGACACAGACAAGCCGACTGCACCGCTGCGGACTGGACAATATCAGACAACGAATCTGACAGTAATTTATCGGGAGACGAATCACCCAACGAGTGTCAACAAACACACACGCCACGTTAACAATCGCGCACGAGAGTTACGAGAGTTCGCCGAAGGTTATCATCACACAGCTCTAGCCTTAACTCTAGACAACAGTCCATAGACCGATTTGTCAACACAACAGGCAAATCAAATGCAAATAACACGTCAAACAAAAACAACAACATAATAACTGAACAAAGCCATTCACCATTTAAAGAAGTACGTGCTAAAGAAAAATCAGCAGTGATACAAAAAGATAAAAGAAAAAAATGAACATAGTCTTCCACAAACAATTTATCGTTTACGGACAATGATTTAGAACGCAAACCTAACATAATGCTACGTTTTCAAGGAAAACTAGGCGAAAAAAGACATGCATACACTGTGTAATAAGTAATAAATATATATACAACCATTAAAAAGTATAAAAATGATAGAAAAGAAATATTGCACAAGTGAGAACTATCACATAAGCTTCAGAAAATTAAAATATAAATAAGAATTGAACTCACATAACAATGTCAACAACTAGAGTGAACACTCTTTTTAAGATCAACTTACCACTTATCTTCCTTAACGCAGGCATAAAATCCCGTGCATCTATAGATGTAGTCTGCTATGAACCGATAATATCCCATGTCAATCACGTGTTTCATGTGTTTGAGTCTTGTACGTACAGTTGCTCAGTCCAGATGAAAGACATACAGGACACTATACAAAAGGTACAGTGTCTATTTCAAATAGATTTAGATGTGGACCGAAGTTATCGGCAACGTGTTTTTGTTGTTGAATATTTTATTCTTTCTTTCTTCCCTTTTTAACGACAGAATTAAAAAAAAATCAGAATTGGCATCCATTATCTTTACTTTACTGATAAGCAAGATAATATGTAGCTATGTCGTAATTTCAGTAAAATCCAGCTACCGAATGTCTTTTTTTGTAGTCAATATGTTTGTTTTCATTTTTCCGTAAATTTCATTAAATTACATATAGTATTGTTCCAACAACGATGGTTACACCAAAGCGTCGTCAACTCATTAAAGTATTTTCTTAATTTTGATGTCTGCAACTTCACATCTTCTGAGTCAGAAACTTTAAATTTACATTTTCTAGTCCAGTTCTTACTTAAAGATATACTGGCACACACGGTGATGTTTTTTTTTTTTCTTTCAGAACAATTTAACCTTCACATGCGAAAGCTAACAAAAGTTTTAGTAAGCTTTGTATTGTAATATCCATCAGATTTAATCCATTGTCTTTTAAAGTCAATAGGGCAGATTATTTCCCAGTTTATTTACTGTTTACATTGTTATTGCTATGTTTATTATTGTTAACACCACTGAGTTCTCAATGTAGTAAGAACTACAGATACTTGTGTTTTCGAACGTTATAACCTCTTACGTCAACCTAATTACCTGTCCTAAGATGCCTTTGCTGTCATATCCTTTCATTATCCTTTAGTTGATGAGTTATTGCCTAGCCATCCAACTTGCAATGTATTCTACTGTGTATTGTTATTGTCATATTTTGTTTTTGTGTTTCACACTACATCCTTTTTATACGATTTGTCAACAGTTATTTATATGCTAGCTCAATTATCAACACTTTCGATTTTTCATATATCACATATTTGATCAAATCAGTTCAGTTCTTTTTTAAACTACACACAAGTATACAAGCTCCAGATCATACCTTTTCTCAAATTAGTAGTTCCTTTAACCAATAAGAATATTGCAACCACACGCAGTTCACACGCAATATTTATTTGTTTAAACACTCATGGCGTACAACAATAAAACTTACTTTCACCTTTTATCGTTAAATTGTCAAGGACTTAGAAATTATAATAAGCGATCCAGAGTTATTCAGTGGCTGAATCATCAACAGTCTGATATTGCATTTATCCAAGAAACTCATTTTTCTCAAGATTTAACTACTTATCTTGAACGTGAATTCTTTGAAGTGAATGGCTTTCACTCTTTTGGTGCAAGTAATATTCGAGGTTGTTCTGTATTTATCCGTAAAACAATGCCCGTCAATATAAAAGAGCAATACACTGATTTACAAGGCCGATACAACATTCTAATTATAGAACTGTATGATAATATATAGACTCTGATAGACGTTTATGCTCCAAACGAGAAAACAATAAGAAATATTTTCTACAAAAATATTTCAAAATTATTATCAGCTAAGTCTCAAGGAAATATAATTATGGGCGGAGATGACAACGATACACTAAATAATATTGACAGAATATCAACAAGGTACACGACTCAAAATCAAAAACCAGCCTTTAATCTTAGCTAAACGATCAAATCGTACAAATTGATCGGCATTTGGAGACACAAATATATAAATAAAACGCAATTTACATGGCGAAGAAAAAATAGTCTTGAAAAGAGCAGAATTGACTTTTGGTTAATTGACGAAATGTTAATAACACAAGTAAATTCTTGCGATATAAGACCAGCTACAATACAAGCCACAGACCACATAGCTATCTCCTTAAAAATAAAAATCCGAAATAAAAGAGGTCCTGGAAGTTTAACAATTCGCTTTTAGATAATACTACATACGTATACAATATTGAAAACATAGTTAAGGATTTCATTTCTGCAGATATTGACCATCAAACAAAATGGGAATTGTGAAAGATATAAATAAAACAATTTACAATGAAATACTCAAAACAGATATCAATGTTCAGAAATAACAAAATACAATCATTAGAAAAAGAACTAAAAACTTTATACGAACATTTAGACGAAAATAATGAAAATCAAATAAAACTTCTATTGAAGAAATTGAATGTGAAATTAATATTCTTTACAAAATTAAAATATCAGGGGCACGAATTAGGTCGAGGGTTAAACTTTTAGACGAAGATCAAAAAGTTTAAAATATTTTTAATGTAGAAAAATCAAGACAATGTAAGAAAACGATCAGCTTACTAAATTTTAATAATAATAAAAGAACATGCAGCTATATATTGAACGCAGAGAAACAATTTTACAAAAAAACTCTATAATTCTGATGAATCAGATGAAACAATCAAACAAAAAATAACATACCTGAAAGGTATGACTTTAGATAACATCCTGTCACCTAACCAAGCACAAACATGTGAAGGTCTTTTTACGTACAAAGAAGCGTTTAACGCATTAAATAGTATGAAAGCCAACAAAAGGCCCGGTTTGGACGGCCTGTCTGTTGAATTTTACAATAAATTCTGGCATTTGATCGGACAATTAATGGTTAACTCCCTTATTACTGGGTTTCTAAGATAAGAATTATCATATACGCAAAAGCAAAGCACTTTTAGCTTAATATTCAAAAAGGGCAATGCCGATAACTTGAAAAATTGGAGACCGATATACTCCTAAATACTGATTATAAGATAGCTGCCAAAATACTTTTAAATCGTTTACAGTCCGTCTTACCCCACATAATAAGTCAATATCAACAAGGTTATATAAAAAACTGAAACATTCCTTTCAATATTAGACAAATCCAAGACGTAATAGACTTTATAAATACATCTGAAATGGTATAATACATACATACATATATAAGGTATAATACTTTTTTAGATTTTAAGAAAGCTTTCGATACAGTAAAATGGCCATTTATGATTAGGGCTCTAGAAAAATTTGGCTTCACAGAAAATGTTATCAAGTGGATACAAACCTTGTATAAAAATGCCAACACTTGTATTGCAAATAATGGCTGGATGTCTGACCATTTCTACATATCACAGGAAGTTAGGCAAGGATGCCCCCTCTCCCCTCATTTGTTTATTATAGTTGCAGAGATAATGTCTACTCAATTACGCAATAGCCGCTCATTCAAAGGCATTAACATCAACAACAACTCGCAGATGACACAACACTTTTCCTAAATAACGAAAGTGATATACCTTTGGTTTTATCCATTATTGAAGAGTTTGGTAAATCCCCTGGGCTTAAACTAAATATTGCAAAAAACAATTGGCTTGTGTATAGGAAAAATCAAAGCCGAAAATATTAAAAACACGTATCGTATTGCATTAACAAACAAAGTAGTAAAATCGCTTGGTGTTTACTTTGGAAAAAGTACAGCACAATGTGAACAGCTTAATTGGAAAGAAACAATAAACAAAGCATGCATCATATTAAATTCTTGGAAAAAACGAAAGCTAACGATCTTTGGTAAAATATTAGTTTTAAAAACCTTATTGTTGTCAAAATTCATTTACCTAGCACAGAGTAACACCACACCACATAATATCGCTAAACGCATCAACACAATAGTGTTCATTTTTTATGGGGTAACAAACGAGACAAAATAAAAAGGACAACTGTTGTTGGATTTAAATTAGCCGGAGAAATAGAAATGTCAGACTTTAATTACTTTTCTAAAGCACTTAAGCTCAAATGAATCCAGCATTTAAAAAACGAAACGATTGCTAATTGAAAAAAATACCTGTTTATCTCGTTAATCAATTCGGACAAAATTTACTCATATTTGACATGAACGTTGAGTCTCTTAAATCCTTAAATACAAGCAAAATAACAATTACTCCTTTTTATACAGATCTTATTAACACCTGGATTAATTTCAACAACACACGGTCTACTACTCATGACTGCAACAACTTTATTTCCGTCAGAACCCAGATCATTTGGGGAAACCGATTCATAAAGAAAAATGGTTAAGGTTTACTCTTCAAACATTGGATTGATTCAGGAATTATTTTTATCAATGATCTACTTTCTCACAAAGATGTACTAGACACAAAATACATCTATGATAAGGTAATTATAAAAAGAGACTGGATAGCTGAAATAAATAGTATATTATCCGCCATTCCAAAAAAGTGCACGGAGCTTATTAAAACACACGAATCGATAAAAACGTATATCAATACTAAAAATGTAATTCAAACCAACAATAACTATATACAACACATGACAAACAAACAAATATATAAAATTTACATTGAAAACATTTTTATCCACCATACATGCATAAACAATGGACACTGATATTCAACAAAGAAAATAGTTCGAACTCCTGGTTCTATTTACTGCACAAAACTAACTACAACAACGCTGTGAAACAATTTAAATACAAGCTGTTGCATAATCTTATCCCAACAAGTTTGAACCTGTTTACTTGGAATATGTTAGATTCACCATTATGCCTCCTTTGTAATGATGTAGAGGATTACAGTCATTTTTGTCTTTACGTGCAGATATGTCAATTCCTTTTGGTTAAATGTAAATAGTACTCTTAAAGAGTGGGGCATTTCTAAACAGATTAATCAATTAGATCATTTAGTTGTAGGTTATAAGATAGACACACATAAGTATAACATGATAAATACAATATTAAGTCTTATAGGATACACGGTTTACAAAACTTATTTTTTAAGCAATAAAATAAATAAATCGATTAACATGTGGAAACATCTTCTTAATGAACTAAACATTACTTTGCATTATTTAAACATTGAACACATCTGTTTTAAGAAAGTTTATCAGAAACATGGAAGAAAAATAAAAGTTTCTCTTTCTTACTATAGACCAGCATTTCATGTACTTATTTATATAGCAAAAGCAAGTGGTACTTACGTTTAATTTTAATGTATGTTAGCCTCGAGCATCAGCTATGTATTATGTTTTTCTTGATGTTTTGTCTGTGTACATATGTGTAAATAAACGGACTGCATAAACCAATCCCCCCCCCCCAAAAAAAAAGTTTATTATTATGTTACACTGTAATGTCATTACAGAATAATATTAATAACAAAAACAATGCCTAAATCAGCTTTTCTTACTTTATTCACTAGTCTAAAGTACATTTAATTTATTATACATATAGTTTAGAAAGATTTTATGTCTTGTCAGGATGTTTACTGCTTTTTAAAGTTAACTCAAATTTATTTCTAATATAAAACTTTAATAATGAACGAAATTTAAAAATATAAATAACCAGAACACTGCGCCAGGTACGACTTACAAAAGTCGTAAAAATGACAAGGCTATAGCCTCCTTTCTAACGCTACACCAAATATACACGACTGATATGCCCAAATTCCGGATCATGTGACAGTGTGTGGTATTATGTAGATGTTTACGGCAGTCTATATAAATGAAGGCAGTTATATATCAGCGCAAATGGACACATTCTCCCTATAACTTAAATTCTATTGGTGGGACAATGAACAGGAAAAAATAGATATTCGCCGTAAATACTTTGTCTTAATTTAAATTACTTCACCTAAGTATGGTGCCCATACATAATATAGTAACAAAAGTTTGAAATGAAGTGATAGTTATGTTTTCAGATTCAATTCAGTTCAAACTATTTCTTAATTCGCTCCTATTTCAGACAGATATTAAATGCAATCATCTGGATAAATGATGCTCTAGATATATGTGAATAAGTGGACAAGAAAAAAAATAAATGTAAAGTTGATTATGCACGTCCTTTTTACAATAGTTTAGTCCAAGTAACATTAGGATCAATAGTATAAACATGTGTTAATGTTGGGTTGTTTACGACGCAGTCACTCAAGTTTTTGACATTTAAAACCTTTTAATCTAACATTGGAAATTATAATAATATTCTACGTCAGTTGGAGGCCAGTCTTTTCCACGTCAAATGGCAAGATGTAATTGCACGTTATAAATTTAACTATAAATGAACACAAAACCATTAATAAATCATGACATCAAGTTGGAAACACTTTAACAACAGAACACAATGTAGTTAACTAATAATTTAAGAGTATCATCCAAAAAATCCATAAAAAATGCATATTTAAATTCATTTAAAAAGCTCAAAATCACTAAAATAACAGATCACAATTAAGTTGGAAAGTGAGTTACGTATACAATTTCATATGAATAAAAATATATACAGCAATAACAATATTACAAGAAAGCAATACCGTATCGTAAATTACGTTTACTAACTGATTGTACACACATTTGCCAAGTTGTGATACCTTTAATAAGAGAACACAAAAGAGTATCTTTATATTATAAATTACAGTTAATAAATATATTATGTGCAGATATATTCAGGTATAAAATGCAATTCTTTGACAAAAGCTTTTATTTAAATGCACATGACACAGTGATTTTAAGTTCATGATTTTAACTTCTTTCAAATCCTGTGTGGGTAAAACAGTATGGGAATTTGTTCTAGGTTCAACAAATTGTGAATAGTATAATTATTCTATCAACTTAGCTCATTGTGTGTTTGCAAAAAATAGTTTGCAAATAAGTACCATCTACCCTTCTATTTAGCAAGGAACCGTAAACAATTAATTGTTCACAATAGATATTATTTGGACTTTGCTCCATTCATTCATGCAGCGTCCTTACTAAAAACCCAAGATCCGTAGAACCCTTCCGGACAAGCGCATAAACGTAAAGGAATATTTCCTTCGGTATGCTATTGTTATTTGTTTTTTATTTGTAACTGTTGGCTTTCGCAAAATATCTCGTTAGTTACCAAAATTATTAAACAACATTTGACAATGTCTACGGAGAATTACGTTGCCTACCAAAATATTTGTTAACTGTCAAACGTGAATTCACATTGTTGCTGACGTTCTAAACTTGTTTCAGCAAATGCCTGCTCGAATTCGGATGCTGTTGCAAAAAGCTTGAATTAGAAATATGTGCTTGATTCCGAGACGAGGGCCAGTTCAAAAGAAACCATGCAGTCATTTTAATATCAAAATTAACTGAAAATTGCTGGAAACACATTATTCTCGAAAAGGCCCCCTTCTCTCCTGAGTGGGATGAAGTATGTTCTGCAGACCTGAACAGGGAAACGGACGAGCTGGAACCGCAACCGTCTGAAAACATAGAAAACATTTAAAGGAACGATAAAAAATACAATTTATGTCTAATGCAAACTGTAGTAAGTGCCCTGTTACATGCTTTTGTAAAGTCTAGTTACAGCGAATTTATAGAAAATTGTGTTTGTGTCGTGGTTATAAAATATTACTTACATTCATTGGTTACAAAGCTAAACGACCATTCCAGGTAATAAATGGGTGACGGAGAAAAAAACTATTACATGGTATACGCTGAAAGATTTGAGCAAGGAAAGATTCTAGTGAATAAAACTGAACATTTTTATGCAACTTTAAAACTAGAGGACACAACACTTTTAATACACGATATTTGAGCAGGTGGTTAGTGCAATTTTGAAATGTAGATATATTTGAAAGATCTTTCTCAAAATGTAACTGTGCATGGTGCAGCTATTCTAACATTCCATGAATGTTGTCCAAACAAACCTGAATATTACATTCCATTGAGGTGTAGAGTATTTAAATTGATGATGTTGATTGTTACATGTTGAAGATAACTAAACGTGAACATAAACATACAAACGCAATATCGCTTTTGACCTAAAAACAGCTAACTAACGAGTTGCCTGTCGTAGGAAATACTAAAATGAGCCTACTTACTTGCACATTTCGATTATTTACCGTGTGCTGTAAATGTTCAAATATTGTGTTTATATATCAGCAACCTTCTTTAAATTCAGTATTTAAGTGAAATTAATAGGCAGGTATCGGATACATTCAAGTGCTAACAATCATTCATATGTTAATGAAATAGTTAAGCTTGATATTTAGATGAATCATGTTCATTTTAGTTGGTTAATTTTTAGAATATATTGTCTTCATTGTGTTTTTATTGTGTATTACCAAACAATCTGTGCCAGTATGGGGAATTTCGATTTTGATTATATGGACCTTCGATGTTGGAAGCATGGAAGTTGGAAAAGATTTTTAGTACTTTGGCATATGGAATTTTAGTCATACAGCTTTCAAATAGTTGTCTTTCTCAATACTTCTTAGGCTTGTCTTCAACAAGACACTATTTTAACATAGATGTGCTTCTAGGTTTACATACTTTTGGTAGCCTATCCCTGCTAAATATGTCTGATAGTAATTACCTGATAACACGGTCTGGGGTTTCTAAATACCCTGATATCTGGGTGCTGGGCTAAAAGAGATAAAATACAAACATAATAATACATAGCTTCTTTGTATTATGCCGCTTAGAGCGTCTTGCACTTATTTTATCATGTTAATTACTATACATACCAGGACTAACGACATGCTCCGGCCAATTGGAAAACCAGTTTAAATTTACCTTGTTAGAGTTTTCACAATAAATACTACCGTTAGAAAGGTAAAACAATATTACACTCAAACGCATATAATATTTGACATTTTTTATGTTTAACTAATGAGGTGCCGGAGGAGCCATGGAGTGACAGGAACTCCAGTTGAAGGGCAGCCATATAATTTTCACGACAGTTCGTTAACTGTTGTCTCTCATGTGGCACTCAACACCCACCAGTGGCTCCTCGTAAAGCAGCGTTCACATCCCGAGCAACAATACCAGTAGTCCGGCTGAATCTGGTGAGGGTGGTCCTGTTGTCGTAAACCCTCGGAGAATTGGAAACCTGCTCCTTTCTAGCATGCGAAGTCTGCTTCATCCGATAAGGCGGAGGAAATCCTTGTGATTCAACGGCTGAAAATGCAATGCAGGAAAGCACTATGTAGTGCTTAGGGTGTGCCAGAACACGACAGCCAAGGAAGTACCGAAACGTAACGATCCCTTGTATCACTAAATCTGGGTTTCGAAGGCAGAGAGAGTGTGTTTGTCTGCATGTACAGGCCTTCCCACTATAAAACCATTTACGCACATGTTTCCGTTGTGTTACTACTATTACTTTCATTAATCCTGTGGCGATGGGGGAGTGGCGAAGCAACAAGTGGTGATAGAGGTATTTACGATTCTGGACGCAAGCGACCGTTAACTAATGGTCATTCTTTACTGTACCCATGGCAACAGAAAAGTCGGCTGCATCCAGAGCGACATAGTAGCCCTGCTTTATGATAAAACTGTTCACCCTTTAAGGACAGGGCCTAAAAAAGGTGGCATAAACATTGTCTACCTTCCAAGCATCTGGCCAGTTAGGTGCGGCTAGCAGATCATCTATTTACACGGTCGACAACAAAACTTGAAATAAAGAAAACTTAAACTCCAGTTAGAAATATGGAATGTCTGACCACTTTTGGCCAGAGACAATGTTGCCATGCTCAAGAGGATAACTGCACTGGTGTCGAAAGAGCTAAACGCTACAACATCGATATCGCCACCCTAAGCGAAACCAGAACTGCTGACAAAGGTTCTCTAAATGAGCTAATCGGTGTATACACCTTTGTGTAAGAAAAAGTTGGGAAATAGCACAGACTCGAGGGGGGGGGGGGTCTGACCATCAGGATAAATCTGTTAGCACAACTGTCAGATTTGCCTACTGGAATTAGCGTGTGGCTGATGAAGCTACATCTACCCCTAGGTAACAGATGGCCTGCCACCATAAGTGCTCCAACTATTGAAAACACAAGTCGTCATGCCCGGCTTCGACAGATTACCAAGAAGAACATTTAAAGCCAGCGAATCTTTATGTGGCACTTATTACCAATCAGACATTTGTTTCAGTCTTGTATTGGTGGGCATAATTCGTGCAAGTCCGACTCGCGAGCCGTGCACTTAGGCAGTGTTATCTCTTTGCCCACTGTTTTTGATTTGTTGTTAAAACAGACTTGGCAATGCTTTAAAATGTCTGTAAATGTTTCTTCCATATCATTACATCTTTCACTGTCACTTTCACTATCAGGGTCCAACGTACCACTTGTACTTTCTAAGTAAGTTGTAATCAATTCATCACAGTTTCCGATACCTCTGAGATTTTACCCATTTACTGGCTCATTAAGGCATTTAGCCACTGCTTCTGGTGATGAATATATTGTGTTGCTTATTTAGTATCCAGTAATAAAACAAAACGATGACTTTTTCTATTTTTATATCGATAAATATGCAGTAAACAGTAAAGATCGGTGAAAGATTTAATTTAACGGGATACCGGAAGTTGAGAAAAAAATCTTGTGACGTCTGTTTGACCAATCAAAAAAGTGGATAGACTTATTTAGCAACAGGTACGTGATTTCCTTTGTGTTGGTCACCTGATTTAAGAGATGTATTGGCAACTTTGGTATGACGATTACGTTTAAAATTTGAATAATTTAATTTCCCGGGAGTTAACTTTTATTACGATACCAAATACATCCACTCTATCTCTTTCTTTGTGCTTAGAATGCGCTAATGAATTTTGCTCATTTTCTATTGTGTGTTGAGTAATCTTAATAATTACGTGAACGTAAACAGAGTTTAGGGTCCGATCAAGGTTAAAATAAACAGTCAAAAATTTATTTAATTCGACTACTTTTTTCAATTATTACGTATTAATGTGTCTCAACATTAATTATATAGCAAAATCTAAAAATCGATACTTTCTGCACCTACATGTCTTTTGTGCGAATTATCTCGATAATTGGAAATGCGACTTTAGGCTGATTTTGATATGGCCAGCCACATTTGTTTTTAGTCCCAAATTTTGGCTTTCGCAACAAACAAACAAACCCATCTAGATATCAACATCATCAGTGAGCATATGACGATAAATGACTTTACTTTATAAAACATATGCAAACCGTCAAACTTGAATTGCCTGGGTCATTTGCTGACTTTTCCAAAACTGTTAGCAATTGCCTGTTCGATTTTTAGTCGTCTGATGAAAGGACAATGTGAAAGGAATAAGGATTTGGGTCTTATTGCAAACAGCTGTAACAATCAATATTTGACAAAGTTTGTTTTGTGATTACCAGACATAAGCCAATTCAAAAAAATCTTTTAAACATACTACATAGACATTTCAATATTTAGTATTGAACCATTTGCTTACGAGGGCGACGGAAGTAGTAAGTCGGTCCATGGCAAATGGACTCGTTTTGATTTCACAGTGTGCTTTGAGAGATTATAAGTTAAACAAACTAACCGTTACTTGGCACACATGCCTCCCAGCCAGGTCTACATTCTTCCTGAATCGGAATTCGTCTGATCTGAAAAACATAGAAATCATTTACAAAAACGATATATATAATAAATTATTTATCAATTCCTTATGTTGATTGGGACAAGTCGACGGAAAATAATATTATAATAAACATCCGGGCATTTTAGCGTGTTAGACATGAAAACGTTGAAAAACAATAGGATATTAAACGGCAGTATTTTACTTAAATTCAATGTATCAACTAGTTGTCAGTCCTTTGAAAATAGTAAAATTAACCTCGTTTGTTGTTTGATTTCCAAAAAAAAACGTTTTTTTTCAACTTACCAAATAAAAAGTATGTAAATATTAATAGGTAAATAAGAAAAGGTCCTATCAAATCTTTCACAGATATTTAATTTTTTTATCTACCTGTAGTCAAAGGCAAACAAGGTAAATGTAAATGTGACAAAAAACACAGAGACGAGACATAACACACAAAAAGAAAAACCATCAGTTACCGCCTTGGATCTTTTTGCTACTATATAAGTAAACTTAATAGCCGTACCTTATCCATTAGAATGATAATTGTCGTTAATATTTTAAGAACATATTTTATTATTTACTGCATAAATATTTTAACCAGCTATAAAAGTTATCAGTAAGGGGAATGTCTACTTTGAAAATCTGCGTTTCTGCACCTTCAATTTTCAAAACACCCGCTACAATGATATTTTAGCATATTGGTTGTGCAGAAACACAGCTTTCAAATAGTTGTCTTTCATTGCATAAAACTAGTATTCATTGAAATGATTGATGGGAATATACACTCTTTAAAATTATAAAAGGGCAAATGACTGCACACTGTTACAATTAACACAAGGAAAAATATGAGATCGGAAAATGTCCGTGAGTATTCTAGTTGTAATCTTGGGATGGTAAGGATGTTCACGATAACAAAGGGGCACAGAGAGCAAAGTTCTTTCAAGTACGATATCATACGGTAACTGCATAAAAAAGATAAAGATATTTCCTTGTTTTCACTGGCTGTGAAATGGCAAAGAAATATCAGCGCTTGTATGTGTTTGTAATGCATGATGTTCTAAATCTCTACAGGCCTACTCTCATTATTTTGTTTATAAAGAAATGCATTCTCATCCAGTTATCGACCAACACACTTCTGCAGCACTTCACAAAGAACATACGTTAAAAGCTAGTTGTGAAATTCGATGCTGTTGACGACATCGGTATGTGTATACAAATTATTGCTTTTGTCGAAAAAACAAGAAAATGTCATCATTATATGCGTATATTGTGTGTCTTTCGTAAGTTTTATATCATGCTTTGTTCCTTAAACCTTTCCGTTAATAAGTCAGGGACAATCTCTTTACAAGTGTTCTTATTTTACATACATCTTGTATATAAGTCCTGTATGAATTCGCACTATGAGAAGTCTCGATCCCCTCAGCTGACCAGAGATGTAAGCCTTTAAGCAAGATGATTAACTTGACATTGTTCAGGGCAGTTACAACTTGAGAACTAGTTCTAACAAGAAAGTGAACGTTATGGACCACAATAGGAATATGGACTTTAGTGCTATTTTTGTGCTATCTTTAGACAATCATAGAAAAAAAGTCCTGTCGTATTATTATGTTAGATCGTTCCTCATAATTTTGATATTGAAGTCAACCTATTGCTGTAACGCCAAGTGTTGTCAATTTCCTTTTGATAAGCAGGCTATCAATAACAATTAAATTATGACTTTTTTAGACTTTTCTATTTCTGACCGTGTTATGCATCTACTTTGGCATACGCTTGAAGGATTATCAGTGCCAGATATTATTACAAAATAACATGATTGTATTAACTATATACTAAGATCATCCATTAAAATTTACTGATGACACTCAAAATTGTGCTTTTTAAAGATTGTCGAGTTGAGGTAAGCGACAATTAGGTTGTTATGGTCTCTGGAGATCTGTCGTTGACTCTTTAAAAAGACATAGTATTGTTTAAGCCTACACTTTGATATTAAGTACATATGAAGGGAAACCCATCAGGTTATCTTGAATATGTTTACAAACTGTTAAAATGACCAGTATCGAACAATAATTTAATCCAGATCCTATTTCTACAAATATACTTGTGGAAAAACCTTGTAACTCAAGTTAACATACGCAAATTAAATAATGCCTCGTTTAATGCAAATGGTGTTTCTGTTGTATTTAAAAGGAGAATGATTTGTACTCCACTCTAATTAAAAGGTAAGTGTACAAAAAATATAAAAGAAATTCCAATATGTTGTTTATCTTCCCATCAACAGTACATTTGGTGTGTTACATGTTAAAAGTTAAAGGTAAACTGACTAAGATGTACGGAGACGAGAAACCAAATAAGAAAGAAATAGTACACGCCTTGGATCAGTATGTGCAGTGAACTTTCTACAATATTCTGAAACAATGCCTCGACAGTTGTATAGATTATAAAGAACTAATTGAATACGATTTGAAATACAATTGTCCAATCGATGTATTTAAAGCTAAGACGTGCAACCTTTTCAACTTGAGAATACAAGGTTGAATTTCTAATTATATATACAAGATAGTTTCTTTACTTCTTTAATCAATTGTTTACATGTTTGATCAAGGTAGCAAATACTATGAGCGAAACATTTATTTAATGTTACCATCAGGTAGCTTCATTTGGCTGCAAAGTGAATGTGACCCAAGTCATTGATTGAATGAATACGAAGAGCACGATATTATTTTCTTGCGTACCCCTTTTCAATATATTCCCTCGTAGTGGCCGAGTACATCTGGTGTTAACTCGGATCACGTGACAAATTTTCTTTATTTAGTCCAATCGGACATGTGCAAGAGAGATCTTACAGGGGAGGTCTACCTCTTCTTCGAGCAATGGTTGTCCTAACTTAAAGTGACCGTCTTCAAGACATATAGATGACTCCATAATATTTAACGCCCGTTAATCTTCAACTGATGTTTTCTCACCACGCACCTTGTCATTAAAGTCTGTATTCCACATTCTTTCTAAATGTTGTTGTATTGTGAAATCGCTAGATTCTTGAAAGTGTATATTGAGCAGTTTTGAGTCACGGTTGTTGTATACCGGGCCCCGCACGGTCCATCCTAAACGTGTACGTACGGCGTACGGTTGGCAGCTATCACCGCAGCGAACCTCCAGAAGGATGTGTGAGTCTGGTGAATATGTGCCTATTAGCCGTGTGACGTCCTCTTCGTTGATCGTAGGTAATTCTATATCAGCTAAGTACGATAAATGCTGTATATCTAAACTACACACCGTTAATTTTGATGATATCGGAAGTTTTTAAACCGACCAAACACGTCTCGGTTTTACAATATCACCACCACTTACGGACTTACTGTGAGGTCTACTTCCTGTCTATGGTTCGGACTTTAACGTAGATTTCTTGAAAGTAACTGATTTGCTTTTGACCTTGAGTTTGCTCAAAAGAGGCTCATCACATAAAGTTTTATCGGCTCCGTCATCAAGAAGGGCGTAAGTCTTTCATGAAATTCCATTGTCTCCGCTCATCATCACTGGTATAATGCTTAAACAGTTCGTTGCCTTTGTGCCGTCAGTAGAGGCACAGTGTACCGACGGATGCGTAGCTGCCTGACTATTTCTGGTTGAAACAGTACACGCGCTTGGTTTCCTACTTTTGCTTGAAAAAAGAACCATCCTTAAAGAGAAACGTCCGCACTGACAGTTTTTAAAAGAAGCTTTATAAAATGACTTTATCGGGATATTCGATGCGTATCGGTAATTTTCGAAAGTGAACCATAGATTTTTTTACACAAAATAAGGAATTTATTTATAAAGTAGCAAAATTGTGGAGTTTTCAAGGCAGATATGTCTTGTGTACAGTGTTTGGGTGGGGTAGGGGATGGTGGGTGGAAGTTGGTTGCACAATCAAACGAGGAAATAACATGGCCGAAAGTATCTACATGTAAGCTCGTGTTGTAATTCGAGCTGCAATAACCATTTACCCATATAGGGGTTTAACCCCTTGACCTTCTGCTCCAGAGACAGATACTCTACTAACTGAGTTACCCGGGCTAACAGCTCTAAGAAGAGCACATTAACAACACTCGTAAATACAAGTCTGAATACGCTTTCAACCTAAATCCTTTTCTATGCCTGTACATGAAGATGTGCATCACACCCATGCATATTTTGTTCAACGTAATCATTTGCTGAAAACAATTTCTAATGAACGTTTTCTATACACAAGCATGTAGATTTTCCCCACACAAGAATAAAAAAAGAACCGAAAACAAAACACAATTTATCAGTCCAAATGTTGTGTACTGTCGTCGTTGTTTTCTGGATCTTCTGGGGTCCGAGTCTCTGTTATTTTCCCCAACCCGCAGTCGTATAACCAGTTCAAACTGATAAGGCAAAGTCACAGCACCGCTGTCGCTATCATCGTTTGAGTAGTAGTCCGGTGCAGAACCCGAAGATCAGTACAATTCTAAATCACTCGTTTCGCTTTCGCTGCTTGCCATGCTCGTTTTATAATATAGGTACTTCTTGTGACGTAATTTGCGTGTATTTTTCCTTTGGAAGATTCTGGAAGTGCGTCCGTAACATTCCGTAAAGGTACGCTTTATACACATTTCATATAGCACGTACATAGGTAAATCGACAGAGACGGACGGAATGTTTTCTGCTAGTCTAATCTACTAATCATAAAATTTCATATAAGTTCAAGAATATCCGCCAACCAAGGTACTCTTTAAGACAATAATAACAAAGCCTTAACTTTTTAACGAGTTTTGTCCTTATCGTCCGGTGACATAGCTTTGAACTATTTTCACAGTGTTAGATCACAAGACTCAGAACAACAACAACAATTCCTATCTTTGTGAGACCGACAGACCTTGTGTTGAAAGAGTGGTTACCTTTCTGTCTGATACAACTTGTCTGATTTCCGATTTATCTTCATTATTTGATACATGTACACTATTACCTTGACTAGATCAATAACGTACAATGATTTCGCGGAACGTAAATTTTCCTCAATGAACTTAGCTCAATCTTTAATCCGCGGTTCCCTGCCAGACTCTAATATGTTATGTGCAAAATCAATACATTTAGCTTTAATATGCGTAGGTAAGAGTTTCAGGATGCATTGCAAATTTTCGGTAGTGTCAATGTCTTAAAGAAAACGGTCCACCATAGCGAGAGTATAGTATAGATCTTGCTCGTTTGTATCCTTCCTATGGCTCCAACAACATACAATCTTCTATGCAACGTTTTGCTTCGCCCTAACAATACTGGATCAAATAATTTAATCTCAACCTGTTATCACTTAACCTGCTCTCGTTGTTTGTCTCAAACTTTTTGGTAAACTTACAGTTATGAATAGTATTGCCTTTGAAAGTTAACAGTTCTGGTTTAGGCAGGTCAAATCGCTCCTTCAATGTACTCGCAAACCGATGAAACGCTAGGTCAATACAACTACTTTCTAACCAATGGTTAGGGTTAGGGTTAGGTTTATAGTTAGGGTTAGGTAAGCATTGTAAAAATTAGGGTGAGAATTTTACTTACTGACCCCCTTAGCTGTGAAGCTTACACAAATCTCGAGATTACAATCTAGAGAAATTTTATCATATTTACTAAAGAGTCTTGAATTTTGATTAGCCCCGCTTTTGGTTTTGCATACACCCAAAGCACGTCATAAATATTTTCCGACAGTTTATATGATTTCATGGTGTTATAAAATAAGAAAAATATTTTGAAATTCATAGTAATGTTTTTATTTTGGGGACTGTCACCCCCGAAACTCAAGTTCAAACAACAATGTACCGGTTGATATAAAGTCTAGCCTATTCTTTTATCACCACTTCCTCCATCTGACATTTATGTGCGAATAGTTTTGTCTTATCTTAAGTTTCCTTTTTTGCGCACGTTACATATCTAGTTATTCTTTCAGTCTGTTTTCCCTCGATGAGCCGCTTCCTTTTGGAGTCACTTAATTTGAACCGTGATGACACTGACGTGTTCATACTAACACAGCTGATAACGGAAGCATCCTCTTCAACGTCGGGCGATTCTATTTCAGTCTTCGACGGAAGATATATCTTCCGGAAAGTTTTTGTTACAGCTGCTGTAGTTTGACTTCAACTCCGTCACTATTTCTGGTTAAGCACATAATTCTAAGCAATTGCTATGTGCTGCTTCAAACTGTTTTTTCATACAGTTTCTCATAAGAATTTGTTAAATCCTCAATGTTTACATAGTTGATCACATTTCTCTCTAAGTTGTTATAATGTTTTTTTCATCTGACCAACACAGAAAATTCGCGCACGTTTAGCAGGCTGAAATCTTCGGTTTTCAAAGTTCTTTCTTGTGTAGACATCTCTTCTTTGTAAGTAAAGAATGTCCACGGAAATCTTTACTTACAAAGAAGAGATGTCTACACAAGAAAGAACTATGGAAATCGAAGATTTCACCGCTAGTTAGAATTAAATGTAAACCATAGCAAAACATTGTTTATAGACAGGTTTTAGCTTATGCAACATAGAATGAATAGGTACATGTATAAAATAACTTCTACAGATAAGACGGGTATGCACGTATTTATGCATAAAATAAAACTAAAATTAAACTATTTGTGTAAAAAGCGCTGGTCTGTTGATAATCTGAATTGCACGAAGTGGTACTATTTACCTTCTATATGTCAATACTCTTCCAGTGGGACCAGACCCTCTACCTACAGCTCTCAATTTGACGTCTGCACTTATCCCATGAAATATTATGATCATAGATTATATTGGCGAGGAGAATATAAAGAGTTTTGACTAATATGAAACGTTTTAGCAGCCTCTATGATGCAAGGGTTCTATGTAGCTGGTACATTTTAAAAGTTTTGCAAGACAGCATGATTTCCAGATCAATCTAACACGGATGATACCTCTAGTGCTTTCTCAATTGGGATCAATTGAATAATTCGCGCCTGTACTCGAGTTTCATATTTGTTACCAGATTATTGGTAAGTCAACGGTACATAATACTGCATGTATTATGCGAAAAAGTTATCAAAATAACAAGTATTTTCTGAATATAACAGACTAAGTAACAAAATACAAAAAATATAGTTATAAAAATTGATGCATAAATGTTACTGGTTCTCTAAATGCATTTTGTATTTTTATGTTTATAAAACCATTACTCTGATTGACACGTGCTGCACATTTTCCTTGAGTAACTAGTATACTAAATATAGCAGGATATCACGTGGGCTGGTCTAGTTGAATGGCCCGTGTAGTCCATACCGTAATACATAAAGACAACGGTGTGTGTCTGTGTATATTACCCGTATTGGTTAGGGTGGTCCTTATTTTGCGACTTTTGATTTTTTAGTTTCTTACCCTCTAATTGTGTTCCATTATGTAAAAAAAAAAACATGTTTGGCCAAATTTAACCACAATTAAACAATATTTAGAGGTAGCTCAATGACATTGAAATTTTAGGTTATCTGGTTTTTAGTTGAAAAAATCAGGATATCAATATGTGAAGCTTCAGTGGTTTAGATTTTGTTTATATTACAAACTGCTGGCAGAATTGACAGTTCCCACAACTTAAATAACACACATTGTTCAATTATAGTTTGATGACAATGAGAGAGATCAAGTTACAAACAATACCAGTTCAGTGGTGATTCAAAACAGAATAGCAACAGAGCACTGAAAGCAAAGATTATACATGAGCTATCTTTAATCAGCTATTAATAGAAAAACATGTATCAGTGTGAACAAATTAAAAATGATTTAAAATTATGGCGAAATGATGCTTTGTGAATGATCAGGAAAGGAATGAGGATTCTTAGCTGATGCCTACCAAGCAAGTATAATATGATTTTCTTCTTAATGTCTTGTAAACACACTTCTTTTGGCAAGTTAACTTGAATGCTGAACAAAACAGTATATTAAAAGTTTCAGATAACAATATTTTGAAAATGATTATTTCATTATAATAATAATATAATAAAAAATAATAATACACACAATTAAGTGTCAATAAAATATTCAGAATGAAGAAAGTGTATCTGTAATGTACATTTCTTTGATATATACAATGGCAAAGGCAACACGATCCGAAACTAAGTTGTATCTTCTTGGAGAACCAGTTACCGTTTTAACGGGCAGCAAGCTGCCATCATTGCATATGACTCTTGGACGTTTTCTACATCATCATATTGAACTAAAACAAACAATTAGACAATCATCAGCAGTTACTATTACAGAAATAGCAAAATTTTGGTTGAAAGCTAGACTTCCAATAAAGGATCACCAGAACTGCCAAACTAAGCTTGAGAAAGTGTTTGAAGATTGGAAACTTTTAAAGAAAAACAAAGGTCGAACCAATTCACCAACTTAACTTGCAAAAGAGGCAGACTTTTTTTCCAAGCTTGATGATCGTTTTGATGTTGCTCATGCCAACGCTCTTACCAGTTCATTAGTATTACAAGAAGATAAGGATCTTTTGCTAGCCCAGCGTGAAAAAAGAAAGAAAAGGATCAATGGTCGGAGAAGATCAAGCGCTAGCTGATAAGGAGAAAAGGGCAACACAAAGAACAATAGGAATGCACACGCAAAATGGAAGATAGCAAGCAAGTTATTCAATAGCTGAGCTTATTTCTTCAAGTTCTGATACAACAGATACCAACCAGCTCAGCAGAAGACGGTGACAAATTGGATAAAAATGTGTAGGGGCTGTTGGGGGTGAAGTTACTCGTGGAGTTAAAAGAAAACGAGGGCGAAAAAGTGTTATTACACAATAACTTGCAATGACTGTAGATAGTACAAAAGTATCAGACGGGACAGGCTACAATGGTCATTACCGAAACAGCAAAAAAGCCTGGGCCAAATGTTAATGAACTTACTTTTAACAGATCCACAATAAGAAGAAACAGATTGGAATTCTGACAAAAGAGAGCTGCAGTAATAAAGAAAAGAATTCAGAGTAATGTTCTTTTTTAGTTCACTGGGATGGAAAACTTATAAAAGATTTGAATGGAAAGGAAAGGTTGACAGCCTCCAAGTGTTAGTGACAGGAAAAATGTTTCACAACTACTGACAGTTTCTAAGCTTGTATCTAGGACTGGTACAGCCCAGGCATTTGAGGCTATTGAAGACTGGGAAATTGGCAACAGGTTTCAAGCCATGTGTTTCGAGACCGCTAGCTCCAACACTGGTAGACATGCTGGTGCCTGTGTTCTGGTGTGGCAAGTCGTGTAAAAGACATACGACAAAGTACCATACATTATGCCAGCACCTATCTTGAACACAAGCTGCCAAGAGACGATTATAAAGAATTCCTGGAACTTGTGATCATGTTTCTTGGTTCAGCTCCTGCACGTGGAGTGTCATTTATGTCACCAGGTGCAATACACCATGCAAGTTGGGTGTCCAAGTTATAGACAGTCTCAAAATCTGGATGTTCAAGGCTCAGTTCAACCTTACCCCTGCAAAAGAACGAGGATTGCGTGTCGTGTGTGTGTTTGTAGTTCGTGTCTTCTTGAAAGTGTGGTTCTCAACATCTCAGGCAGTATGTGCACCTTCTAATGACTTACAATTATTGATGTCACTTCTTGAGTACAAATCAATTCATGAAAACATCTCGAAGGCAACAGCACTGAAATTATCCAACCACTTATGGTACCTGTCTCCAGAACTTGTCGGCCTGGCGCTTTTTTTATTGTGATGTCAGCTCCGCAACAAAACGAAGTATGATTGAGGCGTTAAAGATGGACGTTGACCAAGATGAACAACATGACCATTCCAAGAAAGCATCAGTTGATCTTAAATCACTCCCAGGCAACAACCTACAGGACTTTGTTACACCAAGGTCTATGAGACTGTTTCAAATGATAGATATTCCGCATGACATTCTTGATGTTGATCTAGATGTGTGGCATGATAGAGACGATTACAAACAAGCCATAGAAGCACTGAGTCTCTATGAGTTGTAAATAATCAAGCTGAGCGTGGTGTTGCTCTGATTCAGGAGTATTTTGGACTGTTTACCAAAAATGAAACTCACCTGCAGTTCCTACTGCAAGTCGTTGAGAAACACTGGAGATTATATCTGGATAGCAGGAACCAAACACTAATGTGCCCTAAAACTCTGATTAGTTTTGGCGGAAACTTTTAGACTAAAGTATTGTAAACTGTTTGAACAAAAAGTGATGTACAGTTGAAAATAAATTATCTATATAAAATATAGACATTTTGTTGATTTTTTTACTCTTTTTCTGATTTTCAAGGTCATTGAGCTACCTCTAAATATTAAAATATATTGTTTAAAATTTCCACAAAGTGTTTTCTCATCAAATGGAACACATTTGAGGGGTAAGACTTTTAAATATATTGATTTTTGAAAAATCACCCTTTTAAGAGCCACCCTACTCATAATCGATACGTAGTAATGTGTAATATTAAGACGGATGTAAGGCCACATGCTTACTGTAAAATGTTTCATATCTATGAAGTTCACCTTTTTTCATTGCTTTTAGAATGTATTGATCACATAAGAAAAATAAACTTCGTGACCTTACTTGCCATAGTTTTAAGTAAATATTGCTTAACTCTTTCTCTAGCAATTATATTGCAATCACTCATTTCAAAAACGGCTGTATTCTGTCTTGATTATAAAAGATCTAATATAATAATGTTGCTAAATTATATACATTTCAATCTATTTATTTGCTAAAGAATAAATTCAACTGTAAAACAGGCAATGTGTATATAGCACATAACTAATGAAAAACAAAGAAAACGAAATGTGTCAGAAAACCTTATTCAAGAACAATTCACTGTCGTTGAAGTTGGATAATTTCTGATCCACCGGTCTAGCTAGTTCGGGTTGAGCCCGAGAGTGTGGTTAGAATTGAATTACAGACTATCGTTGCAAATGTACAGTCGCATATTAATCACGTGTTGCGTAACGGGGCTACATAGGGGAACGCAACATCACCCCATGATTACGATTTTATTAGTGAAAGTTAGCTTCCCGCCTATATTTTGACGTATGCATCAATCACGATCCTGAATCGTGCCCTTTTATTGCCGTTTTAATAGTTTCCCGTGCGTCATAGTATATATTCTTGTTTTGATTATTAATCCGGTCATTCTTTGCCCTGCTTTTAGTTAACAATTGCATTAAGTTTCATTTTACGGCACGATGTCTTGAACTAACCAAATATAACTAATGATTATTTAACTTAAAACTGATAATATGGTAATATTACATTACACATGTAGCCGTAAGTTCGTGCGTCAATCTAAAGAATAAATTTTAATTCAAACATATTCCTACGTATTCGTTTTGTTATGAATTCGATGATTAAATATTTAAAATTATTAATATGTTCTTAAGTACAGAAAAAAATGCGTCTGCTCGAAAGCGGTGTTTATATACGGTTATCTTTTGCAATCAGAAGTTTGCGTTGTGCATAAACGCTTATATCGTATCAATGAGATATCTGATGTAAACGTTCTAAGTCGGTCGACATTACCAAGGGAAATAACTCTAGGAAATCCACCCAAAATGAATAGGTAAATAAGAAAAAGCATTTGCTCCTTTTTATATCGAGCAGGGGAAAATAAAAGCGAAGGTATATTTACTACATATGTGGGAAGACTGTATGCACATTCTTTAATAAACTATAGTCTAGCTAATTTTAAACCATTTAAATGCAGATGCAGATCTGTGTGTGGTTTCGATATTTTGCGAGGTATTTTCAGTTCTATTTTTACAGTAACCGCTCATTTAAGACAGTAAACAAGTCACTTAGTAGTTAGCAAAATATAGTTTAGTCAAATGCGTAAAACATAACAAATGCAGATTTAGTGTTGCCTTTAATATATTGCAGATATTAGCAATTTATCAATTGAGTAACTGCACATTGATGAATCTTGCATGTGAATTGCTTGATAAACTTAGGCAATTATAGTAGAATAGTAGAATTTCATAAGAAGAACTTTTTAAATGCCACTTTTAGCTCTTAGTTGAATTATTTCATACTTTACATATGTATTGACTCTATTTGAAACAGAATTGCAAAACATTGACAGGAAGAAAAAGGAAAAATGCAGATTTAGATATACATTGAATTTTTTGTTGTAACAAATAAGACAGCTTAATGCATATTTATTTGGCAACATACATATGCAATACTTTTATTGAAATATGCAGATAAAAGAATCCGCATTGACTTTTTGAAGATTTGTATAAGGCATTGACACATAAGTGAAAATAAAATGAAAGAATGAAAGAAATTTAAAATGTAGTATTTAATATGTATTGCATTTAGCGATTTTAAGCATATCCACTTACTAATTGCACAATTGTTAAAAAAAACCTAAAAATGCTAAATTAAAACACAACTTAAGACAACTTAAGACAATATTAAGAACGGTTAGAACCATCAGCTGGTGATTTGCCTAACCCCGTCCTGAATCAACAGACTCATATTTCAACAAAGATATTGATGACATTTGTGCAATAAAAGTTGAATAAATGTCCTACTAATTTCATAAATTCTTACTATGTAATTGATCTGCAAATGAAAATGTCGTCTGAAAATATATATCCAGTGTGGTACTGATCAAAACTTAACATTGTTTCTGTCCCTGAGCAACTTCAATGTTTACCTTGGACAGAACAGCAGTTGATTAGTATAAAAGCTCCAGCTATGCAAATGCACGTGGAAAATCATGACGGTATGGCAGCCAAATATCACGGTGTTGCCTTTACACCAAAGTTCAATGAACCATCACAGATTCTGTCAAAATTATAAAACTTGTTCGCAGGAAAGGCATAAATGATGCAAGTAAAGAATTCAATATAAAATCAAAGTGCAAGCTACACTACAATGGCTCATACATATTAATCCAATGTTTACTTATATGATCACATTTAAAGAAACGAAAGATACCACCAGATTGGCAGAGGTACTTTAGCAATTGACTCATCTTTAATTCCCCCTAATGACCTGCTTAAGGTGATACATCCTTGTGCAATCCTACCTTATTTCTGATTCCTGGCATAACAAGAGAAATTTAAAATATTGTGAGGAGATTAGTTGATCCAAAACAGGACGATATCAAACTACAAAAGTTCACAACAAAGAAATTATGCATATTAGCAATTCCGATTCTCTTTCCCAATGGTGAATGAGATTCCCATATTAATCGACCACATACATATTGTACATCAATGGCTCACTCGACCGAACATTTAATGTGGTACAAAAACCTGTTTGCTGAACATCAGTACTTTTAATTTGTTGCACATAACATTATGAGAAAAATAACTTTTTGAGCAAAGCTTATTCATCATTAATAAACCGCTTTAAGAAAAGCAGCATGTGCTCTCTGATCTAAGGCAGAAAATCCAAGCAAGTTAGTATACATTAGCAGAACAATAATTTGCTTTGGTTTCAACTGTTCATTTTTCTTGGAGATGATGTTCAGCTTTTACCAGTATGTGAGCCTCAAACATACTGCTGCAGATCAAACAGTCCCGCTGCTTTAAGCAATTCCAGAGGCACTGGCCTCTATGCGTAGTTATATCCATAGAATATGCTTCATGGTTTTAGAACGCTCAAAGGGACTTACGCAAGATTAAATATGAAGAAGACATTTAAACTGATATTTCGTCTACTGGCCTGGTTGTCTGTTTCCAAATCTGAGCATTTACACCCGTTTGCATGTTGATTGCCATCTTGATTGTTCAAAACGGAAATGAACAAGCTCACAAATAACAGAACTGTGTAAGGCAGAGGGTTGTGACATGTCAGCTACTGCCACTGCTATATGTTTTTAGTTTACAATTAAATGCATGAGACATAAGACAAAAAGAGATGCGCATTGAAATGCTAACCTCAGGGTAAAAAAAAACAACAATGGATTAAACCTATTGTTACTTTAATCCAGATTTTGTAACTTGAAAATGATACTGATACCAAGAGTAATGATGAAGGATGATTGTGACAACTTCTTGTACCAGAAGTTGTGTGTATTTCTGAACGTAGGTGACATGACAGCTACTACGGAGCTCCTTCTTGTTTATGTAACAACTGCAATAGTTATGGTTTGATAACCATTGATGTTTTATTTGCAGAAACATCATTATAAACATGTGTTCAGCAACAAAACAAAAATAAAATTCAGCATGGAACGTCCTTCTTGATGTCATAGCTTAGCCAATGTATCTAGTTTGTTTCCAAAGGTACAACTACTTAATATTGCTTTGAAACGAAAAACACGCTTTGCCCTTAGGTCTAATTTAACACAAATGTCCTATTCCAAGTAGTATTGCAACTGTAAAACAACAGATAAAAGGACTTCTGTCTAGTATGTTAAATGTCAAATGTTGGTTAAACGTTTACAGTCACCAGACCCGTAATATGCATTCTTGTATTGCCGATGCATCATCTGATTATAGCAGTATATTCAATTGATTCAAAGATCATACCAATTAAACAGCTACTAAAACAATAACAATAACAAAATAATTGCATCATCATGCCTGAGAAAACAAATCAAATAATTACATCTAAAACAATTATATAATAAACATATCTTAACACAACAAATGTCCATAGAAAGAAAGGTTGCAGGTTTATGTAACTTAGCTGAAATCTAGTATCTTTGGTCTGATCCAGCATCAAAGCGCAATAAGGAAACTTCTAAAATGTATAAATCCAATAATTCAAAAACTAATATACCAACAAAAGCTGCCCATACTTTATCAGTGTCACTACAACAGTATTTCGAGTTAAATATTATATAAAACAAACTTATCAACCAACTTTATGATAACAAAATAAAAAGGAGCAACACTTAAAGAATTTAAAATTTTACCAATTATTACAATACTAAACCAAAAATATAGGCAAGCATTTTCAGACAGGACTGGGGCCTATTAGTATACAAAAACAACAAACGGTGGGAAAAGGGGACACATTTTAAAAGATCACAGCATATAACTACAAATGTATGACGGGTTTCATCCAAGTGATCATTTATACAGTACTTGTTATCATGTCCTTCTTCCGTTAACTGAGAACACATTCTTAATAAAGAGATATTCAAATTCAGAGAAAAACACACATACTTATACATAACAGTTCAGACACTTACAGTATTCTAATACAACTAAGCGATTGTGAATGCAGCAACATTTTTGCTGGAATTAATTAAGTAGGAGGAACAACGTGTATTATTTACAACTATTTGTTTAATAAGCGTTACTTCCAAACCATATATTTTCTTAATGCCATTTTAAGTTTATCTTTAAAAGCATCTCCCTTATTTTCTATATGCAGATGGGTAGTAGTTAAGTACCGAGCTCTACCACTTAAGAGTATATTGAATATATGCATGTGATATGTCAGTCTCTCATCTACAATACGCAGAGATTCCTTATCTGGTTCGACTTGAGAGATTAATCATACTCATTAAGCTTAAAGCAGCTATAACTGACAAAAGTATTGTTCATTGGTTGCCAATGTTAAATATTTTGTATGAAAAAATTCAAAATGGATAAAAAGTAGCAATAGACAACCCCCATTTAATGCAAAGTTCTGTAAACTGTTTTCAGAATTAAAATTTATTCAAGTTTTCAATTTTAATAAAACCATAATCATCCAACAAGGTCTAATGAACAATAAAAATATCAACGACTAACTAACAGTAATGACAGTATAGCTAAATGGGTATCCAAATAGTGTATGGGTTATTAACACGTTATAACTACAATAATATAACGTCAATATGTAGGATTCTAAGAAGCGAAGGTTTAAATGCATGTGTTCTAAAACCGAAAAAAAGAGCCTAATTATACTAAACTTTGTTGTCCTGACACATGTGACAACCGTTAAACGAAAGCATAGAGACACATTTTAAGGAATATTCATTTCGTTGAGGATATTGATCGCACAACATAATTCATTCTTAGGTCATTTTGGCTATACAGTGCTCCCTCTCTTAAGCAACATCAAGCGGAAGGAGAGAATTTGGTTGCTTAAGAGAGGTAGTTGCTCTAGAGAGGTAACCCTTAGACATGTGTATACATGTATACATGTACTTAAGTATTTAAGTATCAGTTTCAAATCCATTTATTGTTATTTACTTCTGTAATTTGCTTGGCTTTATTTCTATATATCTAAACATTTTTTTATCTTATTTAATAAAAGTCTTGTATATAGTTAAGTTTATTGACATGCACAACATTATATGGATACGATTTTTTTTAATCTGTTGTACTTGTTCTATTATATTGTTTTGATTTTAACGGCCAATAACAAGACAAAAAACACATTCAAACATTTTAATCAAACTTTAACATTAAAAAAAAATATGCTAAATATAACATGAATATTTTTACAAAAGCTAAACCTGGGTTCTACCACACCTAAACTGATCAGTTATAGCCCGAGCTAATTTCCCCGAGTCTAGTATCTTAACAAAAGTTACCCGTTGGTCAAGAGACAGAAATACTTTTTTTCTTTTTAGAGCTCATTTTAACTGAACAGACAACAGTTAGCAAATACAGCCGTAATGAAGACAGTTTTTACAGACTGTTACGTAGATAAACTGCGATGGGTATTTATAAGAAAATTCGTTATTGCTGTTTTTCACACTGATGACCAATTTATGCCAGTCATCAATTGTTCCAGAATTATCCCACCCACTTAGCCACTAATAGACGAATGATTGGTGCAATTAAAAGACTTTATAGGGTTTATTTACCCTCATTGGCTAACGTGTGGTAGGCCGCAAACGTGTGTTCTTATAGTTGTTCTAGCATTAGGGCATTTATTTAAATAACACAAGAGAAAACTGTGAAAACATTGTTCGATTGAACCAAGTTGTTCCCGTCGCTTTACAATCAGACATACATTAATTCCACTGCCCCTCCATCTTGTTCATATATGACCATTTATGAAAATATAAGCTCACTTGGCGGGCCCGTTTGATACTCACCAAAGCACGAGCCCTTGATTGAGCACCTTCTTGAACGGTAAGGTTGCCGTCCGCCATTTGTTTTAAGTAATTCTTCATCCGGATCAAAGGTCAAATGTGAGTTACCTTCCTCAGGGACATAACTCAGTCCCTAGGGACACAAACATAAATGTTGGTATTTGAATCTACGAGTAAAACGAGTTGCAGAATTCGGGTAGAAATAGCAACATTCCAGGATTAAAACAACAAAACACGAATAAAACAATATGTCTGTATTCGAATCCACGAGGTAATTGTGTTATTATGTAGTAGCAATGACTACTTCCTGAGATATTACAGCGTATGCTAAAGTATAATTAAATCCAGTTAGTCCGTGCCTTGTGTCCGTTAACTGTTTACATAAACATACGAAAAGGCATGGAATGTCATGGTAAGTAAGTTGCCCCGTGGAACTGCATGTAGGAGGATCAAAGAAGGCAGTGAACATGCACTTTCCTATCGACCGGCTGCCCCTGGCCTTCTTTGGAGGGGGAGAGGTATTTGACTGCCACTGGCTTGATTGCTGTTTTGTCTATGGATCATGATGGAACAACATAGTTTCATCCGTGGTCACGATCTTCTCTAGAAACGCGTCAACTTCCCGCTGGTACCGTGCAAGGAATCATGCAATTCTAAGACCCTGCGTTACATTTCTTCGTTGTATAATAATCGCTGAACCCATCTCGCACACAAACGGCTCACATGCAGGTTGTCTTTGATGATTCTTCTCAAAGTTCCATAGCTCATATCTAAATAATTGCACAAATCATAAAGCGTTATACGCACATCCCGATCAAGCGAGCTCTTTACTAATTCAATTTCGCCATGTGACGTCTTTGTTGCCGGCCGTCGACTTCTTTCCTCATTCGCTATCACTTCCCGTCCCTCACTGTACCGCTTGTGCCATTTGTAAACTAGTGATCTACACACATCCGGCTTCTTTGAGGCTTGTTTGTTCATATCCATCGTTAGACTAGGCGTCTTTCCAAGATTTACACAAAATTGTATTACTGTCCTCTGTTTTAGCCTATCCTCAGAGGCAATTATTACGTTGTACTTTGAACAGTTGACGAATTCCACACCGTTGAAAAGATAACGCTTCGACTAAATACATCTCATGTAGATTTTATGGTTGTTCAATATATCACACTTATCTTTATAAACAAATATTGATAAGATAGACACTCTAGTACACCATACGCTGGGTCTTGTCACGCTTTACAAAATGTTTTTTTCATTAAATGTAGAGAGTCAGTGTTTGTACATTTATCAGTGAAATGTAATATTACCGTATTAATTAGTTTTCAAGTAAATTTTACTGTTATATAACCATAATAATTAGTTTTCAGTTAAATAATAATTGGTTATAATTGGTTAGTTAAAGACATCGGGCCGTGAAAATATAAGCGGGAAACTTAAGTTGTGGACTGTTTGAATGATATGATCGTCAAAAATATATGCGACCCCATTTCGAATGAGCAATAAGTTTGAGAATATATATGGGATGAGTACAGAATGGGAGAGGGGGGCAACTGATATAGGCCAGGGGGAAGGAGAGTGGATGTGGGCGCGTTAGAGAGAGGTATTCACGCCTCACTGTAGTTAGATTGTAAATTGTGACTTTCATTAATAAGATAGTAATCATGGGATGATGTAGCGTTCTACTATGGAGCCCCGTTACGCCACAACGAGATTTAAGGTGCCAGACCGAGCAGAGCTGGGAAATCAACACAACCTGAAATACAACGCCACCCTCGCTGAAGGTTAGTTTCTGTAGTCGTTTTGTGTAGTATTCAGAAGAAGGTTTTGCATATGGTTTGGGTATCCTTACAGAAAGAATTTAGTGCATTGTACACGGCATGTGACGTTTTACCATATAATGGGATAGTTCTAAGTCAAAGAATTGGTTAAGTCGAGTAGAAAAGTGTGTGTTAGTATACAAATTGGGAGATGAACAAAAATGTTTGTTAGCATTACGATCAAGTAGGGGGATAGTATCAGACTTTCTAAATAGGCATTTTTAACACAGTCATCGCTATCATGACAAACCACAAAGTCAGAATTAAAAGCTAGATTTGGGGAAGTAAGTCATTCACATTTCTCTTTTTCAACGTTTTCGGAAAACACGCGCCAAATGACAAATGAAAATATGAGGGTTTTTGCAGAGAGATTATTAGCAATTTTGGACGAAATCTATACAGGGTTTGATAAAATCATCGAACTTATAGAATATCAACTATGTGGATGTTTCATTGAAGGCTTAAGAGATCCCGAAATCAGATTAAAATTATGAAGAGAAAATCCGAAGAAATTTCAGAAAGTTGTTTACAGTGCAATAAAGGAACAAAACGTAAGAATCAGAAATGAAAAAAAAAACACAGATCAAATATCACAACCACGAGTCAGGTTCATTCAGAAACAATTATTTCCGCACAAACAGCACATACCACAACAACCCGACATACTCTGACAGAGAACAAAATGTTGTACGAATAGAAGAAGATCACAAGATCACACAATGAGAGGCAAATTTTGCAAACGCAGAGGTCACAAAATTTCAGAATTAAAATATTAAAAGCGCAATCAACCGCGCTGAAAAGACCATGCGTATTACCGACAAAACAATCAAAATTATGACAGGATAAATATTTCCACCGTAGTATGTTTCCAATGTAGCCAAACCGGCCATATCAAACGCGATTGTCACAACATGCAGCGTAGAGATAATAAATAATACGGAAATTCGCGCCGAGAAACAATTCATACGTGCGAAAAAACTAGATGGTTCTTGTCTTAAGAAGGTCGAGTTAGGAACAACTCAGGTGAACTCAACATACATCCAAACTTCATAATTTGTAAAAAGCAAAGAAACGCCGCACTCTTGTCTGTTAAGATTTGGAACTAAAACTGTTAGATCTCTAGTTGACTCTGGTGCAGAAATTAATTTAATAAGCTATATAGTATTTAAGAATTTGAAGCAACATCCGCGCTTGTCACTTTGTCACGTCAATCTACATACCGCCCAAGGCGACAGTTTAACAGTAGCTGGCAAAGCAAATACATTGTATTACCTTAAAATCAACAAATTAGTCATGGGACACGAATTCATTGTTGTCAAAAATTTAAATAGATCACTCATTTTAGGCCGCGATTTTCTCGATTGCAGAATATATTTTGATTTAGGTTGCATTAATATCAAAGGGAATTATATACCACTTGAAGATGATATAATCATTGCGTCAATCGTTAGATTAAAAGGCACGACTATTCTCAAACTAAGACCTGTAAAAATTATTTAATAGGTAAAATAAAAAGAAACCTGTTCTTAGCAACTAACGAAGAGTTCTGTAAAGAGGCAGTAGATACAGATTATTTGTTTGAAGAACCAAATTTAGAATTACAACCAGCACTTCTGAAGTTAGAGTTAGACGGATAAGTACTTATAATGTTAACCAACAGTTCCACCAAAACTTTCAAAATACGCCGCGGATGCGTTCTAGCAAGGATATGTATCATTAATGATTATTCGATCGAAACAAACAACATCGTCAGAACTTCGGGTAAGCGATAAGCAGAGGAGAATACACTCAATTTAGATGAGATTGTCACCGCGAAAGGGTACTATAATGAAGTGAAAAATTTAATTTTCAAAAATCAGTCGGGTTTCTTTTTCAAAACACACAAATGATATAGGTTTAGTCCCAAATGTTGAAGTGCAAATTCCCACACGCGATGGCCATCCCCCTGCTTACAGATACTTTCGATTACCGGTCTCAGAAAGACCACATGTGGACGAAAAGATTAAAGAATTATTAAAAGCTGACGTAATCAAAGAAGGCCGTTTCCTGTATTCATCACCCGCTTTATTAATTAAAAAAGTGACAGATCTAGACGTTTGATTATTGATTTCCGTCAAATCAATAAATCAGTCATTACTAACCCAAGATCATTGCCACGGATAGATTAAGAATTAAGTTGCCTAAATGGATTTAAGTTTAACAGTTCACTTGATTTAACACAAGGCTACCACCAACTTAAAATTGCAGAAAAAGATCCGTATAAAACCTGTTTTAGCACACAAAACAATATATATATAT
The DNA here is from genome assembly GCA_007844125.1 of Sinonovacula constricta. Lineage (NCBI taxonomy): Eukaryota > Metazoa > Mollusca > Bivalvia > Cardiida > Solecurtidae > Sinonovacula > Sinonovacula constricta. The sequence continues at coordinate 56,281,556 of CM017564.1, read as the reverse complement.
ATTAACAAACGTTTACCAATGGGTCTTAATTTGAGTTCATTCATATTTCAAGAAACAATGTCAAGAATGTCAAGGAATATGGGAGGATTGAATCATTTTTTTTATTCGTATATCTTGATGACTTGTTAATTATATCGGAAACAAAAGAACAACATTTAGAACTTTTACAAATGGTTCTTGATAGATTTAAGGAAAATGACGTAAAACTGAATCTACAGAAATGCCAATTTTCAAAGACACATTTTAATACATAGGCCATAGAGTTTGTGCAGATTGAATCAAACCTGACGAGAGTAAAGTAGAAGCTTTGAAAAAAATTAAGACCATCTAATTTCAAAGAAGTAAGGTCATTTTTGTGACTTGCGGCTCAATATGAAATATTCGTTATAAATTTCGCCGATATAGTATGCCCACTTACCAATCTAACAAAATAACAATATACTTTCAAATGAACCCCAGAATGTCAATCAAGTTTCGAAACAATTGTAGCAAAATTAGCAGACATGCCAATATTACGTCACGCCGATTTAAGCAAGCCTTTTATCTTTGAAACTGATGCAAGTGGTAGAGCTGATGGTGCATTTTAATTCAAAGCCCGACTGGCAAACGCGAGGTCGAAATACATTTCCAATTCATGCTCAGAAAATGTTGAAGAGCTCAATTAAAACAACCAACAAGAGATAAAGAAGCGATTGGCCTTGATGAAGCTGTACAGAAATTTGACCTTTCTTTTATAGTTCAAAATTTACTGTGACAACAGATCACAAGCCATTAACCCATTTGTTGTCAACAGCTTTCAAGAACAGAATAATTCATCGAATTGCCTTTAGATTAAGCGAATACGACCTGTCAAAAGTACATATCCAAGGAACACAAAACGTAGTTGCAGATAAATTATCACGCTTGCCGATAAATGACGAAATATCCAAAGATGAATCGGACACCGATATATTAATTGCGCCAATTAACAATGCAGATTTCGATAAGTCACAATTAGCCCGCGGCACGAACCACGTAAATGACAACAATTGAGCATACAGATAGAACCGCCCGAAGGCATGCGAAAATAATTGCATGAAAAGCGAGCAGTTAACCGACCCGTTGATTAACAAATTGCTGACACCCGTACGTCAAAACAGACTGACTGACTCGGAAACACGGAAATTTATCATTAAAGATGACATCTTATATTTCATATCCTACCCAGACGATGAGCCCAAGTTACGTATTTATGTCCCAACAAAAATAAGAGACTCGTTTATGTAGCAGAGTGGTATTTTAGCATTTTTAATTAGGTGTAATAACTTTCGCTCTTAACTTAGTGCAGTCTGTTAATAAGGTCTTCGCGTCTTTTAAGCCACGTGACTCCATTCTGAAACACGCCGCCAGTCGTCAACCTGTAAGGATCGTTTCTCATGGTTTGCGTTTGGTTTGCTTGAATTGTGTTTGAGTTGTTGAATTGTATTTACTCAGCGGTTGGATTATCCGTCTTCTTTTAGCACTGGTATTTTATTTCGTTTTGGCATTAGAAATATATAATAGACGGTAACGACTTACTACGGCGAGGACAAACTTTAAATTACTAACAGTTATTGCACACTAATAGAATTGCATGTTTATTTACAGAACTGCTTACTTACAGCAATGTTACGAAGAGCGTGAGATAGTGAGTCATAGGACCCATAGTCCTTGTAAGTATTATGAATATTGTGTTGTAGTTTTCTAATTGTATTTATTCTTAAAACTTATTTTAAATAAACCTTATTTAGGCAGTTGTTATTGTAATGTTATTTAAATGTCATGAGCAATATTTTATTATGCTATAAGAATTTATTAGGAGCTTTGCTCAGTAGGTAGGGCGTTTGCCACTCAGTGTCAAGGCCCCGGGTTCGAGCCCCAGTCAGGTCGGGTTGTAGTAAATTAGTTATATTATTATTATCAATTGTTGGCATTGTTGTATGGTTTAAAATATGTGATGCTTATGCTAAAACCTCGTTATTAATGTGGAAGATATATATATATATATATATATATATATATATATATATATATATATATATATATATATATATATATATATATATATATAAGAATCCGTGTTGGATCGTCACCCACCCCCACCTTCAACCAAAGTTACAGTTATCAAAGCATACCATGAGACTTTCAAGGCTGGAGTACAAAGAACATATGATGCTATAGTTAGGAAATATTACTGGCCCAAATTATTTATAGAAGTTTATAGGTCATTGCATCAAACGTCAGTCAGTTAATTTAAGACAAAATACAGCGCCAATGGAAGAAATGACAATACCAAACATTCCAGGAACAATGTGGAGCTCGGAAATTACAGGTCCACTACCTACAACACATAGTGGAAATTCATATATATTGACATTTACATGCCTTTTTAGTAATTATCCTGAAGTAATAGCCATCAAAGACGCAATCAGAAAAAGCGTAATAGTAGCATTTTATGAGGTTATATTTTTAGGTGGGGGTCACCTATACAAATCACTACAGATAACGGATCTTGTCACACGTCTAAAATGATTGAAGAAACTATGTCAGCTTTAAACATACACCACGTTAAAACTTTTCGTTACCACCCTTCTAGCAATGGCAGAACCGAGAGGTTAAATTCTACTTTAAAATCCACTATCACCAAATTTATTGAGGACGATGAAATTGGGATTTAGTTTTACAGCAAGCAGTAGCAGCGACAAGATTTCATAGCAACGGTAGTTCAAAAAAGAGTCCATACTTTATAATGCATGGAAGAGATATAATTCTCCTAATTGTCAGCCTTTTACGACATCAATTACCATATCTCGGTGAAAGTTACCATCAAATTATATTATCTTAAAACCATCAAATATATAAACAAGCATATTTAAATATACGTATGGCTCAGAAACAAAGAATTGAATGAGCAAATAAGAACAGATACTAGTCAAAATAGAACTCAATGATCCCGTTTACCTTTAAAACGTAACCAGAAGAAGTAAAAATTAAAATCGTTGGCTACCATATATCATAGTATTTGACAACATTTCAGACAAACATTTCACAGTGAAGAACAAATTAGATAATCAAGTAGTTACCACACATATTGACCATTTACGCCTTGCAAATATTGAAAGCTGGGATATACCGAAAAATACGGAACAGCGGCGAAGTCCAATAAGGAGGTGTAGGTTTGTAGTATAGGACAACCTAACAAGTAGTAACAGTTTGACAGACGAAACCATATTATCTAGCAATTAGAGCGAGAATGATATCCCATTAATTGAGCTAAACGCTAGGTTAATGAATGCTCAGTTCCAAACAGGACGAAAACAAGTAGACAACACGTCAAAAAAACAACAACACGAATACACACATCAATCAGACATCCAAACAATATGGTCACCGCAATTGATGACAGATAGCGAAAAGGGCATTTTATAGCAACAAAGGCATCTGCAGTACCCTTGGGGCTATAACAATGTCAACAACATAAAGCAAAAAACAAGACTACTTAGTTTTATTACACTTCACACAGTTATTTACATAACAATGTTGTTTTTTTCACATGAATACCTTACTCTTTTCAATATTACCAGCCGAATATTTTCCCCTTGTATATACGAAATGTAGAATAAGGAGAAATTGTTTAAGGACAATAAAGCCCTGAACACCGGCAATAATTAGGCCATTAAAGCACTGGATCACATATACATATAATGTTGTAATATACATGCAGAACATGGCCATGGGTACGACCTTTCTAAATCATTTTGTTTTCGTACATAGACGGAAGGCATATACCTGTGACTCATACCTCTAAAAATAAAATAAAGTAAATGGTTTAAGAATGACAGCTCATAAATGTAGATTTGTACTTGATCCATTGTGTTATAGAAATAAAGAGGTTTTTTACAATCATTGGATAAGTACGACGCGAGTTGGTACAGATGAAAGACAGTTAAGTAAAGCAAATGTAACTTAAAACTGTAAATAATAGATCTACAAAAATAAAGATATCTAGTAGAAATAGAATCGTTAACAAAGTTGTAAAGAGAGCGCGCGCGCAAGATTTTATATGTATACACTATTAGTTTAATTATATATCAAATGTCAGGCATTTACGATTGCAAAATTATTCAGAAACTCAAACATTTGCAACGGCCAAAAGAAGACATACGCACAAAACCGGTATCGACTCGGAACCTTACAGTTAGAAGGGCAGGCACGTGCGGAGGCGACCTCACCGGATGAACAAATAAAATAAAACATCAAAGCGGCAAACAACAACAATTTCAAAGGGAAACACGTCAGAGCGACGAATAGACAGTCCGACACACAAAAGTATATGGGGAGGCGATATAATTTCAACAGCATCCTCACATCAACAGGATAAACACACAACAAAAAATCGCCACAGGGTACAATATACTGAGTTTACATGTCAGTTACATGACAGTTACATGTCAAAGTGATTACATTTCTGAAGGTGAATGGTAAAACGTCATAACAACAAACAAACAATAAACTACTACAACAGGAAAGTTACCAGAAATACAAAAAACTTGTGATTATCGAATCCAGTAAGACCATATCAGTAAAACCGCAGTAAATAAAATACCCATCCACATTTTGCCGGGCAGCAACAACAGACGAAGGTACGACACTTCGCAGACAGACGTCACAAATATACACAATCAACTGCCAACCGCATTCACGTCGACATCCAACAGATACACGAACAACTAAGTGTGCGCAAACATATTCAATTTAAAGTGTTACTTTTCCGTGTTAAATAGTAATACTTTACTTTTAAATTACAAGTGATCTCAGTGTTAATATATATTCGGACAGCATGTTACGACGAGCCAATCGTACATAGAGGAGGGAATCGCGACGCCCTATCTTATTTAATCTTGAAAAAGAGTGCATATGTTCGGTGGTCAATATTATATTACTTTAATTAAAAAGGAACTTGACATCTATTTGGTAATAGTAGAGATATCGCTGCTATGATGACACGCAACACTTGGCCGAACTAGTTTAGGGAAATTCAATGTTTTTTTTATTCTGTTTATGCCGACCGTGAGGAATAATAATGTGTAAAGAAGCTTCAAATACCGCTTTCATACCTTTGATGTTTCGATAGTAGTAGCAAACTAGGGGTAGTGAAAGGGGTTGGGGGGTTCCAGTCCCAGATCCGGGTGAGTAGGTCACCCTCAACGTGATCGAGGTAAATGATCTAGGTCACCAGCTGTGCATGCGTACGATTCAAGGTCGAGATCAAGTTGAGGTCAATGATCCATGTCACCGGCTGCGCATGCGTACGATTCAAGGTCAAGGTTGAATTGTAAATAACCCAGTGAGTGTTTAACTTTATCAACAAGATATCATATTTGGCGGGAGGTGAACTACGCACACATTGTTGTTCACCTAGGAGTCATCCTCCGACACTGACTGCCAAACGTTTAATCTGTCCCGAAACTGTGTTCTGATTTGGTTATGTTAACGCATTACGGCAGCTCTCCTAGAACACTGCATAATAATCGCTGGATAAGGTGAGCAGTGAACTTGTACTGACCTGCTTGCGCGGTCAACATTGGCTTCTGAATAATCTATTACGATGCAGATGCTATGTGAGGTTAGCCCGGAGTGCATCCGTGGTGAGGAAATGGACTGGCTATGTAGTTTTTATTTATAAATTCTGGTTGAAGCGTGTCGGTTGATAATACACTATTCTGGGTGTTGGGTTACAGATAGGCCTACTCTGTTTCTATTGCAGTTGACAGCAACCACAACCAAGTGGTTAGCGCGCTTGACTCCATTGGTTCTGGTTTCAAATCCGGTCTAACTATATATTTTTCTCCATGTATAGCATTTGGGTTTAACTGTTGGCAGATAGTACTATGTGGAAGCATTTCATTGTTGTTGGATTTGGGTGACAAGTGCTCCGATATTGGAGAATGACTTTAAGCTACCACTGATACATAGCTGTTTGCTTAATCCTGATACGTTGTAGTGGTCTCTCAGTGTTGACCTCATCATTATACGATTACTAACCATTCAAATTGAAGTCGTTACCATTCTACAAGCCATTTCTTCATATGCACACATAATCATTTGCTAATCACCCCATTTCATTTGAAACAGATGTGTTTACATAGGGTTTATGTCCGTGCTCAATGGTTAGTCAACGACTCTTCATTACTCGACCCTTATATAACCAAATTTCCTCAAGTGCGTTCTGATTTTTGGAGGGAAACAAACTAGGTTGGTCCATGTAATGTATATTGGTTTTATCACAGATACTGCACGAAATGTCAGTTATAGGTGTTATCTTATTCACCTGGTAGGGTCAATAGGGTTGTGAACATAAGTGTTCCGTTTTGGGGGTGTTCAGTGCTACACCTGTTTTATCATGTCAGTTTAGGCGGGAAATCCAAATTATACAACTTCAATATATATATAGAACAAATTAAAGTAAATTGTTTTATTAAAAACTTTATTTAAAAAACTACAAAATCACAGTGTACATAGAATGATTGGAATAAAAGTATAAAGCCATAAAAAACTACCATATCACAGTGTACATAAAATGATTTAAATATAAGTATAAAACCATAGAAAACTACAAAATCGCAGATATATCTATATGATTGGTATGTTACAGTATAAAAACAAAATCACAGTGTACATAAAATGATTGGTTTCTATCATTATATATAAAAAAAACATCAGTATAAAACAACATACAGTATAAAAACTAAATCTAACAAAATCACAGTGTACATGAAATGATTGGAATGTAACAAAATATAACATACTAATCTATGAAAGTTTCTAAAACAGTCACATATACATACTTAGTTTGATGACACATGAAAGGTGATGACTGATGTGATGAATGTCTTCAACGAACGCCATAGAATTGTGTTTGTTGTCTCCTCCGAAATGGGTACCGTCTGATGTGATAATGTACACTTTATTCCATAAAACGGTTTTTGATGGTTTTCATTAATTTGTAATTATTAAATTTTCGGAGAGTTTTTGCCAGACTTCGTACAGGTTTATTTTGTATAAATTTTGAATGAAAATCCTCTCCATGGTGTAAAAAGTAATGTTTATAATGTCTCTTAAAACTGTAATTATTGTCGCTATAAAAAAGGTAATGACTGAAAGAAGAACACCTGAAATGAAATAAAATATTATTCAGATTTGTATGTTAGCTTTACAGAAGCAGCTGGTGTATTTGTTAATTCAAACACAGTCTCTTCCGACCCACTGAACTGTGAGTCAACACGATACACTTTATGACGTCGTCGTCTACATTTGATGAAAATAAAACACAATGATCAAGGTGAGGGTGATAGGAAGGAAGCTTTTTAATGTTTGCACATGATCTGAAATGAAAACAAAACATGATTTAGGATGATATCGTCTCATAAATTGGACTTTCTAATGATTCTCTTGAAGAACGAAGAACCGTATACTGTACCGGTTCTAAATAATCAGTCATTTCAATGCTTTCTACAGGTGATTCACTATTATTTGGTCTATAGATTGGATGTTCAATTATCGGTAACTCTCTATTTGAAAAATGTTCCTGTGTTAAACAAAACTTAGAATTACCAATTTGACATTGTTTTTTTTTTACTTTTTTAACTTAAAGCAGAACACTGAAATGATTGCAATGATTATTAAAACACATATTCCGAAAGAAATGAAGCCAGTTTCACGTCCACGTATTTCCTACAGTTTTGTAACGTTTTTTCCTGAAAATACATAATCAATATTATAAGTAAATTTCATCAAAGATGTTAATACAAAAGGTGCAGATATGTACATTTATATGTGATAAAAATGTATACCAGGGTAAGCAAACGAGGTGAGAATTGTAACAATAGCTTTAAGTTGTGTATTAATCGGTCAACCTTAGACTCTACGATTCGTTATGGTCTACAAATAGTTTTACTTTATATGGCTCGACTATCAGTAATTCGCATTTGTGTTTCAAACATTGAATGTACCAATGAGCTACGACAGTGCAAATGTTTAAATATACACTTTAATGCGTGATAGAACTTGTTAACAATTTAAAATCGTAACTTATAAATAATGTTAGAGAAACATACCAAAATGGCATTGTTGAGAAGCTTGTAGAAGTATTTTTCGAATTCTGTCAATGTATGGTTTAAGGTATGGTTCTTGATGGAATTGCAAAACTCTGTAAACTTGTTTCATTCGCATACCCTGTTGGAGGTATAGTTGAAGTGTACGGTAATGCACTACATAATTGTCCTTATCGTTTAATGACAAGACTATTTTTCCACTGTTGCACGTTTTGGGTAGAAGTGATCTAAATGTTCTGTCCCGTGTAGCCGTTTCCACAATGTTTTAGAATATGGAGATAAATCATGCAACATGCATTTTTTCCAGACAGTGGGGGTAATCGTTGGTAATATCATGTAGATATGCTGGATATTCAAGGGAGACTTCTAACATGTATCCAGTATCGCTGCTTTCTGAGATTGTGTAAATGTTCAACTGATTTATTTCCTGTTTATTGGGCCATTTGAAATCAGAATGCGGGATATACTGACTCATAGCCCATCCGTAGAGATTGTTGGCGTCTTCGTAAAACATAACACAAATAGGATGTATGTTTTGTATGGTCATAATCTTTTAAATAAGGGTTGTTGGCAGTTTTCAATCGATTGGACACTTGTGACACACCACCACGCACACCATGTTCAATAAATAACACCATATCAATGTCTGTCAGGGGGACACGCCTTTTCTCAACAATAGGTGCGCATGGGTTTGATTTGGGAAGTCTTCAAAGAACAACTTAAAACAACGATCACCACTAAATTTCACATTCTCCAATAATTTCTCAAGACTTGAATTCATAAACTGGAGAGAATCAATAAATTTTAGTGACCCAAGAGAAATGGTGAAGATGATGACGGCTGGTAGTTATTAGGTAGGTGGTTGTTAGTTGGGTTCAGATGGTGTGTAGAAACAACATTGTTATACAAGTGATCATAATTGTCGAACTCGGCTGGGCAGTGGTTTCATTGAAATGTACGAGTATTCACACTGTGTACATTCGCCAAGTGTCTCTTTCGATCTTTTCTTCTGAACTTTTGACTGCAAATGTAGCACTTCACAAAGTACGTATGAGAGAGTTGATGACGAGTCAGTGTATTTTTCTGATTGAACATTTTGTTACGCAGTTCACACTTGTATTTCCTTTTTTCTACACGATCTGCCCATCTCATCATTTCTTCCTCATCTCCACTACTAAAGTCCGAATTTTGTTGAAGATTTTTTTTCTGTTTGGTCTGCAATATTTATCTTTTCATTTTCATCTGCTCTACTCCAAGTTGGGGAATTTTCTATGTTACTTGTGTGACATTGTGGAAAAAAGACGTTCAATCTTCTAAGCTATCAATTTATACTAAAAAGTTAACCCTTTTTAAATGCTTAGTTGGCCTCCGTTCTTTTTGGCCTAGTGGACGTTTGACATCACCTTGATGACCTAACTTAACCTCCCTACTTCGTCCTTGAACTAACTTTGTAGTGACCCGACCTTGGATATGTTGTGCTATTTTGATGTTCTGACCCTGGAGTTTTCGCGCGAATCGTTTTGTGGATTGTTCTTGTGATTCCCACTTGTTATCGGGTTGCTTCGACCGTGGTTGACCTAGTCGCTTAGTCTTAATAACTTGCGGCAACAGCGAACGTCCTTGGTGGGGGTGTTTTGCTTTAGATATTTTATCTCCAAATAATTTATCAAAAGGTTTTTCTACAAACATCTGTGTTTTTTCTGTAGTTTGATTTGAGGGATTCTGTAATTTGTCTGTGGGTACATCAATGTTTTCCGGATATTTTTCCGTTGATATCTGTTCAGTTTTAAGTTGCTTCCATTCCTCCAACAACTATTCATACTTGCGTTTAGACACTAAAGTCATTTCTTCTGTCATCGTAATTCTTTAATCACAGGTTTTAAAACTAATATAAAATAATTAAAGTATTTTGTAAGAAGTTCCTTTCTTTTTTTCGTAGTCACACTCTTACCGATAAATTGTCGAATAATTGTTTTATGCCGTTGCAACTTCTTTATATCCCCTTCGGGTAAAGATCGAATCTCATGTATGACGTTGTATACAATCTGTACAATGGCTTGAAGTTGTGATTTTGTGATAGTTTTCACTAATGCGAGTTGTTGTTTTCTGGTTGAGGTAAGCATCAGTAAAAAACTGTTTTTCTTTATTAACAAGCATACACATTTTTTAGGGATAAATACACTGACAACTTGATTGGGCATAATGTGGCTTCGTAATGAATATTCTGGGTTACTGTGAGGGTTTATATCAATAAGAATGTACGAATACTTTTCTTGTGTTGCCTTTTTATAAGCATCCATGAAATAGTGTGTGTTGGAAAGGAACAACTGTCTAGCAAACGTATGTATTTATTGTTTATCTCTTCTGTTTTTAAACAATATTAAGTAGTGCGCTTGCAGCGAAATACATCTTAAGTATTTTCCACTAGAAAGTAAGTTCTGTACGATAAAAAACACTGAAAAAGTCATGTGGTGGCTGTGTTTTGTGAACAAATCCAACGTGAGGTTGTCCTTTTCTGCCACACTCATAAGATCATCTAACACTAAAATCCGATGTTTTCCATCCAATGACCACGATTCTAGATTTTCTATCGTTGGTAATATGTCAAAGAACTCAATATTTAAAACAGTGTTTTGCATTTCTGCAAATTTTGTCTGCCATACACCATATGCGTAAATAATGTGCACAGGTTGTTCCGTAAACATTTCATGATTATGTTTTAAAATCTCGAAAATTAATGTTGATTTTCCTGACGAAGTACTACCAGTTACAATATAGATCGCTGGTGAAATAAATTGTAATGCTTCCATCATTGTATCGTTACAAGTTATGATTATAACTTTTTAAAATTACCAATTTATATGGAAAAACGACAAACCAAATTCACAATTTTAAATGTTTATTGTACTAAAAATATGAAATACGCACACATACAAGAAAGCATGATACCCTATTTGCAAATCAACTATTTACAGAAACACATTTCAGTTAATCGTAACAGACCACAATTATGAACGAGTGATTATAGTCTGATGTTTACATAATGATGTCTCTGTCTTTTGTGATTTCGAAATGACCGATTGATTCACTGAACATAATACAGGATATAGTTTCACTCAATGGTGTTCCAAATTGAACTTCTAGTTTAACATTTCCTGTTTGAAGCAATGGTATAAATTGGTTAAAATAGGGGTTTAAGTCGAAAGCAAACAGAGTTGATCCTCTGACAAATTGTTCTCTGGTAATACTGATACCCCCGTCTTGGTTCCACTTGTTTGCTAAAACAAACAAATTACTGTATGCTCTGACGATGGAAGCGCCATTGTTAAAGTCTAACTTCAACGGATTACCCATAACGGGTATACCGTCTGCATACAAACAGATAGAACTAATGTTACAATTCAAAAAGTCAAATGGATTTGATACATAATTGCCTGATGTACTTGCTGATTTTACAAACCCAATCACTACTTTACTAGGTTTTTGTCCTTGAAACAGGTTCTCACAGTGAAAGGTTGTACTGCCAGAAGGAATGCTGTGCATCCGCGTGTCTATTTTGGGGGGAAAGTATTTAGCATTGGTATGTTGCAACATTTCATTATGAGCATAAAGCACTGAGGAAGTAACAGACAAGTTTCTTGCTAGTAACATGATATCGAGGATGTCAATCTTGTAAGTAGGTGTTGATTCTCCCGACAGAAGAGAAAATGCTTGTGATGATCTATACAGTTTAAGTTTTACATCCACTTAGTTTATCATGTAACGGGGTATTTGGAAAAAGTCATGAAAAAACGGTCCTTGCAAATCCAACACTTTAGACTCAGCACTATACTGTGACCGTATAAACAACCAATTGTTAGCTCCAGCAGGATTAGGGTCCTCAGGCCTATCGTTGTCATCCGCATAAAATAACTGAGTTGAGGTTTGTGTTGCTGTTGTTGCATAATCTAAGTTCAACAACGTTTTAATAATAGCCGTATAAACGTTGTTGTTACATGTCACTGATGATTTGTTTTGTAGAGTAACTTCTGAGGAAGAAAACAAAGACTGTAGAAACAAGTTCACTGGTCCAAACTTTTCGTTATTTTGGAGACTCGAACCATCAGCTTTCATCACTTTGAGTTTCACATAATGTTGAGACCCCTTCAAATCAATGTATTCGATAGCATTGCTAGAGTTTATTCTAAATTCGATTGGGCTTCCATCTTTTACTTGGGATGATGGTCGAATGTTTTGATATGTGAGATTGTTTACAGCTATTTGTGTTAAGGGGAGATCGAATAACTGTAAATCCACAGAAACGCCATCATGAAAAGCATCACTGTTTAGGACAGACATGTTTATCTATATATATCCTTCGTGTGGTTCTTTTTACTCCTGACTGCTTGATTTTTTTCAATTTTTCCTCCTTTTTTTCTTTGCTTTTTGCCCAATGTTTCCTCCTTTTTTGTGTTGTTTCGTTTTATTTTTCTGATGTTTCGTCTTATTTCTCCACTGTTTCTGTTTGCTATCTAGCTTAGGTCTGTACTTGTTGCTAGCTGATGTCGTAATGATTGGAGTAGATGGTGTTTTTGCATTAATACGTTCCAGCTCTGATTTCGCTCTTTCAACCACACTTTGAATTAGCGAAGTTAACTTTATGGTAGAATTGTTCACTTTCAAAGTATCTGATGGGTTTTTCTCAAAATAATTCACCCATCTTTTAGGGTCAGGCACGTATAAAGCGGAATTCATGAAACTGAAGTGTGAACAACACAGGTTTTTGCAGAAATGATGCTTCTTGGTCATTGATGTCTTTTATAAGTATATCAAAGTGATAGATTTCATTTTATCACAGTCGTAGATGAAACGGTGAGTTAACGTTTATATCCCATTGATTGTGTGTTTGGGTAGTAATACGACGTAGTATTTGTCTATGATCACCTTGTAAAATACTTGTGTCGCAAATATTGCTGAAAATACTTAAAGTTTTATTTTTAGAATTTTGACCTGATACGTGAAGTTCTACTAATCCCACATTCCAATTTTCTTCAAAAATAAGGGGCGATCTAATGCATACTTTGAAATTCCAAGGTTTATTGTCGGAGAAAAAAATCATTACTTTCGTCACTCTTAAAATACACAATCATGATTATTTGACTTCTTTGCTTGAAATCCAAGAATTAAATGAGGATAGAAAACCATCCCAGGATACATAATACTCTAATTCCCCACCTCGTTTTCTTTTCTTTAAAATTGTATCAATAAACCATAAACTGTTTTATCTTTCTCCACTTTCTGCATTTATAAAATAATCCCTAAATTGCTTCATTGTTTAAGTCTTTTACAGAATACATGGGGATCCCATCTTTATATTGCCTATGATTTATTTTAAATACTTCTCTAGTAAATTGTTCGTGGTACGATCTTCTAAAGAGATATTTTAAATGAGAAATACGAACAAGATCATCTTTCTTGAAGTGAAATGGTACTTTCTGTTTAATTTTGCTTGGTTGTCTGAGGTACATGTAAGCAAACACATCAGCTTCATTTTGTTTGGTAACATCTTTTTGTGGTATATTGTTCAAACTTCTGTTAGGTGTGGCGTTGTAATTGTCTACCATACTTTGTAATTCATCAATATACCGGTAAGATCTCTGGTGTTTCATCCATCTTTACAACATGACTTTAATCGTTATCTGTACACGCTCAACATAATTTGCTTAAGGAATGTTCTGCGTAGTAAAATAATACACGTTGTTGTCTTTCAAATATCTCTTCAAAAATCGGTTGTTGAATTCTGAGCCCTTATCTGTCCTCAATTTTAAAGGTTTTCTTTCTGTGAAAATATGTTTGACTGCGTGTAGGATAGATTGGGCTGTTTTATCTAGCAAATGCATCACCCAGAGATAACGACTGAATATGTCGATCATAAACAACAAAAATCGCACACCATCATTGTATTTTTTCAAATTTAACAACATCGGCCAGACATTCTTTGGCATACACAAAGTCAAAATAACTATTCATAATCATTACGTAGGCTGTGCTATTATTCATTTTGAAAATGATTTAAACAAACACTTATTTGACCACGGAGATTGTTCACCAAATGTGTAACGTTGGAATCCTGAGGATTTAACAATGATGTCTTCCCCTACAGTATATCCAACGGTTTTCAGAATTTCGCAATTTGGTGAATGTTTATGGTGCTCTTCCAACGGATTATCTGTTTTATCCCACTTACTAAGTTCTATATGACAGGAAAAACAAATGACTTTATCTCCCGAACCAGAATAATAAAAACCAGCTTTCGCTAACTAGAACTTATCGGGTACAATCTGTGGTGACCAAGTATAAAACGTAGTCACTCGAACGTCGTAGTATTTGTAGATCTTTACCGAAATACTATCTGCAATATCCATGTGTTCCATTCAGGCAAGATGTTAATAATAATACACTTTTATTTAAGTCACAGAGAGATAGAAATTGTTTTGTACTAAGTTTGATCTGTGCCGATCTCTTTTTTAATAAGACGTATGAAGAATGTTGTGCTTCCTTCGCCACCAAGGTAAGCTTATCATCCACTTTACACTGTATTTGTTGTAGAATCGGTGACCACTGTACAGGTTCTAGCCCGTTTTCTTGAAAATAGTTTAACGTTTCTTCTGTAAACTCAAGTTGAGCTTGCGCCATGCTGGAAAAAGACAAAGATACATGTTATTTTACGAAAGAAACAGTGTAAGTAAATGGGAGTAACTAAAAACATCAAATAACGGTTAAAGAGTTACATAGCTTAAAACAAATTATATTGAAAATACTGTTTTTAAGACAAAACCATATTTTTACAATAATGTTATCCGAGGTTACTCAAAACGAACATAATATTTTAAACTTAACAATTTGATGCAATACCAGTAAACAAATCCAATATCTCATAGCCAATATTTCCCAGCAAAGAGCTTGACGTGTGGTTCAAATGATGTGCGGAGGGTTGAACAAAATCACCGTATTTTTATACAGTATGCAAAGAAACTTCAACCTTGACCCTATGTCGATCAACCTTGAGCTTTGAGCATGCGCAGACATGACCTAAATGCAGTGGCCTCAACTTGATCTGGACCTTGATTCGTACGCATGCACAGCTGGTGACCTATATCATTGACCTCGATCACTTTGAGGGTGACCTTCTCACCCGGATCTGGGACTGAAACCCCCCCAAACCCCTTTCACTACCCCTAGTTTGCTACTACTTTCGATGTGTTTTGTATCGTTTAACTGATAAATGGACAGATAATAGATGTGAAATGCTGTCAGAACATAATATGCGTTCAAAAGTTAAAATTGAAGCATATGCGAAAATAATTGTTGTTCTACCCCCTGATATGACCGATACATAGTAATCTCGAGAAGGCTGTTGACTCAGCTGGAATATTTGGATAAAACTTGGCCAGTGTGCATTTCTTGTGAGAAGAAATTTGCCAGTTCATTAGTTTGCAAAAGTAGTATTTATTTATTATTTTATATGACATTATATATGTATTATAAAGCATTTTTCCTAACACATATGTCATTTTGTCCGGGACGTCAGCTAAATTATGTGCATTAAACAGCTCAATACCTCAATCTCAAGTTAGTGTTTTCCGGTCCTGCACTGCAGATAACTTCAGATATTTCCTAATATAGTCTTTATTTTTTCCACTGTCCGTATACTTTCTCTTTGGCGGTCGGATAGTTTGATGAGAGATATCGCAACATTTTCTTCGCACTATTCGCGGTGCTAGTGTCAAGACGATGAAGTGTAAACACAAGTCTTCTGTGAACATTTCTAGAGCGGTTCTTGTCCTTAGGAAGATATACATTTATGTATATTTCTTGGTGCCAGTATCCAGGTTCATTGTCTCCAAAGAGCAGTATTTAGCTTATTTTTTAGAGACTTAGAATTGCCTTTACAAGTAGAGTGTCATTTTCATCTATCTGCATTCCACCATAAATTAGATGATCTACCACCACAGCCATACGAGTAACGCCGACAATGTGAGCAGTCGCCACTAAAGGTGTTAACTGTTGTATTCAGTAAGAGGGATATTTTCATCTTATCGCTGTAACGTCACTAGCAATCATGCGCGCCAATTATGTTATAATGAAGATGCATCTGGAATTTACATCATGACTAAATGCATATTAATGATGCCCCTGTCAATCACGTTTTTTGAAGGGACTTTTTCTTGGCTGATATTGGCATTGCAGCCGCTTCTAAAGTGGCCCGCATGTGTTAGGTCTGAATGCGTCTTCACTTTTCACAAGTGGATCGCATGTTTCTACAGCATTGCGACACAAGAAGCAGATCTAATATCTCCAGCTGTAGTTAAGTATTTGACATATGCTTCATTTGTACACGACATATAACCAATTTGCTTTCTCAGTTTATATTCAGACAGTAGCTGATCTAGTGACCATCAGGGCACTGTACATTCCATCCAATAGCCCGAAACCAAGCCAAATTTCAACACAGCTTGTTCTGTATAACAGCAGCAACAATGTTTTGTTTACCTGTAACATTTTTACAGACGAACATTTTTGCTTGTTAAGCATTTTGTCCTGGCTTGCAGTGGCTATATTTGGTAGCAGCATTGTAGTGGTCACTCACGGCTATAATAATAATAATGTCTGGTTGTCCGCCTTTTCTTGTATGCTCCTAGAACAAGTAAATAAGAAAAGGTCCTATAAAAATTTCCACAGATATTTGATTTTTATCTACCAGTAGACAAAGGCAAACAAGGTAAATATAAATGTGACAAAACACAGAGACGAGACATAACACACATAAAGAAAAACCGTCAGTTACCGCCTTGGAACGGTCAATCGGCAAAAGGGCCAACTGGGGTGCTTAAACCTGGTTTGTGGAGCGCTCCTCCAACCTCGCACTTCCTGAAGGATTTTCTAGCAAACAAACAGTGTAAATAACAATATCCCGTCAAAGTGAAACAACTAACAGTAAACACCTGCATCGGGAGTTAAAACAGATACAATGGCATTATATTCATACAAAATAACTAGTCAAAAAATAAACTATTGCCTTACATATCATAAACAAGGAGACATGTCCTCCTTGTACGTTCCTGCAGTGTTATAGTTGTAAAATTCGAATTGTGCATTTAAGTGACATTTTCCAGCGGAGTAGACTTCATTTCTTCGACAAGAATCATATTTGACTGGATGCAGTCCGTCCTCTTTTTTATAATTCTAGTAGAATATTTTGAATAAGTCTGATATAAGTATACTGCCCACAAGTCTTATACCAAGTGTTGATGATAATTGTTGTTTTTTTTATATTTATTTCAGGGTAGCTGCAACCGTTTTCTTGGGTCGAATAGCTCGATATCGTCTGATGCAAATAGATACAGATTGATTCTTATCTAGTCTCTCAGACGATGCAATTTTCAGGACCTACGTCAACGATTTTAAAGGCCATACCTTTGTTGCATAGTTTTTTCCATGCTTTAACTTAGCTGATCTACTTCTGTCTCTTTCATGGCAACATACATGTGAATAAATGTGTATAGAAGTTGCACATTGTATAATGAATCAGAGAAACAGTATATAAACCTCCTTATCATTGTTATTATTTTATGCGTGTGGTATGTTACTTATTTTGTGCCTCTGTGTAATTGTGCATTAGCAATTTTGTCACAAAAGCCTGATACTGCAGCCGTGAGACATTTTCTCAAATAATTATTATTACTGGTCATAAACTTATTAATAATATGTCCTTTTATTTGTCTTGAGTTTCTTCTTAAAGTAAACAACATATGCAATGACATTAATGACATTTTGTTGAAATCTCCCTCAAACCAGCCTTTTCTGTAAGTATTGCTGCATTGTAACAAGACATTTGGTCACAGAGCTGAAAGTACTTTAGTTTTGTTGTTCTTTAATTATGTAAGACAGAGCTACTAAATTGATTTAGTTCCCAGTTGCCTTTTCAACTTGTTAAGAAAACTTGCCAAACCTGTACATAAAGAAAGAACCAATCTCTATAGAACTTTGTCGAGAATAATAATGAATTTTTTATATATAAAAGTGCGTAATGATTGATGCAGGTTTTATGCTAAGTGAAGAACTTTATAAATTACGTAGAAATTACTTTTAATCAATTCTTCTTATATGAGTGTCCTTATTGAGTTAAGTAAGACCGAAAAATATCGTGATGAATCATGGATTCTTATTGAAAAAACTGGACCTGCGTCGTGCACCGTGACAAATTTAGAACGTTATTTGTTGTGGGCAAATATTGATAGAGATTCTGATGTACGTATTCTCTCGATTGACTGCAAATAAAACTGGTTATACAATTAGGGGTATAGGAAACATTTGTCTTACAGCAATTTACGGTCTTTATTTATGAGGCTTTTAATTCTCATGTTCAGGATTTTATACAGTTTTGATTGTATTCCCTATAGTCAGGGGGAGCCACAGCTGCAGCAAACCGTGATATATCTGATTGAATGTTTAAACGACACTGCAGATGGCTTAATGAAAGTGCCAAAGATGGCTATGTAAAAAGGTTCTGTTGAGGATCGATTAAATGTTTCTTTGGTTCTCGGATTAAAATATGTTAAGATTCATAGTTAAAAAGACTATGTTTCTGGGTATTGTATTATTTATGTTTGAGTATTCAAATAGCATCAATATATATATATATATATATATATATATATATATATATATATATATATATATATATATATATATATATATATATATAGATATATAGATAGATAGATAGATAGATAGATAGATAGATAGATAGATAGATAGATAGATTGATAGATAGATAGATAGATAGATAGATAGATAGATAGATAGATAGATAGATAGATAGATAGATAGATAGATAGATAGATAGATAGATAGATAGATCTATTACAGCCCGTTCTTTTAGTTCAGACAGTCGTTGTTCCAAGCGGCTTTTAACAAATAATATAAGTCGTTTTTGTTATGTTTTTGAATGAATGTATATGTGCGAGTATTAAAGTGATAGCCTCAGTATTGGGGAGGAATTTATAAGGGAAATGTTATTTTCGGCGATTGAACTAAGTGAATCAGAAGAAAATTAATTTCCCTTGGTTATGTATAAACCGATAGAAGGCGTTGCAAAATTGCTCGAGGTTTTCGTGTCCTTGCAGCTGATTGTTCATTCAGCCTTGGGACACCGAAACGACCACACCGTATATATATATATATATATATATATATATATATATATATATATATATATATATATATATATATATATATATATATATATATATATATATATATATATATATATATATATATGGGATTGGGATTAGCCGGCATTTTTTGCCGATACTGCGCAGCGACATTTCTATCATTATAGCAAAGGGGCACTTATGAGGTGCCCAGGGACTGAACCCGGCCGGTCCATCATACTGACACCGACGAGTCAGGCGTAATGCTGTCCCCTTAGCCCCGAGCGTTAGGAGGGAAGCCACTACTACCAACTTTAAAGTCTTTGGTTAGACCCGGCCGGGGTTCGAACCCACGACCTCCCGATCCGCAAGCCGACGCTCTACAACCTGAGCTATTGCGGCCGGTATATAGATATATATATATATATATATATATATATATATATATATATATATATATATATATATATATATATATATATATATATATATATATATATATATATATATATATATATATAGTCTGTAAACCTTAGGTTATGTATAAAAACCCAAGGAAACTGGGTTGATGTCAGATCAACAAACGACCCTTGCGTAGTTATATAGACAGTTGCAACACACTTCTCCATTTCAAATCGTGTCATGAATAATAAATGGTATGTGTAAGAATGCTGCACAACTTCTTCGCCTCATTAACTTGTTATAGACACGCATAATCAATAATAGTGTTACATAAGATGGCAAAGAGAATGCCAATAAGACATTATTTTTATATGTAAAAGCAGGAAAAGTACTAGTAAAACTTTTCTCTGCGTGTTTATTTCAATTCACCACACCTATCGCCTTCAATGATAATGAGTATACTTGCATATACTGAATTAAAAGCTTCAGAATTTATAAACGTGCAACACACTTCCCTTCATAAAAATTTTGATTCATGTCGTAAACAGCATTGTATAATTATGTTAAAACATCGTTCAGAGTACTATCCCTTCATAAGGTACTATCATGAGCATAATCAATAATAATGGTATATGGAATAAAAATAGGGCAATAAGCCAGGCAGGTATGTAGATACGTAGGTAAGTACGTACGTACGTAGGTAGGTAGGTGTGTAGGTGGTAGGTAGGTACGTAGGTAGGTAAGTATGCAGGTAGGTAGGTAGAGAGATAAATTGACAAAAAAAATAGACAGGTACGTAGGTATTTACGTATGTATGTATGTAGGCAGGTACGTAGGTAGGTACGTAAATGCGTAGAAAGGTGCGTAAATAGGTGCGTAGGTAGGTGTAGGTACGTAGGTAGATTGATGGGTGGATTGAAAGATAGATAGATAGATAGATAGATAGATAGATAGATAGATAGATAGATAGATAGATAGATAGATAGATAGATTGATAGATAGATAGATATATAGATAGATAGATAGATAGATAGATAGATAGATAGATAGATAGATAGATAGATAGATAGATAGATAGATAGATAGATAGATAGATAGATAGACAGACAGACAGACAGACAGACAGACAGACAGACAGACAGACAGACAGACAGACAGGCAGACAGACAGACAGACAGACAGACAGATAGATATATAGATAGAATTTCAGAAATATACTAAATAAAAAATAATAAAGGAACATAAAAATAAAATTATGAAAATCATATAAAAATATAGCCCGATGAAATAATCTGATTCTAACGTGAAACAATAAACCGTTAGAGGCCGCCTCGTGTCGTCTGGTTGCTGCCGTAATGTATTGATGAAATAACAGGGCATGTTAAAAACATCTTTACTAATTGTTATGACAATAGCTACACGAACACGTAGATTATTATTAATGGGCATACCCCTTTTACCTTCTCTAATCATATTCCTAATCAAAGCCCCAAAGACTATGTAAACCACTAAATAAAATTCCAATAACACTGAATTAAGATAACAACTGGAAGTATCAAGTTTAATAGGAAATAACAATACTTTAACGCAGACTAAAATCCACACCTATAAAAAATAAGATACCATTGTCGTGAAACCAATACCAATTCGCCTTAGTGCAATGTAATACTACCATATTAATTAGTTTTCAATCATATAAAAATAACAAAAATAATAGTTTAGTTAAAGAAAAATATCAACAATGCTTAGAATACTTAAAATAATTTAGATAAGCCTTGGTTGTGGAAAGAATGACATAAATAATAACACAAATATATATTAAATATTATATATACATGTGGGCCACCGGGATCCTAGTAAAATGGCAATAAAGCGGCACGATGTCACATGTGATTGATGCATAAGTAGAAATATAGATAAAAATCGAAAGAAATAAGAATGACACGATTGTCATAAAACATATGTGAACTCAGTGTGGATGAGCAATTAGTTTATATATATATTAGGGGCGCCGGGCGAAAGGAGGAGGAATGAATTTAGACGAGCTAGGAGGAGTGGAGGGCGGATTTGGACACGTTAGAAAGAGATATTCACGCTCACTGTTGTAAGATTGTAAAATGTTACTTAAATTGTAAAATTGTAGCCGTGGGATGATGTTGCGTTCTACTTTTGGGCCCCGATACATCACAACGAAATGTATGGCGCCAGACCGAACGGAAATCGACTCAACGCAAAAGTACAACGTTTAGTGTATTATTCATTATGGCGGAAGAATGTTTTGCAAAAGTTTTGGATGATCTCACAGACAAAAATTTAGCATTTTATACAAAAGTTGACGTTTCACTACACGATGAGGTTATTTCTGAGTTTAAGGTTTGGTTAGGTCAAGTAGAAAAATGTGCGTTATTAAACAAATTAGAAGATGAAGAAAAATGTTTGTTAGTATTATGATCAAGTTGGGGCGTACTATCAGACTTTCTAAAAAGAAATTTGCTAACACAGCCATCGCCATCGTGGCAAACCACGAAAACAGAATTAAAAGCTAGATTTGGGGAAGTACGCCATTCACATTTCTCTTTTTTAACTTTACAAAAACACACCAAAGAACAAACGAAAATATTCAGGTTTCTGCAGAGAGGTTACACATAACGAAACACCTAGTTCCCGTTTGTTAAGATTCGGAAATAAAGCGGTTAGGGCTCTAGTTTACTTTGGTTCGGGAATTAGTTTAATTAGATAAAAGGTATTTAAGAATGCTTGTCACCTGGTCATGTCAATCTACAAATCGCCTCAAGCGACAGTCTAACAGTAGCTGGCAAAGCAAATATTAACTTCTAAATCAACAAATAAGGCATGTGTCACGAATTCATTTTTGTCAAAAATTAAATTAGATTCCTTTTTTTAGGCCGAGATTTTCTATATGAAAAGGATTGTCGAATCTTTTGTGATTTTGATTGCAATGATATCAAGGTAAATTATATGTCACTTGAAGATGACAAATCGCGTCAACCGTTAGATTAAAAGACACAAGTATCCTCAAACCAAGATCGATACACTATTTAATAGGTAAAATAAAAAAAGAAACCAGTTATTAGCAACTAACGAAGAATATTGTACAGAGGCAGTATATAAAGTGTTTTTGTTTAAAGAACCAAATTAAGAATTACAACCAGCAATTATAAAGTTAGAGTCAGGCGGATTAGTACCAATCATGATAACTAACAATTCCAACAAAACTTTCAAATTACGCCGCGGATGCGTTCTAGCAAAATTATGCAGCTCGCATGATTATTCGATCGAAACAAACAATATCGATAGAAGTTTAGGGGTAAGCGAATAGCGGACAATAAACTAAATTGAGATGAGATGTCACCCCCAAAGAATACTTTAATGAGTGAAAAATTTAATTTACAAAAATCAATGTTTTCTTAAAACACCCAAATGATATAGGTTTAGACGCAAATGTTGAAGTGCGAATCCCCACACGCGACTAGCAACCCCATGATTACAGATACTTTCGATTACCCTTTTAAGAAAGACCGCATATGGACGAAAAGATTAAGGAATTAAAAGCTGATGTTGTCAAAGAAGGCCGATCCCCGTATTCATCACCTGCTCTGTTGATAAAAAAACGTGACGGTTCTAGGCGTTTGGTTTATGAATTAATAAGTCAGTCATTACTAACCCAAGACAATTACCACGCATTGATGAAGTATTCAGTTGTCTAAATGGGTTTAAATTTAACAGTACACTTGATTTGGCACAAGGTTACCATCAACTCAAATTTGCAGGAAAAGATCAGTATACAACCTGTTTTAGCACCAATAAGAATATATACGTTAACAAACGTTTATCAATGGGTTTCATTTGAGTTCATTCATATTTCAAGAAACAATTGCAGGGATTATGGGAGGGTTAGATCAATTTGTTTTTGTCTTTTTGATGACCTGTAAATAATCTCAAAAAAGGAACAAAATTTAGATGGTTTGCAAATGAATTTAAAGGAAAATAATCTGAAACTGAAACTAAATAAATGCTTTTTTTTTCAGAGACATTATTAAATATTTAGGCCATACTGTTTCAGCAGCAGGAATCAAACCTGATGAAAGTAAAGTAAAAAGCTTTAATAAAAAATTAAATATCAACCAATGTTACAAAAGTAAGGTCATGTTAGGACTTGCGGCTTACTTTTGAAAAGTTCGTTAGAAATTTATCCGATATAGTCTACCCACAAACCAATCTAACGAACAACAAAATATTTCAGATGGACCGCAGAATGTCAAAACAATTGTAGCAAATTTAGCAGACATGCCACTGTTACGTCAGGCCGATTTAAGCAATGCTTTTATTATTGACACTGATGCCAGCGATAAAGCTTATGTTGCAGTTTCAATTTCAAAACCCGACTAGCAAACGCGAAGACGAAATACCTATCCAATTTATGTCCAGAAAATTTTCAAGAGCTTAACTGAAACAAACGACAATTGTTAAAGGAGCAAAACTTTAGACGAAGCAGATTAGAAATTCCGTTATTTTCTATATGGATCAAAATTCACGGTGAGAACAGATCATAAGCCATAACTCAGTTGTTGTCAACAACATTCACGAACCGAATAATTCAGCGAATTGTTTTACGATGAAGCGAATACGACCTGTCTATAGTCCATATCCCAGGAACACAAAACGTAGGTGCAGATAGCCTATCACGCATGCCGACAAAAGACGAAATGCCCAAAGATGAATCGGACAATGGCATATTACTTACGCCAATAAACAATGCAAATTTCGACATGTCACAATTAGCACGCGCCCCTAAATTATCAAAGCTTATTATGAGACTTTTCGTGCAGGAGTACAAAGAACATATGATACTAAAGGTATAGAATATTACTGGCCAAATAATTAATAGAAGTTAACATATTTATAGATCAGTGCGTCAAATGTCAATCAGTTAATTTAAGGCAAATTACAGCGCCCATGGAAAAATGACAATACCAAACATTCCAGAAACAATGTGGAGCTGAGGAGCAGGTCCACTACTTACACATAGTGGAAAATCATATATTGTGCCATTTATGTGCCTTTTGAGTAATTACCCCGAGGTAATAGCCATTAAAGACGAAACCAGCCACAGCGTAATAGCAGCATTTTATGAGTAATAATTTAGGGGTCACCAATCACTACAGATAATGGGTCTTCCTACACGTCGAAAATGTTTGTAGAAATCATGTCAGCTTTAAATATACACCACGTTAAAACTTCTGGTTACCACCCATCTAGTAATGGAAGATCTGAGAGGTTAAACTCTACTTTAAAATTCACTAACACCAAACTTATTGAGGACAATGAAACAAATTGGGATTTAGGTTGACAGCAAGCAATAGCAGCGATAATATTTCTTAGCAAAGGTAGTTCAAAATTGAGTCCATACTTCATGCATGCTCCTAATTGACAACTTTTTAGGACATCAATTACCATATCTCGGTGAAAGTTTCCATAAATTTATGTTATATAAAACTATCAAATATAAGAACAAGCGAATTTAAATGTACGTAGGGCTCAAAAACAAACAATTGACAGAGCAAATATAAACGGAAATCTAGTCAAAATAGAAATTATACATCCCATTTAGCTTAAAGACGTAACCAGATGAAGCAAGATACAAAATCTGGCTACCATATTTCATCGTAATCGACAAAATCTCAAACACTTCACAGTGAAAGATCAATTATATAATCAAATAGTTACCGCACATATTGATCATTTACGCTTTGCAAATATTGAAAGCTGGGAGATACCGAAAAATGCAGAACAGGGGCAAAGGCAAATTAGAAAGTGTAGGTTTGTAGTACAGGACAACCTTACAAGTAGTGATAGTTCAACCAACGAACCATCGTCATCTAGCAATGATAACGAGGATGATTAATAAAGGTAAAAGCTAGATTACTGCATGCTCAGTTCCAGTCAGAAAAAGCACATGTAGACAACACGTCACATAATGAATACACGCATAAATCAGGTAGCGCGACAATAGGGTCACCGCAATTATTGACAGATAGTAAAGAAAACATTTTGGATGACAAGGGCAATTGCACTGCCCAGACATTAATAATGTCAAGAACATAACTGCACAGATAGAGGCTTAATATTGAGTTCACAAAACAATAACCATAGGCAAATTATAAACGAAACTGTATTAAACTAGTTAGCGATTTTTTGCCAGAGCGCAAATCCTCATATTTTGACATAAATTAAACTTGGATAGTGAAGACGCAAGTACCGACCGAGGTAAAGTAATCGACATTTCGCAGCGATTATCTATTGATTTAAAAGCCGAAAATTAACAAAGGTTTCTTCTATCATCTCATAAGTACGGTTCGATCTGGTGCGACATTTACGTAAAGCTTACTTTACTTGTCAGAATTGTAAAATGTAGATATACAGAAATAAACAATGCAAGATATTATGTAGTAGAAATAAATTCATTAATGAAGTTGTAAATAAAGATCTAGCTCGAAAGATTTTACATGTATAGTACATTATGAATATAAGTTTAATTGTGTTTTATATTCATGCATTATTGTTGCCCAAAGGCGGAGTACCTATATAATTGATTGAGGGAAATCAATATCAGCAAGATGTCTATAAAATTGCAAATACATTACATTTGTACATGGTGTTTGTTTCTCTCTTATTGATTGGTCATGGATAACGCACAATATGCATAAACTACACACACACAGCAAAATATACACACTAATGCTGATGGTATGGAAGCAATTAACAAATTAATAATTATGTAAATGAAAAAATATTTTGTATAAGACCCAAAACATATGAAAAGCACTTTGTATAAGCCAAAAATGAGTATTGATTCCAAGCCTTACGGTAAGACAGGCCGGCCATATAAGACAGCGTTGACCGAGCAGATTGTACGTAACGCAGTTCAACCTACAAACGTCACAAATGACCTAAGAGTGAACAAATATTTTCCACAAATAATTGGCGTAGGGTACAACATGACAGTTACTTCAAGTCAAAGTGACAACGCATTTTTGTATGTGAATGATGAAACGTCATAACAACACGCATACAATAAACTACTACAACTCGAAAGATACAAAAATGCATTTGAACGTTTGTGGTTATTGAATCCAGTAAAGCCATATCTACGCAGAAAATAAAATATCCATCCACTTTTACCGGGCACCATTAATCGTCATAGGCCAAACAACGACACAGCGGTCTCATTAGTTATATAACCGCCAGCGGACAACAGACGAATTTCAACAGCCCAGGGGAAAACACTTTGCACGCAGATATGGACGTCACAAACACCATCAGCTGCCAACCACACTCACGCCAACATCCAACAGATACACGAACAACCAAGTTTTGCGCAAACATACAATTTAAAAGTTACTTTTCAGTGTTAAATAGTAGTACTTTACTTTTAAATTAGAAGTGGTCTCAGTCTTAATATATTTCCGAACAGAATGCTACGACGAGCCGTTAGTCCAGAGAGGAAGGAATTGGGACGCCTTTTCTCCTCAGTGCTAACGACTGGCACAAGTTGGGACACTTTTATTAACACCGACAGCCGCGAAGAGTGTTTAGAAATTTAAGCATACTACGGACATTTAAATCTTAATTTAGTGTTTTATTATGTCACTATGTGAAATTGTTTTAGAACCAATCGGCCATTTAAATTGAAAATTAGAGATGTGATTTCTACATATGTAAACATTGTTTTGGGACATTTCAAAAAGATTTTAATGGACAATTATCGATTGTGAATTGTATTAAAACGTTTTAAACACACATATATATATTGCATTGTATTCGTTCATATTGATATTATGTGCAAATGTTGTGTTTCAATTTAGTTTAGTTTTTCTTTACATTTTATTTGATATCAACTTTAAAGGTTTTTTATGTACAATGCACTGTTTCAAGTATAATAGTAAAATGTTGGGGGTTAGTTCATTTTGAATTTAGTTTAATTTAGCATTCTACCAAGACAGAAAAATAGATCATTTTCCACCAGTTGTAGCTTAAAGTTACCAATATCAACAATAATTAATTAATTAATTAATGATTTACTCAGCCCAGTCACATCATTGTATCTAAACTAAAACAATTTATTGTTAATCAAAGTGTGCATTAACATTTAAAGTTTATGGAGATTATAAAAAAAAGCCAGATATTAAAGTTATGTTGACTCACAATTATGTTTTCATATTTTGCGTTTATTTAGTATTAAAACATGTGGCATACAAACAAGATATGACTCCAAAGGCACAGGAGTTACACGTAAGATAATAGAGAATTGTAAACTTAAATATAGAAAAAATAAAATAAGATAAAAACAAAACAACAATTGCTGTCTGAAGGAAAATTTAACAGAAGAAAGCAGTTTACAATGGCCCATCAACAATAAATTGGTTCAGGTCCCACAAGAGAAGTTCAAGGATTCCCTGATCGTGTGCTAATCCGATGGACATATACTTCACAATTATTAAGTTACGATTAAATATATATATAAGAATAAGAGACACAATATATACACAATAAGAGACGATGTTACTTTGGTTTTGGTTTTCTATTTTATGGTTATTCAATTTTTCTATTTTATTTTGCAATATTCACAACCTGAAATATGATAATAATATTAAAACTGTAATTCAGTTATGCCAACAATCCATTCTCTGGTGTACACTTACTTTCAATTTTTCTTTTCACGTGTCTATCTCAATACACATATTTATGAATGGATATCATCAATTATCTTACAAATTTAGAATAAACATTGAAATTGATAAAAATATTATAAATATATTGAATATTACAGAAAAGTTTAATCAAAAGAACAATTTGTCTTATTGAACTTATTTTAACCTCTCGAACTGCCAGATTTTAAGCCCGGACTCTCATCATGACTACATATACATTGTTTGTGCATGCAGATATTTAATATGCCTAGACTTTTACTCATTTAAAATTGTTAGAAATTAAATGTAAATTTATAACCTTATGTAAAAAATGTGGTAAAACATTCCAACAGGCCTATAAACTCATTTTCCTTACCCAGGGTGTAAATGGTTTTGCAAAACTGTACTGTTGATGTCTGCTACTCGGAAGTCGTTGTCACCGATTACTGTTATTCCTCAACGATCATTTTTTTATCTACATGGCTTCTTCCGCCGCCGAAAACATTACATCTTTTGACATGTGTCGCAAAATCAGTTAACATAAACAAAAACAAATATATACTCTTAACGCAAAACAATAAAACAAATCTGCTTAAAATTAAGAAAGTAAGTTGTATGACAAGATGGTGTTTTGTACAATATCGTGCCTGTACACTACTTATAAAATGAAAGGACTAGATATAAAGAAACAGGTCAATTTAGTGCAAGCCATATCTGTTCGACAGTTGGTTAATATATGTAATCTAAGTCTTGTTTTTTTTATTGCCTATATGTGACGTATTCCTTTGGCCCATCCTTGTTCTACGTGAAGACAATTTGTCAGTAGTCATTGCAATGTAAATATGTATGCTTGTGCATTTTACTGATTATCCTTTAACCTATTTATCCTTATTCCATATCACATTGGACTCCTATATAGCTTTGATTAAAAGAGCAGTTACCAATTATCGTTTTGGTTGGTAAAGGTTTGCATCAAAAGCTGGTCCTATTTTGTGTTTAATGCAAAAATCTCTTTTAACCCGCCTATATACAGTTAAAGGTTAAGTAACGAAGCCTGTAACACTCTTTTTTACATTTTTTTACAACCTTTAAAATGTTTTAAATTCAAATATACATAATGTTTAATTTTAAATTCAGACATTTTCGAATGGAAATGTTTGTATTTTTAATATTGCCTTTTCAATTTCTCTTTCCCTCTCTTTTATTTTTGTAATTCTTTTAAAGTAATTTCAATGCTTCCAATGCTCTTGGTTAATATTCTAGATTTTTAGTTTTGATTTTTTTGTGGGAGTATGAACTGTGTTTTAAAACAAAGCAAACTAATCCAAATGCCCAACACTATGCTTTTATTGTTAAAGCAACTTGAAAAAAGCAACTTCAAAACTTAAAGGTAATTCCATCGTAGAAAAATAATCTTTATGTCCAGTTATACAGAGGTGCTAGGTTGGTATTAAATAAAGAAAATGTTATCACTCTATGCTAAGATCAATCAAAATCGCGAGGTTTGCAGAGTTGTGATCATATATTTCTTTATTCAACACTAACATGGTATTCTATTTATCATACAATCTGTGCTTAATTTATAAATGCATGTAGGTTTTCCACCGTATCGTCAAACTAACTAAACAATGGGTGGGTGGGATACCAAGATAAAAGATTTAAGCTTCATGAAATTACTAGAATTAGTTTCATTTCCGACTGTTCTCCGCGACTAAAATCGATGAAATATTAATGCAATTGAACACGTTAAAAACACAATATATCCAATTCCTATTGTACAAGAACACGTGTGTATTTCTAATCACAACTTTAAGTGCTGTCTCTAAGTCCATGTTTACAAGCGGACACAGATAAATGATGTGTTTTTCAAAAACCATCTGCGTGAACTCATAGGGCATCATAACATAAATAAGGAAAACACGAGGATTCCATTCATTCTAAATTGCTTTATTTTTATTACAAGCTGGTGTGCCCCTTATCTATTTCTATACAATTTGGCAACGTCTGAACCTCCAAGTTGAATTGATGAATTTAAAAAGTAGGCCTTTTTATACTAATATTATGTTTTTTCTCTTTGTTTTGATAAAACGAATTACCACTGCAGATTATCACTGTAAATTTATTTTCTTGTTCATCGAGGTAATGGTAATGGCAATCCAAATTACACATTTTCGTAAAATATTAGCCAAACATGTACCATTTTTCTATTTTCTATTGGGGAATCTAAGAATCATTTTGTACATTAATGTGTTAATATGTTTTTGAAACTAAACCAACAAACAATAATGAACATCAAGATACAATAAATGCGAAACAAAAATGCATATTCTTCAACAAAAAAGAAAAACAAAATGTAAACATTTGTTACAGAATGTAACATCATTCAAGGATAACAGTGATAGTAATATATTTAATTAGATATTATTGATTAATTTCATTTTTAACTTTGTGAAATAAAACGAGTTAAAATTACTACTGCATTAAAAGCATAATTACATAAAACTTCTCAATTTATTAAATAAACCAATGGTTAGGGAAAAGTTTTCGTGGTTTAAACAACGTTAACTTTGACGGACTTTATTTTACGGGTTTTTTTCTACAGTCAAAACAAATGACAAAATATCATGAACCGCACCAGCCATCGGTGTATTTTGTATACTTGTGTGTTTAATTTGCAGTT
This sequence comes from Sinonovacula constricta, assembly GCA_007844125.1. Lineage (NCBI taxonomy): Eukaryota > Metazoa > Mollusca > Bivalvia > Cardiida > Solecurtidae > Sinonovacula > Sinonovacula constricta. The sequence goes on along the minus strand of CM017564.1, from coordinate 56,250,436 downwards.
TTAAATACCTATTTAACTTACACAATACATTTTATTGGAAAGTTTTGTTTTTTATCGTAATATTGTCGCCGACGAGAATAGACAGAAAGAATAGCATATGTGCACGTGACCGCATTCTTAGGGGTGTCAGTACTATTTTAACCACGCCCAAACTATAATTTATCCAAGACCAGAATGTACGAAAACAAAATCTATAAATCGATTATATTCTTTTCTTTTTTAAACATCGCGGTAAGTTTCAATATTCATATCACAAATATATATTTTCTTCAATCGACAGGTAATGTCATGTCCAAAGGCAAAATGCCTATATCTGGAAGACAATTTCAATTTAATCAACTTATCCACGAAAAACTGTCACATTACGTCTATAATTAGGGTGTCTTTAAAAAGGGCTGTGGTCTAATATACAAAGCGTGTAGACAGTTACGAACTGGTAGGGTACCTAAAATAAACAAAAGCAAAATTCGTTCTGACCTTGACGAAGGAATTTCAGTGCCGATTTTGGACGAACTATGGTGAACCTGGTAAAAGTGGCTTATATAACGAAATTGTGTGTGAAACTGCTGCGGCAGAGTCAATTTACTGTTTGAAATTAGGCTCACCCGACATTTATTATTCATTACTGATGGAGTAATCTCATTTATCCTATTAAGCCCCGTAGAGTTGTAATAAGCAGCTTATTTTGAGACTGTAGCATATGCTCTTTATTTTGTTTATTAAGTGTATTGGTATAAATTAACATCTGCTTAATTAACGTTGTCTTGATCGATCGTTGCAATGGTGATATGAATTCTGTTTTCTGGTTGTAAACTTAAGTTAAGTTAAGAAGAGCAGACGCACACATGAAGTTTATGATTGTTTTCTGTATATAGGTTGTTGTAGCGGTTACCTGACTGAAAGTAAATATTGGAGGTAAACTATTTATTGCTAGAATATCGCAGAGTCAGCATAGTACATACAAGGCAAAAAGTTTCAAGATGTAAAATCTTTGTAAATAATAACTTTTCCAATCTCTAGTACGCTATTGTTTTATCTTTTTTTTTTTTATCGTTTTATCATATTGTCTATCTTCTAAATATCATGTGGAGATTTTTTTAATTACGTCACCAATTTTATTTTTAGGACGTCAAAACTGATCTACAAAAATGTCAGCGCCATCTTGTTAATGTAAAGAAGGCTTCTTCGTCATTTGCATCGGGCTCAATTACCATGTAAGTTTCATCAAAACTTTTAACGGATTTGATTATTAAGTCGTAAATATTTGTTTCTTTTAGGTTTTAAAGTGATTTTATCATTGCATAAGTGTATAAGGCCTTTTTTGCCAGTTAAATGAGTTTAATGTGTTTTCGCGACAAACATCACACCAACAGATTTACATATACTGTAAAAAGGTTTTCTGGCTCATGCTTTTGTAGGACATTGGCATTTTACAATGTTTATAGTAATATTGTAGCTCCATTGTGTTTACATGAGTGGCTTTGGTACGCTGAAAATGTATTTCTCTGTAATTTTATTGTCAAGTAGGACAATCATTTGTTTTTGTAAGTTAAATTAGTTTTACTAATCTTTAATGGTTTTAGATTAACATTCACATATAATATCTCACTGTAGTAGTTCTGTATCAATGGAGGCAACTCTATGTCTGTTTCCATTAAATGTATGATTTGTCTCCCTTGGTCCTGAGCAAAATTGTTTTTAACAAGTTTTTGTAAGACACTGTTTTGTATTCAGTCAGTTACGGACTCCACTATCCGTTATCTCTCTGGCAAGCCAGGGACAAAACACCGGTGCCTTTACAAACTTTGGTATATTTTGCAATGCTCATAGGCCATATTTCCTTATTTAGTTTATTTTTGAAGAAAACACAGTTGGCTGTAACATAAACAGAATTTAACAATATGTTACAGAGTATTGCCTTAATGATGAATGATAACAAACTATAAGCATTTGTTTGATCCATATCCTTTTTAACATAATATTGTCTTAAAAAATTGTACAATAAGGCTTTCTTGTTTGATTCCTATTTGATTCTTTATCTCAATCTTTTGTGTTAAGAATGTATGTCACATCATATGACACAATATTTTCCTAAAGACGGAATATTTGCGATTGCCTAAAGCAGCACCTAATATAGCATAAAGGGATATTTTAACAGATACTTGACACCAGATGTTACCTTAATACTACTTTAAAAGACATCATATTCGCAATTTATTATCGTACTTAATACTCTTTAAAAAATCAATAAAATACATAATTGTTGTCACTTGTTATGTGACAGTATTGACTTAAAGTTAGGATACAACAATTGAATAGCTGCTATCTAAACAATTGTTAGATAAAAATATTATCGTGATTATATACATCTGAGAGTACTTTATATGACAATATTTAAACATTTTGTTTTGTTTAATACATGTTTATACTGGAGAAATGTTATTTGTTTAAAGATGCATTTTACACATTGTTATAGTAAAAAAAATGCTATATACATCTTTGAACAGCGGGACTCTTAAAAGAACATTAAGAAGAAACGCCATCAAAATGTTAAATACATGTAAAAGATATATTTTGTATACGTCTTTTAGGATTTTACTGAAGCTTCTGCGGTAAATCAAACTTATCCTTTTTGACAAGTTTTATAAAACTGTATCGCTTTAAAGGAACGTCTAGAATATATACTTGCTAACATTATGGATATTATTGCGCCCAGTTATCTATTGTTGCTGCTATTTCTCAGCATGTATCGTTATTTTGAGACTCACTTTACCTCAGGCAGAGTTAAGTGTCCAGATACTCTTATACCAAAAAGATCGATTATTAAATCGTGGGAATAAAGAAATAGAAACACAGAAAAAATAAAGCCTGACCACTGTGTATTGTCTGTACATTAATAAACGAATGTAATTGCACGCGATGTGTTCTCGCTGACCTCAACACCTAGGGCCATCAGGTCGATGAGTATCTAAAATATATAAAATACAACAACATACATAAATACTGCATAGCCAATAAAGATATAAACACCTGAAATTATAAAGTTGTTTTAACATGCCGTTTAGACGTAAGGTTGTATTTTTGTTGGTGTTTGTTGCTGTTGTTGTTGTCTTTTGGGGGAGGGGTGTTGTAGGGTAGATTTGTTGTTTTTGTTGTTGTTTGTGTGTGTGTATTTGTTTGTTTGTTGTTGTTGTTGTTTGTGTGCTGTTGTTTTGTTGTTGTTGTTTTGTTTCTTTTTTTGTTATTGTTGTTTTGTTTTTGTTGTTTTGTTTTAGTTTTGCTCAACATTTTAAACCTTAATTACAATAGATAAAATAATTATTGATATGCTTCAGTCCACTTCGAAGCCAGTTAATATTTACATGCCTTCGCAATAAATGTACAATCGTACATGTCACAGGATATTACTTACAAATGCATATAATATCTGAAGATATTTATGTTCAGTGTCTATAACTGTAATTAAAATATGTAAATAACAAGTAAAGCTTTTTGCGGCAGTTCTTTCGAAGCAGTCTTTTGTTAAATTCTCATAGTAGAGATCGTAGTTGTGGCTTGAACTCAGGGGTAGTCTCCCTTAGTCCACACAATATGATGTGTGCCTTATATTTATTGAGCTTTCTTTACAAGAAAGCTTTATGTTGACTTAATAACTTACAATATGTTTTTGATTTAGACAGCAGTGCGAGTTTGTCATTCTTTGATTAGAAGAGAAAGTTAAACAATAGCATATTCAACTTGTACAATATAACAAAGTGATCTTAAAACATGCATGAAAGAGAACATCAATTTTAAGGTACATGCATGTTCAATTTAAGCAGAAACACTATAAAATGTAACTGAATTTTTGCAGTTTACCATCGGTAGTTTGAGCCAGAGAAAATTGTTAACAAAAGAGGCAAAATGAGTATTCGTTATACTTAAGCGTCACGTTAAGAAGTTACCTATTGGTGCGTAAGATGTAGATTAAATAAAACACATAATTGGTTTGTAAATAAGCCTCATTTATTTACGCCATCATCAGGGAACTTTTGACAATTTCCACGAACAGTCCTTTTGCCTGGCAAAGGATATATTAACTGCAAAATGTGATTTCCCAGTGTCATTTTCTGACGTTTAGATTTTTGTTTCAGCAAATATCTGTTCGATTTGCACGTCCAATTTTAAATAAACCATGCTGTTATTGTACTATACTACAGACACATTGCAATGTTAACTATATTAAAATGAGGGCCACTGAAAAAGTAAATCGGTCTATGGCAAATAGCTTTGTTTTAATTTCAAGGTGTGCATTCGTGAGTTGATTTTAAAAAACGCACTGCTGGTTTAAAATTAACTGACCATTGCTGCGAACTCATTTTTCTCCAAAAGGTCCCACCTCCTCCTGAATCGGAAGATGCATGCGTTTTATTTTCTGTAGGACGGGACCGGAATGTGGACCGCGAACTGGTCGGGGTGCAACTACAACCGTCTAAAAGAGAAGAATTTATATACAGGAAAGATTTAAATAATAATGCATGTCTAACGTATACTGTCACTGGTGCTCTATTAGATGCCTATGTAAAGCCTACTTGCAGAACATGTACAGTAAATAGTTTTCGTGAATTTAAAATGAAAGGCTTACACCGATAATAAAGTTCAATGACTATTTCAGATGATAAATGACTGTGGGAGAAGATCTTTTACATGTTATATGTTGAAGTTTTTTTTTAAATTTTGCTCAGCCCGCGATAAAAGATTCTACTGAATATAGCTGAACACAGTAATGAAGCTTTAAAACAGAGGAAAATACTATTTAACCACTTATAAAACTTTAAAGAAGGTAATTAATGCAGTATACACACGTACATAGTCAAGAAAGCTCTTCCTCGAAATGCAAGAGTGAATTGTGCAGTTATATTACCGTGTCATGTATGCTGTCCAGACAAACCCAAGTATTGCATTCCAGTCAGGTGCATAGTATTTCATTTGCTGATCTTGATTGGGACATGTTGAAGATGGTGTGATAATGCACATACAGGAATTATTTAGCGAGTTATAATTTGAGCTGTATGTCTTAGAAAAAATACATTAGCCTACTTGTTTGCTTAATTTCTGTTATCTACGCGTGTACTGCAAGTGTCTAAATTAACATTATGTTTATAATGTTTTCGCATGTGTTTTTTTTTCCAGACACACAGCTTTCATATAGTTGTCTTTCTCAACATTTAGCCTTACCGACAGCAAAAATATATTCTAACCGTTATCCATTTAATTATTAGATGGGGTGGATAAGTTCCTCGAAAGGTTATATAGCACGACAAATGACTGCACAACCTTACAGTAAGCAGAAGGGCAGGTGTGACATTGGAAAATGCCTGTGAGTATAGTTGTAATCACATTTTCAAAAGCAGGGTATAATACAGCCACTATTAGTAAGATTTGTTGTTACAAGTAACCCATTGCTGAATCACCTAGATTGGCCAATTTCTCACTGATAAGCAGAGTAACAATTATAATATAATAATAAGTAGTTTTAAGAAATTATTTCAAACAGTTATATATGTATCGAAATTTGCATAATTTCGAATGACTTCTCCTACCAAATATGTCTAAAAATTATTACCTGATTATGCGAATTGCGGCTCCTGTATACACGGGCATCTGGTCGATGGACAGCTAAAATATATAAAATGTATATATACATACGTAATTCATAGCGCCTTTTTAATATGTTTTGGCATGTGGGGTTTCAGACATGTTGAGCTTTTTATTATGCCGCTTGGGGCTTCTTTCTCTGAATTTTATAACGTTAATTACAATACACAAAAGGACTAACGACACACTTCTGCCATTTCGAAGCCAGTTTACATTTGTCTTATCATGGTTTCCACAATAAATATACTCTCGTTAGTACAATCTTAGTACAGACCCTGATGATCAAATGTCGTTACATGATGAACATTCAAATGGTTTAGATAGAGCTCGACCTTTAGTCGAACCAAATACAGCTGACTGCACAGATCTGGACAAATGTGCTAAAAATCACAGTTTCTAGACGTAAACACTAACCCACCACCTCTAATCCCAACATTTCTCCAAAATTTCGCAAGTCACCCTGTCAAAAACACAACTATCTTCGAAATTTTAAAGCGCTATATTCAATGTTCATAATTTCAATGTCATCAACAATTAAATCCATGAGCTGCTGTTTGTTACATCCACAAATACACACAAACCTCGAATGTAATTCGCGTTTCTTAATATCAAGTGCGTAGCAACTTTAATGTTACACGGCCTTGACATTAAACTCTACATGTATAACTTTACACGAGGGTGTGATTTTTGTTGTTCTTTTTTTCTATCCATTATTTTTAGTTATCGTTATCAATAAAATTACAACCTTATATATAGCGCATATAAAATAAAAGAAATAACATGTTTATTGTCTAATTTTTTTCATTGTAAAATAGAATTATAGCTGAATAACTCTATTGCTCGCGCATGAATTTCGTGTATTGCAATGGGATGTCAGATCATGTAAGAGAGGAGCAGTAGCGGTACATTTAGATGTTTCCCTTTGAAAAGCTGTTGAAATTGGGATAAAAAGAATACCAAGTTAGTGTTGATATAGATAAATGTTATCTATATCAACATTTATCTATATCAACACTAACCTGGTATTCTCTATTACTCATACATTTTCCTAAATATATATCTTGGTTAAATATATTTGATATAGTAAAATTTAAAGAATCCGTTTTGTCCATGCGTGCTTTATATTAATTAAGCTTTCTTTACTCTTTCATGTCAAACGCTAATGTTTGTTAAGTACCAATTTAGCACGTCATATCTTTTAAGACATCATTGAGAGCTTGTCATCCTTTGATTAGAGGAGCTAGGTAAAATGACATGTAAGTATCTAAATCTGTCAACATTATTTTGTTTTGCCTTAGCTGTTTTACTTTCTATTCTTATCTTATATAATGCAAAATGAGAGTACGTGTCATTTTAGCGTCCTTGCATAGAAACATATTTTTCTCTTCTCAAAGAAATGTCAACTGTCAAAAGTAAATTCCCATGGTCATTTGCTGACGTTATTTCGAATTTGTTGGCAAAGGTCTGTTTGATTTGCAGTCGTCTGATAATAGGACAAGATGAAAGGAATAAGGACGCAGTTGTCATTGCAAACAGCTATTGCAATCTTAATTTGCAAAAGTTTGCTTGATTACCAGACGCTAGCCTAATAATAAAGCATGCATTTTTACTGTATGCTAGAAAAACATTTTAATGTTTTACAAATAAACCATTTGATGATGATTGCGACAGATGTACTAAGTCGGTCTATGGCACATGGCATAGTTTTGATTTCAGTGAGTGGCTTTAAAAGTTAATCACAAGAATAAACTGACCATTACTGGGCACGCATGCCTCCCAGCCAGGCCGATATTCTTCCTGGATAGGACCTGGTCTGTTATGTACATGCTGTGCGGGATCTGGTCGAGGTATTTCATCAACAGCCTGAAAACATAGACATCATTTGAAGGAAAGATATTATTCTAACTTATCTCTAATGAATACAGTCGTCTTTGCTCTATTAGATGCCTGTGTGAAGTCTACAAAGGTCGCATTTGAAGTAGATGGTGTCTATGTTTTTTAACACGGTGAGCATTTATCGGTTATAAAGCCAAACAACCATTTCAGATGATAAAATTCTGTCGAAGAAGAACTATTACAAAGTATATGCTGAATCTATTATAAACCTTGCCCAGCCCATGGGGAAAGATTCTAGCGAATATAACACATTGAGACTGCTGTAAAACTGTTGGAGACAACAAATTTACCTCACAACATTTCAGCAGGTAGATTGTGCAATATACAAATCTAGATAGTTAATAAAGAGTTTTGTCGAATGTAACAGTCCATTTTGCAGCTAGTCCATGTATGTTGCTTAGACAAACTCAAACATTACATTGCATTGAGATGTATAGTAGTTCAATTGCTGATGTAGATAAGGATATTTTGCAGACAAATATTATGAAAATGAACATACTGGCATTATTTGACGTGTTGTACGTACAAAAGTTGAATATTTTATTAAACGGCAGTTTTTTCAACATGTATTGACTAGTTATCTATTCTTTAAAATATTAAATTTAACATACTTAACTGTATGATTTCACTGGTATTCCGTGTTTTCAAGTGTCCAAATTAATAATCTGTCAATATTTTTGCAATCAATGTTTAAGTGAGCCCAATAGTCTAATAGTTACATTAGAATGATAATTGTTGTTAATGTCTTCATTACTTGCTACATACAAATTTGAGCCAGCTAGAAAGTATTCAGGATGGGTAACTTCACTTTTGATAATCTACAATTCTGCACTTGTAATATTGGTAACATCCACTACAATGGTGTTTGTTGGCATGTTGTTTCTTCTTCCTTAACACATCTTTATTGTATTCAAACTATTATCGATCTAAATATTTGATGTGAAGACCCGCTTTTAAAAATACTATAAAAGGGCAAATGATTGGACACTATTACAATTAGCACATGGGCAAATGTTAGATGTGAACAAGTCCATGAGTATGGTAGTTGCAATCTTGGAAAGGTGTGGATGTTCAACAGTACACTGGGTTACAGACATCAATTACCTTTAGCATTTCATGCAATAACTTCAAGCCGTTTAGCAAAAGCAAAAACAAAAAATGATTTTTTTTAAACAATAATACTACGAGCAAAACAATTTAAATAAAATATACGTGTTTCATTTTGATTTGCCTTTTGATTATTGTTTTTGTCATACATGTAATAACCCTTAAATCCTCTATGTTTCCATTTCTTTCTTACACAAAAGACACGTTAAAACATGTTTTAATTAATTAGTTAGCAATACATATGTTACTGTTTTATGAATCGCCACAAATATATTTGGAACTATTATATTTTACTTTACAAATAATGCGATTTCTTGCACAAAAAAATAGGAAAAGGAATTGTTTCAGTATATTAAATAACTTACACATGAATAGGTAAATACGAAAAGGTCGTATCTAAATTTCCACAGATATTTAAATTTTATCTACCAGTAGATAAAGGCAAACAAGGTAAATGAAAATGTGACAAAAACACAGAGACGAGACATAACACACATAAAGAAAACCTATCAGTTACCACCTTGGAACACTCATGTATTCCAAAATGTAAAGTGTTTTACTTTATTTCAAACTACTTCTCATTTGGAACTTTTAGGTTGTCGATGCTTTTATCTGGTGTACATATGTTGATAGTTTATTTGATTACTAGTTACTTTGTATATTAGTTCATTTTATCAGTGTTAACTACCGATGCAGGTGCTTACTGTAAAATGACTCAGTATGACGGGATACTTTCATTTACACTGTTTGGTAGAAAAACACTTAGGAAGTGCGAGGTTGGAGCGCTTCACAAACTAGGTTTATGCACCACAGTCGTTGCTTTTGCCCACTGACCGTTCCAAGGCGGTAACTGCTGGTTTTTCTTTTTGTGTGTTATATCTTGTCTCTGTGTTTTCTGTCACATTTACATTTATCCTGTTTGCCTTTGTCTGGAGGTAGTTTAGATTTAAATATCTGTGGAAATTATGATAGGACCTTATTTATGTACCTATTAAAAGTTTTAAAAGAAAATTTAAATATGTTGTTTATTTTCCCCATCAATAGTACATTGTACATGTATGTGTTAAATGTTAAAATAAAACGTAAACTGACCAAGATGTACGGAGACGATAAACCAAATAAGAAAGAAATAGTAAATGCCTTTGATCAGAATGGGCAGTGAACTGTCTACACTATTCTTTAACAATGCCTCGGCAGCTGTATAGACAATTTCACACGATTTTCCGGGGAACCAGTTTAAAGTTATACTTGCCCAGTGGGCAACAAGAAAATTTGTCTGTTCCTGCTTAATGAATTATAGACCTAGTTTTCATAACTATAACAGTTCAAACTATTGAGTAATAGACTAGATGTCCTACCACCATTACTTAGTTTTATACAATTACAAACATATAAGTTTTAAAAAAAATCGATTGAATTTCTTTTTAATTTCAAGCATATTTGATATATAAAGAAAGCAATTAGATAACTATATATAGCGATAAAGGTGCAGCTATCTAAGACATGATCTAGGTCTACATATATAATAAAATACTGACTTGCATATTAAGAAAATTGAAACCTGGATCTTAATATATTTTCAATAGCTTTGTGCTAGGTTATATGTCACAAAATAGTATACCTTTATAGATATCTACTTGTTACATCATGAACATGGGCGAAATCTTCCATGAACATTAGGGTGGCTCTTAAAAGGGTGATTTTTCAAAAATCAATATATTTAAAAGTCTTACCCCTCAAATGTGTTCCATTTGATGAGAAAACACTTTGTGGAAATTTTAAACAATATATTTTAATATTTAGAGGTAGCTCAATGACCTTGAAAATCAGAAAAAGAGTAAAAAAATCAACAAAATGTCTATATTTTATATAGATAATTTATTTTCAACTGTACATCACTTTTTGTTCAAACAGTTTACAATACTTTAGTCTAAAAGTTTCCGCCAAAACTAATCAGAGTTTTAGGGCACATTAGTGTTTGGTTCCTGCTATCCAGATATAATCTCCAGTGTTTCTCAATGACTTGCAGTAGGAACTGCAGGTGAGTTTCATTTTTGGTAAACAGTCCAAAATACTCCTGAATCAGAGCAACACCACGCTCAGCTTGATTATTTACAACTCATAGAGACTCAGTGCTTCTCTGGCTTGTTTGTAATCGTCTCTATCATGCCACACATCTAGATCAACATCAAGAATGTCATGCGGAATATCTATAATTTGAAACAGTCTCATAGACCTTGGTGTAACAAAGTCCTGTAGGTTGTTGCCTGGGAGTGATTTAAGATCAACTGATGCTTTCTTGGAATGGTCATGTTGTTCATCTTGGTCAACGTCCATCTTTAACGCCTCAATCATACTTCGTTTTGTTGCGGAGCTGACATCACAATAAAAAAAGCGCCAGGCCGACAAGTTCTGGAGACAGGTACCATAAGTGGTTGGATAATTTCAGTGCTGTTGCCTTCGAGATGTTTTCATGAATTGATTTGTACTCAAGAAGTGACATCAATAATTGTAAGTCATTAGAAGGTGCACATACTGCCTGAGATGTTGAGAACCACACTTTCAAGAAGACACGAACTACAAACACACACACGACACGCAATCCTCGTTCTTTTGCAGGGGTAAGGTTGAACTGAGCCTTGAACATCCAGATTTTGAGACTGTCTATAACTTGGACACCCAACTTGCATGGTGTATTGCACCTGGTGACATAAATGACACTCCACGTGCAGGAGCTGAACCAAGAAACATGATCACAAGTTCCAGGAATTCTTTATAATCGTCTCTTGGCAGCTTGTGTTCAAGATAGGTGCTGGCATAATGTATGGTACTTTGTCGTATGTCTTTTACACGACTTGCCACACCAGAACACAGGCACCAGCATGTCTACCAGTGTTGGAGCTAGCGGTCTCGAAACACATGGCTTGAAACCTGTTGCCAATTTCCCAGTCTTCAATAGCCTCAAATGCCTGGGCTGTACCAGTCCTAGATACAAGCTTAGAAACTGTCAGTAGTTGTGAAACATTTTTCCTGTCACTAACACTTGGAGGCTGTCAACCTTTCCTTTCCATTCAAATCTTTTATAAGTTTTCCATCCCAGTGAACTAAAAAAGAACATTACTCTGAATTCTTTTCTTTATTACTGCAGCTCTCTTTTGTCAGAATTCCAATCTGTTTCTTCTTATTGTGGATCTGTTAAAAGTAAGTTCATTAACATTTGGCCCAGGCATTTTTGCTGTTTCGGTAATGACCATTGTAGCCTGTCCCGTCTGATACTTTTGTACTATCTACAGTCATTGCAAGTTATTGTGTAATAACACTTTTTCGCCCTCGTTTTCTTTTAACTCCACGAGTAACATCACCCCCAACAGCCCCTACACATTTTTATCCAATTTGTCACCGTCTTCTGCTGAGCTGGTTGGTATCTGTTGTATCAGAACTTGAAGAAATAAGCTCAGCTATTGAATAACTTGCTTGCTATCTTCCATTTTGCGTGTGCATTCCTATTGTTCTTTGTGTTGCCCTTTTCTCCTTATCAGCTAGCGCTTGATCTTCTCCGACCATTGATCCTTTTCTTTCTTTTTTCACGCTGGGCTAGCAAAAGATCCTTATCTTCTTGTAATACTAATGAACTGGTAAGAGCGTTGGCATGAGCAACATCAAAACGATCATCAAGCTTGGAAAAAAAGTCTGCCTCTTTTGCAAGTTAAGTTGGTGAATTGGTTCGACCTTTGTTTTTCTTTAAAAGTTTCCAATCTTCAAACACTTTCTCAAGCTTAGTTTGGCAGTTCTGGTGATCCTTTATTGGAAGTCTAGCTTTCAACCAAAATTTTGCTATTTCTGTAATAGTAACTGCTGATGATTGTCTAATTGTTTGTTTTAGTTCAATATGATGATGTAGAAAACGTCCAAGAGTCATATGCAATGATGGCAGCTTGCTGCCCGTTAAAACGGTAACTGGTTCTCCAAGAAGATACAACTTAGTTTCGGATCGTGTTGCCTTTGCCATTGTATATATCAAAGAAATGTACATTACAGATACAATTTCTTCATTCTGAATATTTTATTGACACTTAATTGTGTGTATTATTATTTTTTATTATATTATTATTATAATTAAATAATCATTATCAAAATATTGTTATCTGAAACTTTTAATATACTGTTTTGTTCAGCATTCAAGTTAACTTGCCAAAAGAAGTGTGTTTACAAGACATTAAGAAGAAAATCATATTATACTTGCTTGGTAGGCATCAGCTAAGAATCCTCATTCCTTTCCTGATCATTCACAAAGCATCATTTCGCCATAATTTTAAATCATTTTTAATTTGTTCACACTGATACATGTTTTTCTATTAATAGCTGATTAAAGATAGCTCATGTATAATCTTTGCTTTCAGTGCTCTGTTGCTATTCTGTTTTGAATCACCACTGAACTGGTATTGTTTGTAACTTGATCTCTCTCATTGTCATCAAACTATAATTGAACAATGTGTGTTATTTAAGTTGTGGGAACTGTCAATTCTGCCAGCAGTTTGTAATATAAACAAAATCTAAACCACTGAAGCTTCACATATTGATATCCTGATTTTTTCAACTAAAAACCAGATAACCTAAAATTTCAATGTCATTGAGCTACCTCTAAATATTGTTTAATTGTGGTTAAATTTGGCCAAACATGTTTTTTTACATAATGGAACACAATTAGAGGGTAAGAAACTAAAAAATCAAAAGTCGCAAAATAAGGACCACCCTAATGAACATTTCTAGTGTTCATCAAAGAAACCACATTATAGCAAATATGAAACAAAACACATCCTAGAAGAACAAAACTACAATTTGTTAATTGGAGCATCATTTCCTTACCTGAGTAATTACAAATGCCTATACAAATTTAAAATGTTTGACGAAACTTTCCATAAAAGACTCTTGTGCCTGGAAATGGTAACTGTTTGTTGTTGTTGTGGTGGTTTGTGTTGTTTTTTCAATTGCCTTAGTCTGGCATTTCAAGACATTTTTAATGAAGCATTATATTGCAATTGTGTTCAATGACTGTGCAGTCATAGTGCAAGACTACATTATTTTTTTTAATGACGTCACTACTTTCGTCATAACTTATCATAGAATACATCAGCGCTTTATTTATTCAAATATATCGGTTTTCTTTTTATTGATTGTATTTGAGAAACCCCTCAAAAGTGCGAGGTTAAAGCTCTGTAGAACCCGTTTAAGCACCCATTTTGCCGTCTGACGATTTGTTCTTACTTTTTGGCTTGCATGCGAATACCTTTGACTTGAGCCTTTTCAAAGTTAGTATATGGTGCAATGCTCATAGGACTGTCATATATTCTAACATGGTAATTAACTTAGGGAATAACAAACTTCCAAAGGTGAGGCAACGACCTGTACAATTCAAACTATAGGGAAAAAACTTAAAATAACTTTAAGGGTCTGTTGAAAAGGATGTGCAAGAAATGAAAAGCACAATAGGAAATAGGCAACATATACACAAGGACCTTTGTGAATGGCTCTCTACAACTTCAAACAGTATCTGTTCTGATGTTAAGTTCACATTTCCAAAGGCTGTGAAGACATATAAGACTTAAAGTGAGCATGAAGTCAAAATATTAAATTAAACAGTGACAGTGATAAAAATGCCACGGAGAAAACATCTAACGCAAAAGCACTCAGGATCATGCAGCAAGAGTGAAAGGGTCTCTACAATAAATCCAATAAAATTAACAGAACACCAACAACAATCAAATGCAATGAAACAAGATAAAAAAGAAAAGGACAAATCCCATTATTTAAAAATCGCGAATGTAAAAAACAAAAGCACAATACCACATTAGGTTAAGCCATATCTAAGAAAAAAGGAACAACTTTATTAAGAGCATTACAATAATCTGTTTAGAACAGCATGCCAGTCAGACGCAAAGGTAGGCATTGTTCCGAGAGTGATGGGTTTGGTTGGTCACTTTCCAGTGCCAGACACATAGACTACAGAGACCATACATCAACCAGGGTTTAAAACAATAACATTTATTTACAAAATGATGGCGTAAATACGGTATCACAAACAATTAAATTCGTTTACAAAAGTATATGTAATGCAATGCAATGCAAACGAAGCTAGAACATCAAAATATAATTTACTTGAACCAAACACATTTGTAAAATGCAGGAAACTTATACTTTTTTCAGATCTTAAGCAAAACTATAAATAAACTGAAAATGCAAGACTAAAACACAAATTAAGACAACTAAAGAGTGTGGTCAAAGTGCAAGCTGCATTACAATGGCTCATACATAATAAACCATCGTTTCACTTGTTAAGAAAGAATAGATCTGAAATGAACAGTGACACTTTAGCAACTCATCTATAACTCCACCTTATGACCTGCTAAAGGTCATGCTCCCATTCAAATTAGTCCAGTTCAAGTGAAGGGTGACATATTCTTCTGCCCTCCTGCCTTGTTCCTAATTTTTGTCATAAGAAGAGAAATTTAAACCATTGTAAGAAGAGTTCTTGATCCAAATCAGGGCGAAATAATACTATCTACATTCATAACAAATACCATCTGGAAATTTCCCGATTCCCTTTCCCAGTGGTCGATTCCCATATCAATCGACCAAGAACATATCATGAGTCAATGGCAGACTTGGCAAAACATTTAAAGTTGTACAAAGATGGTCGGTCTGTTTGCTCAGCATCAGTATTTTAAGTTGAACATAACATGGTAATGAGAAAATGACCTTTGAACAAAGCTCATTTTTCATTAAGTGACCACTTTGAGAAGAGAAACTTGCTCTGTCCGATCTAAGGCAGAAAAAAACAAGTTTTTATACATTAGCATAAAATTACTTTACTTTGGTTTCAAGTGATCATTTTTCTTGGAGATGATGTTCAGCTTTTACCAGTCTTTGACCCTCAAACATACTTCTGCAGATCAAACATTCCTGCTACTTTACATGCATCCACAGTATGGAAAGAGTTCATTACTGTGATAGAATTACAAGCGACTGCTCTGTCAAGATAATGATAATGTACAATTCAAGATGCATTGGCTTCTATAAGTAATTATATCCAAAGAAGATGCTACATTGTTGTTAAACTCTCTAAGTGACTTTTGCAAGAATAAATATTAAGCTACATCTTCTCACTCTTCTGAATGTAACAACAGATGGTAGCAATTGCAAAAGTATCATCTGTATATGAAGTTTGTAATGCTAGGACGAGTGCCAGCGATAAATCAAATGTTTTGCTGCAAACACTTTATCTCTGTAAAACTGCAAAGGTTCTGTTAACAATCAACATCATATTTCCTTATGGTGTCTGCAATGTCACATTAAATGTAGTCAAAAACATTAAATTTGAGAAAGGAGGTAATTCTAAAGACGTTTTTCCTTTTGCGATTATGGTTGATTTTGCCTGAAGCACTGGTCCAGCTATCATAGACAAAGTTTGGTCCCAATTGTACCAGTTACTGGTAATGTTGCTTATCACTACTTTAGTTTTAAATGGAAGCAGATTTGATTAAGTCTAGCATGGAACAGAACAAATCATAGATGTCAGGGTTTTACTATTAGCCAGGGATAATTTATTCATGTTATCATTATCCTGGAAACAAATTATTCGGGTCAAGATATCCAGGAGCATTGTTTGTTGCAATGTCAAGGGCAAAATAATGCCGGTGGTGATGACGAAAATTCTTATTGTACATGGGACCCATTCATTCTATCAACTGAAGATAGACTTCTTATTTTATACATCAACACACATTTTAAAAAAATGAGCATTTACACCCGTCTGCGTAATCATTTCAAATTTTGATTTAAAGGAAAAGTTTAAAACGGAAATGAACAAGAACACGAATAAGGTACAACATAAATATATTGTGTAAGGCAGCAAGGCTGTGGCATGTCAGCTAGTGCCACTTTAATAATATTTGTTTTACAAATAAATAAAAATAAGAAAAAGGGATGTGCATTGAAATGTCAACCTCGGGGTAAGGACGCTATGGATTTAACCTATTTCATTAAGCATAATGAATTTCAGGCCAAATGCCGATGCAAGAATAAAGAAAAACTACGATATTCACCGAAGCACGAACCCTCGACCAATCTAAATTTATTATGGTACCCTCTTCATTGGGTATTAGATCTGCCATGTTTGCCTTCAAGCTAGAAAATATGGCCGATACTATAACTTCCGGTATGATATGTTTACCTCCTTTTGATAAGAACTTAAGAATGGAAAGTAAAAAAACCACTTTAAATTGTAAACAAACTCGTTTTAATGCAAAATATCCGATTGTTGTCTAACAGTCTGTCTGTCTGTCTGTCTGTCTGTCTGTCTGTCTGTCTGTCTGTCTGTCTGTCTGTCTGTCTGTCTGTCAGTCAAAATATTAAGTAACATTTTGAAATCTATCAATAAATCACACTCTGATTATAAACAGGCCAAACTTTATTAACAAGATAAACATGTAAACGAAAAAAAATACAGTATACTTACCAAATAATGTTAAGTCCTATTCCCTTTTCATAATAATTAAAATAAAAACGTGACACTGCGGCGGAAGACTAATTTAAACCATTTTCGTAGTAAATGCCATTGCTAATAAATGTATTTAAATGAATGTGATTGTTGCTGATAACATTTATCCATTGAAGTAAAAGTCTAGTTAGAAAAAGATATTGAGCTTAGTTTGTACAGCACGTGAGATTCGTTCCGTCTGTTATAACATTTCTATAAACATGCCCTTATAAACACGTAAAGTTCTAAAAATGTTTTATGCATAAATCTGGCATGCTTCAATAAAACTTAAACATACCAGGACAATGGTGATTTGTCTTTGACAGTGCTTACAATAGGCTTGCACTGTACATAGCTTTGACCTGTGCCTTCGCTTTGGAATATGTTGCAATGCTCAACTGACTTAAACATATATTCTTATTCCTGATTGCAGTAAGACAATAGGTTTACCTGTGCAGAGTGGCGATCGTAAAAGGTCGCCCTGTGCATGTAATCTATGTTGCTATGTCATTGATCCTATAAGGATTGTTCCTTGTAATTCATTTGATGGACTTTGCTTCCTCAATTCTATCTTCACATGAGTATGATGATACGACCATTTACACTTCTCTGGTCATTTTCTTATCTTGAGTCAAAAAATTAATTTCACTTACAATCAACTGTGTGTAGTTCTTCAAATAGAAATAATACTTCTCTCTCTTGTAACTTCTTTGTGGACATTATTTTTCAATGTCGTCACTACTTTCGTCATAACATATCAAGGAAAACTTCAGCGCTTGAACATACCTTTGTCCTGTGCCTTTTCAGGTTTTGGTATATGTTACAATGCTCAAAGGACTTTGTCATATATTCTTATTATTGATAAGTTAAAGAGCATTCATTCGTTTTGAGCTGTTCATATATGTTGTTAAAACACATGTGTTTAAATACCTGGATAATTATGCATCTTTATATAGTTAGATATGAAAGGGAAAAAATATTGGAAATACCCGCTCACTATTAATTATGTGGTCAGCTCGTTTACCCTATCTGGTTAGAAGACAGACGTGGGTCTGGTACAATTTGTAATTTTGTCTTGTTATTGACATCGTTAAATGTATTGTTGTGAAAGCTTTTAAATAGTCTTGCAATGTTGTGGATTCGGTTATTATTTTGGTCGCTGATGAGTTACGCTTCTGTCCTGAACATATTTGGCTTAATTCTTCTTTCTTCAATTACAGATGTTTTACAAAGTGCAACTGTATTTGGTAAATGTAGTCACTAATTTCAACTATATTGTCTCAATATTCTTTACTTACAGTATCACTGTTACTACGCACGTGCGCCAGAGAGTCGTGAGTGAGTTTAGGCCAGCGTCTGGTCTACCACTGGTGTGTAATGCGGTACTGTATCTTAGAAGAGTAACATTGCCAAAATCATTATTACAAAGTGTTAATTATATTATTGGTACTCTTTTGTGTGAAATTTAAATGCAAATCTGACATTTTACTGGTATATTGTACATTAAAAGAATCAACAGCATGATTTCAATGTAAGTCATATTTGGTCTAGGATCTTTACTAGCTGTCATAAATATTAACCTTGCATTTTTCGCTTCAAGTATTGACACAATGTGTGCCTGCTATCTTGATTCATTGCTTGCCGTAACTTTGACAGTGCGATTCAAAAGTATTTTCATTTGTATTTAAATTTTAGTGACTAAAGTTCAGTGATATATGCAGTGTTTTAGCATCCACTCCTTACGTTTATAGATCTCAGTCGGGAGGTATATTTTACCTGTTTCATATGTTTTCAAATCAGTCAATTTATTACCTCAAATTGGCCCTGTATATGACTGTATTATGATTAACATACGATATGCCTAAGATAGGTTGTGTTTACAGCTGTATGAAAATATGTCCCGTCCCAGTTCATTATGTTGTGTGAATGATTGGCTCTAATAAAGGTTCATTCCTTTTCTATTGGCTTTTCATTTGACCTAAACTTTGACTTGTGACTTGAATGACTCTGACCGTACTTTTTGTAAACAGAGTAGTTCTTTAGTTGCTATTTAATTTAACATAATTAGAATTTGCTTTACATTTTGTTGTTTAATTAGATACTAACACGTAAAGTATGTTATTTGATAAATATTTTGCAATTTAAAATAATTTAAAATACATTTAACATGTATTATTTATTAAATCAAGCTTGCATTTAACTCTAAATAGTTTGCATAGTCGTCATTATGGTATATTTATTCAGCAATAAGACTTATTTATCTATAATGATTTAATATGTGTGAGTGCTTATGTGAATTATTATTTAAATAAAATTGAAAATATAACAACTTGATCTTTAAATACATATAGTGATTACCATGTCACCTGCACACCCAGATAGACTTATTAAAAATAATAATAACTTTGTATTGTTGGTTTTACTTTTCAAACTTAGGCACTGAGTTGGGTAATGGTAAGTGGTGTTTATGTTCCCAATTTTGGCAAACGGTAATACTGAAATGAGTTTTGAATCACCTGAAATACGCATGAATCACCTAAACGTTCAGAGCATTTAGTTAGAAGGTATACACAGAACCAGAGGAGGTTACGCATGTTTAGTGTTGTGTGCAAATCACGTGATCGGAAATCCCGCCTACCAACGCCATTTATGAATGGGGCCATTAACGCTTTTATCGCTGATTTCATAAGCGAAATGGGACCTCCTACTTTTCGTCACAGGTGAGTAAATATGTAAATGCTCTATCGAAACATGTAAACAACCACCACGTATTGGCATTGAGTCGCTGTTTGGCCAATTTTTCGATAATTTAACACAGAAACGAAATGCTATATTGTTTACATTACAGTTTCACAAAATAACAGAGACACTCTTTATCAAATTGTACATTAGTTACGCAAGACTTTGTCGTAACAAAAAATAACACAACAATTTTCAATGTTTTTACTATCAGAAAATCTAAAAAGGCGCCTAAAGTCGTCTCACTTCTTTGTGTTATGTGCTAATTAACTTGGTCGAAATTAGCTATACGTTCCTTTATTGAAAGGCAATGCACTTAATTTTAAATATAATGTGCATCGTTTTGATTGTTTGATTCTGTCATCATTTTTGTAGTTTTTAATGATACAATAATTTTTTCAATAAAAAAGGTTAAAACTTTCTATATTACTTATATTTAACTGCTTAACTACACAATGTCTGACAGCATATGCATTTTTCTTATCATGATTACATGTTTTATGTTGTTGTTGTAGGTTAATGTGATCTGAGTAAAAATGGACACCCCTATTTTGAATGTGTCTACTAGAGACTCGAGAAAGTGTCTTGTCAAGTGGACAGAACAACATGATAAAGAAAACAATACAGGCGACTGCTTGGGAAGTCTGGAATCAAGCCGATCGTCAGCAATCAGAATACGGCGTCGTACCATTGGTTTGTTCACTGGACTAATGTGTGCAATCCGTGCAAAAACGCTGATACTTGGACAGTCTCTCATTGGAATACAACACACGTCCTGTTTAACACAAAAAAAAACACAATTCGTCGCAATCTAACCATTTACTCGTCGATGTTACCACTCTGACCGCCATTTAAAAAATGACCGCTCTAACGTACAGCGATCGATAATATAGTCCGAGGTTGCGTGCCGTGTGCAAAACGCGCAGCCTCTTCTAACACAGAACTATACTTAGCATTTAGAAAATTACAGTGCTCATCCTCTTCTTACAGATTGTTTCAAAGCACTTTAGTTTGTTTCAAACATATGCGAACTTAATTTTTGTTTTGATTTTGATTTTTAAAAGGTATATTGAAGTGAAAGAAACGTCTGCCAGCTAAAGTTATTTTTGTGGCTAAGAAAAAAAGGGAACATTGAAGAGTAAAACATAGGTTGAAACGTGATTCTGAAATGAGTTATGCATTAGAAGTGAATAAAAATATGTTAGGCATTGCATGATAGCATAGCATGTTTTGATTTTATTACATTTAAATTGTAGGAACATTTTACTGTGATTACTAAAGATATGTCAACAAGCATAATCTCAACAATATAGTCATCTTATTTTGTGAACTGTGAAATAGTTAATAAATCCTCAAACAAAAATGAAGAATCTAAATACTAAATAATATGAGTAATATATTATTAACATAGTTTTTAACCGTCGCTTTAATGTAAATAGATAAATAAATTCAGGATCTAAACACTGTATGATTAGTAAACGCATTTATAATCTATTATAAATATAAACCATAACATAAATTTGTATAAACTACCTTCAAATCACGTGAAAAGACAAGCTCTCAGCATCTCTGTCTAACGTTAACGCATCATTACTATGAGGCAGTGGACAGCGTTGTCAGATTATGCAGGTCCAAAAGGAAATGTGTTTGCGAGGCCAGTTGACTAAAAGTGACAAATGTCACAAGATCATTGACAATAGCCTTTGATTTAACATTCCTCAAAGGTAACGCTTCGGAAAAACGAGTCGGAGCATACATTCTCGTGAAAAAAATGAATATTTCCTGATTTTGATTTTGACAACGGTCAAGCACAATTATATTTTACTAACTGGTTCATCAAGTGTATGACTGTGCTGTAACTGTGCTTTCGTGATAGCTAAATTTTGGGAATACCAAGCATTGGAACGAATTACAGTACCTAAACACTGCTAATTAGACAAGGGAGGAAGAAATGGATTAAAATCGTTGTAATTCCGAAGTTACCTGACAAAACCGAGAATTTCATTTCGATATCCTCAGGTAACAACAATCTGATGATTAACCTTTTATTCATCATCAGCTGGAAAATCAGGTGATTTTCATTTTCTTACAAGTACACCATTCCGTTTAAAATGACCATTTGTGACCATTTGTTAAATCTCGTTCACAGGTAAAATTTATTCAAACAAACAAGAAATATTAGGATCATTATATTGATCTTGAAAATGTTGTGACCTTGATATTTTTGTCATGACTTTGGAATGTTGCTACATTGTCACCTACTGAAGGTGTTGACATATCTGAATGCGATAACCTCATATGATTCAAAACGGGTATTTGATCTCGTTATAAATCTGGCCTATGAAAGTGTCAGATGAAAAAATCAGAGAGGACTTTGTCGTCACCATTGACAGCTTTATTAGTTGTTTTGTAAATTGTCTTTCTTGCCATAGCTCGAGTAACATGAAGGATAATGATAAGGAATTTCCTATTCACTGAGATCAGATAGATTGTCCATGACAGTTGTGTCAGTTACAAGTGGATTAACAACGACCTCGTGTCCAGCTAAGTAAGTACCTAGCATTAAATGGAAACCTTTAAATGGTAAAGAAGATCTATAACCTACTGCAAATAACCAACACAGATAAATAATAGATATTATAGAGGGGTACACTTACACATGTACACACTACAGCCCGAATTATGAAACTAACACCCGAAGATGTCTCAGTAAACGACAATGTATCTGCTAAAATAATCAACTGAGAAGCTCCTGTGTCTGTTAATTGGGTTAAATTAGGAAGATTCTTTTGTCACGAAACCATCTGATATGAACGGTTCATAAGTCTCCATAACGGGATCAGGTTTGCGTTCTGATACCTCAACATTTTGAATAGGCTCTTAAGCCTTAACAAATGAATCAGATTCAAAGACCTTATCACGCGTGCCTTCTTTGAGATAATCTGTGGCATAAATTTTAACGAGGAGAGGTCTGAGGTTTTTATCTCATCATACGATTTTTTCTTTAAAGTACTAAACACTCAGCTACCAGATGTGGCAAGATTTTTACAATTGCAAATAACATGTTATCGGGGTTTTTTTAGTAGATGGATTCGGCTTATGAAAATTTACCGACCTTTAACTGCCAGTTAATTTGCCAATATTATTTCACTTGGATTTGGCAGTTTGAATTGAATCATATGAATAAGTATGTCTTGTGGTACTCATTTATATGATACGTGTTTGTCTTAGTTTGTCTTGGTTTAAATACAAATGAGACATTGTGAGTTAAGGATAATCATGTCAACATTTACCCCAAGGAAAATAAACCGAAGATCAAAAATAAAAAAGGAGTTAGCATTACTGCAAGAGTTATTCCCCTTACGAATTAAACCCCAGCTGTGAGCCATTACATTTAGTAAATTATGGTAAAAATAGCAATTAAAACTCACATAAGATTCTATTGCTTTGTTGAGGTACTTGCGGTTTACCTGTTCAGAACAAAATTTGTTGACATACAATTATAAGTATTTAAATACAGACAAGAGATAAGATCATGCCTTTAATGACTTGCAATATTATTTATTTGCAAGGGGAATCACTTTTACAGTCATAAGATCTGACGTCTTTCTTGATAAACGAGTTATTTCCCTTAACGCGAATCCTATTCAACATATTGTTAAAAAGATCACTTCGCAATCATCACGGTTCTAGTCATATGTTATACGATAATATAGCATATGTAAAAGAAATTGTCTTAAGGTTAAACTAGAAAATTTATATCACAGCTCGATAAATTTCACAAAATTCTCAAACTGATGTTTGTTTTAATAGATGTAAAAATAGGTGACTCCTGGCCACGTGTAAATATACTTTGTTAACATTTGTTTATTAATTAATTTCTTTGTAGCCCGGTTCTCGTGGTACTTGTCGGAATGTCGGTTTTCTTTCAGTGAAAATAAGTGCCAGTCAAGGTTGCCTATTTCAGTATAGTTATATTAACTACTAACTCTAGGTTTATCATAAAAAATTCAGCAGTCGCTGACAGTGTTCACCCTTGTTTGACAACACGCTTCCTTGACGGATGACCTATTTTACTAATGCAGGGGAAGCAACACTCTATTATCGCGTTTTTTGAAGACCGCTTTCTGCGGAAGATAAAAATCATCTAAACTTAATGAAAATGTACTTACTTGAGAATCCACAGTCCTTCCATCTCATGGATGTATTTTTTACAGTCTTCACAGAGGCAAACTGTTTAAGGTCATTTAAGTTGTAATAAACCCAAAAAGAAAATGTCAGTATGTCAAATACACAGTATGTCAATAGACAGTACATAATTTTTTAACCAGATTTATGAAAGGAAATAAGAATAACACTATTATAACTGTTAAAGTCAAAAAGGAAAATCAAACAACGATTTACGTGTTCTGAAAAGACTGGAAACTGTATAATAATCGGTGTACAATAAACATTACAAAACTGCCAAAATCGGTCCTTATTTGCTTCTGTAGGAAAACAAGTTGCCATATCATCGATATTATGATGTTGACGCTAAACGTAAGTACTTACTGTTGTTTGATGCATGATAACTTTTTTTTTCAGAGCGAAAGAAGCGCTTCCTGTTTACATTTTTGACAACCGGAAACCCGTTATAGGTTGCGTTGTTGTCCCAAAATAACGCAAAACCGGTTACCGCGATAATAGCGAGCCCGCGATTATAGCGATACCTAGTATGTTTATGCAGTATTTACACACTTTCTACCAAACTCCGACACCTTCTTACTTTGTTGTCATTCATATTTACATACTGACAATCTGGTGCAACATTTCACTTAAAAATGGAGTAAAAACTTCATCAAAATGAAATCCGTGGACATCAAACGCACCATTTCTTAATTGTTTTATGATATAATATGATATAGCATAAGGTGGTTTTATAAATCGACAGATGTAAAACATTTGACTCTTGTTTATGTAATTATGTTGGCTTATGACCACATTTAATTGGTAACTTCAGAAGTAAAGTTTTTTTCAAATCAATGCTACTTGTACGTCTACATCTTCATAGATTCATTCATTCTACGTTGTCCTGAGTTGTACATAGATAAACGTCGTGATTATAACCAAAGTAAAGGTGTGTCGTTGTGATGTATAACAAGATAAATATAATACATTTGTTACGAAAACGCGGAAGTAGCTTCGTTCCGAATGAAAAATTCATTCAGTTCGTGAATAAGGTAAATCAGAGTAAGTATATTCTAAGAGCTCAACAATTTATTCATTTAGAGATGTAAGCTACGAATAATTGTTTACGTATCGGAGTTGTAAATGTATTTTATTGACGTACTTTACAATCGGGGAATTATTGGGTGTACTGCATTGCTTGCATAGCCTCTTTTATAGTCGTTTAACTTGTCGTTTAAAGCTTTGGCTATTGTTCATGTTTTAACTTATATGGTTATTCCCATAGGACCTTTCCATACCATCTCCTTTACGCCATTTACAAGTGTAACAATTGTGTTAGAGATAGCTTAAACATACTGATGTTACGGTTCAGTGATATATATCATCAATTTATAAAGATGTAGAATGACGGCACATACTGGGCTAATCCAAGTTGTCCCTTGAAAGAGACTACAAATATCACAATACCCGATGTGGAAAATTTCACTATTACAAACACTTTTTATCTTACCCGTCATAAAAATGTTTTATTACAATGTATAATGTAAAGTGTCATTAAAGTTCCAGACATTTAGGTGAAGAATAAATATATACGCCCTGTCTCTTCCTGTGCGTCTGTCGGTCTCAGTTTCTCTCTGTGTGTCTCTGTCTCTCTTTGTCTGTCTTTGTATCTCTGTCTGTCTGTCTGTCTCCCTGTT
Source organism: Sinonovacula constricta (assembly GCA_007844125.1). Classification (NCBI taxonomy): domain Eukaryota; kingdom Metazoa; phylum Mollusca; class Bivalvia; order Cardiida; family Solecurtidae; genus Sinonovacula; species Sinonovacula constricta. The sequence continues at coordinate 56,224,657 of CM017564.1, read as the reverse complement.
TGTTTGTTTGTTTGTTTGTTTGTCTGTCTGTCTGTGTATGTGTGTGAGTGTGCCCGAGCGTGTGTGTTGCTCAGTTTTTTTGTATAAAAATATAAAAAATCAAAACATTTTATATATTAAATATTAATGTGATAACTACTAAATTACGATGATGTTTCGGAGGTTTAGAGTTTTGTTCGATCATTCTGTGCAATTGAATTTGATTCTTTGTCGAAATTGTATAATGTTTACTTTAAATTTTCGTAGTTTTAAGTTTAAACTATACTGGAAGTACAAACAATAAACTATGTTAAAGTGTTGAAAATAATGTATTGTTTAAATTGTGTGTGTTGTGATTAATGCTATGGTATTGTCACCTTAAAATATAAAACTCGGTGTGATAATATTTGCTTTATCAAACACGAGTGTGTAAAACCTGTCACGCACATCCAGAAGGACTACTTTATAAATGCATAATTCCATGCCGTCCTTGGAGTTCCAAGAGTTCTCAACGTTATCAAAAAGAGTATTGATTTTATTCATGTAAGGGACGCAACAGTTTGGATACAAATAAAACATGTTTGAAGGATTTAAATCCCTTCGTTGGTGTTATTGTTTCATTTATGTATTTTGTTTATTTCATATGGCGTCACATGTTATGATGTAAATTTCATCGAAATCTGAACGTCAGTTATCTGTGACAGTTCTTAAAATGGACTGAGAATCAACATAACATATTGCATTTATATGAAAAGGCGAACGTGTACAGGTACAAATTCGATTGGAGAAAGAAGCGGAAAAACTATAACATGTCACTCATTCCAGTAGTCCTACAAAACCAAATCTGTTGACACTATTCCCCATCCTTCAATGGTTTAGTTTGAGTTTGACGATATGGCGATGCACTTACTGTAAACTTGTAGTGAATTAAACTACATTTTTTCTGATCGTATTTCTTTTTTGTTTATGCGTATGAAAATATAACACCGACACTCAAACGTGAATTTCATTCCCGAAAAATAAAGTAGAACGAAACATTTAACATTTCTACTTATAAAAAAGATGGTATAATTAAACGAATATTATAGTATGGTCGAACAAAAAAATGCTACCGAATTCTACATGAAAAAAACTATATCATTTAGCAAGTCTCGCAAGTGTAGCCTCGTATAATATTTTCTTTATTCAACACCAACCTAGCATTTCCTACATATCAAATTGAAAAATACAACAAAGGTCTTATAAGAATCAGAAAATTCATAAGAATTGAAAAGCATATAGACAAAGGCAAACGTACACAGAGGTTTATGCAAAAGCGAAAAGCAGCATCGAAACAATAGCTTACAAACATACAGAACAAACAACAGTTAGTCATTGGAATGGTCAGTTTGCTATTGAACCGAGAAAGGTGCTTAGGGACATATGAAATGATTTTTTAGAATCCCACAGAATAACAAAATGCTTTTAGATCACAGCTGAATACGTAATCTTGCATTATGCAGAGGAATGCTTTCGCAAGTAGGTTGTAAAAAATAAGTAGCACTTAATGCACGTAGCCTTACTTAACTGTCATTGATCATCAAGACTATGATTACACCTATTCCTGACACCACAGCAGCCTGAGGCTCTGTACAACCATGTAAAGACACCCCGACAACTATCCTCCCCAACCAATCAACCTACCAATGTGATTACAGACCAGAAACCAGACAATGAAATTGAAATGCTTATCTACATTATACTTAAAAGAGTAAAGATCACATAGATATGACATACTTATGATCAGAAAAAAACAATTAGTTACCACATTAAAGCGGTCTGTCAGCAATGAGAGTGCCTTCGCCTGGTTTAGGGAGCATTCCAAACTCACACGGTCTGAAATTTTATTCCCAAGATATACAGTAAAAATCATATATCCCATCATATGGAGACAACTGAAGTATTCACATGCGTCGGGAGTTTGTATATAAGCACTGTATTGAATTGTTTAATGTTTGCAATTAACCATCATAATATGTACACTATGTACATGCGTTAAGATCACCGGCAACTAATCAGTTAATAAAAAAGAAATGCATTTGTTACATAACAGACCGCACAAAGAAATTAAAAGATACATTAAAATATTAGTAAATGACATCATATGATACAAATAATGCCTCATTTGCCAAATGGGTACACTTTTCTATCACGAAGAAACGTGTGATTCTTTAGCAAAGAATAAAGGAAAATCATAACGAACAACGAGACAGAATATAAAATTGTTAAGCAACCATGTGTATAAGATAGGTAAGTAAGCCAGTTTCTTTGTCTTCTGTCGTCTCTCAGTGTTGTTGACTGTAAAATTGCGCTGTACTGATGTCGATGCTAGTTTAAACATTCAAATATGTTAGTTTTCTCATCCAAGTAGGACCTTGTCATATTGTCGTAGTACTACCTATTTCTAATAAATTAATTGATGTATTATTTGTTCAAAACTTTGTCGATTAAAGAAACAGAGGTACTTTGGTTTTCAGTTACTGCAGGCAAATTGAAGACGGGTTGTTGTTTCGTGTGTGTTTTAATAACAAGGGTTTGCAAATGACAGATAAAACAAGAAATGCAATTGTACACTTGACTTTTTTTAACATTATCTATTCCTTAGATATCCATTTTTGACATAAGATGAGGAAACAAACACAACGAAGAAGTGTTTGAGTTTTGTTTCGGACGTCAGAATCAAAACAAAACTATTTTTGGAGCAGGTGCATTCATATAATTGATGTACTATTGTTTCTATTGTATTTCCACAGAAGCTGCGTTATCAATATCTGGTGTGTTTTACTAGCGAAATACATCGCAGAGACACAATTGCGGTCATTATATCGTTTGTTTATCTATTTTGGTGGAGGAAGTATATAGACCACTGTTTTGGTAGCAGGTCACCGCAGGTCATCTGGAAGACATCCCTACTTAAAGTCTGTTGCCGCCTCGATAGGGACTCGAACCCACGTCGTGAAGGGGCTAAAATGCCAGAGTGACTCTACCACTACGCCAAGGACGCCGCTTCGTAATTTTGGAATTTATGATTAAGTAGATTTGAGTTTAAATAACATTTATTATAACAACTTTTATATTGTAACTTTTAGAATGCACTATCATATATGAAGAAAAACATGCTTCTTTGTTTGAGTAATGATATTTAAGACAATAAATGATAGCTGTTTTGTTAAAAATCAATCATTGTGTTAAATAGTATTTTAGGTGTGAAAAAGGTAACGCAACATTTTCTCTTCTTTGTTGAGTTTGGGTAAATGAAGAAAAATGTAATGCTGTAAAATGTCTATTTTATGTCTGAGTATAATGGTTGTTATTGTTTGTAAGTAATCTGGATTATCAGCTTATAGGTATTATTTGTACAAATATTGTATACAGGCACAAATTGTATATTTACGAAACAAACGAGACGGTTTTGCGCTTCCATTAGAGAATAGAGTAATAAGAGGCATGTAATCCCGACTATGGAAAATATCTGCAATCCAACAGCATTATTTGTAACATTACAACCAAACATTAAACTACAACTGACTATATGTTTTATTCATATACTATGTAGAAGTGTTTTGTAGCCGAGTCGGTGAAGTAATGATGCATTGCGAGTGATTAAAGGGTTATAGTTCATAGGCAAATGGAGTTGATTGTTTTTCTGAATTTATTTTTTTAACCATATTATTATTTATGCGTAGCAAATAACACGTATAACAAGGTCAAGTACAGCGTTAATAAATGGAAAGTTGCAAATCTCAAGGAAATTCTAATATATAATTAACATTTAAACGTCTCTAATGCAATCCAGATGTTCCGAAAATAATTTAGTGTTTTTCTTAGCGGTTTTGAGTTTTGAGTTGTTCATGTTTTTAATTTGCAATTATTCAAGTCTTGAATGTCGAATCGTTCCATCCAAGTGAAGCAGCACTTTTTATTAAGTCCGCGGTCAGTTTCTAAACATTAGGATTTAGGAATTTCAGCTAATCAAAAATCAATTTAGGAATAGTGACCAATCAAATGTAAGTTGAGAATTTCGAATTCTTAATGCCAATATTTAATGTAGCTGACCGTTTACAACAATAATTTCGTAGCTTTTGAATAGAATTTAATATCATCTGATAAAAAAATACATGCCTACAGCGAATAAATTTATAAATTATGCACACTTATGTTCTTAAATCCATAAGAATTCATAAAATATTAGGATTCCTAATTTTAGGAATAAAATAGCACAAATGCGCTCCCAAACAATGCTGGCGACAAATGTCTGAATTTAAAAAAAAAACATAACTCATTTCCAATGGAAACTGTTTGTGAGATTACTAGACCGATTTCTATGAACATTTACGTGTGATCACAAACAATCGAAAAACAAAGATTGAAATGAGCGTTCTAACAATGGTGGAATTACGAATAAGTGGCATGACATGTTGTCTTAAGCGACAATCATCCTGAAAAAAAGCAATGTAATACCTTGGTAAGTTTATTATTATGTTACACTGTAATGTCATTACGGAATACAATTAAAAATATCAACAACAATGCCAAAATCAGCTTTTCTTATTTTATTCACTTGTCCAAAGTACATGTAATTTAATATACATATAGTTTAGAAACAGTTCATGTCTTGTCAGGATGTTTACTGCTTTTTAAAGTTAATTCAAATTTATTTCTAATATAAAACTTTAATAATGAACGAAATTTCAAAATATAAATAGACAGAACACTGCGCCAGGTACGACTTACAAAAGTCGTACAAATGGCAAGGGTATAGTCTCCTTTCTAATGCTAAAGCAAATATACACGATTGATATGCCCAATTTCCGGATCATGTGACTGTGTGTGGTAATATGTAGATGTTTACGGCAGTCTATATAACTGAAGGCAGTTATATATAAGCGTCAAGTGGACACATTCTCCATATAACTTAAATTCTATTGGTGGGACAATGATCAAGAAAAAATAGATATTCGCCTTAATGCTTTGTCATAATTTAAATTACTTCACCTAAGTATGGTGCCCATACATAAAATAGTAACAAAAGTTTGAAATGAAGTGATTGTTATGTTTACAGATTCAATTCAGTTCAAATTATTTCTTAATTTCTCCTATTTCAGATAGATATTAAATGCAATCATCAAATCATCAATAGTATTTATATTTGGTAATGTTGGGTTGTTTACGACGCAGTCACTCACGTTTCTGACATTTAAAACCTCTTAATCTTACATTGAAAATAATAATAATAATCTACGTCAGTTAAAGGCCAGTTTTTTCCACGTCAAATGGCAAGATGAAATTGAACGCTATAAAATTAACTATAAATGAACACTATACCATTTATAAATCATGACATCAAGTTGTAAACACTTTAACAACAGAACACAATGTAGTAAACTAATAATTTCTTCATCAAATAGAAACCATTAAATATGTTTATCTAAATTCATTAAAAAAGTTAGAATCATTAAAATAACAGAACACAATTAGGTAGGAAAGTGAGTTAAGTATAAAATAAAATTTCAAATGAATAAAAATATATACGGCAATAACACTATTACAAGGAAGCAATACGTATCGTAAATGAAGTTAACTAATGATTGTACACACATTTGCCAAGTTGGGATCTCTTTAATAACAACAGAGTGTCTTTATATTAAACATTACAATTAATAAATATATTATGTACAGACATATTGAGGTATAAAATGCAATTTTTTGACAAAATCTTTGATTTAAATGCACATGACACAATGATTTTAAGTTCATGATTTTAACTTCTTTCAAATCCTGTGTGAGTAAAAGCAGTATGGGAATTTGTTCTAGGTTCAACAATCTATGGACTCAACACTAACACATGGATATATTTAGTAGCTTAGTCCTGTTTTGTAATTGTGCACTAAATAGTATAATTATTATATCAACTAAGTACCATCTACCCTTCTATTTAGCAAGGAATCCTAAACAATTAATTGTTCACAAGAGTTATTATTTGGACTTTGCTCCATTCATTCATGCAGCGTCCTTACTTAAAAGCCAAGATCCGTAGAATCCTTCTGGACAAGCGCATAAAGCTAAAGGAATATTCTGTATGCTATTGTTATTTGTTTTTTATTAGTAACTGTTGGCTTTCGCAAAATATCTCGCTAGTAACTAAAATTATTCATGAACATTGGACAATGTTTACGGAGAATCACATTGCCTACCAAAATATATGTTAGCTGTCAAACTTGAATTGCTGACGTTCTGAACTTGCTCGATTGGCAGTTGTCTGTGTATATGACAAAGTGAAAGGAATCGGGATGCTGTTGCAAACAGTTTGAATTAGAAATGTGTGCTTGATTCCGAGACGAGAGCCAGTTCAAAAGAAACCATGCAGTCATTTTACAATAGGTCAGAGACATTTTAATATTAAAAAAAACTGAAAATTGCTAGAAACACATTATTCTCGAAAAGGCCCCCTTCTCTCCTGAATGGAATGAGGTATGTTCTGCAGACCTGAACCGTGAATAGGACGAGCTGGAACCACAACCGTCTGAAAACATAGAAAACATTTAAAGGAACGATAAATAATACAATTTATATCTAACGCATACTGTAGTTAGTGCCCTGTTACATGCTTTTGTAAAGCCTACTTAAGGCGAATTTATAGTAAATTGTGTTTGTGTCGTGGTTGTAAAATATTACTTACATTCATTGGTTACAAAGCTTAACGACCATTTCAGGTAATAACCAGACAACCTGAATATTACATTCCATTGAGGTGTAGATTATTTCACTTGATGATGTTGATTGTACATATTGAAGATAACTAAAGGTGAACATGAACATGCAAACGCAATATCGCTTTTGCCCTAAAGACAGCTTTACGAGTTGCCTGTAGTAGAAAATACTAAAATGAGCCTACTTACTTGCACAATTTCGGCTATTGACCGTGTGCTGTAAATGTGCAAGTATTGTATTTATATATCAGCAACCTTCTTTAAATTCAGTATTTAAGTGACATTAATAGGCAGGTATCTGATACACTCGAATGCTAACAATCATTCATATGTTAGTGAAATGGTTGAGCTTTATATTTACATCAATTATGTTCATTTTAGTTGGTTAATTTTTAGAATATATTGTCTTCATTGAGTTTTTATTGTGTATTACCAAACACTCTGTGCCAGTATGGGGAATTTCGATTTTGATTATATGCAGTTCTGAACCTTCAATGTTGGAAGAATCCACTAAATGATGTTTAGTATGTTGGCATATAGATTTTTAGTCATACAGCTTTCAAATAGTTGTCTTTCTCAATACTTCTTAACCTTGTCTTCAACAAGACATTATTTTAAGCATAGATGTGCTTCTAGGTTTACATACTCTTGGAAGCCTATCCTTGCCAAATATGTCTGATAATTATTACCTGATAACACGGTCTGGGGTTTCTAAATACCCTGACATCTGGGTGCTGGGCTAAAAGAGATAAAATACAAACATAATAATACATAGCTTCTTTGTATCACGCCGCTTAGAGCATCTTGCACTTATTTTATCATGTTAATTACTATACATACCAGGACTAACGACATGCTCCTGCCAATTGAAAAACCAGTTTAAATTTACCTTGTTAGGGTTTCCACAATAAATACTACCGTTAGAAAAGAAAAGTAAAACAATATTACACGCAAACGCGTAAAATATTTGACATTATTAATGTTTAACGAATGAGGTGCCGGAGTAGCAATTGAGTGACAGTAAGTCCAATTGAAGGCAGCCATATAATTTCCACGACAGTTCGTCAACTATTGTCTCCCATGTGGCACTCAACTCCCACCAGTGGCTTCTCGTAGAGCAGCCTTCACATCCTGAGCAACGACTTCAGCAGTTCGACTGAACTTAGTGAGGGTAGTCATGTGGTCGTTAACCGTCGGTGAATTGGAAATCTGCTCCTTTCTAGCATGCAAAGTCTGCTTTAGCCGATCAGGCGGAGGAAATCCCTGTGATTCAACGGCTAAAATACAATACAAGGGCAGCAATATGTAGTTCTTTGAGCGTACTAGAACACGGCAGCCAAGGAAGTACCCAGAAATAACGATCCCTTGTATCACTAGATCCGGGCTTCGAAGGCAGAGAGAGTGCTTTTGTATGCGTGTATAGGCCTTCCCACTATAAAACCATTTACGCACAGGTTTTAGTTGTGATACTACCATTACTGTCATCAAGTCCTGTGGCGATGAGGGAGTGGCGAAGCAACAGGTGGAGGTAGAGGTATTTACGATTCTGGGCACAAGCGACCGTTAACTAATGGTCATTATTTACTGTAGTCGGCAGCATCAAGGGCGACTGAGTAGCCCTGTTTTAGGATAAAAGTGTTCACCCTGTAAAGGCATCGCCTAGTAAAAGGTGGCATAAACATTGTCTACCTTTCAAGCATCTGGCCGGTTAGGTGCGGCTAGCAGATAATCCATTTACTCGGTCGACAACAAAACTCAAAATAAAGAAAACTAAAACTCCAGTTAGAAGCATGGAATTTCCGTACACTTTTGGCCAGACTCAATGTTGCCAGACTCAAGAGGATAGCTGCACTGGTGTCGAAAGAGCTAACACGCTACAACATCGATATCGCGAAACCAGAACTGCAGACAAAGGTTCTCTAAGTGAGCTAATCGGTGTATACAACTTTGTGTAAGAAAAAGTTGAGAAATAGCACAGAATCGAGGAGGATCTGACCATCAGAATAATTCTGTTAACACAACGGTCAGATTTGCCTACTGGGATAAGCGTGAGGCTGATGAAGCTACGTCTTCCCCTAGGTAAAAGGCGGCATGCCACCATAAGTGCCTACGCTTCAACCCTAATCAACAGAGAAGAGACAATTTAGAGATTCTATTTCTACCTTCGTTCCGTTCTGTGCTCTGTCTCTACAAACAACATGCTAAATTTGTAAAGTGTCTGCAGTGTTGGTATTGACCACGGCCCGTGAGAGGGAGTTTTTGGCAAACCCGGAGTCGGCAAGATGAATAGCAATGGCCTACCGCTTCTGAGCAAAAAGCTGTGTAGAAGCTTTAAGTCACAAACACCGTATTCAGGCAGGCAAACAAGTACACCATCGTTCTAAACAGTGGCATATGATAGTCTATGTCGTCAAGCGCCAGAGAGATACGCCCGACGTTTGCATCACAAAAGCCCGGACGTATTACAAGTCGGCATACCTTACACCCAGACAGAATGAAGATGATGCCTCAAACATAACTGGCTGGTGTTCCCTGACCAAAAGAGCACTCGCCAATTTCAAAGATGACCGCTGCTAATGTCTCACCACTGCTCGCGGTCGTTGTCACCAAGCTGTTGCCAACCATGCCACAAGGACCGATGTTATGTCCCTTCTGCAATCGCATATGTGCTTCGGCCTTTGGTCTCCGAAGCCAATTACACTACCACCAGTGAAAACACAAGTCGTCATGCCCGGCTTCGAGAGATTACCAAAAAGAACATTTAAAGCCAGCGAATCTTTTTGTGGCAGTTATTACCAATAAGACATTTGTTTCAGTAGTCTGGTATTGGCGGGTATAATTCGTGAAAGTCCGAATCGCGAGCCTTGTACTTAGACGGTGTTATCTCTTTGCCCACTGTATGTTATTTGTTGTTAAAACAGAATTGGCAATGCTTTAGAATAAGAATTGGCAATGTTTTGGAGAATGCTCTATTGAGAATCACCACCGAATCCCGATTTGATAATATTACTTTTCAAACATTGGCATAATATAAATAGTTCTTTGTTAACAACACGCTATATGGTGAAAGAATGTGTAATGTCCATCTGTGCCTTACATTAATTGAGCTTTCTTTGCTATTTCCTATGCAGCCCTTATGTTAAAATATAATTTTAAGACGTGTCATTTATTAGAAAAGCATTGCGAAATTGTCGTCATTTGGCTAAAGGAGCTAGGTAATCAATGATAAATGTAAAGCTAAAACTGTCAAATTGTTTCTTGTTTGCTAAGATGTCTAGCATATCCAATATAATGTAAACAGATAGTATGTTTCATTTCATTTTATATATATGTACATTATAACAAAGGATCAATAAATCCGGCACACAAGAGATACTAAATTTAAAGGTACAAGTATGCACAATTAGATGGAAACACTACAAGATGTAAATGAAATTTTGAAGAATAACTGGTATTTTAAGCCTGATAAAGGGGTATGCAGAAGAAGCAAAGCAATTATTCGTTATATTGAAGTGCCAAGTTAAGCTATTGTTTCCTATAGATGCTTTTGATATAGATTTATTAAAACATAAAAAAAAACTTTTTGCCGCAAGTACATAATAATCCTGCATAAAAGATTTACTTAATTTAAAGATACATGTACAAAAAATAACTACAACACTTAATAATGTTACTAAACGATTGAAGGTTAATATTGGCATTGTGAGCCAGATGACAAGTTTTATACAAAATAAAAATATTGTTTCCGTTATGTTGAAGCAGCACGTTAAGAATTTTCCTATTTTTGCTTCAGATTTAGATTCCATATAACACTAAATTCTTTCACCGCAGGGTGAATCATATCTTAGTAAAAACGCAATATCTACCTATTTTAGATTCAGCAAAGACATTTTTGAGACAACAATCACAAACACATGCATTAAGTCATTTAATTTTGGTTAATTGAATAGTGCATTGATATACAAGAATTATTCTATCACATACACGAACACAAAATTAAAGAAACACAAACGGGTTATAATCATTCATGTTTAGCTAATAATGACACATTCGAATTATTATTGTTTAATCCTTGAAAAAAGTATATTGATAATTTGTCTCATTCAATTAAAGTAAAGCAGATCAGTGTGTTTTGGTTATTGTGTTTGCCATGATAAGTTTGCGAATAAACACCATTTACACTTCATTTCGAAAATTAACCTTAAACAATAAATTGATTGAGAGCATTTTTACTTGGACGTTGCTCCATCAATTTTTTGGAGCGTCTTTTTATAAAATCACCCAAGCTTCATCGAACTCGTCTTGACAAAGACGCAACATTAAGAAAAGTGTTCCCTTAAATATGTATTTGTGACTGGCCACATCAAAATCAGACTAAAGTCATAAAATTTATATTTTTAGTTTTTATATGTATTTTATAAAGCATAAAATTACATTTATACGATACAAGAACCATCATGATACTATGTTTCTCTGTGAAGTTATTCAAATCTAAGTAACACAGTTTAAGGCCTGAAACTACACATGCATGTGGAGAAAACGGCACTTAAACCTTTTGTTACATTTTTGGTCTGTACTTAAAATGAAATGCCTTAGCATTATTTTCTATATAAATTACACCATCATGTCATACATTGCTGGAAACAGAAAACACAACTCTATTTGAAAAATGTGTGATCGTAGAAAATCATAAAATTGTCAATTTCTTTGTCTCGGTAAATACATATTAGGGCGACACTGTTTTTAAGATTTTTAAAATAAATCCACATTTAAAATAAATCCACAATATTTACTTTAATAGAAATAAAGGTGCCCGTGAGAATTAGCGATGTCTGTAAATGTTTCTTCCAAATCATTGCACCTTTCCCTGTCACTTTCTCTACCAGAGTCCAACGTACCACTTGCACTTGTAAAGGTTGTTGTAATCTATTCATCCCAGTTTCCGATACCTCCAAAATTTTACCCATTTACTGCCTCATTTAGGAATTTAGCCACTGCTTCTGGTAATGAATCCAGTGTGTTGATTATTAATTATCCACTAATGACACAAACCGATGACTAATTCTATTTTTATATCGATAAAAATGCGCTAAACAGCAAAGATCGGTGGAAGTTTAATTCAATGAGATACCGGTAGTAGAGAAAAAATCACTTGACTTGCGTTTGACCCATCAGAAAAGCCGATAGGCATATTTATTAACAGGTGCCTGATTTCCTTTTCCTTTAGAGATTGTACCGGCACCTTTGGTATGACGATTATGTTAAAAAAATATAATAAATGAATCCCCCGGGAATTAACCTTTTTTACGATATCAAATCCATTCACTCTATCTCTTTCTTTGTGATTAAAATGCGCTAACAAATTGGGCTAATTTTCCATTGTGTGCTGCGAAATCTTAATAATTTCTTGATCGTTAATAGAGTATAGGGTCCTTCAAAGTTAAAATAAACAGTCAAAAACTTATTAAATTCGACTACTTTTTGCAATTTATACGTAGTAAAGAGTCTCAACATTAATTATATAGCAAAACCTAAAAATCGATACCTTTTGCACCTACATGTTTTTTGTGCTGACTATCTCGATGATCTGAAATGCGATTTTAGACTGATTTTGATATGGCCAGTCACATTTGTTTTTAGTCCCAAATATTGGCTTTCACAAAAAAAAACATATAGTTACCAACATCATCAGTGAACATATGGCGATGAATTACTTTACTTTCTAAAACATATGCAAACCGTAAAACTTGAATTGCCAGGGTAATTTGCTGACTTTTCAAAAACTGTTAGCATGTGTCTGTTCGATTTGCAGTCGTCTGATTATAGGACAATGTGAAAGGAACAAGGATTCAAGTGTTATTGCAAACAGCTGTAACAATCAGTATTTGTCAAAGTGTGTTTGTTTACCGGATATTAGCCAATTAAAACATCCTTTTTAACATACTACATAGACATTTCAATACTTACTATTGAACCATTTGCTAACGAGGACGACGGAAGTAGTAAGTCGGTCCATGGTAAATGGATTCGTTTTGATTTCACGGTGTGCCTTAGAGAGATAATAACTCAAATAAACTAACCGTTACTTGGAACGCATGCCTCCTAGCCAGATCGTCTTTCTTCCTCAACCGGAAGTCTGATCTGAAAAACATGCAGAAAAACATAGAAATCATTTAAAGAAACGATAAATATAATAAATTATTTATCAATTCCTTATGTTGATTGGGACAAGTCGATAGAAAATAATGTTATAATAAAAATCCAGGCATTTTAGCGTGTTAGACATAAAAACGTTAAAAAACAAAAGGATATTGAACGGCAGCCTTTTACCTAAATTCAATTAATAAACCATCGTCGGATACCCACGGTTGATTCTATTACGTTACTCTCCATTCATCATTCGTGGGCAAATTGCTCCTCATTTCGTCGCTTTGTTTAATATGAAATGCCGCAATCCGATTGGTTCGCTGAGACCATCAAGCGAATCTGCCAACTAATCAAGTTTACACTTTCATACCACTTCAATAGCATTGTCGTAAGTTTATTTACGCACAAATTACAAGCAACTTCACTGTCTTCATGGGCAAGGATACCGATTTCGTTTAAAACCGACGTGTATTTTTCAATACTTGCTGGAGTGCCCAAAGATCTGTAAGAACATTTGTCGCGGATCGCTGCAAGACATATCTTACACTTGCGATGCGCTGTACCGGTCGCCATGTTTACGTTCTCAGGTCACCGTAATGATCTTCCGATTGAAGAGTATTTAATTTTGTAACATATCATCTGATTGGATAATGTCTGTTCTGTTCTATTCAAACAGAACGACGAAATGAGTAGCAATTTGCCCACGGGTGATGAATGGAGAGTAACGTAATAGAATCAACCGTGGGTGTCCGACGATGTTAATAAACTAGTTGTCTGTCCTTTGAAAATAGTAAAGTTAACCTCTTTAGTTGTTTATTTTCGACAAATAAACGTATTTTCAACTTTCCAAATTAAAAGTATGTAAATATTTAAGCAATCTTTTTGCAATTGCTATACAAGTTAACTTGATGGCCCTAGCTTATCCATTAGAATGGTAATTGTCGTTAATAGATTCATAATATATTTTATTATTTACAACATAAACATTTTAGCTAGCTATAAAAATTATCAGTAAGGGGAATTTGCATTTTGAAAATCTGCGATTCTGCACCTTCAATTTTGAAAACACCCGCTACAATGACATTTTGGTATATTGGTTGTGCGGAAACACAGCTTTCAAATAGTTTTTGTCATTGCATTAAAACTAGTATCCATTAAATTACTTGATGATAAGATACACTCTTAAAAATTATAAACGGGCAAATGACTGCACACTATTACAATAAGCACAACGATAAATGTGAGATCGGAAAATGTCCGTGAGTATTCTAGTTGTAATCTTGATAAGGTAAGTATGTTCAAGAGAACAAAGAGGCACAGAGAGCAACGTTCTTTAAGTGCGATAACATACAGTAACAGTGTGTGTTTCGTGAGTTTTATATCATGCTTTGTTCTTTAAACGTTTTTGCTAATAATTAAGGGATAATCTCTTTCCTAGTGTTCCTACTTTACATACATACAGTCTTGTAAATAAATCGTGTATGAAATCGCACTATGAAAAGTCTCGATCCCAAATGCTGAGCAGAGATGTAAGCCTTTAAGCAAGATGATTAACTTGACATTGTCCAGGTTAGTTACAACCTGAGTACAAGTTCTGCATAGAAAATGAACGTTAAGGACCACAATGGGAATAGGTACTTTATTGCTATTTTTGTGTTATCTATGGACAATCCTAGAAAAACAGTCCTGTCGTATTATTATGTTAAAACGTCCCTCTTAATTTTGATATTAACGTCAACCTATTGCTGTAACGCCAAGTGCTGTCAATTTCCTTTCGATACGCAGGCTATCAATTAAAATTAAATTATGACTTTTTAAGACGTTTTATTTCTTACAGGGTTATGCATCTACTTTGGCACACGCTCAAAGGTTTATTCCTGCCAGATATTATTTTCAAATAACATGACATGTTCAAATTATACACACAGTAAAATGTTGACGCAACCGAATAACAGCATGTTAAAGTCATTTTGTGATTTATTAACTGGTCGTTAATTTAAAACGAATTATTTACTACTTGAATAAGGAAAGGGACAACACAAATATCATTTTATTTTAAGTGTAAAAATCATGGTGTTTTTTCAACGCTTTCAACGCTACTGTACCCTTCGGTTCTGCATAAATAAGCACTTAAATAATACACGTAAACGTGTTTGTTGTTGAAACAGGACTAAGTGCAATTATATCTACTTGGCAATATTAAAACTTGATTCAGACATGTGGTTGGGGATGTGGGACGATAAAAGTCTAAGTTCGTATGTGCAAGTCAATTTCATTTAATTGTCTTTAGCCTTCCATTCAATGACTTCAAAGCATATAAAACAATAGTGCTACGAGCATGTTTATTATAGATTTACATTTTGATTATTGTTCATGCATACAAATAATAACCCTTACAGCCTTTCAAGTTTATTTCTTACAAAAAAGTCACGTTAAATCAGTTTGCTTTTGTTTAAATAATAAATAAGCAATACATATCTTTCAGTTGTATGAGTAGTCTCTAATGTATTTAAAAAATATTTTTCAAATAATGCAATTGCTTGCAAATAATAATAGGGAAAGGAATTGTTTCGTATATTAAATAATTCACAAATGAACACTTCTATATTTGAAATATAAATGTAAAACATAAATATTATTTTAAATTTAAACACTATATTCCTATGTTAATTAAATGACAAATAATTTAACATGGTTTCAAGAAGTTGCTCACATTATTGTAGGATTGTTGAGCTTAGGGGTATTTATAACGAAGGGAATCTATCTGTACATTATAATGGATAGGTCAAAAAATGAAAAATTAAATACCTTCATGTTGCAAAATAATATGAAGGTCTTAAGGTCTTTACCGTAGAGCAAACTAATAATGTCAGTTTAATAAGCCAAGAGTTGCATTTCCAATGTGTTTCTTACTTCAATTTGTGCATTCAACGAAAATGTGTGGTTTAACTTGATTTAAGTGAAAATTTAAAAAGTACAATTGTTATATGTCATCAAATGCTGCTTTAAATATTTCAGCAATTAAATTAGCGTTCTATGGCATGTGTAAACATCAGCAGCGCTTTGCTAAAATCATTAGTTAGAGTATTTTACTTACATAAATACTAAGATTATCAATTAGAATTTACTGATGACACTGAAAATTGTGATCTGCTATTTAAAGATTATTTGTCAAGTTCTGCACAGGTCAGCGACAATTAGATTGTTATGGTCTCTGGAGATCTGTCGTTAACTCCTTAAATAAACATTGTATTGTTCATTCCTACACTTTGATATTAAGTACATATGAAGAGCAAACCTTCAGGTTATCTTGGATTTGTTTCCGAACTGTTAAAATGACCAGTATCGAACAATAATTTTAACCAGAGCCTATTTCTACAAATATACTTGTGGAAAAACCTTGTAACACAAGTAAACATACGCAAATTTAATTACACCTCGTTTAATGCAAATGGTGTTACTGTGGTATTTAAATTGAGAATGATTTGTACTTCACTATAATTAAAAAGTAAGAGTACAAAAATTAATAAGGAAATTTAAATATATTGTTTATCTTTCCATCAACAGTACATTGGATGTGTTACATGTTAAAAGTAAAAGGTAAACTGACCAAGATGTACGGAGACGAGAACCCAAATAAGAAAGAAATAGTAAACGCCTTCGATCAGTATGTGTAGTGAACTTTCTGCAATATTCTAAAACAATGCCTTGACGGTTGTGTAGATTATAAAGAATCAAACAAAGCATTACGATTTTAAATACAATTGTCTTAACGATATATTTGAAGCTAAGACGTGCAATCCCTTTAACTTGAGAATACAAGGTTGAATTTCTAGTTATATATACAAGATATGTTTCTTTTTTTACTTCTTTAATCAATTGTTTACATGTTTGATCAAGTAAGCAAATACTATGAGCGAAACATTTATTTAAGGTTACTATCAAGTAGTTTCATTTGGCTGGAAAATAAATGTGACCCAACTCATTGACTGAATGAATACGAAGGGCACGATATTACTTTCCTAGCGTACCGCTTTTCAATATGTTCCCTCGTAGTGGCCGAGTACATCTGGTGTAAACTCGGATCACGTGACAAATTTTCTTTCGTTGGTCCAATCGGGCATGTGCAAGAGAGATGTTGCTGGGAGGTCTACATGTTCTTCGCGCATTGGTAGTCCTAACTTATAGTTACCGTCTTTAAGACATATAGATGACTCCATAATATTTAACGCCCGTATATTTTCAACTGATAGCGACGTTTTCTCACCACGAACCTTGTCATTGAAGTCTGTATTCCACATTCTTTCTAACTGTTGTTGTAATGTGAAATCACAAGATTCTTCTATATCAGCTAAGTACGATAAATGATGTATATCTAAACTAGACGCCGCTGATCTTGATGATATCGGAAGTTTTTCAACGGACCAACACGTCTCAGTTTTACAATATCTCCACCACTTACGGACTGTACTTGGAGGTCTACTTCCTGTCCATGGTTCGTACTTCCGGTGGAGTTTACCGTAGATATCCTGAATGTAACTGATTTGCATTTGACCTTTAGTTTGATCAAGAGACACTCATCAAATAAAGTTTTATCGGCACCGTCATCAAGAAGGGCGTAAGTCTTTCATATAATTCCATTGTCTCTGTTCACCACCACTTGTGTGATGCCTAAATAGTTGTTTGCCTTTGTGCCGTCAGTAGAGGCACAGTTTATCGACTGGTGCGTAGCTGCTTGACCATTTCTGGTTGAAACAGTACACGCAATGGCTTCCTACATTTGCTTGAAATAGGACCAACCGTAAAGAGTATATGGTTGGCAGTTATTTTCTAATCTAAATCATATAAGATATAAAAGAAGCTTTAAAAAAAGCCTTAACCGAAATATTCGATGCGTATCGAATTTTTGAAAGTACACAAAAGATTGTTTGTTTACTCAACATAAGGAATTTAATTGTAAAGTTTCGATATTGTAGAGTTTTCAAGGCAGATATGCCTTGTGTACAGTCTTTGGGTGGGGTAGGGATGCGTGTTAGGGGTTGGTTGCGAAAATAAACGAAGAAATAACATAAGTTTGCACAAATTCCCGAAAGAGCAGTAGACGCAATAGATCTATATATTACATATATACAGGTCTTTGATTTCATCTAAATATTTTTTTAGAGGTTCAGAACACACAAAATATGTAATGACCGAAAATATCTGCATGTAAGCTCGTATTGTAAATCGAGCTGCAATAACCATTTACCCATAAAGGGGTTTGAACCCTGGACCTCCTGCTCCAGAAACAGGTGCTCTACTAACAGAGCTTCCCGGGCTGACAGCTCTAGGGAGAGCACATTAACAACACTCGTAAATACATGTCTGAATACGCGTTTAAACTAAACCTTTTTCCTGTGCCTGTACAAGAAGATGTGCATCCCACCCATGCATTTTTGGTCAAAGTGAGCGAACACATAATCATCCACTGAAAACGATTCCTAATGAACGTTTTCTATACACAAGCATGTAGATTTTAACCACACAAGAATAAAAAAGAACGTAAACAAAACACAGTTTATTAGTCCAAATGTTGTGTACTGTCGTCGTTGTTTTTGATAAAAACATCGAACTTGTAGAATATCAACTCGTAGGATGTTTCATTGGACGTTTGAGAGATCTCGAAATTAAAACTATGAAGAGAAAATCCGAAGAAATTTCAGACAGCTATAAACAGTGCAATAGAGAAACAAAACGTAAGAATCAGAAATGTAAAAGAACACAGATCAAGTATCACAACCATGAGTCAGGGTTATTCAGAAACAATTGTTTCCTCACAAATAACACACACACCACAACAATCCGACATACTCTGACAGAGAACATTTTGTACCAATGGATGTAGATCGCGCAAAAAGATGCAATTTTGCAAGCGCAGAGGTCGAGAAATTTCAGAACGCAGACAATTAAAATATCAAAATTGCAATCAACCGCGCCGCAGCGATCATGCGTATTACCGACAGAAGAAGAAAGATTATGACAGGACAAATAAATGTACGTAAGTATGTCGACATACCGGCCATCTATATAACGCGATTGTCACCAAACCCAGCGAAGAGATAATAAATCATACGGCAAATCGCGCCGAGAAAACCATTCGTACATGCGAAAAAACTAGAGGTTTCTTACCTTAAGAAAGTCGAGGTAGGATTATCTAAAGTGAACTGAACATACATCTAAATTTTATCACTCGTAAGATACAAAGTTCTTGTTTATCAAGATTTGGAAAAGAAACTGTTAAAGCTCTAGTTGACTCTGGCGCAGGATTCAGTTTAATTAGCTATAAAGTATTTAAAATTGTGAAGCAACAACCGCGCTTTCCACCTTGTCACGTCAATCTACACACTGCCTCAGGAGACAGTTGAGGATGAGCTGGCAAAGCAAATATAAACTTTAAAATAAAAAAAATGTTCATGTGTCACGAGTGCATTGTTGTCAGAAATTTAAAAAGATCACTTACTTATGGCCGAAATTTTCTGTATGAAAACGATTGTAGAATATAGTTTGATTTAGGTTGCATTAATATCAAAGGAAATTATATACTATTTGAAGATGGCAAAACAATTGCTTTAATTGTTAGTTACAAATACACAACTATCCTTAAAACAAGATCTGTAAATTGTTTAATAGGTAAAATAAAAACAAACAATCATTTAGCAACTAACGAAGAGTTATGTATAGAGGCAGTAGATAGAGGTTATTTGTTTGAAAAACCAAATTTTGAATTACAACCAGCACTTATGAAGTTAGAGTCATGTTAACCAACAATTCCACAAACACTTTTAAATTCCGGCGCGGATGCGTTCTAGCATGATTATGTAGCATGAATGATAACTCGATCGAAACAAAAAACATCGACAGAACTTCGGGTAAGCGATTAGCAGACAATAAATTATACTTTGATGAGATTGTCGCCCCGGAAGAGTACTATAATGAAGTGAAAAACTTAATTTACAAAAATAAATATTTGTTTTCAAAACATCCAAATGATATAGGGTTAGAGACAAATATTAAAGTGCAAATACCCACATGCTACGACCACCCCCCTGCTAACATGTACTTTCGATTACCGTTCTAAGAAATAACACATATGGACGAAAAGATTTAGGAATTTTTACAAGCTGCTGTTATCAAAGTATTCGTCGCCTGCTCTACTGATAAAAAAAAACTAGACAGATCTAGCTATTAACTCATTTGCTGTCAACAACATTCACGAACAGAATTCAGTGCATTGCTTTACGATTAAGCGAATACGACCTGTCAATACTACATATCCCAGGAACAAAAAACGTAGTTGCAGATAGTTTATCACACTTGCCGACAAATGATAAACTACCCTAAGATGAATCGGACACCGATATATCAATTGCGCCTATAAACAATGCAGATTTCGACATGTCACAATTAGCCCGCGCCCCGAACAGCGTAAATGACGACGATAGTGGATACACTGAGATAGAACCGCCAGAAGGCATGCGCAATAATTGCATGTAAATCGAGCAGTTGTACGACCCTTTGATTAGCAAATCGCTGGCACGCGTACGTCAAAATAGACTTACTGACGCGGAAACACGGACATGTATCATTAAAGATGACATCTTACATTACGTGTCCACCCAGACAATGATCCCAGGTGAAGTATTTACGTCCCATTACAAATTGGAGACTCGGTTATCAAGGCTTATAATCAGACTTTTTACGCAGGAGTACAAAGAACATATGATGCCATAGCTAGAAAATGTTACTGGCCCAAATTATTATAGAAGCTAACAAATTTTAGATCATTGCGTTAAATGCCAATCAGTTAATTTAAGACAAATTGCAGCGCCAGTGGAAGAAATGACAATACCAAACATTCCAGGAATAATGTGGACCTCGGACATTACATTTCCACTACCTACAATACATAGTGGAAATTCATATATATTGACATTTACATGCCTGTTTAGTAATTATCCTGAAGTAATAGCCATAAAAATGCAATCATCCCAAATGTAAAAGCACCACTTTAGGAGCTTATATTTTTAGGTAGGGGTCACCTAAACAAATCACAACAGATAACGGGTCTTGCTACATGTCTAAAATATTTGAAGAAACTATGTCAGCTTTAAATATACACCACGTTAAAACTTCTCGTTACCATCCTTCTAGCAATGGAAGATCCGAGCGGTTAAACGCTACTTTAAAATCCACTGTCATCAAACTTATTGAGGACAATGAAACAAATTGGGATTTAGTTTTACAGCAAGCAGTAGCAGCGATACGATTTCATAGCAACGGTAGTTAAAGAATGAGTCCATACTTTATAATGCATGGCAGAGAACATATACAACCTTTTAGGACATCGATAACCATATCTCGGTGAAAGTTACCATCTAAACTATAAAATATATATATATAACAAATACAACATGGCCAAATTTGTTCTTACTTTTTGCTTGGCTTGCGTGTGAAATACCTTTGTTCTGTGCCTTTTCGGAGTTTGGTATATGTTGCAATGCTCAAAGGACTTTGTCATATATTCTTATTGATTGCAATATGCAAGTTTACGGACTGGTTGGTTAGACTGAGAAAGGTTTATGGTCCGAAGCGTAGAAAATATGTTAAGTATATTTTTATCTGGCCATAACTAGATTATCATAATATTTAAGTTTAAAGTCTTAATTTTTAGACCTATAGCCTAAGGAGTACAGTCTCATACAAGACACTCCTCTTACTCATTGGGCACTCACCGTGTGACGTATAGTCCATTTACAGCAAGGACCAGACTATAATAGCTGGATGTATCTTAAGTGACCACATTGTGTTGCTCCGAAATTGCGTTGGTTCATCTCACTTGTTCATAATCATTTGAACTACAAGTTCTCCTAAGATCTTACATTTTATAGAGAATGTTGTATTTCGCTAAGGCAAAGTATTTACTATTTATAGCATTAGACATTTTCTATCTTGCAACATCCCTGGTTTTAGGCAGGAAGTGAATAATTTATAATTTATATCATAAATAATAGTTCCCATATCAGATGATACAAAGGTGCAAGTGGAAATCTTCTATGCCTGCATTATTTCTAAAATGTATGAACATAAATTACATCTATATATCATCACATAAACTAAAACATTTTCTAAATACTTACAAATATTAACCCCTTATGATATATTGCCTGAATATTGTTTTAAGTTTTATAATTTTTATCAATATAGTAAGATTTTTCTTCATTAGAAATGATTAATAGTATACTTTACTGTTGTAAAATCTTTTCTTTTACAAGATTTATAATAGTTAAAAAAAGATTGCTTCTTGAAATAACTAACATGTTAATGAACACATGCTAAAATACCACAAGGTCAATGAAAAAAAAACAATTTAACCTAACTTTGCCTAACCTGATTTTTTCTGGGATGGCACCAGCTAACAGTTCAGTTTATGATAGGCTTTATTTGTCGTTGCCAGTGTTTTTGCATTCCTCATCACCCAGTGGCTCATGGTTGCAACCACAGCCCATCATGAGTAGGGATGATCCATGTTTTGTTATGTTATGAAAAATACCTGTTTATTAGGAACATAATTTCTGTATGTAGTAGTATTGTTCAATTATTCCTAATTATAGGTATTTATATACCAAATGTATAGGCTCTTGACTTGAAACTGTAACTCGAAGTAGAAGCAGCAGTAGGATTGTAAGAAAGATTAAATAGTAAAACATTAACAGTTAGTTTACCTGTGCTAGGCAGGTTAAACACCATTTTACTGCCTGTAAAGTAACTGTCTTTCTAGTAAAAACTTTGCAATAACTCAATATTGTAAACCAGCAAGCTTGCTTCTACAAAAGAATTGGAACTTTAATTAAAAATGAAGAAAAAGGGTAAAAATATTGTGGGATCAAGGCTTGGACCAAGAACCCCTGGTGTGTCTGCCATGTGTTGTCTGTATGTACCAGTAATCATATAAAACTATGTAACATATATACCTGTTGTCTTGACTCACTGTATATAAATTGGTTGACAAGACATATAAATAGAAGTGTAAAGTTATTCCAAGTAAATATTCAATATTATGGTAATATTAAAAAGCATAAATACATATTCAAACAGATCGCAATTGACAGGGTTGCTTTCATTTTTTTCTCTCTCATTCTCTTTGGTGTATCACCTCATTGACACATAGGTTGAGTTTCTGGAAGTTCAAATTATTTAACAATATAATTCCGTTTAATAAGTAATATACTTTTAATTACATAAAATCTTCTGTATAAGCTGATGAAAATACGCTTTCTTGTGTATGTGTTTATTTTCTGTGAAAAATAATCAGGGCGCGACAGTGGCCAATAAGTTAGTGAAAAATTTGTATCTCTTCAGCCCCTCGCTACATGAGTTTTTGTGCTATTTGGATAAGAACTTTCCAACTAACCTGCAGTGCATCAGTGGGTCTACCTAAACATAAGTCTGGGTTTTTTTCCTACTAATAATTAGCTGGAATTTGCCAAAATGACCATAACTGCGTTTTTGTTTGTAACAAAAATAATTCTAAACACATCCCTAATTTCATCAGCTTAAAATGAAGGTTATACTCCTTAATCTTTAATCAATTAAAAAACTTAGAACTTTCACCAGATTTAAAAATGCAATCGATCAATGGGGTCATGAGTTCTGAGGTTCTTGGTTTAAATCCAGGCACAAAATATCAAATTCATTAGTAATTGTAGTTGTATGGTTACCTTTCGTGCATTTCCTAATGAAGGCAGAACTATAAGTCTGTGATAACTGACAAGATTGTAGGTTGGTGATTAACTAAACAAACATATATTTTTACACAAGTTTTAAAAGAAAATTTACATGTTGGTTTTGCTGACTCACTTTTTTTATTTTTGTCACTGGACGGGAAGAACATTTATGATTTTCCCAGTTGAGTGTATAAACATATGTTGATCTTTAAAACTTGAATTAAATGCTGCGCTCAAATTACTTTGATGCAGTTTTGTCTGACTAATGTCAGCCCCAGACATAAACACACTGATGTCACTGAAATGATGAGCTGTCCAGGTTATATAACATGTATCAATAATAAAATATAGAAAATATTAGGTCATAAAATGGTTTTATTTCCACGGGCAGTGTATTTTGTAGACAATGACTAAGATACTTGAAGAATAGTGTAAAAATCAAGCCAGCAACTAACTTGTCATAAAGATGGCATGAATAAAGCAATCTTGTCTAAAGTCAGCTTGAAAGAGAAATTCACGGCTGGAAAGGGTGTAAGGAGACATAAAATTTGCCTAGGTACAGTATTATGTTTGGTATATTCATTGCATGTTTTCACTGTAAAGACAGCCCCATTAATAATTCACAATAAGCTAGTCTGGATGTTTGGACGTGTTGATCGCCTCATTAACAATGTTTCACTTAAGCAGGGGCAGTGTCCATTTGAAGAAGATGATGCCACATTCACTGGATAGATAGTTTCCATATCAGTGAAGATTCCTTATCTTGGTAGCCATCTTTGATGGGAACTTCAAGGGAATTATAGATGAATTGTAAAGAAGCGTAATTCTTTTTTTCTAGTATTTTTTTCATTTGTGCTCCAAATATTAAAAGCTATACACCATTAGAAAGATCTTGAAATTCGTATTTTTAAAATGGATTTTTTTAAAATTGATAAATGCACAAAGAATTAATACACAGACATAAATAAAATTATTGGCTCATCCTTACACAATATGAACAATGTATATTTTTGGTTGTATTGTTTTTACCTTTTTAACTATCAAAATATAGTTTTGATATTTTAAATACTTCATAAAAGCTGTCTTAAACTGTTTTATTAGTGCCTATGACATCACATGTAAACTATCTATTAACATGGTGGACAGCCAGGTGTGAGTGCTGAGAATGGAGAAAAACACAGTGAAGGTCATACTAGTCTGGTTTAAGTGGAAACTTTCTGCAAGTTACAGAAATGTTGGTGGTGGGATGCTAAACATAATACTTTACAAGCAACAAAATTATTAGAAATATGAACATGTCAATAGAACAAGGTCCGATTTAAGTTTTAAATAAAATTATATAATAACCCCATTTCATTTAATTAATTTCACACCATGGTGTCGAAGTAAAATGATAATGAAGCGTGGGCTTCAAATGGTGTTTAGCTATCATTTAGGATCATGCAGCTGAAAAGAGAACAACATATGTTTAAATCATTGTATCATTTAGGACCAATCAGTGTATTGTTTAGGAGGGATGTATAAACATGGCAAGTATGAAATGTGAAATATTTAGGTCAAATATAATGTCATTTAACTCTCTGGCTAATGCAATTATGGTGATGCCCAGCTTTTTTATTAAGGAAGACCCCAGGCAGGAGAATCCGCAGCACATAGTTGAGCAATTCAGTGGAATACCTTACATCTTAATTATCCTAACTAGGACTTGAACCTACAAGGTGAAAGTCTGCATGAGTCAGAGGAGATACAAGTTTGAGACTAAAAACCTCTACCAGGAGTAAAGTGTAAACATCATTACGTATTTTACATAGTTTAATTTTATTTTAAATAGTTTACTACTTATGTAATGATATAAAAATGAATATGTCGATAAATGTCCTAGTTAACACCAATGTAGTTCAAAAGAAAGAGACAATACAAACAAGGCTTAAGGTATCTCATCTATGACTGAATCAGATCCATTCTAAAACCATAAGTTAACTTCTTTATATGCTAAAACGTTGATCATTCAAGTTTTGTTAGCACTGTTGAGAAATATCCCATGTTGATAACTGGGTACGAACCGTGTTGAATCCAAGTACTAAAATGCAAATAAACTATAATAACCTTCATATACACGCGACAGAACACAGTATAGAACTCAGGGAATTAACATTGTAAAGAAATGGTTCTATGATAACTCTTAAGTACTTTATATTTCTATTAATGCTTGTACACGCAGCGCTTGCCTGATATTTTTAAGCAGGAGCTTTTCTAAATCTCTGTCCGCTTTCAGTTCAATTTCCACTGCCATCGTCGTACAATACATGTGTTGAGACAAACATATTCTGATCCAGGCATGTGGGCTTCTTCGTTCTCTTTCTTGTTTCTTTTAATTTATTTATTTATATATGGACTACATTCCATATTTGCGCTTATCGACTGATGTTTACCGCGACCTCTTCAATTGTCCGTTTTAACGTAGTCTAAATGTGTGTGCTGCGGTCCCAGATGTATGACCAGTTTTCATTTAAAGTCCTTTCTTTAAACGTTGTTAGACAATGTCGAAGCTAGTCGTGCTGTGCTTCCTTGGAACAGGTCCATGACTGTTTACCTTATTATTATTCATACATCACGTGATTGCTTTTCCGCCATTTTCTGATCAAAACCGGAACTAATCGGAAGCGGTCGTAAAAGAAATGGCTGTATATAAACGACCTGCTTAAATTCCACATGGGTGTTGTATCGGTCAAATATCAACTCATCCCAATGCCATCGTATGCCCATATTTTCCAGAAATCTAAGTTTAGGGTTTCTTTAGCCGATGATCGCGTTATTGTTACGATTCTTTTACGTTGAAACGGTCGGCACTGCAACTTTAAAAAGAAGGTGCTTTAAACTAAACATCTATTTTGGAAAATATTAACAAATACAAACAAAAGCTATTACAAATACAATTTAAAATACATTGCATTCTCTCTCTTAAAAACCGTCCACTCATCACACAAGGGCAAAGGAAATGCTGATGTAGGGTTGTTTGTTAATTTAAAAACTAACATACGTGCTGAATTCATTAATTTTGTTAAGTGTATGTAACAATTCTATTTGATAAAGAAAATAATTGTATTACCGACTATGACAACGTTCATGAAGTCCTTACATTTTCCGTCCGCAAGACTCTTAACGGATATGTTTACGTAAATGACCACAAAAATGACGTAAAGGGCGTAAGTCGCGATGACGTCACTATAAAGCACGCCACGGCGATGCGCGGCGATTACGCGCTAATAGTTTTTGTCATAATATATAACTAAAGTAACGTCATTATTGAACGTATATTATAATGTAAGTTTTTATTTAATGAATCGCCTGTTAACGTCTTCAAAGAGTTCATGTACAAATGTAAAACAAACAAAGAAACAAATTTTGGAAATAGGAAATATCCTGATTCTTATAGTACATATTGTTTTAAGATATCCATATCTTCCACAGTATCATATACCAATCTTTGCTGCACCTAATAAAATGTATATAATTGTAACACCATTTTAATTCCAAACCTAAATTATGGGTCTTACAATTTTAAAATTACAATCACAAAGTTTCCGCATTATCGATACGTAATGATGTGTAAATTAAGACAGTTGTAAGGCCACATGCTTACTGTCAAAGGTTCCATATCTACAAAGTTCACCTTTTTACATTGCTTTTAGAATGTATTTATCACTTAAGAAAAATAAACTTCGTGACTTTATCTGCCATAGGTTTTAGTAAATATTGCAGTTAGTTTCTCTAGTAATTATTAAATTCACTCATTTAAAAAACGATTGTATATTGTCTTGATTATAAAGGATCTAATATAATAATGTTGCCAAATTATATACACTTCAATTCATTTATTTAGTAGAGACTAAATTCAACTGTAAAACAGGCAACGCGTATATAGCACATAAGTAAGGAAAAACAACGAAAACGAAATGTGTCATGAAACCTAATTCAAACACAATTCAATGTCCTTGAAGTTGGATAATTTCTGATCCACCGGTCTAGTTAGGTCGGGTTGGGCCTGAGAATGTGATAAGAATTGAATTATAGACTATCGTTGCAAATGTACAGTCACATATTTAACACGTCTGGCATAACGGAGCTCCATTGTAAAACACAACCATCAACACGTGATTACCATTTTATTAATGAAAGTTAATTTTACAATCTAACAACAGAGAGGCGTGAATACCTCTTTCAAATCCAGTCTCCTCTCCCTAGCTCATCTCCATTTCTTCTCTTTCCCATTCTGCACTCCTTATATATATGATCTAAACTAATTGCTCATCCGGTACTGAGCTCGCATATATCATTGACGATCATGTCATTCCTACAGTCCACAACTCTTGCTTCCCGCCTATATTTTGACGTATGCATCAATCACGGTTCTGAATTGTGCCTCTTTATTGCCATTTTACTAGTTTCCCGTGCGTCATAGTATATTTTCTTGTTTTGATTATTAATCCTGTCATAATTTGCCCTGCCTTAAATTAACTTTTTGCACAAAGTTTAATTAAACGGCACGATGTCTTGAACTAAACAATTATAACCAATTATTATTTAACTGAAAACGTATTACATTATTACATTACACACGTAGCCATCAGTTCCTGCGTCAGTCTATAGAATAAATTATAATCCAAACATATTCCTACTAATCCGTTTTGTTATGAAGTCGATCTATAAACATTTACTTAAAAAATATTAATATTTTCTTAAAAACAGAGTAATTTGCCTATGCTCGAAAGCGGTGTTTATATAAGGCTATCTGTTCCAACCAGACGTTTGCGTCGTGCATAAACGCTTATATCGTATCAATGAGATATCTTATTGATGTAAACGTTCTGCACCGGTCGGCTTTGCCAAGGGAAATAACTTTAGGAAACCTAACCAATAATTAAGCATTTTCGCCTTTTTTATATCAAGTAAGGTAAAACGAATAGCGAAGGTATATTTACTACAAATGTGTGAAGGTCGTATGCACATTCTTTAATAAACTATAGTCTAGCTAATTTTAAACCATTTAAATGCAGATCTGTGTGTGGTTTTGATATTTTGGGAGGTATTTGAAGTTCTATTTATACAGTAACCTCTCAGTTAAGACATTATACAACTTGCTTGGCAGAGTTATCAAAATATAATTTAGTTTAATGGGTAAAACATTCAAAAATGCAGATTTAGAGTTGCATTTATTTTTTCAGATATTTGCAATTTATTGCTTAATAAACCTAGACAACTAAAGTAGAATAGTAGAATTTCATAAGAAGAACCCTTTTAGCTCTAAGTTGAATTATTTAATTATCTACATATGTATTGACTCTATTTGAAACATTTTTGCAAAACATTGACAACAAAAAAAATGCAGATTTAGATATACGTTGAATTTATTGTTGCAACAAATTAGAAAGCTTAATGTATATTTAATTGGCAACATACATATTCAATACTTTTATTGAAATGTTCAGATTTAAGAATCCACATTGACTTTTTGAATATTTTTATAAGGTATTGACACATAAGTTAAAATAAAATGAAAGAATGAAAGAAATTTAAATGTAGTGTTCAATATGCATTGAATTTAGCTATTTTCAAGCATATCCAATAACTAATTGCACATTTGTTAAAACAAGTCTTTAAAGCGTTTAAATAATTGGTAAATAAGAACATGTCGTATAAGAATTACCACAGATATTTAAATATAAATTAACTCTCAACAAAAACAAACAGGGTAAGTTTAAAAGAGACAAAAATACAGAGACGAGGCATAACACAAAAACAGAAACAACAGCAGATACCAACTTGGAACGGTCAAGTCGGCAAAAGGACATACTGGGGTGCCTAAGCCTGGATTGTGGAGCGCTCAAACCACCCGGCATTTCTTGAAGGTTTTTCGATCATACAGGGTAAGTAAACATGTATATCATATAGCCTGGACTTTTTTAACCAAGATTCGCAAAGGAAAAGAAAAGAAACATCATTTAAGGAATCTAATGTTCATAACCATAACAGTTTAAACTATTGAATAATAGACTAGATGTCCTATTACCATTACTTGACTTTATACAATAACATATATCTAGATTCTAAAAAAAATAATTGATTGTAATCTTTTTTTAAAATTCAAGCAAATTTGATATATAAAGACAGTAAAAGCAATTAGATAACTTTATATGTCGATAAAGACGCAGCTATCTAAGAAATGAAGTACATATATAATAAAATACAGACTTACAACTTAAGCAAATTGAAACCTGGATCTTAATCTATTTTCTTTAGTATGGTGGTATGTAATAATTCACCAAGATAGTTTACCTTTAGAGAGAGCTACCTGTTACATCATCAACATGAACAAAATCTTCCATGAACGTTAATATTATTCATCTAGGAAAGCACAAAAAGCAAACACATCTCTGAAAACCTAGAAATAGTGACTGTTTTGTTGTTGTTGTTTTCTTTTGTTGTTGTTTGTCAATTAACTTAGTCTGGCATTTCAGTGTAGTTTTCAATGTATCGTTATATTGCTATTTCGTTTGCTAACACATGGTAAAACACTGGAATGTGTTCAATGATTGTGCAGTCATAGTGCAAGACTATATTATTTTTCAATGACGCCACTACTTTCGTCATGACTAAAAATCAAAGAAATGTCAGCGCTTGCACATGTGTATTCGATTATATTGGTTTTATTGTATTGCATGCATTTGAGAATCCCCTTAGGAAGTGCGAGGTTAGAGCTCTGTAAAACTGGCTTAAGTACCTTAGTCTGATCTTTTGCCGACAGACCGTTCCAATTAGGAAACTGTTGGGTTTGCTCCTTTTGTTAAGTGACTCATCACAGATTTGTTCATACTTTTACATTTGACTTACATATGGACACATTTAACGTGTGCTTTTTCAAAGTTTAGTTGCATGTTGCATTGCTCAGGGGACTTTGCCATTTAATCTTAAATGGGAGTTAGTTAAGGGAATAATACACTTTGTGCTACTTAGCAAAGTTGAGACTACGCCCTGTAAAATTTTAACTGCCTGGAAAATTCCTAATACACATATAAGGGTCTATTTAAAAGGATATGCAAGAAATAAAAAAAGGAAATACAAAATAGGCAACATATACAAACGAAATTTTGTGAGTGGCGCTCCGCAATCTCAAAATATATCTGTACCGCTGCTGATAAAAATAACACTGAGCCTCAAATAAAAACATTAAATAGCTCCAGTGATAAAATACCAGAGGACATTTTATGGCGACAGAGTGAAACGTCAACAATTAACCCAACAGAATTAACAGAACACCACAACAGTCAAATGCAAAGAATTGTATAGAAAGAAAACGACAAATAACATCAGCTTAAAACGTGTATGTGAAAAAAATCACAACACCACACCACAAAAAGAAAATGCAATCAACTTCATTTAGAGCATAACAAGAATCAGTTTAAAACAGCATGCCAGTCAAACGTAAAGGTACGCATTGTTCAACCAGAGTGATGGGTTTGGTCACTATTCAGTGCGAGACACAATGACCACAACGATCATAGACTAATCAGTGTTTAGAACAACATTTTTTAGGCATAAAAACAGGATCAGAAGCAATAAATTTCGTGCACAAAAGCAAAAGAAAAATAGCATCATCGGTGACGCAAATGAATATGGCACATCAAAATATAAAACAGACACATTTGTAAAGTGCGGGATTTCTTCAGGTCTTAAGCAAGACAAAAGATAAACTGAAAGGCTAAATTAAAACAAAACTTAAGACCACTTAAGACAATATTAAGAACGGTTAGAACTCTCAGCTGATGTTTTGGCTAACCCGGTCCTAAATCAACAGACAAATATTTTAAGAAAGATATTTATGACATGTGTGCAATAAAAATGAACAAATGTCCTCAAATTGCATAAATGCTCACTGTGCAATGAATCTACAAATGAAAAATGTCGTCTGAAATTTTTTGTCCTTTGTGTGGTACTGATCTAAACGCAACCTTGTTTCTGTCCCTGAGCAACATCAAGGTTTACCTTGGACAGAATAGCAGTTGATTAGTATAATAGCTCCAGCAATGCAAAGGCACGTGGTAGATTATGGATGTATGGCAACCAAATATCACGGTGTTGCCTTTACACAAAAGTTCAATGAACCATCACAGATACTGCCAAAATTACGATACTTGTTCGCAGGAAAGACATGAAGGATGCAAGTCAAGGATTTATTGTACATTTGGTCAAAGTGCAAGCTACATTACAATGGCTCATACTTAATAATCCATTGTTTTCTTATTTAATCACATGTAATGAAAGGAAAGATTCCACCAGATTGGCAGAGGTACTTAAGCAATTGACTCATCTTTAAATCCACCTAATGACCTGCTTAAAGTGATACATTCTTATGTAATTCTACCTTATTTCTGATGCTTGGCACAACAAGAGAAATTTAAAACAGTGTGAGGAGCTTAGTTGATCCAAAACAGGACAATATCACATTGTCATTTTTTACAACAAAGGACTTCTGCATATTAGCAATTCCGAAGCTCTTTCCAAATGGTGAATGAGATTCCCATATTAATCGACCACATACATATTGTACGGAAATGGCTCACTTGACCAAACTTTTAATGTGGTACAAAGATGGCCGGTTTGCTGAACATCAGTACTTTAAATTTGTTGTACATAACATGGTGAGAAAATAACTTTTGAGCAAATCTCATTTATCATCAACAATCATTCAGAAAAGCAGCATGTGCTCTCTGATCTTAGGCAGAAAATCAAAGCAAGTTGTTATACATTAGCATAGTAATACTTTGCTTTGGTTTCAACTTTTCATTTTTCTTGGAGATGATGTTCAGCTTTTACCAGTCTGTGGCTCTCAAACATACTGCTACAGATCAAAGCAACGATTCCTGCTGCTTTGTACAAATCAAGAGGCAATGGCCTCTATGCGTAATTATATCCAAAAAATATGTTGATTGCCATCTTGATTGTTCAAAACGGAAATGAACAAGCTCACCCATAACATAACTCTACTGTGTAAGGCAGAAAGGGTGTGGCATATCAGCTACGGCCACTTCAATATGTTTTTTGTTTACAAATAAATGAGACATAACAAAAAAGGGATGTGCATTGAAATACCAACCTTAGGGTAAAAAACCAATGGATTAAACCTATTGTTACTTTAATCCAGATTTTGCAACTTGAACATGTTACTAATACAAAATGTCGATGTTGTCAATACTTCAAATCAATACCAGTTGTTTAAGAAATTTACAACTTGACATGACAACGGAGTATATTACACAACTGCAAAAGTGATTTACATGTATATCAGAGTACTGATGAAGGATGACTGTGACAACTACTTGTATCAGAAGTTATGTGTACCTCTGAAGGTAAGTGGCATGACAACTACTACTTATGTAACAACTGCAATAGTTATGGTGTCATAATGTTATATTTGCTGAAACATCATTATAAACATCATCATTATTCAACAACAATTCAAAAAATAAAATTCAGCATAGAACGTCCGTCTTGATGTCATAACTTAGCCAGTGTATCTAGTTTACTTCCAAAGGTAAAAGTACTAAATATTGCTTTGAAAAAAAGCCGCTTTGCACTTAAGTCTAACTTAACACAAATGTCCTTTTACAAGTCGTATTGCAACTGCAAATCAACAGATGAAAGGACTTCTTTCCAGTATGTTAAATGTCAAAAGTTAGTTAAACGTTTACAGTCACCAGACCCGTAACAGTATGCATTCTTGTACTTCAGATGCATCATTTGATAAGAGCGGCAGATTCAATTGATTCAAAGTTCACACAATTCAAACAGCTACTAAAGCAATTACAAAATCTTTACATCATCATGCCTGACAGAACAAATCAAATAATTAAATCTAAAAAATAGAAAATATTAAACATATCTTAACACAACAAATGTCCATAGAAATAAAGGTAGCAGTGGCTGCAGGTATGTGTAACTTAATTTAAATCCAGTATATGTGGTCTAATTCAGCATCAAATCGCAATAAGCAAGTTTCTGAAATTTATAAATCCAATAATTCAAAACTAATATAACAAGAAAGGCTGTCTATACTTCATCATTGTCACTACAACAGTATTTCGAGTTTAATATTATATAAAAAACATACCAACCAAATGTATGAAAACAAAATAAAAAGGAGCAACACTTAAAAAAATTAAAAATGTACCAATTATTAAAATATCAAACCAAGAATATAGGCAAGCGTGGGAAAATGGGCCACATCTTAAAATATCACAAAATATAACTACAAATGTATGACGGGTTTCATCCAAGAGATCATTTATATAGTACTTGTTATCATGACCTCCTTCTGTTAATTGAGAATTCTTTCCTTATAAAGAGATTCAGATTCACGGAAAACCCATACAATTATACATAACATTTCAAACACGTACAGTATTCTAATACAACTAAGCGATCATAAATGCAGCCACATTTTTGCATGAATAAAATAATTAGGAAGAACAACGTGTATTATTTACAAGTATTTGTTTAATAAGCATTACTTCCAAAACACATATTTTCTTAATGCCATTTAAAGTTAAATTGTAAAAGCTTTCCACATTTACGATATGCGGATGGGTTATAAGTAGATAAGTACCGAGCTCTACCACTTAATAGTACATTGAACATATGCAGGTGGGTGATATGTCAGTCTCTTATCTATAATACGAAGAGATTCCTTATCTGGGTCGACCTGAGAGACGAACCCTATTCATTAAGCTTTACGCAGCTGTAACTGACAAAAGTATTGTTCATGGGTTGACAACGTTACATATTTTGTATACATAAATTCAAGATTCAAGATGTGTGAAAAATAACAATAGACAACCCCTATCAAATGCAAAGTTCTGTAAACAGTTTTCAGAATTAATTTTAAGTTTTCAATTTTAATAAAACCAAAATCTCGTGAATCAACAAGTCTAGTGAACAAAACAAATATCAACGAATCACTAACCGGTAATGACAGTATAGCTAAATGACTATTCAAATAGTCTATGGGTTATTAAAACATTATTACTACAATAATATAACCTCAATATGTAGGCTTATAAGAAACTTTAATAACACAATACTTTGTCCTGATCCTGACAAATTTTCAACCGTTTATCGAAAGCATAGAAACACATTTTAAACTTGCTGGAATATTCATTTTGTTGAGGATATTCATCGCACACCATATTTTCATTCTTATGTAATTTTGGCTTTTTAGCTGCTTGTTTACACTCTCGTTTTGCTACCTTAATAAGCTATTTTACATGACATAAGGGAAATATGAATGGACAGCAGTTGCCACATGTTTGCAGAGGACATTGTGGATAGAACCTTTAGACTTCCTAAAATTAACATTTAGTGTGGTTTTCATAAGTGAGTACTAAATAAAACGAGATACAGTAGTCTCACTTCTTGCAATTTATGGAACAACCTAACTTTATTAATAAACAAAGCAAGATCACATTCCTTTTAGACATGTCGTTGACAATGGTTGCACATAAGAAAATGTAAATAAGGAAATCTAGCCACTCTGTTCACGACATTAATTCCACTGCCCTCCTCAATCTTGTTCATCTACGATTAGTTATGAAAGTATAAGCTTACTTGGTGGACCCGTTTGATACTCACCGAAGCAGGAACCCTTGACTGAGCTACGCTGACGACACAGTCCCATTCTTCAATTGAAGGTTTGTCCGGCGTTCTGCCTTCCATAATCTCAAAACGTTCCCGGATGTATAAATGCATGGCTGAGTCACCTCCCTTGGGTAGGTAATAATAATCAACATGTTTGTACCTGAATCCACGTGTAAAACGAATTGCAGAATTCGGGTAGAAATGTCAACATTCCAGGATTAAAACAACAAAACACAAATAAAACAATATGTCTGTATTCGAATCCACGAAATAATTGTGTTATTATGTAGTATCAATGACTAATTCCTGAGACAGCATGAGTTTTAGAAAAGCATCTTAAATGAACACACCATGAAACTATCATGTTACATTTATGATTTTATCCATTCATGACACGTTTATCACACGAATATATGTAACAAGATCAAATAGAAGCTCGAATTATTTCAATGACGTATCCCTTTTTATCCAAAATGTTTCGGAATAATTTAAACAATTTAGTTCTTTATTTTCAAATATGTTGACCCCCATCATATTGTTATTATTTTTAAATAGTGCCATAATCTTACAGAAAATTGTTTTTATTTAAAAATATTTAATGCCACTTTATTTTTCTAATCGCACTATAAATGTATTGATAAATATTACCTTATGTCGAGATATTTCTTTTGTTTAATTGAAAAAATGGTTTATGAACAAAATAAGTCCACAAAGTGCTGTCAAATAGTCCATACATCTCTTACGTATTCTACAATTTTCAGAAAATGTATTTTAACTTGATAATTTTACTTTTTGTACACACTGACGACAAACAAATTCCAAATTTGTGACACAACCGTGGTCTCTGAGGCTCAATTGGTTATACCATTTTGTTTTTAGGTAAGGCCAATGTCGACATATGTTG
Organism: Sinonovacula constricta; assembly: GCA_007844125.1. NCBI lineage: Eukaryota > Metazoa > Mollusca > Bivalvia > Cardiida > Solecurtidae > Sinonovacula > Sinonovacula constricta. The sequence continues at coordinate 56,188,424 of CM017564.1, read as the reverse complement.
TTGGTGCAGTAAGATAATAAATAATAGTAAAAATATGTACACCTTTTTAAATCGCTTTTTTGTCGGAGTCCTTTTCTACTTTTAGTTTTACTAATATTTTCTTAACTAACATGGAAGGATTAAACATGAGAGCATTTAACATACCCTTTTCTTTAACATGGATCTTTCCATGACTTACACATTATGCTTAATGTTTACCCTAACCATATATACACAATCGATCGATCAAAGTCCTAATAGATCTGTGATCGACTTTTACTTCTGTGTCATGAGTTCCTTCCCTTGAGCGGCCGATGATTTGTTTCGCCAGTTGCCGTTAGCCTTCGGCATCTTCTGTAATGCCGAGTGATATCGGAAATTTTGAAAATAAGCGACAAAAGCTATTCTTGACAGGTTCCCGCCTGTACTCATACTCCCATGTCGACAGAAACCACTTAGTCAGTATAAACTTCAAACCAACATTGTTTTCACACTTTTCTCTTGTGTTTTTACGTAAATCTTGACCAATTAAGGTAGGTAAACCAATCAAGGTCTTTATGAGTAGAGAAGCGACCTTTTAATTGCTCCAATCATTTGTTGATTGGTAGGTCGGAACAATTGACTACTGGAATGAATTTTTTATTAGTGTTATCAGTTGCTGGCTGTTCACATCATAACAATATGTAAAGAAAAAGTACATAAGACTAAAAATTGACTTACTTAAAAAGTTGATAATGAAAATAATAAAAAACAAACTACATATATATAAATAAGTAAAAATAAATAAAGATGAAAAATATAAGTAAATGCACAATGCATAACAAATCAGTTACTGTCAAACTGAACAAAATAAATAATTAAACTAAAAAAGAAATAGTTGACTTTTTAAGTGTAATAAGATTAAATATAGGTGGTTATAAAACTATTATAAGAGAAAAATGGCAGGAGACAGCCAATAACATTAACTAAGCCTAAACACTACTGATACTAAAATACTTAAGCACATATAGGTGTTAACTCTCTACAACAACAGCCTCTCATACGCAACCAACACCTCTCCTTCCGCTCTATGTTGCATAAGAGAGGGTGCACTGTAATAAGAAAAAATAGTGCCTTTGTTCGGTGGTCAATATTACATTACTTTAATTGAAACGGGACTTGACAACGTTTTGGTATTTGAGTAGAGATGTCGCTGCTATGATGAAAAGCAACACTTGGCCGAACAAGTTTTGGGAAATTCCATGTTTTTTATTCTGTTTATGACGTCCGTGAGGAATAATAATGTGTCAATAAGCTTCAAATAAGGCATTATTTCTTTGAAGTTTCGATGTGATTTGTGTCGTTTAACTGACAAATGGAAAAATAACAGATGCGTAATGCTGTCAGAACATGATAAGCCTTCAAATGTTAAAATTGAAGCTCATGCGAAAATAATTGTTGTTCTACCCCTGATATGACCGATACATAGAAATCTCGAAAGGGCTGTTAACTAAGTTGGAATATTTGGATTAAACTTAGCCAGTATACATTTCTTGTTAACAGAAATTTGACTGCGTTAATGTGCAACTTTATTATGCATTTATTATTTTTATATCGAATTATATGTGCAGTATAAAGCATTTTCCCTTACACATATGTCATTTTGTCCCGGGCGTAAGCTGATTTATGTGCATTAAACAATCCAATGCCTCAGTCTCAAATTATAGTGAATAATACTTTAACTACGTTTTCGGTTCTGCGCTGCAGATGACTTCAGATATTTCCCAGAATAGTCTTTGCGAGATATCGCAACATTTTCTTAACACTATTCGCGATGCCATTGGCAAGACGATGAATTATAGATACAGGTCTTTTGTAAACATTTCTAGAACAGTTGTTCTTAGGAAGAGATACATTTATGTAGATTTCTTGGTGCCTGTCGCCAGGTTGATTGTCTCCAAAGAAGAAGAGTTTAGCTTAATTTTAGAGAATTAGAAGTGCCTTTACTAATAGAGTTTCATTTTCATCCATCTGCATTCCACCAAAAATAAGGTGATCTACCACCATAGCCATACGAGTAACACTGACACTGTAAGAAGTCGACACTTAAGTTGTAGCTGTTGTATTTAGTAAGAGGGATAGTTTCATCTTATCGCTGTAACGTCACCAGCATCCATGCGCATCAATTATGTTATGATGAAGTTGCATCTGGAATTTACATCATGACTGAATGCATATTACTGATGCCACTGTCCATCACGTGTTTTGAAGGGACATTTGCCTGGCTGTTATTGGCATTGCAGCAGCTTCAACATGACCTACATGAGTTAAGTCTGAATGCGTCTCAACCTTTTTACAAGATGATCCAATAGTATTATAGCATCTGCGACACCAGCAGCAGATATTACATCTCCAGCTGTAGTAAAGTTTTTGACATATGCTTCATTCGTACGCAGCATACAACCAATTTGCTTTCCCATTTTATATTCGGACAGTAGCTGATTCAGTGGTCATCTGGGCAATGTACATTCCATCCACTAGCTCAAACCTAAACGCCCTTCCAACACAGCTTAATCTGTATAACCGCCGCAATAATGTAGTGTTTGTCTGTAACAGTTTCACAGACGAACACATTTGCTTGCGAAGAATTTTGTCCAGGCTTGCAGTAGCTATATATCGTAGCAGCATTGTAGTAGTCATCCACGCTTATAATAAAGTAATGTCTGGTTGTCCGCTTTGTCTTGTATACTCATAGAACAAGTTTTATTTCATATGCCTTCGTTGTTGAACTGGGTGATTGCTGTTTACACCCTGCTAGATGTGCTATTACGTGTCGTTGGCGGTATATCCATGTTGGCGAGACGCATCATCTCATGCATTAAATATTATCCATAAGTGTATATTCCAATCCGAAAATAACATCCACATTTTGCTTCTGTCTTTAAACCTCAACATGGAGACATGGCCTCCTTGTAAGTTTCTGCAGTGATATATTTGTAAAATTCGAATTGTGCATTTAAGTGACATTTTCCAGCAGAGTAGGCTTCATTTCTTCGACAAGAATCATATTTGACTGGGCGCAGTCCGTCCTCTTTTTTATAATTCTACTAGGTTATTTTGAACAAGTATGATATATGTTTAATGCCCACCAATCTTATGGCGAGTGTTGATGATCATTGTTTTTTTTATTTATTTTAGGGTAGCTGCATCCGTTGTCTTGGGTCAAATGGCTCGATATCATCTGATGCCCAAAGATACAGATACAGAGTCGTATCAAGTCTCTCAGACAATGCAATGCTCAGGACCTACGTCAAAGATTTCAAAGGCCATACCTTTGTTGCATAGTTTGTTTTTTTATGTTTGAACTTAGTTGATCTGCTTCTGTCTTTTTCATGGTAACATACATATGAAGAAATGCGCATAGAATATGCACTTTGTGTAATGAATCAAGGAAACGGTATACAAACCCCTTCATCGTTGTTTTTATTTTTAGGCGTTTGGTATGTTACTTATTTTGTGCTTGTTTGTAATTGTGTATTAGCCAGTTTAAGTCACAGAAGCCTGATACTGCAGCGTAAGATATCTAACCATATAATTAATATTACTGGACATAAACTTAATACTGTGTTTTTTATTTGTCTTGTTTTTCTTTTTAAAGACTAAAACATATAAAAGGTACATATGTAATGACATTATTTGTAAAATGTGAATATAATACTGCAATAATTTTATATTGTTTTATAGTATTGTTTAGCTTAGTAAAACCAATAATTTCAACAGTAAACATATTTTAAATATTTTCCCAATAGGGGTTGTCATGACAAACAAAACTAATTTTAGTAACAAAATGCCTTCAAGAAAGTAGACTTTTATAATTTATTTTTGTTGACAGCTGCCTCAAACCAGCCCCTTCTGTTTGTATTGCTGCATTGTAGAAAGACATTTGGTCACAGAGCTGAAACAATTTTAGTTTTGTTGTTCTTTAATAATGTTAGATACCGCTACTAAATTGATTTCGTTCCCAGTTGCCTGGACCTTTTAATCAGTTAAGTTATAACTAGAGAAAATTAAATCCTCTGTCAATATGCTTATGCAAATTACCGAAATATTGATTGGACATTCCGTGTGTTTGTCCTGTTCTTGCCGATTGAATAGACGTTTTCTGTTTAGAGAAAGTTTACATTATCAAATAGACACATAACCTATGGTTTTCTTATTATTATTTCATCAAAATAGTTCAACAAAAAATATTTTTTGAGTTGTGGTTTTTAAAAGCCTCTCTCGGACTACGCTTTATTCCAATAATGCTAAACTGAATTTTCCTTTAGGAAAAGGGGCACAATTGTGTTTAAATCACAAATATAATTTCTTTAGCTTTCACTGTGCTACATGTGTGTGATGTTATTTTTACAGCGACAGATAATTAGCTACTAAATTGAATAAGATGCCAGCTACCTGAGGTATTATTAGTAAAAATTAAACCCTGTGTCATAAATGTTGTAAAGGGAGCAAATGGCCGAAACGGCGAATAAACATTCAATGTTATGCCCTTTTTTGTAGTGTAGGTGGACTACTCCTGTTTAGAGAAAGTTCCATTATTTGAAGAGCCTTACAACCTATGACTTCTCAATGTGAGTTTTCCCGTTCACTGAGAAATGAATCAAATTGGATGTGCGAAGCAGTCAGAACATGACGAGCATTCATCCTTTATATTGGAGCATATGGAAAATCTTTGGGGTCCGAACACATGTAGTACATATACATCCGTGGTGTTTATGGTAGGGATGGTAGCGACACACTGAATGCTCTGCGTAGTAGACATAGTTGGATAAAGTGCAACGACTCAGGTTAATGTCGAGAAATGTGCCGTTCTGAAACTTGTTGTGCCTCTGAAAATGTTAATTGGGTACGAGCACAGACCTCTATCATAAGAGCGTTGTTTGCTAACACTAGAGAGGTTAAAGAAGCAAAAGTAAGATAAAAAGTGTTGTTTATAAAAATTAACCTGGCAGTCATTATCTTTCGTCAACGTCTTCAGGGGACATCATATTTTCGTTCCATATCGTTTTCGATGAAACGTATTTCTTGAAAACCAACTATTCCTGGATCGTGTAATTTTTATTTATTTATTTATGTATTTATTTATTTTTATTATTATTATTATTATTATTATTATTATTATTATTATTATTATTATTATTATTATTATTATTTTATTATTATTATTATTATTTATATTTTATTATATATTTATTCATTTTGATTTTGGTTTGTGCTTATATTGTTGTTTTAATGTGGTTGGTTTGGAGTTCTTTGCAAAAAACAAACATTTATAAAGATAACACTTTTCATGTGTATAACATGTATTTCGATTTCATAAATATAAACATATTTTTGATGCAACACAATAAGCGAAAGGATTGTTTTCGCGGTTTAAACAACATTAACGTTGACGGACTTTACGTTTTATTTGTACAGCCAAAACAAATGACAAAAAATATCATGAACCGCACCAGCCAACGGTGTATTTTGTATACTTGTGTGTTTAATTTGCAATTTTTTAATAGCTATTGAACATACACAATACATATTATTAGAAATTTTCTTTTTTTATCGTAAAATTGTCGCCGACGCGAATAGACAGAAAGAATAGCATATGTGCACGTGACCGCATTCTTAGGGGTGTCAGTACTATTTTAACCACGACCTTACTATAATTTATCCAAGACCAGAGTGTACGCAAACAAAATCTATAAATCGGTAATATTTTTTTCTTTTTTTAAAAATCGCGGTAAGTTGCACTATTCATATCACAAGTATATATTTTCTTCGATCTAACGAACTAACAGGTAATGTCATGTCCAAAGGAAATATGACTATATCTGGAAGACAAGATCAATTTAATTAACTTATCCACGAAAGAAAAAGTCACATTACGTCTATAATTAGGGTGTCTTTAAATAGGAATGTGGTCTAATATACAAAGCGTGTAGACAGTTGCGAACTGGTAGGGTACCGAAAATTAACAAAAGCAAAATTCGTTCTGACCTTGACGAAGGAATTTCAGTGCCGATTTGGACGAACTATTGTGAACCTGTTAAAAGTAGCTTATATAACAAAGGTTTTGCATGAAACTGCTGCGGGAGAGTCGATTTACTGTTTGAAATTAGGCTCTACCGACAGTATTATTCATTACTGATGGAGTAATCTCATTTATCCTATTAAGACCCGTTAAGGTTGTAGTTAGCAGCTTATTTTAAGACTGTAGTACATGCTCTTTATTTTGTTTATTAAGTGTATTGGTATAAATTAGCATCTGCTTAATTAACGTTGTCTTGATCGATCGTTGCAATTGTGATAGGAATTTTGTTTTCTGGTTGTAAACTTAAGTTCAGCCCAAGAAAAACAGACGCACACGCGGAGTTTATTATTATTTTCTGTGCATAGGTTGTTGTAGCGGTTACCTGACTGAAAGTAAGTATTAGAGGTAAACTATTTATTGCTAGAATATCGCAAAGTCATCAAAGTACATAAAAAGCAAAAAGTTTCAAAATGTATAGTCTTTGTAAATAATAACTTTTCCAATCTCCAGTACGCTATTGTTTTATCTTATTCGATGTCTATCATATTTCTATAATATTAAATATAAAAATATTATATAAATACTATTAACTATTTAATATTTTTTTTAAATATGTGTTCAACAGCGTTACTATGAAATATACTATGACTATATTTGAAGGAACATAGCTTTTAAAATCAAGTTTTCTCCCTGTATATATACTTTTTGTTGGCAATTATTTCGTCCTATAAGGATTATTTTCCTTTGCGGGATATTGGTTACACAATTCCTTCTAAGCATGGCTGACCAGAATGGTTCACCCAATTAAACTTTTTCTTTTTTCATTTCTTTACAGAATTCCAAAATATAATTTCAATAACAATCGGCTGTTTTCTGTATCTAACTCTCTCTCTTTCTCTCTCTCTCTCTCTCTCTCTCTATTTCTCTCTCTCATTTTCTCTCCCTCACGTTGTCTGTCTGTCTGTGTGTCTGTGTGTCTGTCTGCCTCTGTCTTTGTCTATCTCTCTCTATTTCTGTCTCTCTCTCTCTCTCTATGTTCTAAAAATCATGTGAAGATTTTTTTAATTACGTCACCAATTTTCTTTTTATGACGTCAAAACTGATCTACAAAAACGTCAGCGCCATCTTGTTAATGTAAAGAAAGCTTCTTCGTCATTTGCATTGGGGTCAATTACCATGTAAGTTTCATCGAAACTTTTAACGGATATGATTATTAAGTCGTAAATATTTGTTTCTTTTAGGTTTTAAAGTGATTTTATCATTGCATAAGTGTATAAGGCCTTTTTTGCCAGTTAAATAAGTTTAATGTGTTTTCGCGATAAACATCCCATCAACAGATTTACATATACTGTAAAAAGGTTTTCAGGCTTATGTTTTTGTAGGACATTGGCATTTTACAATGTTAATAGTAATATTATAGCTCCATAGTGTTTACATGAGTGGCTTTGGTAAGCTGAAAATGTATTTCTCTGTAATTTTATTGTCAAGTAGGACAATCATTTGTTTTTGTAAGTTAAATTAGTTTTACTAATCTTTAATGGTTTTAGATTCACATTCACATATAATATCTCACTGTAGTAGTTCTGGATCAATGGAGGCAACTCTATGTCTGTTTTCATTAAATGTAGGATTTGTCTCCCTTGGTCCTGAGCAAAATTGTTTTTAAGAAGTTTTTGTAAGACACTGTTTTGTATTCAGTCATTTACGGACTCCACTATCCGTTATCTCTCTGGCAAGCCAGGGACAGAATACCGGTGCCTTTACAAATTTTGGTATATTTTGCAATGCTCATAGGCCATATTTCCTTATTTAGTTTATTTTTGAAGAAAACAAAGTTGGCTGTAACATAAACAGAATTTAACAATATGTTACAGAGTATTGCCTTAATGATGAATGATAACAAACTATAAGCATTTATTTGATCCATGTCCTTTTTAACATAATATTGTCTTAAAATTTTGTACAATAAGGCTTTCTTGTTTGATTCCTATTTGATTCTTTATCTCATTTTTTTGTGTTAAGAATGTATGTCACATCATATGACACAATAGCTTCCTAAGGACCGACATATTTGCGATTGCCTAAAGCAGCACCTAATATAGCATAAAGTGATATTTTAACAGATACATGACACCAGATGTTACCTAAATACTCCTTTAAAAGACATCATATTCGCAATTTATTATCGTACTTAATACTCTTTAAAAATCAATAAAATACATAATTGTTGTTACTTGTTATGTGACAGTATTGACTTAAAAGTAGGATACAACAATTGAATAGCTGCTATTTAAACAATTGTTAGATAAAATATTATCGTGATTATATACATCTGAGAGTAGGATTTTGCTGAAGCATCTGTGGTAAATCAAACTAATCCTTTTTGCCACGTTTTATTAAACTATATCTCTTTAACGGAACGTCTAGAATATATACTTTCGAACATTATGGATATCATAACGCCCAGTTATCTATCTGTTTCTCAGCATGTATCGTTATTTTGAGACTTATTTTACCTCAGGCAGAGTTAAGTTTCCAGATACACTTACACCAAAACGAATCGATTATTAAATCGTGGGAAAAAGGAAATAGAAACACAGAAAAAAATTAAGCATGACCACTGTGTATTGTCTGTACATTAATAAACGAATTTAATTGCACGCGATGTGTTCTCGCTGACCTCAATACTCAGGGCCATCAGGTCGATGAGTATCTAAAATATATAAAATAACAACATACATAAATACTGCATAGCCAATGAAGATATAAATACCTGAAATGATAAAGTTGTTTTAACATGCCGTTTAGAAGTAAGGTTATACTTTTGTTGGTGTTTGTTGTTGTTGTTGTTGTCTTTTGGGGGAGGGGTGTTGTAGGGTGGATTTGTTGTTTTTGTTTTTGTTTGTGTGTGGGTTATTGTGTGTTTGTTGTTGTAGATGTTGTTGTTTGTGTGCTGTTGTTTTGTTGTTGTTGTTTTTGTTGACATTTTAAACCTAAATTACAATAGATAAAATAATTATTGATATTCTTCAGTCCACTTCAAAGCCAGTTAATATTTACATGCCTTCGCAATAAATGTACAATCGTATATGTCACAGGATATTACTTACAAATGCATATCATATCTGAAGATATTAATGTTCAGCGTCTATAACTGTAATTAAAATATGTAAATAACAAGTAAAGCGTTTTGCGGCAGTTCTTTCGAAGCAGTCTTTTGTTAAATTCTCATAGTAGAGATCGTAGTTGTGGCTTGTACTTAGGGGTAGTCTCCCTTAGTCCACACAATATGATGTGTACCTTATATTTATTGAGCTTTCTGTACAAGAAAGCCTTATGTTGTCTTAATATCTTACAATATGGTTTTGATTTAGACAGCAGTGCGAGTTTGTCATTCTTTTATTAGAAGAGAAAGTTAAACAATAGCATATTCAACTTGTACAATATAGCAAAGTGATCTTAAAACATGCATGAAAGAGAACATCAAATTAAAGGTACATGCATGTTCAATTTAAACAGAAACACGATAAAATGTAACTGAATTTTTGCAGTTTACCATCGGCAGTTTGAGCCCGAGAAAATTGTTAACAAAAGAGGCAAAATGAGTATTCGTTATATTTAAGCGTCACGTTAAAAAGTTACCTATTGGTGCGTAAGATGTAGATCAAATAGAACACATAATTAGTTTGTAAATAAGCATCATTTATTTACGCCATCATCAGGGAACTTTTGACAATTTCCACGAACAGTCACTTTGCCTGGCAAAGGATATATTAACTGCAAAACGAGATTTCCCAGTGTCATTTTCTGACATTTTGATTTTTGTTTCAGCAAATATCTGCTCGATTTGCACGTCCAATTTAAAATGAACCATGCAGTTATTGTACTATACTACGGACACATTGCAATGTTAACTATATTAAAATTAGGGCCACTGAAGTAGTAAATCGGTCTATGGGAAATAGCTTTGTTTTTATTTCAAGGTGTGCATTCGTGAGTTGATTTAAAAAAACGCACTGCTGGTTTAAAATTAACTGACCATTGGTGCGAAATCATGTTTTCTCCAAATGGTCCCACCTCCTCCTGAATCGGAAGATGCATGCGTTTTATTTTCTGTAGGACGGGGCCGGAATGTGGACCGCGAACTGGTCGGGGTGCAACTACAACCGTCTGAAAAAGAAGAATTTATATACAGGAAAGATAGAAATAAAAATTTATGTCTTACGTATACTATCACTGGTGCTCTATTAGATGCCTATGTAAAGCCTACTTGCAGAACATGTACAGTAAATGGTTTTCGTGAAATTAAAATGAAAGGCTTACACCAATAATAAAGTTCAATGACTATTTCAGATGATAAATGCCTGGGGGAGAAGATCTTTTACATGTTATATGTTGAAGTTTTCTTTAAATTTTGCCCAGCCCGCAATAAAAGATTCTACTGAATATATCTGAACACAATAATGCAGCTTTTAAACATGGGAAAACACTATTTAACCGCTTATAAAACTTTTAAGAAGGTAATTAATGCAGTTTACACACGTACATAGTTAAGAAAGATCTTCCTCGAAATGCAAGAGTGAATTGTGCAGTCATATTACCGTGTCATGTATGCTGTCCAGACAAACCCAAGTATTGCATTCCAGTCAGGTGCATAGTATTTCATTTGCTGATCTTGATTCGGACATGTTGAAGATGATGTAATAATGCACATACAGGCATTATTTAGCGAGTTATAATTTGAGGTGTATGTCTTAGAAAAAAATACATTAGCCTACTTGTTTGCTTAATTTCTGTTATCTACGCGTGTACTGCAAGTGTCTAAATCAACATTATGTTTATAATGTTTTCGCATGTGTTTTTTTTTCTAGACACACAGTTTTCATATAGTTGTTTTTCTCAACACTTAGCCTTATCGACAGCAAAAATATATTCTAACCGTTATCTATTTAATTATTAGATGGGGTGGATAAATTTCTTCCTCGAAAGGTTATATAGCACGACATATCTACACAACCTTACAGTAAGCAGAAGGGCAGGTGTGACATTGGAAAATGCCTGTAAGTATAGTTGTAATCCCATTTTCTAAAGCAGGGTATAACACATCCACTATTAGTAAGATTTGTTGTTACAAGTAACCCATTGCTGAATCACCTAGATTGGCCAATTTCTTGATAAGCAGAGTAACAATTATAATATAATTATAAGTAGTTTTAGGAAATTATTTCAAACAGTTATATATATATCGAAATTTGCATAATTTCGAATGACTACCCCTACCATATATGTCTAAGAATTATTACCTGATTATGCGAATTGCGGCTTCTGTATACACGGGCATCTGGTCGATGGACAGCTAAAATATATAAAATGTATATATACATACGTAATTCATAGCACCTTTTTAATATGTTTTGGCATGTGGGGTTTCAGACATGTTGAGCTTTTTATTATGCCGCTTGGGGCTTCTTTCTCTGAATTTTATAACGTTAATTTCTATACACAAATGGACTAACGACACACTTCTGCCATTTCGAAGCCAGTTTACATTTGTCTTATCATGGTTTCCACAATAAATATACTCTCGTTAGAAAAGTAAAACGATATTACCACAAACTCATATAATATTAGACATTATTAATTTTTAACACCAGGGAATCTTCATGCGGCAGTTATTACAAATCAGATATTTGTTCCAATCTGATATTGGTGGGTGTAATTGTGGCAAGCCTTGTACTTCTGGGATGTCGTCACTTTGGCCATTTATATGATTTGTTGTTAAACAGAGATGACACTGCCTTAAAAAACGATTTGGCTTTGTGTGTGAGACTTTTCTTGTGTATATTGTTATTTCTTAATCCGGTTTCTCCCGTCGGTATGAAGGTAAATATCTTTTCTGGTAAAGCCTCGTTTATTTCAATAAGTTAATATTTTACATCAACTATATTTTAAGAATTTATTTGATTTGATAATATTATTACTCATATATATCCTTTGTTATGTTGTTGTTATTTGTTTATGGATCCTAAATGTCTCCCTAGATACTAAGATCATCAGGGAACATTTGATAATTTCTACGAAGAACCACAAAGCCTTCTCTAAGATATGTCAACCGTCAAAAGTGAATTCCCATGGTCATTTGCTGACGTTATTACGAATTTGTTAGCAAGGTCTGATTGATTTACAGTCGTCTGATTTAAGGACAAGGTGAAAGGCATAAGGACGCAGGTGTTATTGCAAACAGCTATAAGAATCTTAATTCGAAAGGTTTGTTTGATTACCAGACGCTAGCATATTAATAATGCATGCATTTTTACTGTATAGACATTTCAATGTCTTACTAATAAACCATTTAATGACGTATGCGACAGATGTAGATTGTCGGCATATGGCAAATAGCATCGTTTTGATTCCACGGAGAGACTTTGAGATTTAATTACTATAATAAACTGACCGTAACTTGGCACACATGCCTCCCACATGCCAGGCCTATATTCTTCCTGAATAGGAACTGGTCTGCGGTGAATATCCTGTGCGGGATCTGGTCGAGGTAATTCACCAACAGTCTGAAAACATAGACATTATTTGAAGGAACGATACTATAATAAATTATCAATTATGAATACAGTCGTTTTTGCTGTATTAGATGCCTGTGTGAAGTCTACAAAATCGCATTTGCAGTAGATGGTGCCTTGGTTTCAAAACGGCATGCATTTATCGGTAATAAAGCCAAACAACCATTGCAGATGATAAATGGCTGTCGAAGAAGAACTTTTACATAGTATATGCTGAATTTATTATAAAACTTGCCCAGCCCGTGGGGAAAGATTCTAGCGAATATAACACATTGAGACTGCTATAAAACTACTGGAGACAACAATTTTACCACACAACATTTGAGCAGGTAGATAGTGCAATATACAAATCTAGATATTTAAGAAAGAGCTCCATCGAATGTAACAGTCCGTTTTGCAGCTATTCTTCTATTCCATGTATGTTGCTTAGACAAACCCAAACACTACATTGCATCAAGATGTATAGTATTTTAATTGCTGATGTTGATTATGGTATATTGAAGACAAATAGTATGATAATGAACATGCTGGCATTATTTAACGTTTCCTACGTACAGAAGGTGAATATTATATTAAACGGCTGTTTTTGAAAATGTGAATAGTTATCTGTTCTTTAAAAGATTAAATGTAACATACTTACTTGTATGATTTCATTAATTTTCCGTGTTTTCAAGTGATCAAATTAATAATCTGCAAGTATTTTTGCAATCAATATCTAAGTGAGCCCAATAGTCTAATTGTTAATACATTTAAAGGATAATTGCCGTTAATGTCTTCATAATTTATGTTGTTACCCACTACATACAAATTTGAGCCAGCTAGGAAGTAACTTCGACTTTGATAATCTACAATATTGCACTTTCAATATTGAGAACATCCGCTACAATGGTGTTTGTTGGCATGTTGTTTACTTTCTTTCTTAACACATCTTTATTGTATTCAAACTATTATCGATCTAAATTTTTGATGTGAAGACACGCTTTAAAAATACTATTAAATGGCAAATGATTGGACACTATTACAATTAGCACATGGACAAATATGAGAAGAGAACATGTCCATGGGTATGCTAATTGCAATCTTGGGTAGGTGTGGATGTTCAACAGTACACTGGTGTACAGACAGCAATTACCTTTAGCCTTTCATGCAATAATTTCAAGCCGTTTAGCAAAAGCACATACAAATAAAAGTTTTATTAAAACAATGCTACTTCGAGCAAAACAATGTACATAAATGATATATGTTTCATTTGGATATGCCTTTTGATTATTGTTCTTTCATCCATGTAATAACCCTTAAATCCTCTACGTTTCCATTTCCTTCTTACACAAGAGACACGTTAAAACATATTTTTTTTTGTTTAATTTACTAGTAAGCAATACATATTTCACTGTCTTATGTATCGCTACTAATATATTAGGAATAATTTTACTATTAAAATGAAATAATGCGATTTCTTGCAAAAAATATACGAAAAAGTATTGTTTCAGTATAATAATTTACACATAAACGCTCATATATTCTTAAATGTAAAGTGTTTTCCTTTATTTCAAACTATTTCTCATTTGGAACTTTTAGGTTGGCGAGGCTTTTATCTGCTGTACATATTGTACATATGTTGATAGTTTTTTATTACTAGTTACTTTGAATATTAGTTCATTAAATTAGTGTTAACTACCGATGCAGGGGCTTACTGTAAAATGACTCACTATGACGGTATATTTGTATTTGCACTGTTTGTTTGATAGAGAAACACTTTAAATGCGAGGTTGGAGCGCTTTACAAACTAGGTTTAAGCATCCCAGTCGGTGCTTTCGCCCACTGACCGTTCCAAGGCGGTAACTGCTTTGTTTTCCTTTTGTGTGTTATGTCTTGACTCTTTGTTTTTTGTCACAATTTCATTTACCCTGTTTGTCTTTGTCTAGAGGTAGTTTAGTTTTAAATATCTGTGGGAATTTTGATAGGGCCTTATTTATGTACCTTTTGAAAATTTAAAAAGAAAATTTAAACATGTTGTATTTTTTCCTTTCAATAGTACATTGTACATGTATGTGTTAAATGTTAAAATTAAACGTAAACTCGCCAAGATGTACGGAGACGATAAGCCAAATAAGAAAGAAATAGTAAACGCCTTGGATCAGAACGTGCAGTGAACTGTCTTCAATATTCTAAAACAATGCCTCGACAGCTCTATAGTTTATAAAGAAATGAAGAAAACATCACTATTTTAAATATATGTCCCAGCTATGTATTAAACCTAAGAAGTGCGATCTCTTTAACTCTTTAACCTCTTCATTTATTGACTTGGAAATATACGGTTAAATGTCTTAGTATATATATATCCCAAGCAAAACTATAAATAAACTGAAAATGCAAGACTAGAACACAACTTAAGACAACAAAAGAGTGTGGTCAAAGTGCTAGCCGCATTACAATGGCTCATACATAATAATTGCGGATATAATTATATGTAAAGAAAGAATAGATGCCGCCGGAAAAATAATGAAATAAACAGTGACACTTCAGCAACTCATTTATTATGTCACCTAATGACCTGCTAAAGGTCATGCTCCCAATCAAGTTTGTCCAGGTGAAGAGTAGAGTGACACATTCTTGTGCCATCCTGCCTTATTCCTAATTCTTGGCATAAGACGAGAAAGCATTGTGAGAAGATTACTTGACCCAAATCAGAGCGAAATCATACTATCTTAGTTCACAACGAAGACCAGTTGGGAATTACCCGATTTCATTTCTAAATGGCCGAGGAGATTCCCATATCAATCGACCATGTACATATTGTGAGTCACTAGCGGACTTGGCCGAACCTTTAATGTGGTACAAAGATGGTCGGTTTGCTCAAAACAATACATTATGTTTGTTGCACATAACATGATAATGAGAAAAGTATCTTTAGCAAAGCTGATTTATCATTATGTAACCGCTTCAAGAAAAGCAACGTATGCTCTCCGGTAGAAAATCCAAGCACGTTGTTATACATTACTAGAAAAATATTTAACTTTGGTTTCATATGATCAGTTGTCTTGGAGATAATGTTTAGCATTTACCATCTATGACCCTCAAACTTACTTCTGTAGATCAAAGATTCCTGCTGCTTTCGATGTTTCCACAGTATGGAAAGAGTTCATAACTGTGGTAGAATTAAATCGACTGATCCGTCAAGAAAATGGTAAAGTACAACTCAAGATGCATTGGCCTCTATGCGACAGATGTAAAACTATAAGGGCCTTATGCAAGTCCAAATATGAACAAGACATTTTAATAGAGATTTGGTCTATATTCCCGTTTGTCTTCACTTCATACTCTTATGCATGAAACCAAAAATGGCAGCATTTACAAAAGTATCATCTGGAAATGAAGTTTGTAATGCTAGAATTAGTCAAACCGATAAATCAAATGCTTTGCTGTAAACACTTTATGTCCATAAAGGTGAAAAAGTTATGTTAACAAGCAACATCAATTTTCCTTATGGCGTTTGCAATGGCACGTTAAGTGTAGTTATAAACATTATCTTTGAGAAAGAAAGTAATACTTAAGACGGGTTTCCTTTTGTTGTTATGGTTGATTTTGCCTAAAGCACTGGTCCAGCCTTTATTGACCAAGTTTGGTCCCAATTGCACCAGGTACACGTTATGTTGCCTGTCCCTACGTTAGTTGTAAAGCGAACCAAATTTTATTAAGTCTATCATGGAGCAGAACAATTCATAGATGTCAGGGTTTTACTATTGGCCTAGGTGAATTTAATAAATGTACTATCATCCTGGAAGCAAAGAATTCTAGTCAAAAAATACCTAAGTTTTGTTTGTTGCGCTTTCAAGGGCGGGCAAACACTACAAGTGGTGATAAGAAATATTCTAATTTTGCACATGACCCATCCATTCTGATACATGTAGACAAATTTAGAGTCAAAATTAAACACCAACAACTGCAGAAAGACAAGAAGAATTGCATTGTATGAAAGACCTTGCTTAAATAACAACAAAAAAGTTTTTAATGCACAAATCACAGAAAAGGTCCTATCAAAATTTCAACAGGTATTTAAATTTGATCTACTTGTAGACAAAGGCAAACAATGTCAATTTAAATGTGACAAAACACAGAGACGAGACATAACACACAAAAGGAAAAAACATCAGTTACCGCCTTGGAACGGTCAGTCGGCAAAAGGGACAACTGGGGTGCTTAAACCTGGTTTGCGGAGCGTTCCAACCTAGCACTTCCTGAAGGTTTTCTATCAAACAAACAGTGTAAATAAAAATATACCGTCAAAGTGAAACAACTAACAGTAAGCACCTGTATCGGGAGTTAAAACAGATATAATGAACTTATATACATACATAATACCTAGTAATAAAATTATTTAACAACATATGTGCAGTATGTACAGGAGATAAAAGCCTCGGCAACCTAAACATTCCAAATGAGAGAGAAGTTTCAAATAAAATAAAACAGTAAAAGCGCTGATATATTATAAGAACAATATAATGACGTCATACAATGTCAGGACGTCATATGCCAAAAGTGTCAAAATGAAATGTAGAAAATACGAAAAAAACATAGAATCTTAAAAAACAACCCAAATTAACAAAATAAAACGTAGAATTGTTAAGAGTTATAGGTTTTAAAAGAAAAACATATCATAAAAGCCGAGGATTTATCCGCAGTTAAAATATAATATGTAATAAGGGTACCAAAAATCCCGATGTTATACCTACTGTGCAATCTCACGGAAAGGGTGTGAAGACTGCTCGAGTTGTCCCACCTATATAGGGCACGACTGGAGAGATGAAGAGGCAAGAAATCCAACAGTGACTGTCCAATTATGGCCTCAAGTCACTGTTTTCATATAGTCTCAACGATCTGTCCGGTCATCTTGTAATTTAAAAGCAATGCAAGTTCTTGACTGTAAAGGGTCAATTGCAAGCAATGCAGTATATCGAAAAATTCCAGGGTTGTAACCGTCTGCAATACATTTTCTGATAAGTTTTGTAAAGGGGTCAGAAAAGTTATTGAGACCCTTGATCTTCTTTAACTTGTATAAAACATTTCCATGAAATGCAGGGTGGCTTATGCCTTTCTGCATAAGTGTTTTCCTACTGCTATTATACTTAGAAGCAATAAAACCACTGCGGTGAAAGAAATTTGAAAACTCCTTTCTTAATTTATGAAAACAAAAGCCTGTTTGTATCTTAGGTCATGCCTGAAAATGAAAGTAAATAAAGACTTCGTTTTTTAAATATCAGCACAAAATAATTACCGTTTAATGTGAGCAATTAAATCCGACTGCATTGCTATTTCCATTTTTTATAAAATGTATAAAGTATTTGGTTAAAAGTAAGGAATTGTTCGTTATGAAAATGAACAAGCACACGAATAATGTACAACATAAATCTGCTGTGGAAGGCAGCAGGGGTTTTGCATGTCAGGTACTTTGTTTTACAATTAAATACATAAGAAATAAGTAAAAGATATATGCATTAAATGTCAACCTCATGGTCGAAAAGCAATGGATTTAACGTACTTTTGCTTTTACTTGTGGTAAATGCAGTCATGTCGCAACCACCTCCTGCTAAACGTCGTCGTGTTGAACTTGCATTTGCATTATCCAGAATATGGAATAACTAACGTTTTAGGGAGTTTCTATTGTATAACAACTGCAATAGCTGTGGTGTTATAATTTTATATTTGCAGAAGCATTATAATGAACATGTATTCAAAAACAATACAAAATACATAAATTCGGTAAGGAACGTCCTTCTTGATGCAGAAGCTTAGCCAATGTATTTTGTTTACTTCTAAGGGTACAGCTACTAAATATTACCTTGAAAAAGCATTACTTCCAAAACACATATTTTCTTAATCTCATTTTAAGTTATTTTTTAAAAGTATCTCCTTCATTTACTATATGCGGATGGGTGATGGCTTAGAGGGAAATTGGTCTAAGTATCTTTCTTCTAAATTTTTCAGGAGAAGGAAAAAACTGTTTTAATTGCTACTTTCTTAATAGAATATCATTAAATTATATTTAATTTATTATGTCTTTTATATTGATACAGTTTTTAAAAAACAATAAAGACCAGATACAGTTTGAGACACTTAAGAAAATGTTACTTGGACCAGTTTCGCACTTAAATATTAGGAAAAACGTATGAACTTTATTGCGAAAGTGCAACAAGTCCATTTTAGACAAAACAAAGAAAACCATGGTACGTTCTATTTATGCTTGGTTGTACTATACATTTTTTTTGTTAGTTTTTCAAAACATCCCTTATGTTAAACTGAATTGCATCATTTATACCAGTATCGCACTGAAACTCACATTTTAGGTTCATAGGCCAGTATCCTTTTGCATATCAAATCATTATGAGTTTGTTTTTATATTTTCACAGTATTTATAGTAGTGTTGCCTACCCCAACAATGCAATATTTTCAGGAAAGGAATCTCCCTTGATAATGATTTTTTACAATATGGTGCTCTGTATACTGAGGAAAGGTGAGGTACATTACTTTTTTAAATCTCCGAGGTCCCTTCAAAAAGCACACATGCAGCCTTACTATAGTAGTTTCCGCATTCAGTATATCACTGTAATATTTTAACCAGACCTGTAAGCACACTCGGTAGAGCGCCATTTACAGGTACGGCAGGCCCCAAGTTCGATCCTATACAACGATATTCTAAAGTCGTAAAAATGGTAGTAGTATAGCTACCTGGCTAACACTCAAGTAAATGTAAGGGTTGTTCCATGACTGGTTGGCCCGGTGTTAATATAATGTGACTGGGTATGGTATCATGCCAGGTGTTAACGGCGTACTATACACAGTGAAGGCAGCACTATATCTGCTTCAAGTGGACACCATCTAACTGATCAAATAACTGAAATACTGTTTGTGGGATAATAAACCCCCAAAACACAACTAACACATTAATTTTAAATGAAATAAAACTTGGTAATTGCTCTTGATATACATCACACAATTAGACTAATGGTTAATTACTGTTCAATGATTGTATTATGTATAAAGTATTGCTGAGTTTTAAAGATTTATATTTGAGAGTCTTAAATGTGATAGCGCTAAATAGGCTTTAAAGTATCGTGCTGAGGATCGTTGAGGCGTTAAGTGATAAATTTAGTGAATAATGTTACATGGTAGCTACATATTTTATATAGGAAAATATATTTTCATATATTTGTATTCATTATGTATTCCACTCTATTGCATGTTTCTATCATACATATTTAAAAAGATCATGTTAAATGGGTAAAGAAAAAGGACAAAAAATGAATCACAATTTTCTTTGCTTTACTTTATTATAAAATAAAATAATTAGATATTTATTTTACTTGTCTTTTAAGTTCATATTAAGGAAATTCATACTTTCTTCACAAAACAAAACTGTGGGACATTCACAGTTATAACATGCAACATTTGTTTACAATTCATTTTTAGTTTAGTTATTGGTTACATCTTTGTATGCAGGACCATTAATGCCAAGACGTGTTTTACCAATACAATAGTCAAGTAAGCAAAAGGTTATAATTATAAACCAATCAATTATAGATACAACATTTGCATACAATATAATTTTAGTCTTCAAGCTACGTTACTGGAGACTGAACCATTAAACTTATACAGATCAAAACAAGTCACTCATAATATGATCTGAACACATTCTCAACATTTTGTAAAAAAAACGTGTATTTAAGAATTAAAGTCTCAAAACAGGTATGAGCCAATCAATAATCTTTCAACTATATTACTGGAATATGAAAAATTAGTGTTTCACTTATCCAAATACTGGTTATTAAATATTGACAGTGTTTTTTACTTTTCTTTCTTCCTTTTATTGCTAATCTTAAGCTCTTACACGTGTTCCTCGTGTGGCAACAAGGCGTAAAAGACATGATGTGGACTTGGAATGATGTTTTGAATGCAAAGAGAGGTCAAGTCATTGTATATAATTAGAATCAATCGGTATTCTATCGTGCCGTGCTTGTCTTAGCTGAATTGCTTCAACGCATGGCACAGTTTCTTTTGTGCTGAAAAATTCTACGCTCTCGCACTCACATAAATCATTCTTCTGCTTGTTAAATACTTGTGAGAATGTTCACCATCAAAACAGAGCACTATGACCTCATTTAAGTAAACTTTACTTTTGTTTTCATTCATGTCAAAGTTTTTTAAATACTGTGACAAATGTTTGAAATCATAAAAGTCATTCAGTGACATTTCATGGACTATCTATGGCAGTTTTGGTCTTGCTGCTCGGATAATAGCAGCCCACTGAGATGTATTGACATATGTATGTCTAGAGGCCCTCTCAATTGCAGCATGGACACTATCATTCTCATTAAACGTATTGCCCTTTTCAAGATATTTGTGATGAATTGATGTCAGCTTGAACTTGTTTAAGGCATACCAAAGTAATACAAATTTGAGTTTTGTGCAAAGCAATTGTCAGAATAAAAGAAAATTATTGCAGCCCTTTTTGCTCCTATGCTCTATGAACTTGAAAATACATGATCAAATCTCATTAGCTCCCCTCCCATAAACTGTTTCATTCGAAATACATGAGGGTGCTTCTTTATTTCCAAGAATGTAAATGGTTAAATTGTATGTGTTCATTTTTCTTTTGTAATACAGAGAAGACTCGAAGCTTTTTGAAGTTACCAAAACCTCCTAAAAGTCAAAGCATGCTACAGTGACATCTGGTGTGCATTAAGCTAATTCTTTATTATTATCTTTGTTCTCTTTCGCTAGAACCTTGTTCTTGATATGATTTTCATATACCTCGTTAAGTTGTTCTGTTTCTTTGTTTGATGCACTTTTAAAAGAACAACACAAATCACATTGGTATTTTCAAGTTTATGGAAACCCAAGCTGAACTCATGATTAAATATCCGCCTGTAAATGTTGATTTTGACAGGACGAAGACCTCTTCCCTGGCAATGCGTGCTGTAAAGAGTGTAATCTTTTCAACGCTCAATGAAAGGTCTAAGTACTCCTTGTTAGAGTCTTTTCGACAGTAGTCGGAATCTACAGCTGTGAATGACTTGATGTGTTTTCTCACAAGCTCTAGTTCTTCTTGGCTTGTTTCTTTTCGCCCTACTTCCTTCAGCAGAACCGCGAAGATCTTTTCCTATGACGCCAGGTAAACTTGTACTTTCATGAGATGTAACATAACGATGAGATACACCAAATGAGTTCAGAAAGAAAACCTTACAGACGCGAACAACATTTTGTGTGCCTAAAATTGGCAGCATGTACTTAAATGTATACTTTCTGTTGAAAAGTTTTTTCTGCCTTTTGACTGTACTCCTTCGATGAGAACTTAAGAATGAATTTTCTTTGTTTGAATAGACAACCAAGATCCGACAAAGTGTGAAATAGCTTTTCTCTTTCACTTTCAGGCAATGTCGACCTACACTTATATGATGTAAGGTGGCTTTAAAGCTCTCTCTTTTCTTATCTTCTTATTCTACCAACTTCATCAATATAACTCTTTCCTTCATTTCGCCTTTGATTTGCTACATTTCTTTTCCAATTTTCTTCAATTCTTAGCCGCTTTCTTCCCCTTCCTGTAAACACAGGTGTTCCCACTGCTTCATTTTGATGTGATTTGTGCATATCTAGGCCTATATTTTCTGTAAAGGTTGAATTGTGCACTGCTGTAGGTGTTTTGTGTAGGCATTTGCCTTTCCTTGCCACAAAACTAAGTGGAAGGTTGTCTTCATTATCTTCATCAGACACTGTATAGCTGATTGTATCACTTTCTGTATCTACAAACCTTTATATCACCAACAAAGTTCTCTCCACTGACATGTCCATCATCTAAACCAACCCCAGAAGTCTCTCCACTAACAACTCTGTCATCAACATCAATCCCACCGAGCTCTCCACTGAAAACTCCATCACCAACAACAATCCCACTATGCTCTCCACTGACAACTCCATCACCAACAACATCAACCCCACCATGCTCTCCACTGACGACTCCATCATCAATAACATCAGTCCCGAAATTCTCTGCACTAAAACCCCCATCATAACCAAAATCAACCCCAGCATGTTCTCCACTTACAACTCCATTGTCAAGAACATCACCCCCAAAATGCTCTCCAATGACAACTCCATCACAAAGAACATCAATCCCAGCATGGTCTCCAATGACAAATTCATCATACACAACACCATTCCTAGCATCCCCCCCAACTGACAACTACATCACCAACATCAACCTCAGCATACTCTCCACTGACACCTCCATCACCAAGAACATAAACCCTAGCATATCCCCCACTGAAAACTCCATCACCAAAATCAACCCCAGCATGCCCTCCACTGACAATTCCATCACCAACAACACCATTCCTAGCATGCTCTCCACTGACAACTTCATCACCAACATCAACCCCAGCTTGCATTCCACTGAAAACTCCATCACCCACAACACAATTCCCAGCACACTTTCGTTTTGTCACCTTATTAAGCTAGTTTACATGACATAAGAGAAATATGAATGGATAGCAGTTGGCACATGTTTGCAGAGGACATTATTGACAGAACCATTAGACTGCCAGAAATTAACATTTGGTGTGCTTTTCATAAGTGAGAATCACGTTCATTTTCGACATGTCGTGGACAATGGTTGCACAAATAATTAGAAAATCTAGCCACCCTGTTCACAACATCAATTCCACTGTCACCTCCATCTTGTTCATATACGACCAGTTATGAAAATATTAGTTGGCCAGGTTCATTTGATACTCACCCAAGTACGATGCCTCGCCCGAGCCACATTTACTATTTCGCCTTCTTCAACTGGAAATATGTCCGTCATTTTACTATCATGCAAGATCAATACTGGTTACGGTTCTTAATAGTTAATTTCATGGTGGTTAACTCCCTTTGATAGAGGACATAAACATAAATAGACAATAGGTTGGTATTGAATCCACGAGTAAAACGAATAGCAGAAGTCAGGAAGAAATATCAACATTCCTTCACAAACGCCCCTCTCTTCCCCCACCCTCCCCCAATACTGAGGCTATTACTCTGATACTTGCACACATATAGTCATTAAAAAACACAACAAAAACAACTTTTTTCTATAAGCCCCTTGGAAAAACGATTGTCTGGCTATAAGCCGCTTGGAACAACGACTGTCTGTTTATTACATAGGAAAATTCGTCATTTTAACTACAGTACAATAATCACATCTACTAATATACCAATATTTAATTCATTAAATTGTATGTGTATATATATATTTACCGGACCTGGTAGCGCAATCGGAAGAGCATCGGCCCCAGGTACGGGAGGCCCCGGGTTCGATATCGGGCCGCGATATACCAAAGTCGTTAAAAATGGTAGTGGTATAGCTCCCTTGCTAACGCTCAAGCAAATATAAGGGTAGTTCCAAGACTGGTTGACCCGGTGTCAGGATAATGTGACTGGGTGTGGTATCATGCCAGGTGTTCACGGCATGCTATACACAGTGAAGGCAGCACTATATCTGCTTCAAGTGGACACCGTCTCCAGATAACTGAAATACTGTTGGTGGGACGATAAACCCAATAAATAAACAAATATATATATATATGAATGTTTGCATCATCAAACAATGTCATCCAGCTGTCATGTGCACACAACCATGCAGAATAAAGGATTTCATATTAGAGCCGACAGTCTTTTTGAAGTTGCATTTCATAAACAGGAAATATCGATGTTAAACTCCATACAGCCCGTCATTAAAACGAAACCTCCGTATGAAATTTACAGGACGGTTGATCAAAGCAAAATATACATATATGAACTAAGGTTTTTTTTAAAAAACAAGTTTGTAAAATTACATGTATACGGAAATATTTTAAAATTATACGGAATTTTGTTTTTATTATATTTCTATGAAAATAAAATTATTTAAAGTTCAATGTCCATTCATACGTAACTAAGAATCACAATCATTGGTACAAGTTTGTACATCACCTGTTACTGTTAATTGTCACTAGTTGACACGTTATTCTCATCTCTCAGAGCCACTAATTGACAAGTTATTCTCACCTGTCCGCTGGACCCCAGAGAAGGCGGTGATATGTTGAGAAGGTGCGAAGTATCTTATTGACACTTGACATGAGTAGCTCAATCTGCCTTTAAAAACCTACCTACCAAACTTTAACAATTAGTTCTCCCATATTGTCAAACATACCGTATTTCTCATATTGTCACTCCGACCTTACCTTCACATCGCCGAATACCTAAAACTTTTTTCAATGATTCTCGTTACGTTACTGAACGACCGTCATTGTCTTTATCGATATACGCGGTATTGACTTTAATTATAGTGGAACTCCGCTGTATAAACTGTGCGGCCTTTATATTTTTCTTTAAATTTTGCGGTCATTTTGGGGGTGCGGCCTTTGCACGGGTGTGACCATTACACGAGTGAATACGGTATATATATATATATATCACGGTTTGCTGCAGCTTTTGGCTCGCCCTGACCATAAAGAATGCAAACAAAACTGTCTAATATCTTGAACATGAGATTTAAAAACCTGAACAAAGACCTTAAATTGCTTAAATTGCTGTAAGCGAAATGTTTCCTATCAGCCCTAAGTTTATAACCGTTTTCAGTTGCAGACAATTGAGAGAATATGTACATATCAGAATCTCTATCAATATTTGCCCACAACAAATAATGTTCTAAATTTGACACTGGGCGCTGTACAGTTCCAGTTCTAGCAATAAGAATCCATGCTCATAATAAGGGTACTCATATAAGAAGAATTAATTACAAAGTCATTTCTTCGTAATTTCAAAAGTTCTTCATTTCGCATAAAACCTGCATCAGTCATTAGGCAAGCACATATTGTTCTCTGATTCTTAACATTTCCTTCAATATGTACAGAATTATACATTCTCGACAAAAGTTCTATAGAGATTGGTTCTTTCTTTTACACAGGTTTGGCAAGTTTTCTATTAGCAGCCTCTAAGATATTCTTAACTAAACTAGATTCAGTTGGACAATATGACATGGAGTATTAGCTGTTTGGACCAATGACGCCAAATGCAGTGCAACATTCTTGCAAGATATCAGTACTAGAAAGTTCCATTAATCAAAGCACAATATGCCTACCGTTTAAAACTACGTCTGTAACTGAAGGAGATGTTTTCCGCTCTGGGACGTCTACGTAATTCCGGCAAAAGGCAGATCTCGCCAATCAAGATTATTGGCAATCCATCTACACCTGTAGTGTAACATCTGAAAAAATAAATGTGTAAACAGTCTTTAATCACATAAAGTGTAGAAAGTTTATAGGTTAACTATGACACAACTAAATAAAAAATATTGAAACCATCATAACCTATATACAGTAAGCACAGAGTCGCTACCAACTCTTTCACAGACCTCCGTCTTATCATGTAAATATATGCGCATACGTTTTAAGCGTATCATGTTAACACACGTTCACATAATTATATGCATACGCGTAAGCTTTTAAAAGCTCCACAGTTGTAAAATCAATCAGCAGAGCTACCTTGCGGAATTAAAGACCATCATTACCAAACATGGCGTCTCCGTTCCTGCATGGAATATATGATTCCTTGTTGGTGGGCAAAATTAAAACATATTTTTACTTAAGGTCTAAACAAACCATTTCCACAACATAATAATGGCCAAAAACTAGCCGATTTTCACCCAGGTACTACTAAAATACCCCTTGATCCGCAATACTGCATATACTTGATCACTCTTGACACTAAAATAACCGGAGGTAAATACAGACCGAATGATACCACCCTGTTAAAAGTAAACGCATCAACATATGAGCAACAAAACCATTGAATAAAATATGTTTTTTACTGATCGACCAGTCGGTAATTCTAGACAATTAGTCCGGCATACCATTTTCACTTTGCGGTACCCATTCAATTTCCAAATAATTAGAAATAATAGATGTAAAATTGAATAGCAATATTCTGCAATTCAAGTTTCATTGAACACTTTTGAACAATACTACAAACTCCCTTATTACCAATAAACAATTTTAGTCTCTGATTTTTGAAAATATGCAAGAGAGATTTTAACAAACGGTAAACAGCACATAACTCTCTCCGGGTGTAAAACTGAATTGCCTCAACAGGTGACCATGTACCGTGTGCGATTCTCCGTTAACGGTACCAACCTCATATCCGACATACGCCGTACCAGATGCATTTGTATACAATATAATAGAGCAGCGCCCACAGAACCCAGATTCCTGACATTGAGGGAAAGTTATTTATTTTCCCAGAAAGCTAACTGCAAATGACCCTCAAATGATAATTTAACGTACGACTTCCACCTGCGCGCTTGCAAAATATCAATGCTCATATATCAGATCATTATCTTAGACACTGTCCCAATAACAATACTCATTGAGATAATTTGCCAAAAAAACCTGGCAATCTTTCGGAATGGAACCCATGCTGAACTTTTAACTTCCCTTAATGTAATCAGCGCATTTTCCAACATGCGCGGTGGTTTACAAATAGAATAATCTTTTTTTAAAAATTGCACCTAGCCAATCTGAAATTTGAACTGGTTCCCATAACGATTTCTTAACTTTGGGGATTACCCTGTATTCCAATAAATCAGTCTTCATGTCATCGGACATAGCCTTTGTATATGCTAAAGTAGCAGTTGTACCAAATCCGTCATCAAGAAACATAATTACCTACTTCCCTTCACCCCTACACTTTGTAATTAATGGGCGTGTAAATTTAGTGTATAATAGGGGGATACTCCAATTCTGCGTTGTAAAGGAAAATCCCAAATAATATGTATGGGGATAGAAAAGATCTAAAACATGATAAGCGGAGTGTATATCAAATTTTTATCATCCACCCACGCTTATCAAAATACACCAATGCCATTCTTAAGTCTTCATACTTGACTGATGTTTCAATATGTGTTTATTAAATGTTCTTAAATCTTAAATATGTCGTTTCTTACCACTGCTCTGAATAGACACTGATAATGGATTCACAGCCTAAGGAATAACCTTGCATTTCTCAATCAAACACTGATCTAGCAAATCTTTTATAGCTCGCAGTACAAAATCATTCTCCTCTGAAGCAGACTTGTTGTTATTTAAGATACAACATTTAGGTAAATAGTAAAAAGGTATTTTATAACCATATCTAATGATTTCCAAAATGAAGTGAATTGCACCTACGTTAATCCAAAAATCCATGTGATATTTTAATCTATTTTAAATATATAATTTCCTTTTGACCTTGTTCGAAGAAACGAAGAAATCATGCGTAAAATAATGTTTGTCAAATTTGGACGGATCAAAAAATAGAATACTCATTGTCAAGGTCAATATATGGGATTTCTGACTCATGGATAATCTCAATAAGAATATATAAGACAAAGTCCTATGAGCATTACAACATATACAAAAATTGAAAAGAAACAGGACTAAGGTATTCACATGCACGCCAAATGTAAATGTTAGAACAAATCCGTGATGAATCAATAAGAGAAAACCCGACAGTACCGCCTTGGAACTGTCAGTCGGCAATATGGACCGACTGGGGTGCTTAAACCGGTTTTACAGAACTCTAACCTCGCACTGCCTGATGGGTTTCTCGAATTCAAGCAATGAAAAGAAAACCGATCTATTTGAATAAGTGTCCAAGCGCAGACGTTTTGTTTGAAAAGTTATGACGAGAGTAGTGACGTCATTGAAAAAAATAATGTTCGCATGGTGTTTAGAAGAGAGATAGGTATTATTTCGATTAGAACACCTACAGCAAACGTTAACAGTTAGTGAAATTGACTTTTTGAATCAAGACAAAAGAGAAGAGTAAATGCTTGTAGCATCCTGTTCATGCGGAGATGGAATTGAGGAACCAAAGTCCAATGTCCATCAAAGGAAATACACGTAACGATCCTTATAGAGTGAATTAAATGAGAACATAGATTTCGTAGATTACTCTTGACCTTCTGGCTTGACTTCCGCACGAGAGACAGCCTTGCAGATGCGTGTTTCATCTTCGGAATCACTAGTGAGGGGGTTCCTCTGGTACTGGCGCACAGCCTCTCAACCCCCTTCCGATGTGTCAGCGAAACGAATATGCTTGTTGCGTTTATGCAGTTTCAAATTGTTGTTTGTTACCTTCAAGACACCAGCGAATGTCGCTATCACCTTTATGCCTTTTGACTTCCGCAACTGATAACGCCGTCCCCCGAACATCTTCTTAAATGCAGATAAGTCATTTTTCTGGCTTTTAATTTCATGCAAATATGTCCTTAAAATTTTGACTAATGTCCAATTCTTGTATATTCAAATTTTGCACTTGCGCACGTGGAAAAATCCATGTTAAAATATACGGTGTGGTCGTTTCGTTGCCCCAAGGCTGACTGAACAATCAGCTGAGAAGACACAAAACCTCGTGCAATTTTGCAACGCCTCCTGTCGGTTGATACATAACAAAGGGAAATTATTTTCGTCTGGTTCACTGCGTTCAAACGCCGAAAATTGCATTTCCGGTATGAAAACAACAAAACACAAATAAAACAATATGTGTCTATTCGAATCCACGAGGATATTGTGTTGTTATGTAATAGAAACGATTTCTTCCTGAGATATCACAGCTTATGCTAAAGTATTATTAAATCCAGTTAGATCGTTCCTTGTTTCTGTTAAATATTTACATAAACATACGAAAAGGCATGAGTTATAGAAAAGCAACTAAAATGACATGGAAATGTCATGCAACACTTATGAGTGTATCCGTTCATGACACCTGTATCTTTGTAACGAATATTTTACCAATAAAAAGTCGTAAAGTTTGCGTTTTTCAATGACATACACCCTCTTCAAGAAATATACTTCAGAATAATTTAATTAATTTAGCTTTTTTCATTTCAAATATGTTGACCTTTTCATATTGTTATTATTTTAAAATATTGCCATAATCTTACAGCAATTTTTTGTATTTAAAACTATTTAATGCCACTTTAATATTCCAATCGCACTATTATTTTATTGATAATTATTACCTTATTTACAAAGTCAGCAACGAACTGTCAAAAGATCCATACATTTGCGTATTCTACAAACGTAATTTAGACTGACAATTTCACTGTTTGTACACACTGACGACAGAATTCTTAATTAATTCCAAATGTGTTACTCAAATAAATGGAACAGACGTGGTCTATAATAGTCAATTGATTATACCATACAACCATTAATTAAAAATCGATAAATCGATAGACCTTAGTCTAATAAGATCTCTGTGAATGGTTTGAAATATATATGTATGGGGCGCCCAGTCTTTTGAGTTGATTGCCTATATAAAACAAATCAATATAATATACGCAATCGGTCTTTAAATAGCATAATGCTTTTTATGCATGTCCAATAACTTGTGACGCAAAATTGTTTGTCATTAAATGTTGGCCGACAATACTCTAAAAATGCTACAGTTACTTATTTTTATTTCTGTGTCGTATGAATTCTCTCCCTTGAACGGTCGATGATTTGTTTCGCCACATGCCGTTAGCCTTCACCTAGTGATATCGAAAATTTTAAAAAAAGAGCGACAAAAGCTTTTCGTGACAGGTTCCCGCCTGTACTTATATTCCCATTGTCGACGGAAACAACTAAGTCAGTATAAACTTCAAACCAACATTGTTTTCACACTTTTCTCTTGTGTTTTTACGTAAATGTTGGCCAATTAAGGTAGGTGAAACCAATCAAGGTCTTTATGAGTAGAGAAGCGCCCTTTTAATTGCTCCAATCATTTGTTGATTGGTAGGTGCGGTAATTCAGGAACAATTGACTACTAGAATGACTTTTTTATTAGTGTGAACACAGTTGCTGGCTGTTCTCATCATAACAATATGTAAGAAAAAGTACATAGGACTAAAAATTGTCTTACTTAAAAAGTTGAAAATGAAAATAATAAAAAAACAAACTACATATATATAAAAAAGTAAAGATAAATAAAGATGAAAACTAAATGCACAATGCATAACAAATTAGTTAATGTCAATAAACTAAACAAAATAAATAATTAAACTAAAAATAAATAGTTGACTTTTTTAATTGTAATAAGATTAAATATAGGTGGTTATAAAACTATTACAAAAGAAAATGGCAGAAGACAGCCAATAACACTAACTAGATTTAAAAGCCTGAACACTACTGATGCTAAAATACTTAAGCACATAGGTGTTAACTCTCTACAACAACAACCTCTCATAAGCAACCAACATCTCTCCTTCCTCTCCTCTTCCTCTGTTGCATATGAGAGGGAGCACTGTAATAAGAAAAAAGAGTGCCTATGTTCGGTGGTCAATATCACATTACTTTAATTAAAACTGGACTTGACATATTTTGGTATTTGAGTAGAGATGTCGCTGCTCTGATGACAGGCAACACTTGGCCGAACAAGTTTTGGGAAATTCCATGTTTTTATTCTGTTTATGACATCCGTCAGGAATAATAATGTGTCAAGAAGCTTCAAATAAGGCTTTATTTCTTTGAAGTTTCGATGTGATTAATGTCGTTTAACTGATAAATGGAAAAATAACAGATGCGTAATGCTGTCAGAACATGATAAGCCTTCAAAGATTAAAATTGAAGCTCATGCGAAAATAATTGTTGTTCTACCCCTGATATAACGGATACATAGAAATCTCGAAAGTGTTGTTTACTCAGTTGGAATATTTGGATAAAACTTAGCCAGTGTACATTTCTTGTGAAAAGAAATTCGACATTGCGTTAATTTGCAACTGTATTATGTATTTTATTATTTTTATTTGAAATTAAATGTGTATTATAAAGCATTTTCCCTTACACATATGTCATTTTGTACCGGATGTAATCTGATTTATGTGCATTAAACAATTCAATGCCTCAATCTCAATTTTAAGTGAAGAATACTTAAACTACATTTTGGGTTCAGGACTGCAGATGACTTCAGATATTTTCCAATATAGTCTTCATTTATGGTACTGTCCTTAGACTTTCTCTTTTGCGGTCGGAAAATTTGATGCGAGATATCGCAACATTGTCTTTGCAATATTCGTGATGCCGGTGTCTAGACAATGAATTGTAGATACAATTTTTTTGTGAACATTTCTAGAACAGATGTTCTTAGGAAGAGATACATTTATGTAGATTTCTTGGTGCCTGTTGCCAGGTTGATTGTCTCCAAAGAAGAAGTGCTTAGCTTAATTTTATATAATTAGAATTGCCTTTACTAATAGAGTGTCATTTTCATCCATCTGCATTCCACCATAAATAAGGTGATCTACCGCCACAGCCATACGAGTAACACCGACACTGTGAGCAGTTGACACTTAAGTTGTAGCTGTTGTATTCAGTAAGAGGGACAGTTTCATCTTATCGCTGTAACGTCGAGAGCATTCATGCGCATCAATTATGTTATGATGAAGCTGCATCTGGAATTTACCTCATGATTAAATGCATATTACTGATGCCACTGTCTATCACGTGTTTTGAAGGGACATTTGCTTGGCTGATATTGGTATATCAGCAGTTTAAACATGGCCTGCTTGAGTTAAGTCTGAATGTCTCTCCACTTTTTCACAAGATGATCCAATAGTATCATAGCATCTGCGACACTAGCAGCAGATAGTACATCTTCGGCTGTAGTAAAGTATTTAACATATGCTTCATTCGTACGCAGCATACAACCAATCTGCATTCCCATTTTATATTCGGACAGTAGCTGATTTAGTGGCCATCTGGGCAATGTACATTCCATCCACTAGCTCAAACCCAACCGCCATTCCAACACAGCTTAATCTGTATAACCGCCGCAATAATGTATTGTTTGCCTGTAACAGTTTCACAGACGAACACATTTGTTTGCGAAGAACTTTGTCCAGGCTTGCAGTGGCTATATTTGGTAGCAGCATTGTAGTGGTCATCCACGCTTATAATAATAGTAATGTCTGGTTGTCCGCTTTGTCTTGATGTGCTTTTATGTGTCGTTGGCGGTATACCAATGTTGGCGAGACGCATTATCTCATGGATTATATATTATCTATAGGTGTATATTCCAATCCGAAAATAACATCCACATTTTGCTTCTGTATTTGAACCTCAACATGGAGACATGGCCTCCATGTAAGTTTCTGCAGTGATATATTTGTAAAATTCGAATTGTGCGTTTAAGTGACATTTTCCAGCAGAATAGGCTTTATTTCTTCGACAAGAACATATTTGACTGGGCGCAGTCCGTCCTCTTTTTTTTCTAATTTTACTTCGTTATTTTGAAAAAGTATGATATATGTTTAATGCCCACCAATCTTATTGCGAGTGTTGATGATCTTTGCTTTTTTATTTATTTCAGGGTATCTGCATTAGTTGTCTTGGGTCAAATGGCTCGATATCATCTGATGCCCATAAGTACAGATACGGAGTCTTATCAAGTCTCTCAGACGATGCAATGCTCAGGACCTACGTCAAAGATTTCAAAGGCCATACCTTTGTTGCATAGTTTTTTCCAGGTTTGAACTTAGTTGATCTGCTTCTGTCTCTTTCATGGTAACATACATATGCAGAAATGCGCATAGAAGACGCACTTTGTGTAATGAATCAAGGAAACGGTATACAAACCCCTTCATCATTGTTATTATTTTTAGGCGTTGGTATGTTACTTATTTTGTGCCTCTGTGTAGTTGTGTATTAGCCAGTTTAAGCCACAGAAGCCTGATACTGCAGCGTAAGACATCTAACCATATAATTAATATTACAGGTCATAAACTTAATACTATGTTTTTTATTTGTCTTGTGTTTCTTTTCAAAGACTAAAACAAATAAAAGGTACATATGTAATGACATTATTTGTAAAATGTGAACATAATACTGCAATAATTTTATATTGTTTTATAGTATTGTTTAGCTTAGTAAAACCAATAATTTCAACAGTAAACATATTTTAAATATTTTCCCAATAGGGGTTGTCATGACAAACAAAACTAATTTTAGTAACAAAATGCCCTCAAGAAAGTAGACTTTTATAATTTATTTTTGTTGACAGTTCCCTCAAACCAGCCCCTTCTGTAAGTATTGCTGCATTGTAGAAAGACATTTGGTCACAGAGCTGAAAGAATTTTAGTTTTGTTGTTCTTTAATCATGTTAGATACCGCTACTAAATTGAATAGTTCCCAGTTGCCTGGCCTTTTTAACTAGTTAAATTATAACTAGAGAAAATTAAATCCTCTGTCAATATGCTTATGCAAATTACCGAAATATTGATTAGACGTTCCGTGTGTTTGTCCTGTTCTTGCCGATTGAATAGACTTTTTCTGTTTAGAGAAAGTTTACATTATCAAATAGACACATAACCTATGGTTCTTATTATTATTTCATCAAAATAGTTGAACAAAAAATATTTTTTGAGTTGTGGTTTTTAAAAGCCTCTCTCGGACTACGCTTAATTCCAATAATGCTAAACTGAATCTTGCTTTAGGAAAAGTGGCACAATTTTGTTTAATTCACAAATATAATTTCTTTAGCTTTCACTGTGCTACATGTGTGTGATGTTATTTGTACAGCGACATATAATTCGCTACTAAATTGAATAAGATACCAGCTACCTGAGGTATTATTAGTAAAAATTAAACCCTCTGTTATAAATGTTGTAAAGGGAGCAAATGGCCGAAACGGCGAATAAACATTCAATGTTATGCCCTTTTTTGTAGTGTGGGTGGACTACTCCTGTTTGGAGAAAGTTCCATTATTTGAAGAGCCTTACAACCTATGACTTGTGAGTTTTCCCGTTCACTGAGAAATGAATCAAATTGGATGTGCGAAGCAGTCAGAACATGACGAGCATTCATCCTTTATATTGGAGCATATGGAAAATCTTTGGGGTCCGAACACATGTAGTACATATACATCCGTGGTGTTTATGGTAGGGATGGTAGCGACACACTGAATGCTCTGCGTAGTAGACATAATTGGATAAAGTGCAACGACTCAGGTTAATGTCGAGAAATGTGCCGTTCTGAAACTTGTTGTGCCTCTGAAAATGTTAATTGGGTACGAGCACAGACCTTTATCATAAGAGCGTTGTTTGCTAACACTAGAGAGGTTAAGGAAGCAATAGTAAGATAAAAGTGTTGTTTATAAAAATTAACCTGGCAGTCATTATCTTTCGTCAACGTCTTCAGGGGACATCATATTTTCGTTCCATATCGTTTTCGATGAAACGTATTTCTTGAAAACCAACTATTCCTGGATCGTGTATTTTTTATCTATTTATTTATTTATTTATTTATTTATTTATTATTATTATTATTATTATTATTATTATTATTATTATTATTTATCTTTTATTATCTATTTATTCAATTTGATTTTGGTTTGTGCTTATATTGTTGTTTTAATGTGGTTGGTTTGGAGTTCTTTGCAAAAAACAAACAAACTGGCAAAGATATCCCAACATTTATAAAGATAACACTTTTCATGTGTATAACATGTATTTCGATTTCATAAATATAAACATATGTTTGATGCAACACAATAAGCGAAAGGATTTGTTTTCGCGGTTTAAACAACATTAACTTTGACGGACTCTACGATTTATTTGTACAGCCAAAACAATTGACAAAAATATCATGAACCGCACCAGTCAACGGTGTATTTTGTATACTTATGTGTTAAATTTGCAGTTTTTAATAGCTATTGAACATACACAATACATATTATTAGAAATTTTCGTTTTTTATCGTAAAATTGTCGCCGACGAGAATAGACAGAAAGAATAGCATATGTGCACGTGACCGCATTCTTAGGGGTGTCAGTACTATTTTAACCACGACCCAACAAAGACCAGAATGTACGCAAACAAAATCTATAAATCGGTAATATTTTTTTTCTTTTTTAAAAATCGCGGTTAGTTGCACTATTCATATCACAAGTATATATTTTCTTCGGTCTAACGAACTAACAGGTAATGTCATGTCCAAAGGAAATATGACTATATCTGGAAGACAAGATCAATTTAATTAACTTATCCACGAAAGAAAAAGTCACATTACGTCTATAATTAGGGTGTCTTTAAATAGGCCTGTGGTCTAATGTACAAAGCTTGTAGACAATTGAGAACTGGTAGGGTACCGAAAATTAACATAAGCAAAATTCGTTCTGACCTTGACGAAGGAATTTCAGTGCCGATTTGGACGAACTATTGT
This sequence comes from Sinonovacula constricta, assembly GCA_007844125.1. Classification (NCBI taxonomy): domain Eukaryota; kingdom Metazoa; phylum Mollusca; class Bivalvia; order Cardiida; family Solecurtidae; genus Sinonovacula; species Sinonovacula constricta. Next base: position 56,152,557 of record CM017564.1, on the reverse strand, counting down.
GAACCTGGTTAAAGTGGCTTTTAACAAAAGTTTTGCTTAAAACTGCTGCGGGAGAGTCAATTTACTGTTTGAAATTAGGCTCTACCGACAGTATTATTCATTACTGATGGAGTAATCTCATTTATCCTATTAAGACCCGTAAGGGTTTTACTTAGCAGCTTATTTTGAGACTGTAGCACATGCTCTTTATTTTGTTTATTAGGTTTATTGGTATAAATTAACATCTGCTTAATTAACGTTGTCTTGATCGATCGTTGCAATGGTGATATGAATTTTGTTTTCTGGTTGTAAACTTAAGTTCAGCCCAAGAAGAACAGACGCACACGCGCAGTTTATTATTATTTTCTGTGCATAGGTTGTTGTAACGGTTACCTGACTGAAAGTAAATATTAGAGGTAAAATATTTATTGCTAGAATATCGCAATGTCATCAAAGTACATACAAAGCAAAAAGTTTCAAAATGTATAATCTTTGTAAATAGTAATTTTTCGAATCTCTAGTACGCTATTGTTTTATCTTATTCGATGTCTATCATATTTCTATAATATTAAACATAAAAATATTATATAAATACTATTATCTATTTAATATTTTTTAAATATTTGTTCAACAGCGTTACTATGAAATATACTATGAATATATTTGAAGAAACATAGCTTTTAAAATCAAGTTTTTTCCCTCTATATATACTTTTGTTAGCAATTAATTCGTCCTATAAGGAATATCTTCCTTTGCGGGACATTGGTTACACAATTCCTTCTAAGCATGGCTGACCAGAATGGTTCACCCAATTAAAATTTTTCTTTTTTTTTTCATTTTGTACAGAATTCCAAAATATAATTTCATTAACAATCAGCTGTTTTCTTTCTCTCTCTCTCTCTTTCTCTCTCTCTCTCTCTCTCTTTCTCTCTCTCTCCCTTTCTCTCTCTCACGTTGTCTGTCTGTATGTGTGTCTGTGTGTCTGTCTGCCTCTGTCTTTGTCTATCTCTCTCTCTTTCTCTCTCTCTCTCTCTCTATGTTCTAAATATCATGTGAAGATTTTTTTAATTACGTCACCAATTTTATTTTTATGACGTCAAAACGGATCTACAAAAACGTCAGCGCCATCTTGTTAATGTAAAAAAGGCTTCTTCGTCATTTGCATCGGGGTCAAGTACCATGTAAGTTTAATCAAAACTCTTAACGGATATGATTATTAAGTCGTAAATATTTGTTTCTTTTAGGTTTCAAAGTGATTTTATCATTGCATAAGTGTATAAGGCCTTTTTTGCCATTTAAATGAGTTTAATGTCTTTTCGCGATAAACATCACACCAACAGATTTACATATACTGTAAAAAGGTTTTCTGGCTCATGTTTTTGTAGGACATTGGCATTTTACAATGTTTATAGTAATATTGTAGCTCCATTGTGTTTACATGAGTGGCTTTGGTAAGCTGAAAATGTATTTCTCTGTAATTTTATTGTCAAGTAGGACAATCATTTGTTTTTGTAAGTTAAATTAGTTTTACTAATCTTTAATGGTTTTAGATTAACATTCACATATAATATCTCACTGTAGTAGTTCTGTATCAATGGAGGCAACTCTATGTCTGTTTCCATTAAATGTATGATTTGTCTCCCTTGGTCCTGAGCAAAATTGTTTTTAACAAGTTTTTGTAAGACACTGTTTTGTATTCAGTCAGTTACGGACTCCACTATCCGTTAGCTCTCTGGCAAGCCAGGGACAAAACACCGGTGCCTTTACAAATTTTGGTATATTTTGCAATGCTCATAGGCCATATTTCCTTATTTAGTTTATTTTTGAAGAAAACAAAGTTGGCTGTAACATAAACAGTATTTAACAATATGTTAGAGTATTGCCTTAATGATGAATGATAACAAATTATAAGCATTTATTTGATCCACATCCTATTTAACATAATATTGTCTTAAAAATTTGTACAATAAGGCTTTCTAGTTTGATTCCTATTTGATTCTTTATCTCAATTTTTTTGTGTTAAAAATGTATTTCACATCATATGACACAATAGCTTCCTAAGGACAGACATTTTTGCGATTGCCTAAAGCAGCACCTAATATAGCATAAAGTAATATTTTAACAGATACATGACACCAGATGTTACCTAAATACTACTTTAAAAAACATCATATTCGCAATTCATTATGGTACTCTTTAAAAAAATCAATAAAATACATAATTGTTGTTACTTGTTATGTGACAGTATTGACTTAAAGTTAGGATAAAACAATTGAATAGCTGCTATTTAAACAATTGTTAGATAAAAATATTATCGTGATTATATACATCTGAGAGTAGTTTATATGACAATATTTAAACATTTTGTTTTGTTTAATACATGTTTATACTGGAGAAATGTTATTTGTTTAAAGATGCATTTTACACATTGTTATAGTAAAATAAAATAAAAATGTTTACATCTTTGAACAGCGGGACTCAATTCTCTTAAAGTTTAAAAGAACATTAAGAAGAAACGCCATCAAAATGTTAAATACATGTAAGAGATATATTTTGTATACGTTCTTTACGATTTTGCTGAAGCATCTGTGGTAAATCAAACTAATCCTTTTTGCCACGTTTTATTAAACTATATCTCTTTAACGGAACGTCTAGAATATATACTTTCTAACATTATGGATATCATTACGCCCAGTTATCTATTGTTGCTGCTGTTTCTCAGCATGTATCGTTATTTTTAGACTTATTTTACCTCAGGCAGAGTTAAGTTTCCAGATACTCTTACACCAAAAAAAGAATCGATTATCAAATCGTGGGAATAAAGAAATAGAAACACAGAAAAATTAAGCCTGACCACTGTGTATTGTCTGTACATTAATAAACGAATGTAATTGCACGCGATGTGTGTTCTCGCTGACCTCAATACTCAGGGCCATCAGGTCGATGAGTATCTAAAATATATAAAATACAACAACATACATAAATACTGCATAGCCAATAAAGATATAAATACCTGAAATGATAAAGTTGTTTTAACATGCCGTTTAGACGTAAGGTTGTATTTTTGTTGGTATTTGTTGCTGTTGTTGTTGTCTTTTGGGGAAGGGGTGTTGTAGGGTGGATTTGTTGTTTTTGTTGTTGTTTGTGTGTGTGTTATTGTGTGTTTGTTGTTGTAGATGTTGTTGTTTGTGTGCTGTTGTTTTGTTGTTGTTGTTTTGTTTCTGTTGTTTTGTTATTGTTGTTTTGTTTTTGTTGTTTTGTTTTGTTTTGCTCAACATTTTAAACCTAAATTACAATAGATAAAATAATTATTGATATTATTCAGTCTACTTCAAACCCAGTTAATATTTACATGCCTTCGCAATAAATGTACAATCGTACATGTCACAGGATATTACTTACAAATGCATATCATATCTGAAGATATTAATGTTCTGCGTCTATAACTGTAATTAAAATATGTAAATAACAAGTAAAGCGTTTTGCGACAGTTCTTTCGAAGCAGTCTTTTGTTAAATTCTCATAGTAGAGTTCGTAGTTGTGGCTTGTACTTAGGGGTAGTCTCCCTTAGTCCACACAATATGATGTGTGCCTTATATTTATTGAGCTTTCTTTACAAGAAAGCCTTATGTTGACTTAATATCTTACAATATGGTTTTGATTAAGACAGCAGTGCGAGTTTGTCATTCTTTGATTAGAAGAGAAAGTTAAACAATAGCATATTCAACTTGTACAATATAACAATGTGATCTTAAAACATGCATGAAAGAGAACATCAAATTAAAGGTCGATTTGCACGTCCAATTTAAAATGAACCATGCAGTTATTGTGCTATACTACAGACACATTGCAATGTTAACTATATTAAAATGAGGGCCACTGAAGTAGTAAATCGGTCTATGGGAAATAGCTTTGTTTTGATTTCAATGTGTGCATTCAAGAGTTGATTTAAAAAAAACGCACTGCTGGTTTAAAATTAACTGACCATTGCTGCGAACTCATGTTTTCTCCAAAAGGTCCCACCTCCTCCTGAATCGGAAGATGCATGCGCTTTATTTTCTGTAGGACGGGACAGGAATGTGGACCGCGAACTGGTCGGGGTGCAACTACAACCGTCTGAAAAAGAATTTATATACAGGAAAGATAGAAATAAAAATTTATGTCTTACGTATACTATCACTGGTGCTCTATTAGATGCCTCTGTAAAGCCTACTTGCAGAACATGTACAGTAAATGGTTTTCGTGAAATTAAAATGAAAGGCTTACACCGATAATAAAGTTCAATGACTATTTCAGATGATAAGTGACTGTGGGAGAAGATCTTTTACATGTTATATGATGAAGTTTATTTTTAATTTTGCACAGCCCGCGAAAAAAAGATTCTACTGAATATAGCTGAACACAATAATGCAGCTTTAAAACAGGGAAAACACTATTTACCGCTTATAAAACTTTTCAGAAGGTAATTAATGCAGTTTACACACGTACATAGTTAAGAAAGATCTTCCTCGAAATGCAAGAGTGAATTGTGCAGTCATATTACCGTGTCATGTATGCTGTCCAGACAAACCCAAGTATTGCATTCCAGTCAGGTGCATAGTATTTCATTTGCTGATCTTGATTCGGACATGTTGAAGATGATGTAATAATGCACATACAGGCATTATTTAGCGAGTTATAATTTGAGGTGTATGTCATAGAAAAAAATACATTAGCCTACTTGTTTGCTTAATTTCTGTTATATACGCGTGTACTGCAAGTGTATAAATCAACATTATGTTTATAATGTTTTCGCCTGTGTTTTTTTTCCAGACACACAGCTTTCATATAGTTGTCTTTCTCAACACTTAGCCTTATCGACAGCAAAAATATATTCTAACCGTTATACATTTAATGATTAGATGGGGTGGATAAATTCCTTCCTCGAAAGGTTATATAGCACGACCAAAGTACACAACCTTACGGTAAGCAGAAGGGCAGGTGTGACATTGGAAAATGCCTGTGAGTAAAGTTGTAATCCCATTTTCTAAAGCAGGGTATAACACAGCCACTGTAAGTAAGATTTGTTGTTGCAAGTAGCCCATTGTTGTAATACCTTGATTTGCCAATTTCTCATTGATAAGCAGAGTTACAATTATAATATAACTAAAAGTAGTTCTAAGAAATTATTTCAAACCGTTATATATGTATCGACTTTTGTATACTTTCGAATGCCTACCCCTACCAAACATGTCTAAGAATTATTACCTGATGATGCGACTTGCGGCTTCTGTATACACGGGCATCTGGTCGATAGACAGCTAAAATATATAAAATGTATATATACATACGGAATATAAAGCGCCTTTTAATATGTTTTGGCATTTGGGGGGCATGTGGCTTTTTAGACATGTGGGGCTTTTTATTATGCCGCTTGGGGCTTCTTTCTCTGAAAGTTAATTACTATACATAAAAGGACTAACGACACACTCCTGCCATTTCGAAGCTAGTTTACATTTACCTTATTATGGTTTCACAATAAATATACTCTCGTTAGAACAGTAAAACGATATTACCCACGAACGCATGTAATATTAGACATTTTTAATTTTTAACGCCAGTGAAATGTTTTGCGGTTATTATTTCGAATATGACATTTGTTCTAATCTGACATTGGTGGGTTTAATTTGGGCAAGTCCAAACCACAAGCCTTGTACTTAGGGGATGTTCTCACTTTGGCCACTTATATGATTTGTTGTTAAACAGAGATGACACTGCTTTCAAAAACGATTTTGCCATGTGAGTGAGATTTTTCTCGTGTATATTGTTATCTCTTAATTCCCGTTTCTCCCTTCGGTATAAAGGTAAAAATCTCTTCTGGTAAAATATCATTTATTTCTATAAGTTGATATTGGACTTTAACTATATTTATTCATGTTGATTTGGTAATATAATTATTCATACATTTGCCTAAATATATATTGGTAAAAACAGTTGATATATTAAAATTTAAAGAATCTGTAATGTTCATGCGAGCCATATATTAATAAAGCTTTCTTTACTCTTTCACGTAAACACTTATGTTAAATTACCACTTTAGCACGTTCTATCTATTAAGAGAGCATAGACAGCTTGTCATCCTTTGATTAGAGAAGCTAGGTTAAAAATGGCATATGTAATTATCTAAATCTATAAAAATTATTTGTTTTGCCTAAAATGTTTTACTTTCTAATCATATCTTATATAATGTAAAACTAGAATACGTGTCATTTATGGAGCCTCCTTATATAAAATCACACAAGATTCGTAAAACGATTCTAGACAAACACATCTTTCACATATTTCTATGGAAAAAAGGTTCCCTTAGATATGCGTTTGTTATGTGTTTATGGGACCTAAATGTTGGCTTTAGCTAAAATGTCTCTCTAGATACTAACATCATCAGGGAACATTAGACAATTTCAATGAAGAATACCCTAGACTTCTCTAAGATATGTCAACTGTCAAAAGTACTTCCCAGGGTCATTTGCTGACATTCTTTCGAAATTGTAAGCAAAGGTCTGTTCGATTTGTGGTCGTCCTATTTTAGGACAAGATGAAAGGAATAAGGTCGCAGGTGTTTTTGTAAACAGCAATAACAATCTTTATTTGCAAAAGTGTGTTTCAATACCAGGCGCTAGACTATAATGCATGCATTTTTTACTGTATACGACAAAGAAATTTCATGTTTTATTAATGAAACATTTGATGACGAAGTCGACAGCTGTAGTAAGTCGGTCTATGACAAATGCCATCGTTTTGATTTCAAAGAGTGCCTTTGAGAGTTAATTACTATAAAAGAAACTTACCGTTACTGGGAACACATGCCTCCCAGCCAAACCCATATTCTTCCTGAACTGGTCTGCTGTATATATCATGCTGTGCGGAACATGGATCTGGTGGAGGTGTTCCACCAACAGTCTGAAAACATAGACATCATCTGAAGGAACGATACTATACTAACTTATCTCTAATGAATATAGTCCTTTTTGCTCTATTAGATGCCTGTGTAAAGTCTACAAAAATCGCATTTGCAGTAGATGGTGTCTTTGGTTTAAAAATTGCATGCATTTATCGGTTATAAATCTAAACAACCATGTCAGATGATAAATGGCTGTCGAAGAAGAACTTTTACATAGTAAATGCTGAATGTGTAATAAACCTTGCCCAGCCCGTGGCAAACAATTCTAGCGAATATAACACATTAAGACTACTATAAAACTATGGGAGACAACAATTTTACCACATTTGAGCAGGTAGATAGTTTAATATACAAATCTAGACAGTTAAAAAGGAGCTTCATCGAAATATAACCATTTTGCAGCTATTTAACTAGTCCATGTATGTTGCTTAGACAAACCCAAACATTACATTGCATTGAGATGTATAGTATTTCTATTACTGATGTCGATTAGGATATATTGAAGACAAATTATATGATAATGAACATACTGGCATTATTTAACGTGTTCTAAGTACAAAAGTTGAGTATTATATTAAACGGCAGTTTTTGAAAATGTATAGCCTTGTTATCTGTTCTTTAAAATATCAAAGTTAACATACTTAATTGTATGATTTCCGTGATATTCCGTGCTTTCAAGTGTCGAAATTAATAATCTGTAAATATTTTTGCAATCAATATTTAAGTAAGCCCAATAGTCTAATAGTTAATACATTTAAAGGATAATTGTCGTTAATGTCTTCATAATTTATTTTATTACTTACTACATACAAATTTGAGCCAGCTTGGAAGTAATCAGCATGGGTAACTTCGACTTTGATCTACAATTCTGCACGTTTAATATTGGGAACATCCGCTACAATGGCTGTCATGTTGGCATGTTGTTGTTTTTTTCTTTCTTAACACATCTTTATTGTATTCAAACTATTATCGATATAAATATTTGATGTGAAGACGCGCCTTTTAAAAATACTAAAAAAGGCCAAGTGACCGCACACTATTTCAATTAGCAATTGTGTGATGAAAACATGTTCATGAGTATGCTAATTGCAATCGTGGGAAGGTGTGGATGTTCAAAAGTACACGGGGGTACAGACAGCAACGTTCTTTAGTCACTGCAAAATGAAGATAACAATCTTTACTTTTTCCAGTCGTTGTGAAATGACTAAGTAATATCAGCACTTGTGTGTTTGTGTGTTTGTGTGTGTGTATGTGTGTGTGTGTGTGTGTGTGTGTGTGTGTGTGTGTGTGTGTGTGTGTGTGTGTGTGTGTGTGTGTGTGTGTGTGTGTGTGTGTGTGTGTGTAATGAATTACATTCTATATCTCTATAGACCTACTCACAAGATGGTGTTTATCAAGAAAAACATTAATAAATCAGTTTTCAAAATTGTTTATGCTTAAACTTATAACAACGACTAAGGAACCTTCACCAAGAATAGAAGTTAAAAGACTAGTGTGGAATTTCTATGCTGTTACCTACATCAGTATTCCAAATATGTCTGCTAGTTATTGCCTTTGTCAAATATACAAGAAAATTCAATTATTGTATGCGTATATTGTGTATGTGTAGTGGGTCATATATCACGTTTTGCTCTGTAAACATTGTTGTTTATATCTGTCGCATCATGTAAAATATTGATCCCGAAACCTGACCCGAGATGTAAGTCCTTATGCATGATGATTTACTTGACATTGTCCTAGGTAGTTACCACCCGAGTACTAGTTCTAACCAGAAAGTGAACATTACGTACCAGAAGGGGAATAAGGACTTTAATGCGATTTCTTGTGGTATCTTTGGAAAAGAAACATAGAAAAACATCCCTGCCTTATTGTTATAAATAGATCATCCCCATTGATATGATATTAAGGTCAACTTATTGCTGTAACGCCTGAGGTTGTCAATTTCTTATTGATAAGCCTTAAAATTAAATTATAACTTTATAAGACCTTTTATTTCGGACATGGATGTGCATCTACTTAGGCATACGCTCGAAGGCTTATTCCTGCCAAATATCAGTACCAAATAACATGACATATTCAAATTCTACTCATGGTAATAGGCAAATTTACATAAGTTGTTTATTTTCCCATCAATAGTACATTAGATGTGTTACATATTACAAGTTCAATATAAACCGATGTACGGAGACGTAAAGCCAAATAAGAAAGAAATAGTAAACGCCTTGGATCAGTATGTGCAGTGAACTTTCTACAATATCCTAAAACAATGCATCGACAGAAGTATATATTAATAATAAATAAAGAAAATTGTCCCTGCGATGTATTAAAAGCTAAGATGTGCAATCTCTTTAACTTCTTCATTCATTGACTTGAGAATATACAGTTAAATTTCTTTCTATAAATACATTATAGTTTTTTTACTTCTTTATTTTTTAATAAAGTTAGCAAATACTTTAGGAGAAAGATTTTAATGTTACTATTAAGCAGCTTCATTTCGCAGGAAAATAAAATAAGACCCAATTATTGTATTGAATGTATATCAAGAGCACGTATTGCCCTAAGATATCCATATTTTAACACTTGCACCATACACCCTTTTAGCATCATATATACACCGTTGTCGCACCTATGGGTATCATTTTATCATCATTTGAATTTCGTACTTATTTTATGTGTCTTAAAACTACATCTTTTCCACATTATTGATTCGTAGTAAGTGTAAGACAAGTTTAAGACCACATGCTTACTGCCAAATGTTTCATATTTATGAAAATTTCGGTATGATTTGTGTGACCCTGTCTGTTATTGGTTTTATTATATTTCTTAATTGTGTCTCTAAAAATTCTATAATTGCCTGTTATTAGACAACTTTACAAAATACAAAAAAGATAAGAAAAATACGCATATAATTATCGTCCCCTTAAAGTAAAAGTTCAACTTAACTGGCAACTATTTACACCTTGCATTGATGTGCTTTATTTGAATCTTAAATGAATATTTCTTTTGTATTAGGAAATCACGTTTGGTATAACAGTGATTGCATTCCATTCATTTCGTCATCGGCTGCGTTCTGTCGTGAATATTAAAGATAATAATGTTGCTTTATTATAAACGTAAGTCACTTGCAATTTATTTATTTTGTACAAAAGTCGACTGCCAAAGCAGCCTATACACAATGCGACTATAGCACATAAGTACGGGAAAAGAACGAAAACGAAACTTGTGAGACAAATTACATACATGTAACACAATTCAAAATTCCGTGAAATTCGAGAATTTCTGACCCACCTAATTTCCGGTCTATCAAGCTCTGGCTGGGCCTGAACGTGTGGCAAGAAAACTGGAATGTGAATAACAGACTCTCGTTGCAAATTTACAGTCACATATTAAACACGTAGCCATCAGTTCGTGTGTCAGCTATAGAATACATTTTATCCAAAAATATTGGGAGTTTTGATATGAATTTGATCAATAAATATTTGCTTAAAAATAATGTGAATTTCTTTTAGTACAGGCGGTTTTTATGTAAATCTTTCTTTTGCAACCAGACGTTTTCGTTGTGCATGTACACTTAGATGCAGCGCCTATAAGATATTTGATATAAACGTTCTGAACCAATCATCTGTGCGAAGAGAAATAACTAGGGGAAATAATAATGAAGCAATTGCGCAGCATTTATATCGAGTAAGTGGAACGAATAGCAAAGGTATATTTACTACATATTTGCGACGGCTGTATGTACATTTATTAATAAAGTATAGTCTACTACTTTTAAGGCATTTAAATATAGATGCAAAACTGGGTGTGGGTTTGATATTTTGGGAGTTTTTTTCAGTTTTTTTCATAAAGTAACCGCGCATTTAAGAAGTATACTTGCTGGGCAAAGTTATTAAAATATAGTTTACTGAGTAAAACATTACAAATGCAGATTAAGAGCTTCATTTATTTTGTTGCAAATATTTGCAATTTATCAATGACGTAGCTGCAAATGGGTAAAATGAACATTCCTGCTGTTCATCAAGGAGAGCACAAAATAGCAAATATGAACCAAAACACAACTTTGAGGACTATTACTACAATTTGTTAACTGAAGCATCCCCTCCTGATCTGAGTAATTACAAAAGCCCATACAACTTTAAAATGTTTGCCGAAATTTTCCATAGAAAACCTCTTGCGCCTGGAAGGCTGACTGTTTGTTGTTGTTTTGTTTTTGTTGGTTTTTTCAGTTGCCTTAGTCTGGGATTTCAAGGTAATTCCATGCATCATTATATTGCAACTGAGTTTGCAAACACATTAGATTGTTTGTTTGTTTGTTTATTTGTTTATTGGGTTTATCATCCCACCACATAAGATTGTGCTCACTTATTGAGCAGTCATAGTGCATGACTACATTATTTTTTTAATGACGTCAATACTTTCGTCATAACTTATCAAAGAATCCGAAGAAGCGCTTAGACCTTTATTTGTTCAAGTATATCGGTTTTCTCTTCACTTTTATTTGAGAAACCCCTTAAGAAGTGCGAGGTTAGAGCTCTGATAAACCGGTTCAAATATCCTTTTTGCCGACTGACGGTTTCAAGGCGGCAACTGTTGAATATGCTCTTGTTGCTAAATGTCTCATTACAGATTTGTTCTTACTCTTTGGCTTGCATGAGAATACCTTTGTCCTATTCCTTTTCAATGTATAGTATCTGTTGCAATGCTCATAGGACTTTGGCATAAATTATTACATGAAATTAGCATAGGGAATAATACATTGTCAAAGGAGAGGCAATGGCCTGTACAATTCAAGCTGCCTTGAAAAATATTAAAATAAATTTAGGGGCCTGTTGAAAAGGCTATGCAAGAATATAAAGAACAATACAAAACAGGTAACATATACACAAGAACTTTTGTGCATGGCGCTCTACAATCTCAAACATTGTCTGTACTGCTGCCTGATGGAAAGTTTACATTGTTAAGGGCTGAGAAGACATATAAAAGTATCAGGGATCCTGAAGTCAAAATATTAAATTAAACAATTACAGCAAGAATAAAATAGATCCAATAAAATTAACAGAACGCCAACAACAGTCAAATGCAACGAAACAAGATAAATAGAAAAGGACAACTCCCTTTATCTGAAAACGTGAATAGGAAAAAAATACAATACCATAATTTGTTAAGCCATATCAAAGAAAAAGGAGCAAATTTATTTAGAACATAACAAGAATCAGTTTAAAACAGCATTTCAGTCAAACGCAAAGGTAGGCATTGTTCATCCAGAGTGATGGGTGTGGTCACTTTTCAGTGTCAGACACAATGGCCACAGAGATCATATATATATCAACCAGGGTTTAAAATAACAACATTTATTTACAAACTGTTGGCATAAAAACAGTATCAAAAACAATAACTTTCGTACACAAAAGCAAAAAAAACAAACAGTAGCAATGCAAACGAAGATGTAAAATCAAAATACAAATTATTTGAATATCAGACACATTTGTAAAACTAATTTCTTCAGATCCAAAACAAAACTATAAATAAACTGAAAATGCAAGACTAAAACACAATCTAAGACACTATAGGATAATATTAAGAACAGTTGAAACTATCAGCTATCAGCTGATGCTTTACCTGACTTGGTCCTGAATCAACAGAAATACATTTCATTATAGATACTGATGAGATTTGTGCAAAAGAAGTTGAGCCTGTGTACTAAAATTTCATAAATGTTCTTCATGTAATGAATCTGCAAATGGAAATGTCGTCTGAAAATGTATGTCCTGTGTGTGGTACTGATCAAAACTCAACATTGTTTCTGTCCCTAACCAACTTCAAGGTATACCTTTGACAGAACGACAGTTGATTTGTATAATTGCTCCAGCTATGCAAATACACTTGGAAAGTCATGGCGGTATGGCCGGCAAAGTATCTCCTTTGCACAAAAGTTCAATGTACCATTACAGATACTGCCAAATTAACCAGAAGAATCTTTGTTCAAAAGACACACAGAAAGGATACCTTAAAATGAGTAAATGTACGTTGGGTCAAAGGGCAAAGTTGCATTACAATGGCTCATACATAATAATCCATCATTTGCTGATATAATCACATGTAAAGAAAGAATAGATGCTGCCAAAAACTGAAATGAACAGTGGCACTTTAGCAACTTATCTACAACTCCACCTATAGACCAACTAAAGGTCGTGCTCCCAAGCAAGTTAGCCCAGTTGAAGTGTAGGATGACAGATTCTTGCTTCATTCCTGATTCTTGTCATAAGAAGAGAAATTTAAAACATTTCATGTGGCACAAAGATGGTCGGTTTGCTTAACATCAGTACTTTAAGTTGCACATAACATGGTAATGAGAAAATGACTTTTGCTGTAAACACTTTATCTCTGTAAACAAGTAACATCAAATTTCCATATGACGTCTGAAATGGTATATTTAATGTAGTCAAAAACATTAACTTTGAGAAATGAGGTAAACCTAAAGACGTTTTTTCTTGTAGTTGACTTTGCCTGCAGCACTGGTCAAGTCTTATTGGCCAAGATTTGAGCAGTACAAATCATATATGTCAGGGTCTTACTATTGGCCAGGGATAATTTAATAATTATCATAGAAACAAATTATTCGAGTCAAGAAATCCAGGAGCTTTGTTTGTTCCACTGTCAAGGGCAAAAAAACTGTGGGTGGTGATAACAACTATTCTAACTGTGCATGGGACCTATCCATTCTGCCAAATGAAGAAAGACTTAGAGTCAAAATTGAAACACCAACAACCACAGCAAGATATACATCCTATGGAAGACCTTGATAGAGTAACAAACACGCTTCTAAAGCGCAAATCCCATAGGAGTAATTAAACCATTGTTTGAAAATGAAAGTTAATATAGGCTTCTTATTTTAAACATTAACACAAAAATTAAAAAACTGAACAATGGCATCCGTCTGCGTGCTCATTTTCGTTTTGATTTAAGGGAAAAGTCTCCACCGTCTCCAGATTAAAATTGCTGTAATAAAAATTTCAGAAATTTCATTTGTTGTGTTCCAAGGGGGTAACTGATGTTTTTTTCTTTATGTGTGTTGTGTCTCGTCTCTGTGTTTTTGTCAGATTTGCATTTACCTTGTTTGCCTTTGTCTACTGGTAGATAAAATTTAAATATCTGTGAAAATTTTAATAGGACCTTGTCTTATTTACCTATTAAATTATGTACAATATTTTCTTTTATCAGATTTAGTTATTCTACTTGTTCGATCATGATATAATGAATTTGTAATTGCTTTAGTAGCTGTTTGATGTGTATAATCTGTGAACCAATTTAATCTGCTGCTATTGTTAGATCATGCGTCTGCAATACAGCAATGGATATTGTTTCGGTCCTGTTGATTGCAAACGTTCAACAAACGTTAAACAAGCATAAACATTTGATATTTGCAGAACCATCATTATGAAAATTTGTTCAACAACAATACAAATAACATGAATTCAGTGAAGAACGTCCTCCTTGATTCCCTTTCTTATCCAATGTATTTGTTTCACTTCCAAGGGTACAAGTACTAAATATAACATTGAAAAAAGCACCTTTCATCTAAGTCTTAATTATCACATTGAACACAACTTTCACTTTCTAAGTGTTAATGCAACTGTAAAATAACAGATAAAATGATTTTTTTCTCCAGTAACTGGATCCATTTGAAATAAGAGTAAAGACAACCAAGCATAATGTGTTTAAGAGCAAAAGACGCATGAAAGATATAAAAAGTATGATATTTACCGAAGCACGATTATCGGCCATCTTGGGTATTTTTTTTTACCTTTTAAGCGAGAAGAGTTTTCCGGTAAAAAGTAATGTAATGGTTACCTCCCTTTGATAAGAACAAATGCATGAAAACTAAAAAAAACACTTTAATCAGTAAACAAATGTGTTTTAATGCAAATGTTCGATTGGTGTCTGTATGTCTGTCTGCTTGCTTGCCTGCCTGCATCTCAGTTTGTCAGTTTGCTTGTCATTTATTATTAAATTGCGCTTTTATGTCGATACATTATCTCATCTATGGCATTTGTGCCATGAAAAGTCGGCATCGTTTAATGACATTTTACAAAGCAATAATTTAAAAATCTGATCAAATCTTGTTATACATTGACATACCTATTAAATTGTAGTTTATAATATTGAAATATATAAATAATTTAGTATGCATCATGTAAGAGAGGAACTAACATGAAGACAAAGACATCTAAAACATTTTGAAATATATAATGAAATCACAATCTGCTTAGAATCTGGCCAAATTTTGTTTAACAAGAATACATTTAAACGAAAGAAATAGCGTACTTACCTAAAAATATTAAGTCCTCTTTTCTTTTCACTTTAATTTATAAACAAAAGTAACCAGTATAGAAAAAGTCTAGTTTTAACCATTTTTGTAGTAAGTATCATTGCTAATAAATATATTTAAAGTAAATATTATCCATACGGGTACAATTCTAGCTATAAAAGAGCTTAAATTGTACAGCAACTAATTGTCTTTCCACGTCTGAAAACATTACTATCAACATGCCATTGTAAACAGATTAAGTTCCTCAATTTATTTCGTGTAAAGTGAATGTCCTGCTCTATAAAAATTAAGTTCCCTATTTATTTATATGATAAAAATAATACAATGTAAAGGAATAGGTTAAGAAGTGCTAAGTTCAGGGCATTCATTCCTTTTGTTGCGCTGTTCATATAGTCTATTAAAACATATATGTTTATTCCTTGAATGTTTGATACATCTTTATATAGCTGTATATCATAATCTTTTTATTAAGACACATAGGCTATAGGCTTCTTACATATAAATCCAAACATGAAATAGCAATAAACTGAGCTATATATATTTTAATATGATAATCAGACATATTTGGGCACCAGCACCACCTGATACCCTTTCTAAAACAGCATCCAATAATAAGGAATCCAATGATAAGCATCACCTTAGTCGCCAGCCGGTGATGATCCAGGAAGAAGATTTTTTATAACAAATATGCTGCTTTTAAACCAATGTCGCAACCAATTGTTTGCTTTTCGCATCTTCTTTACGTAAGGGAACATTTTAGTGCTTGTCTCTGAAAAAACTGCATGGTTCTATACCAGTCTGCCAAAGATGTCCAATCAATGGTTTGAACTCCTGGTAAGATGAAGAAGGCATCCTTAGGTCGGCTGAAAAAATCTCTTTTACAAACAGCTGAAAGCAAAAATACCCTAAAATTGCAATGCTTGTCTTGTTAGTAGGGTGTAGGTAGTAGGTATAACATTAAACATACATATCACAGAGATCTCGTCAAGCAATCATTGTTTCTAGATATTTGAAACAACATAGCTTGTTTCCTATGTTCTTGTTTTGGTTTACTTTTGACATACATCGCAGCGACTAGTATTGATCATAATAGCGAATTCTAACTATGTTGGTAGAGGCATACCCCAGACAAGTACCTGCGTAGAATTTGAATCGTAACGCATTCATTCTTTGCTAAGGGAGGGAAGAGCACGCGCACCTTGAAACCTTAAACTACGAGACTGACCCGTTGTTGAAATGAAGTAAGCTCGTTTATCTGTGAACCTTAGCATAAGTTACACATCATTGGTGGAAGTATCACACATTTTAATTAAACAATATGCTTTTGTAGCATTTGTTGAATACAATACCCGCTGTTTTAACCACTTAAAGGACCTACCTACATGAAAAAGTATACCTTATACTTTCTCCGTCCGAAGAGTTTCACCAAATTACTTTTCTTTCCCAGTTTAGGTTTAGCTCAATGTTCTATGCCATAACATACATCAATTTTAAGCTAAATATAATATAAAAGAACAAACAATATTAACATGAACTATAATTGTAAATATATGAAATAACATGTCAATATATTGAATGAACTCATGCTAGATTTCAATTTTATTTGTGTAAGTAGCATGTATATGCAATGTACATATGAAGGGAACAATGTTGGAAAGACCCGCTCACTTTTAATTATGTGGTAAGCTCGTTTACTCTGACAAGAAGACAGACGTGGGTCTGGTACAATTTGTATTTTTGTCTTGTTATTGACAACGTTAATTGTTTTGTTGCAAAGGCTTTTACATAGTCTTTGCAATGTTGTGGTTTCGGGTTTTTTTTGGTAGCTGATAAGTTACGCTTCTGTCATGAACATACTTGGTTTAATTCTTCTTTCTTGAATTAGAGATTGTGTATTTTACATAGCTCAACTGTATTTGATTCACTAATTTCAACTACAGTATCTCAAAATTCTTTACTCACAGTATCACTTTTACTACGCATGTGTGGCAGAGAGTCGTGAGTGAGGTCAGGCCAGAATCTAGTCTACCACTGGTATGTAATGCGGTACTGTATCTTTGCAAAACAAAGCATTGCCTAAATCATTATTACAAAGTGTTAATTATATCATTGGTACTCTTTTGCTGTGAAATATTAATTTAATAACTCCGTGGTTACTGCAAATCTGACATTCCACTGGGGTATTGTACATTGAAAGAATTCACAGCATGATTTTTAATTTAAGTCATATTTGGTGTAGGATCTTTACTAGCTTTCATAATTATTAACATCTTCTTCTTTTCCCTTCAAGTATCGAAACAATGTGTGAGTGCTATCGTGATTCATTGTTTTCTGTAACTTTGACAATGCAACTCAACGGTATTTTCATGTGTATTTATATTTTAGTGACTAAAGTTCATTGATATATGCAGTGTTTTAGCATCCACTCCTTACGTTTAAAGATCTCAGTCAGGAAGTAAATATTACCAGTTCATATGGTTTCAAATCAGTCAATCTATTTATTTCCTTAAATTGGCCCTGTACATGGCAGTGTTATGATTAGCATACGTTGTGTGTATAATATAGGTCGTGTTTACAGTTGTATGCTAATATGTCCCGTCCCAGTTCATTACGTTCTGATTTTATTGGCTCTAAGAAAAGGTTCGTTACTTTTCCATTGGCTTTTCATTTGACCTAAACATTGACTTGTGACTGGAATGAACCTGACCGTACTTTCTGTAAACAGCGTAGTTCTTTAGTTGTTACTCAATATTTAATTTAATAGAATTGGAAATTGCTTTACATTTTAATGTAACATAAGATCCTATCACCTAAAGTATGTTATTTGATAAATATTTTGCAATTTAAATTAAAAGACATTAGAATTTTTATTATATATTAAATTAAGCTTGAATTTAACTCTAAATAGTTTGCATAGTTGTCATTGTGGTATATTTATTCACCAGTAAGACTTATTTATCTACAATAATTTAATATGCGTGAGTGCTTATGTAAATAATATTTAAATAAAATTGAAAATATAATTTTTCTAGTCAGTCCTTATCCGTTCTTGGTTTTCGGTAGAACCTGACCATACCATTACATTTGTTAGCTCTGACTTATCGGACATTTATGTTATTAGTTTTACATTTGACTGGCAAGTGAATGAATTTTTCCTTTTAATCCATACTGAAATTGTCATACTATTCCATTCATGATCGCACTAATGTAACGATCAATAGAGCAACAGATAATAAAGGTCAAAGACAGAACTGCCTTTAAACACAATATATTTTACTTCACAAGTTTTAAATTATTACAGTAAACATATTCAGCAAAATCGTCCTAATGATGTCAATGTTGCATGATAAAACACACTTTTAGGAGCTTGTCCAAAAGACTGCTAAAAAGAATGACTTCTAATTGTTCCTCAAACGTGTCTGAGTAGATAATGAGATAATCGATGTAAGCACCGTAGTATCCAAGTCCGGCAATGATAGGGTGTACGAGTCGTTGGAAAGTCGCAGACTTACAAGAAATAACTTGTACTGGTAAAGTCCGTCTGATTGTATGATACCCAGTGCACAATCGATAAGCACCACCTAGTTTCGGTACAAAAATTATACGGCAAACTGTATTTGCTTTGACGTGCTTCAATAAAGTAATTTCCGCTAGGTAGGTGTTTCGGATTCATTCTATGTCAATGTTGTTTCACTGACGCATCACATTTGATGACTACATCACGAAATACTTTATCAGCTCGTGTGAGAAATGTCTGGAAACAAAATAGGCAAATAAAAAATGTCCTATTAAAATTACCACAGAAAATTAAATCTAGACTATCTCTAGGCAAAACCAAACAGGGTAAATGTAAAAGTAACATAACACACAACAAGTAAAACTAGCCTTGGAATAGTTAATTTTAGAACAAATTCTGCCAAGTTGCTTTACTGGCGCCAGATGATCGAGTTAATTTAGCTTGAAAACGATATACCTTTACATCATAGGCAGCAAAGTGTAATTTAATTTTAACAGAGTTCGATTCATGTTGGAAAAGGTGGATAAATGACACCGGTTTAACAATATTTTTCTATTTTTGGCTATGTCTTTTTTAACAAATTTGCATGGTACATTAATTTTTGTTTTTGCCCCAAGGAGCAAGACCTTTCTTGTCAATAATATAGGGACCAAAATACCTAGCTTGACATGGTTTTCCAAGAAACGGCAACAAAACAGAAGCTTGATCACCTAGCATAAAACACCTATCTTGGGTGTTCTGGTCATATATCTGCTTCATTTTGAATTGAGCTTCTTTTAGACATCTTCTTGCAAACCCACAAACTTTTGACAATCTGTTTCAAAGGTCAGAGACATTCTGAAATCATTTCAAGACTGTTCATCGTTAGACACGAACTTTTCCGTTTCAATGGTCCACGAACTGTATTTTAAAGTTTAAAAGTGTGAAACCGCAAGACTCTTGGACCCATTCCTTTACAACGATCAAGACTAAATGTTTTGTCAGTGTCAACGTAATACACCGAAACATTTTTTTCAATCTCTGGTAAAACCTTTTCTTTTACTAACTGGTTCATCAAATGTATGAATGTGCTGTTGCCTTTCTGGCCATGGCTCAAGTAAATACCTAACATCAAATGGACACCTTTAAATGGTAAAGAATATCTAAGACCTACAGCAAATAACCAACACAGGTGAATAATAAATATTATAGAGGGGTACACTTACAAGCGTACACATTACAGCCTGATTTATGAAACTAACACCAGAAAAGGTCTCAATAAACGACAGTGTATCTGCTAAAATAATCAATTGAGAAGCTCCTGTGTCTGTTTATTAGGTTAAGTTAGGAAGATTTACTTGTAAGTGTAACAAAACCGTCTAATATAAGCGGTTCAAAAGTCACCATAACGGGATCAAGTTTGCGTTCTGATACCTCAACATTTTGAATAGGCTCTTCAACCTTAACAAATGAGTCAGGTTTAAAGACCTTATCACGCATGCCTTCTTTGAGATAATCTGTGGCATAAATTTCAACGAGGAGAGTTCTGTGGGTTTTATCTCATCATACGATTTTTTCTTTAAAGTATTAAACACTCAGCTACCAGATGTAACAAGTTTTTTACAATTGCAAATAACATGTTATCGGTTTTTTCAGTAGATGGATTCGGCTTGTGAAAATTTGACGACGTTAAACTGCCAGTTAATTTGCCAATAGTATTTCACTTGGATTTGGCAGATTGAATTGAAGCAAATGAATAGGTACTTCTTGTGGTACTCATTTATATGATACGTGTTTGTCCTAGTTTGTCTTGGTTTGCTTACAAATGAGATATTGTGAGTTAAGGAATACTCATCAGCCAGTCGGGCGGCTGCATGTAAATTATCAACTTGCATTTCATTAAGAGATCATTTAAGGTCAGGATGGATACAACGTTAAACTCTTCAACAAGCATCAGCTGGTGTGGGTTGTCATGATTTCTTTGCAGAGCATCAACTGTTAAATACCTGAATAGGCTTTATGGGGTGGGGTTTGGGGTGCAAATCCCCACATTTTTTGTCAACATTTACCCCAAGGAAAATAAACCGAAGATCAAAAATAGAAAAGTAGTTAGCATTACTGCAAGAGTTATTCCCCTTACGGATTAAAACCAAGCTATGAGCCATTTCATTTAGTAAATTATGGTAAAAATAGCTATTAAAACCCACATAAGATTCTATTGCTTTGTTTGGGTACTTGCGGTTTACCTGTTCAGAACAAAATTTGTTGACATACACTACATATAAGTATTTAAATACAGACAAGAGATAAGATCATGCCTTTAATAATTTGCAGTATCATTTATTTGCAAGGGGAATCACTTTTACAGTCATACTATCTCACATCTTTCTTGATATTCGAGTTATTCCCCTTAACGCGAATCCTTTTCGGGTTATTCTTTTTGTGAAATGGTGGAAAAAAGTGGATTGTTTATTGATACATGAAATGACTTAATAGTTAGCATTGGTGTCTAATTTGCTTTCCCTAACTCTTACATCCGTATACGAGCTTGTCTTTCGTGTTCTTTTACTTCTAGTTGTAACATTTTATTCTACTTCTTGTTGTTGTTGTAAACTTTTTTTAACATTATTTCTCTTTGTATTTTCTTTTCTTTTTACTGTTGATTTTTTTTTTCTAATTGCTTCTATCTGCAGTTTAAACTTAAATCTAATCGGTGTTTTTCAAGTAACAACAAAATGTCTTCTTCAAATACTTTTACGACAAAATCATTAATCGCATTATTACTGCTTTCTTGTGTATGCATATCTGGTTTCAACCCAGACATACTATTATGAGATGCTGGTTAAAGCAAATGAGAATTCTTGACCAAAAGAAAATCCTCCTAAGTAGTCATATTTAAAAACTTATCAACGTTGAATGCCATTTCAACTTTCTGCTCTTTTATAATTCAGAAGCATTCAAATGTTAAATCATAACTGTAATTTCGAAGGAAAATAATAAAAACCTCAATATAAATATGTGTCTCTCTCCATATCTTCTCTCTCACCGGCTCTGGTATTCGCGGATGTTGTTGTTCCTTTTTAATATATTGTTATATATATATTGCATTTAACAATGTGTTGTTGCAACAGACCATTTATAAATGTAGTTGAGTTTGACTGTCAACTTAGCGGGTCTAGGTTTTCCCAATATATTCCCATACTTATGAATAATGCCTGAAATTTACACAGCCATTTTGTTCAGAAGAATCTCAGGCAAAGTCGAATGATGACTGCGCGATTAGCTACTTTAATAAATAGACATGTTCTTCAAACCGGTCAAGAAAATTGCAAATATAAAATCAAAACATCAGTTATATCAATAAGCGTATTATAAAAAAAAATCTATTGGAATGGAACTTTACTAGCTCAGATATATGTGATCGATTAAAAATTCACATATTTCTAAATATGAAACTTCCAACAGAATAGAATACGAGTATACAAATTTAAATACATGGCATATTCACAAACACGCAATTTCACTTATCGATCAATGTGACCAAAGTTTGTTAGAACTGCCACAAATGCTTCGCTCATAAAGCCTGTGAAATATGTACATTAAAATGATGCAAAGGATAGAAATTGTGCAGTTGTTAAAAACATTCATATTAAACAAAAAATAGTAATCAATGTTATTTCTTCAATTTCTTTAGGTTATAGCTTATAACATAAACAATACATTTATTGATTCTGCTAACTATCTGGATTATCAAAAACATTTTCATAATGACAAGCTAATTTATTTAGAATATATTAATGGCTGAACCTCATTTTTGTCCTAAAGTTCCTCGTTTATAGAATTCCCCCTACATTTTAAAATAGAAGCGCACATACTATCTAATCACTCGTCTTTTAACTGTCTCCATGTTCATTCATACTGACTACCTACACTGATGCTGAAGTACAGAAATTAAAAGAAATGAATTAAGCAATACACTTAAAATCTTATTCGGGTAAAATCAAGGAAAGTTGGTCATAATTCTTAAAATGATAAACTATACATGTATATTTTACACAGGTATTACAGAACGAGACCGAATGTATAGGTTGTACTATTTACAAACTATCGTATCAATGTATGACTATGTGTTTACACTTACAACTAGCAACACAGCTCAGGAGTTAGCTACAGAACTACTTTGCAATGTGTCATTTTAACATTTTCAATATTTAACCTCTATAAAAAAGAAGCATGTTAACATGATAAATTATATGACATATTGCGGGATAAGTCTGAACATTTTTACTCCAGTAGAATATCCGTCCCTGTTACTTTTCCACCCCATTTTCAGTGAACATATTTCACCAGTAGTGTTTCCCGATTGAGTTCGGCACATTCCGAAGTAGATGTCAATGAAATACACCAGCGGAAATTGTCACGATTTTTGTAAACACATCGGAGTAAAGAAAACAAATTCCAGTCGTCTGCTTCTGTTAACAATGTCGTCCGTTTTGCCGTATATGTTAGGTATTGAGTGGTCATGCACAGCAAGGAGGGTAAGGGAAGACTGGCGTGTCATAAGACACGTATTTGATGGCCTCATCTACAAATTGGAGATACAGTCACTTGAAACCCATAACCTTAGATTTACTAACGCAATAACGGAAAACTACCCACTAAGAGCTCAAAGAATATTTTACCAAGATTGTATGAGAAAGCACGATTTAGTCTTTACTCGGGTTTGTTCCATAAGATGACATTTAAACTGAATGACCATTCTTTCTATATACCAGAAAACTTGACACAGATGTCAATTACTTAAAGCGGTTTAAATATGTAAGCAAAAAACTTATCAATAGCTTGAAAAATAAGACCAGAGAAAAAAAAACAGACCGTCAAATGGGATTAGCTGTACATAAACTTGAAAGTTGAGATACCTTATATTATAGTGCATTGTCTATTATGCATCCTTCTATATATTTCCTTCGCGAATTTTAGTTAGATGCTAAAACATGATTTGCTTGATTATTAATATATTCGCAAAGGAAATAGTGTTTTATACAAACAAAGGATAATGATATTAATTTACAGTACAGCTCCAGTGACAATTTAACACATGAAAATTACCGAAGAATGTTTCATTTGATATAAAATTACCAAACCACATTTGTATAAGATAAACAAGGCTTCAGAAGTATGAAGAAATACCGTTTTATTACACATCACATAAATATGGCATTGTCAGTAATACAATAAAACTTTCTAGGTCTTATAAATGATATGGGTCAATGGCTACTCAATTCAGAATGACACCAACAACTGTTTTTTTCTTATACAATGGATACTGAAAGCCAGTTATAAACAAGGTTTCAGTTGATATATTGTTCAGCTTGGTTCTTTTCTTAACTATTTCTTTGCGTCAGTTCAAACAAAATCTGGCCAGAACAATTCTCAAGTTATCACCAGGCTCGTGACTTATTCCTAAATTGACAGAATTATAAACGTGATGAAAGACAGAGAATTCCAGGCAGTTAACACTGTGCTAACATGGTGATGCGCGATTGGTGACTACACTGAAGCGAAATGATGATGGATATAAGTTTGGAGAAGGGAAAAGGTAGGGTTCCATAGCTTTGGTAACCTAATTTGCTAAGCTGACTGATAGCAAGGGGAGGAAATACAGCAAAATGACTTACAATGAAACTGACGAGGCACACCAAGTCATCGACGCAGAAAATAATATTAGCAACCACGAGTATGAATCTGGAGATGAATTTTATACTAGCAATCCAGAATGCCCCAATTTCTTCCCAAGAGCATTACCCGCTTTCTCAACTGATAGCGAGCCACTGCATGCAGCTACTCTACTGGGTATTCCTACTAATTTTGGTTTCCTATAAAATTGTCAAAAAGGTGGGTTAAGCCGTAGATACACAAATCAATGAGAATGGGTTTTTATTACAGTACTATTACGTCATAGACATGAAAACAGTTTTACACCTATTTGAAGCCCTCGGTTGATGTGCATGAGGTATGAAGCACCAGCTTGGTACCAGCAAAATGAAACCATCAGGCAAGCTGAAGCAAGAACTTTCCACTCCTTTTCATCAATCTTATTTGTCGTTAACTGATCACTCTTTCCAGGGGATGTCAAAAAAAGCGAGAAAAACAGTGCAAGCTTGCATTTGGTTATTGGTAACACCTCAAACAACAACAACACTCTCAATATGTATTCCAAATAAACAGTATCGGTTCACTCGATATAACATTAATTTTAAACTGTGATAAAAATAGTTCAGAAAAGAAAAGAATATGCAATATCCTAAGCCGATTTTTTTAAAATAATCCAATAGTATGCGGGATGAAAATGGGGAAACAACTAAAAAAATGCGTAAATTGCTGTGCGCATATATGCACCTTATTAAGTAACCCTTTGTTGTGGAATGTGTAAGAATGGAAATAGAGTCTTCTTTGTGGTCATGTTTGTGTTCCTCGGTTTCTCAACAATAACAAAATTTATTCATAATGATTTTAAACTTTGGCATTTGGTCCGTTTTTGTGTATATGTAAATAATACAAATACCTGTAAAGACATTCATTGTATGATGAGCAGTCACTTGGACAGATGTAATTAGCTCCTACATAGTCATAAACGCTGTTGTCATCTAGAATTCCGCATTCATTTACATGGTAATGAAGAATAGCGTGAGGAATAAAAATGCTATAAACTTATAAGTTGCATCGATTGCTCCATACTTGTTAAGCAGTCGTTCCCCATTAGGATTACAAGCAGGATCATTTGCCCATTCTGAAAATTAGATTTTAAAGTGACATTTGTTCTCTATATGTAATTTACAATAGTTTTGTATCTCTATAATAATTTTGAAATGTCCAGTGTGTTAGTAAAACGCCAACTGATCACATTTTATTAGAATGTACTCACTAGTTTATGTTCTGGTTTATAGTAAGGGTGTACTTTGGTGGATTGACGTAACAAGGCACACGCGCAACAAGGAAGACTAAAGTTATCTACATAAAAACAACATAAAAATTGAAATTAAACAGCAGTTATACCATCTACAAGTGAGACAAATTGAATTTAAAATAAAGATTCTTACTGAATGATCTGCTGTTGAGATGAAGTTGTACTATGAATAAGAGTGCAGTCTCCCAAATTTAGTTATGTCAAACCTTATATGTGACAACTGGAACTGCAAGAGACCATTTTTCGAATGCAATGCAATTGTTATCCCTGTTGCAAGTCTGTTTTTTCTAAGAGTTAGTTATTTTTTTTTCTTTTTGAGAAATGAAATAGAAATATCATGGTTTACAAGAACAGACCTAACACAATTGAAGTAACAATTATATCAACGTTGAATGTCCGACTCAGCATAATAAGCAAATATAAACTTACTCACTTCATTTATAGGATGACCATGGTGACAGCCTTCGTGTGTGAGGCTAACAAAATCCTTCGTCGGTACTCAAACTGATTGCCTTCTTCATCGATACTGCAAAGTATTTGACCCAATATAACTTTATAATCAGCATGACCTAGTTTTACTTCAACCTTAAATATAGCTGCAATCATTTAAATGGATTTAAAATCAATTTACAGTGAACACCACAAATCATTGATATAATCACTGGACTTTCTACACTTTAAACTGCTATTTCTAACATGCAAAATTCTCGCTTTTTCAAAGCATGAGACAATAATGCTGGTAATTTGAACATACAAGCTATTTAACCTGAGGTCGACCGCATTTTTTATATAGGATCATAATTCTTGTCCTTGAAACAATATTACTTTTAGAAGAATTTACATAAAATTAAGACAACAAGGTTATGTTAAAGTAATGCAAGTGAGGTCACTGTTTATCATTATTAAACATATAAGCCTGATAACAGTTGGATGTTAACCTAAAACTCAATAGCATTAAACTTGTTTTGAAGATGTAATAAATTATACCAGACAATTTAATCCATTTTGCAAAGTAAACTAAGAATACCATATTTGAAAGATAGATTTCATTGCCTGCTGATTTAAGTTCTCAAAATTGCATGTCTGTTGCTTTTCATATGTTGTACAAACATATTCATACACTCTACGTTTCTTTGTTATACAGCCCAGCAGATTGTGTTCAACATAATGGTATACATAGCTGAAATATATCTGGTTACTGCTTAACATTTAGCTCAATAGTTCTGAATATGCAATTAAACAAATATTGTCTGACAATGTCAACAGTGTTTTAAGAGCAATATCATGTACCGTCATACATATCATATTAGATTATGATATTATACAAAAATATTTAGGGTTATCATAGGGACAATTTTGTCATAACCTTTTAGAAAATGAGGAAACCGTTTTCTCCTGTATGATAGAAATTCCACCACATCCCTTTTGTAATCAATCTTTATTGTAGGTTGTAGAAAGAAGTTTCCTTTATTGGTGCATTTTTGATCATCCATACTACGTAGCCATGACAAAATCGTTAGAGAAATGTTATTAATTACTATAGTTCCCGTTGCGAATTCCTCACACAAACCAATCCTTTTACTCTTGCTTCCGTTTTAACCATGTTAACATCACCGAAATTTACCAACAACTATTTTGTTGAATAATTTTTTAGAAATTAAAACAGTTAAAAAGAAGGCAAGCAATGTGCATGAAAAGGTGTAGAGATTGCAATAATTAATCTATTTCCATATAGGTTAACCGTTCTTACTAAATAGATAGAACAATATCCACCTGTTATTAAAATAGCCGGGGTGGAATGTCTCAATTCGGGAAAGGACTACAAATTGTATTCCTACTCACAAATGGAACCACTAGTGTGTATATCATTTCTGTAAAAGAACAAAATGCTACTTTAATCAAACAAATAATAGATAGTTAGCTATGTTTAAATAGTAGGGATAAATAGAAGTAGAATGTCTCTTGTCCTGCGTCAAGTGTCGCGTCTGTCATCATTAATTGTTATTCCCCGAAGCCGAAAAATGTTTTAAATCTTTTCAGCTCCCGCACGAACGGGACTGAAATTTGTTAAAAATCATTAAGTCATGGTCACCATGGGCTTGGTAATTTTCCCAAATGGCTATATAGGACAATTTAGAATGACGTATTGTCAAAAACTATAAAGGCTAGAAACTTGCTATCTGACATACATGTTCATTGGGTGTTCCTGTGAACAGATTGTCAATAGGATTTTGATCCATCCAAACACATTTCCACATATGCTTATATAGGACAATTTTGAAAATTTTCTTGTCAAACGCTAGAACAGCTAGAACATGGGTATATAGTATTTATATTTCGTGTGCATTCCTGTGACAAGATTGTTTAATTTGATCCTTCAAAAACATGATATTTAGGGCGTGGACGTTTTGCATATATGGCTCTATAAGAAACTTTAAATAATCTTGCCAAAACGACATGTTCCCTGGGTCGCCTGCATCAAAATTGTTCAAAGAAATTCGATCTGCCTAAATACCATGGCCACCATTGGCGTGGCAATTGGCCATAATTGGCTATATAGTAAAGGTTTGAAACTTTTCTTGTTGAAATGAGGTATGCATGTTTCCTGTATCAAGGTTGTTAAAAATGTAGATCCATATGGACATAAAGCAGCAAGTGTTTTGACCATTTTTCATATATGGCGAAATATGACAAGTTCTGTAAATCTCCCTGCCAACAACTACAATACATAGAGCGTTGATATCTACATTTTTCTTGGGTCCCTGTATCAAGATGGTTTGAAGAATTTAAGACTATATGAATGATTGCCAGGATTGTGGTCATTTTCCATATATGTTCAGTAGAAGAAAACATGAGAATCTTCTTGTTAGAACCCAAAAGAGCTAGCGCATTCCTATTCCGTATACCTCTTCCTTGGGTGGCCCAGTATAAAGATTATTTAAAGAATTTAGATGGGTAAATTTAAAATGGCTGCCAGGGACGTGGCCATATTAAATATTTGGTTAAAGATAACATTTTGATATTCTTCTTGTCAGAGACTACAAGAGCTTGAATATTGACATTTGTTATACATGTTCCCTAGGGTTTTTTTTAAATTATACAAAAAGATTTGACTTTGTACTTCTTCTTGTCGGAAATCTCTAGACCAAGCGCCTTGATATTTACTATTTTGTTCTTTGTGTTTCAAAAAACATGCCAGCTAAGGGCGTGGTCATTTTCCATGTATAGCTATATAGAAATTTTTAAAATCTTCTGGCAAAATCTACGAGATGTAGATTTGGTATATATGTTCAATGGGTGGTTTTGTATCAAGACTGTTAAAAGCAATTTGATCGATAAAAACATGGCAGCTAGTGGCGCTGCCATTTTCTAGTTTTTGGTTTTATTGAAAAATTTTAAAATATTTTTGTCAAAAACAACTACAGCTATCGGCTTGATATTTGGTTTATGTATGCATTTGGTGGACATGTCAAGATTGTTCAAAGAATATATATTTGTCAAAAACAAGATTACAGGGGGCGTAGACATTTCCATGTATGGTTATTTAAGGTAAATTTGAAAGTCTTCTTGTCAGAAACTACAAAAGCTACGACCTTGATATAAGATAAAAATCTACGTTGCGTGGCCATGTATCAAGGCTGTCAAAGAAGTTTGATTCGTCAAAAAAAGACTCACAGGAATGTGGCTATTTTTCCTATACGACTATGTAGTTCAATTTTAAAAAAATCACAATGTTAAAAACTAAGACATACTGAGCTATAATATTTAGTATGCATGTTTCTTAGGTGATCTGGTGTCAAGATCGATAAAATAGTTTTGATCCATCAAACAGGATTGCAAGGGGAAGGGCCATTTTCCATATACGGTTATGTTTGAAAATCTAAAAACATGTCAAAAACTAGAGCCTAGATATTTGGTTTACTGTACTGGTGGTGGTCTAGTACAAAGATTGGTAACGAATTTTGGAACTGGCGATTATCCAAACATTGTTATATAGGATCTTTTAAAAGAAAATATTCTAGTAAGCTTACGCATTGATACTTCCATATGTGTCCAAAATCTTGAAAATATTATTGTCAGAAATCACAAGAGTTCGTGTCTTGATATTTAGTATTTAACTTCCATGGATGGCCCTATATCAAATTTATTCAAAAAGTTTAGATCTTCCAAAGAATACGGCTGCCAGGAGCCAAACGGTTTAAGATATGGCTACATAAGAATAAATAGAACGTATTTTGTCAGAAAACAAAAGAGCTACAGCCTTTAGTTTGGGTATATATGGATGGCTATGTATTACGATTGCTCAAATAATTTTAATCCATAAAAAACATGACCGGCAAGGGTGTGGTCATTTCCCATATACAGACAGGAAGAATAAGATGGAGCTGACTGTCCAAATGTTGCTTGTGTATAGGCATTTATATGCTTCTGGTCCAATTTAAACATCGCTGATATTACCTGCTAATTTTGTGCCAATATCTATGACACTCAGGTGAGGTAAGGTCATAACACCACAGAAATTCCTTTTACCTGTTTTTGTCCTGCCCAGCTATGTGTCCGACGTGACTTGGAGCTGAACAAAACAGATATTATATTAAAGAAAATAAATTCAAATGTCAGTAAAAAAAACTATAAAAAGCTGAAAATTAATACCAACAAGCAATATCTATAACAAATACTTGGTAAATCCCTTATTACTAAGTACAATGAAAAACCATGGTGATTTGCTGGTGGTCATAGACAGAGCAAAGAAAATAGTAGCGTTAATAATAAGCGCACAAATTGAGACATAAAAACCCACATACCCTCATTGTGCACATATATTGGGGCACAAAACAAATATCAATAACTTTCGGACAGATAGCTAAAGGAATGTAGATAAAACCTTAATTGTGGAATTTAATATTTTAAGACAAGTTGTTCTAAAAACACACATATGTTCGCAAAGTATTTTGTTGATTTGACACTGCAATTTTTTTATATGTTGATAACACTGTTTGCATACCTCACTTAAAATCCGCTCATTAGAAAGTAATGTTAGGCTCCCCAGTCGCTCCATTTTGCCGACTGACCATTCCAAGGCAGTAACCGTTGGGTTTACTCTTTTTTGTTAAATGACTCATCACAAATTTCTTCTTACTTTAACATTAAGCTTTCATTTCATTACCTTTGCCGTGTGCCTTTTTAAATATCCCTGTGATTATAAGAAAGTGTCATATTACTTGTGCAGTATGGCGGTTATAAAAAATCTCCCCGTGGATGTAACCTATGTTGTCATTTAATTCATTCTATAAGGATTGTTACGTATATTTCCTTTGATGGACAATGGACTTAGGTTTCTCAAGACTATCTTCACATTAAGATGCTACATCCATTTACACTCTCTGGTCACTTTTTCAATGACATCACTACTTTTGGCATAACTTATGAAAGAAAACGTCAGTGCTTGGACATTTTTTATTCAAATAAATCGGTTTTCTTTTCATCTTGCATTTGGGAAATTCCTCCGGAAGCTCTGTACAACCGGTTTCATCACCCCAGCCGGTCCGTTTGCTGACCGACAATACCAAGGCGGTTACTGTAGGGTTAAATGACTCATTACAGATTTGTTCTAACAGTTGCATTGTATCTGAAAATCTCAGTCCTCTGCCTTTTCAAATGCTGGAATATATTGCAATGCTCATAGGACTTTGTCATTTATTCTTATTGGACAAAAATTAAAATATGTATACACTTTGCACTGTAAATGCCACAGTAAACAGTAGTATTTTTACCGACATGAAGATACCTCCTGACATAAATAATGTGTATTTTAATAATTAAAGTGGTGTGTGCGGCCTCTCAATTAAATATGTCATTGTAGTGGGTCATTCCAGTGATGGTTGTGCATACAGAACAATGTAAGAAAACAAATAATGTGAAAGAAAATAATGGATGATAATGACTGATACGCGATCAGCAAACAAGTACTATTACTGCGTAATAAATGAAGGGAATATCATACTTGCAATAAACTGATAACATTCCATGGGTCTGCGCTTCAAGTCCCTATTCCAGGGTACATCTAAATGATTATTGTCTTTCTTTTTTCAGTTTTAACCGTGTTTTGGATCATGATAAGTAATTGACTGTCAATGTCGAAACCAATTACCGTGCGAAAGACACAACGACACCGTGTTATAGGAACATTCACGAAGGTCATTGGAAGGTTAAAAAAAACTGAAGTAGATGTCTTTCCAAAATTATCAAGACCAACATGAGTATTCGATGCCCGGTAATGACGCTGAAGTTGTTAGCGTATCCGAGCAAAGGATTATACGTGGCCGAGATGCAGTGAGTATAACATAAGACAATGACCCATCTATGTTTACCCCCACCGTACAAGGGAACACCATTCTGTTTGGTCCTATGCTATAACGGCAGCTTAATATGCCTTTTTTCCATGAGTTAGATTGCAGTCAGAGTATTTTTTAGTGTTGTCTGCAATCATCATACTCATGTATTGATTAGATATATCATCGCTTATTCCATATATTAGTCGAAAGATATGGGTATAAATATGAATGTAAATTTGAACTCTAATGCCTATCGCCATTTTTTTCGTAATTTATTTTTTTCGTTTACATCCGGTTCGCATAATATGTTAAATTCTTAAATTCAAAGTAATTGTAACACACTGTTTAACTGCAACACACAGTCCTGTTTTGGCCAAGAAAGGCTCGAATTTAACTGTGAAGTCGAACAATTGTCACCGATTTACTGTTGTCCTTATAAATCACCATGAAGGTACATGCATAATTATTTAGCAAAGTTAACGTGTTTTATTTAACAGTAAGTGTTTATTATGATTATCTGTTAATTTATTAGCATTTAATAATCTAATAAGGTCAACTAACACATGCATTTCATCGAGTAGAATAGTGAAAAATAATTCAATCAGTTTATTAAACAATTCACAAATAAGAGGCAAAAGTGATAGGCCATACATAAAAAAAAAGTTTAAACAGACAAAGACAACAATGATTTGAGAGATTGTTACGTCAAATAAGCAACAACAAGAAAACCAGCAACAACATTTTCCACACAATATTTATGTTCACCAGACAATTTTAAACACAAAACTAAAAGATGTACTTTAAAAGCCATACACTTTATCAAAGTAATAGCTTTATAAAGTCTTTGTCAAATCTAATAAATAAAATAAATCTCTGGAAAAAGTCCAATACTCACTTTACAATCCCTGATAAATTTAATTTCCAATATAATGTAAATAGTATTATTTATTGCAGTTTATTCACAAGGAATTTCAATATAATAGTTCGATACCTTTGCATAAGACCGGATCGGTTAATGCTATGATAATGAACTAACTAATTTCTCTTTACGTAAAGTAAGATGTACTTCTGACCCGGACTTCTTGGTCAACAATGGTCGTCATATGATAAATTGTAGCACTTATCTAGGTAGTTAATATTTGTACTTATCAAAGTAGCATATAATTGTTGCCAGTGAGAGACCATGAAAACGAATAACTGTTTATATACATTAATATTAAGTTCTAAATGACTTCTCAAAGTGAAAATAGAAAAAATAACAAGGTCCTATGAGTGTAGCAATAACAAACATTAAAATCCGAAAAGTAACAACATAGAGCTGTTTATATTATCAGTTAAATGTAAACGTTACAAACCCTTGAGATGAGACAGTAATTAAAATAGGACAAACTCAACAGCTGCCGCCTTGGAACGAAGAGTTAGCAACTTAACTTAAACTAGATCATGGGCAGCTGGATACAGACTTTCAGCCTTTTCTTTGATCTCACATATATACATACATAGACAGTTTTTTTTTAAATTTGAACTACTGCCTTTTTGAACGCTTACTACATTTTTCTTCTTTTATTTTACATGAATTATATTCTAGTTAAAGCAAGGAATATTTCTTTTATGACCTTACAGAAGGAATTCTGATTTCTGTTTTTCAAAAAAAAATATTTGAGATAAATTTCATGATACGATTCAATACACATACTTTGATATTGCAAAGAAAAGTATATTATTTCTAAATATTTTGTTCCTGTATCCCTCAATCATCTATATGAACAACTATTCTTCAACAATATAATCAATACCTAACAACTTCGTTAGAGAGACGAGCCTTTGGTTTGAGGATTATGGTAGCGGCCTCGCACAGATTTAAGTTTTTATCGAGATTATGTAAAACTTTACTTTGTTATGGCTGTCGGTTGTTAGATGCAAAACTCTAATTCGATGTCTTTGGTTATTGTAAGGAAATAAAAAGCTTATTAAACCTAGCCATTCTGTAATAATGGTAAAAATATAAGCTCCTAAATACGAAAGTGATGGCTACTTTTATACTTTATTTAATGCACGATCACATTATAACTATTGTTCTCACATAGTGATGTAGTATTGTTTTTTAGTTTGTAACGTGTTAGACTTAGCTTATCAATATTGCTAATTCTGGCTTTAATTTTGTTTATACTGATTTAAGCACTGAGTGTACATCAAACATAAATCTTTCGTGTTGCCCTAGAGTTTTAAAGTGAATCTTTAGTGAAAACAAGTGCTTTTCGTTCTCATAAAGTTCTTTTAATTAAATATTTACTGATTATTACGATTTTTATTATTAACAAGCTTTGCTGCGAAGCCCTTTCCCAGAGCGATACATATATTCGGCGTCTGTGTTAGTAGTATCTTTCACAACGGTTTATAAATCGCTTGCTTTGAAAACAAACCATGCTATTTTTTTCATAGATACTATTTTTTATGTTCCAGCAACCACTTCATCTGGACTATTTGCAGTTACTGTCATGCAGTGTAAACTTGTTTAAGTACACACTTATCTGTATCCTCGAACGTATGCAGCCTCTCAATGTGCATGCATTAAAGCCACTTTGTGTATTGTTATGAAATGTTGTTCTTAGCGCTCCGTATTGTTATGAAATGTTGTTACTAGGGCTCTGTATCAGTCAGAATCATCGATATGATATGTGTATCAATACATAAATAATCGATATTTGATATATCATGTTTCAAAACAAACATGTAAGTGCTTATTACTGTTTTTTCTTGTGTTTACAAATTAATCCACTATTGCCAGTAGTATAATATATACAGCCCTTCTACTATAACATGCTGTTCAGATTGGTCAAGTTTATACGAATGTTTCCTTTAACATTAAAAAATCATGCTATCTATAGCATATATATGATACAATTAATAAATACTTTTTAGCGGTAAATGTGTTCCCTGTTATCAAAATATTCATGTCCTAATGATGAGTCCTGAGCATTCAGATAATATTCTGGTTTAAAAAAGGCGATCTGTATTGATGCCATCAACTGTGCTCGTGATTTTACATTTCTTATGCTTTCATTTTCATCATCACCTAAGAAATGTTCCAGGTCTTGGTTTTATTATTAAGATTAGCAAATAGGATGATGCATTACATGTCATTTCTTTTCAAAATGTATAATGTCATAACACCAACATCCCAAATGACAATTTCTTCATTCATCTAAAATGAGACCAGCAACGCTTTAAATAGTTTCACAGTCAGGCTTGTATTAAGCAGCCAACCAAGGGACTGCCTAAATTTCACTGCTTAGAACTAGTTAGCTGCTTAAGATAAAAAAAAAAGACATTATTGATTGTTTGCCTATTACTGTGAGCATGTATAGTTACCAATAAGTATTACATGTACTTAAATAGTATATATACTGGAAAGTAATGTTCAAATAAATATTTACCACAATTATAACTGCTTTTTGAAATGTCAACGTATGATTCAGAATATTATAAGTTTCTCTCTAAATCAAAGAAACTTTGCTCAATTATTAGTAGTCTGATCATGTAGGTACAAAGCATATCATTTTAAATTAGGCACATCAAATTTATACTAAGTGTACCAACATATTCGTCAAATTGTAGTTCGACAAATTACCGAAAAGTGTACATACATTCGGACAGCCATGTTCTGGAGTGAATCGTGAACCGATTCCTGAATAGAGAACCGCGGTATTCCGTCGCACGGTATATCGTTACACCCCCTACCTGCCAAATAACATTTTCCCGAGATCAATTCGAATCCGCCTTTTGGAAAAGGATTAGTGTCTGGTCTATTTTCTTTTTAGTATTCGTGATGTGCCCAATTATGATAAATTTAATTCTTCATCGTGGCTTACCCAACGCCTAGCAACAATCTTCGACGTCTTATATGTATGACCTATATCAGAATATTCAGATAAAAGAGTAGTCTGACAGTAGAGTAGTCGCTAATATCATTGTATTTATTCTCTGCATTATACGATTTTTGTTTTAAATTGTTTAGTATGTTGCTTGAATATTTCACTTTTATATCAAGGAAAATATAAATAGTGCTAGAAAACATAGTGTCGACCACAGGGAGACAAAGAAAGGGAAGGGGGGTAATTTTGTTGTACAAGCGATAAAAGCATGCAACTCTTCAACACTATTCTTTGTTAATTATGCGATTTCAATAGTCTTTAACTTGGACTTTCTCTTTCTATGTATACTGTCTAGTCACTGGTTTATATTTTTTAGAAGAAAACATACTTGCCGTAATATTTGTTTGGTGAAGTTCAAAGTTTAATATTTGTTTGCGTATAATATAACCTTGTCATTTCCAAATCTTAATTATACCGTTTATTTTACTGTATATTTGTAGCAAGTCGGCGTTAGTGCGATAAAACCGCAATTAGCTCTAAATAAACATCCGTATTGGGATCGCCCGACCTCTCCATGCCAGCCTATTCAGCCATATCCATATAAAACAAATGGACTTCCAGAGCAGACAGCTAACGTTTTGATGGGCATCTGTTCTTCTCCAAAAGAGGAGGGATATCATGTTGAAATGCAGGAACTTGCTATAAGCGGCGGTCAGTTGAAAGCTTTAATTGAAATGTATCACAGTTGATAAATCTTACTTACGTCAATTTTTTACAAGAAGATGTGATTATCTTTTTTATTTTCTAACTACATTGTTAATGCAACAAATACTTACTGAAGTTAACGTTAGCAGGCTACACACTTGCCTTATATAAGTATTTCATTGGTTTATGTTTTATTAAACAGCCCTAAAGAATTAGCATACAACTGTTCCTAAAGGCATAACATATATTACAGATACAATGTTTAAAATAGATTATTACACAAATGTTTTGAGACAGATTTTAAGATATATTAATGTTTTATTAGTATTTTATCTATTTCAGAGTTCAATAGAAAGGACAAGTTGCGATTCAGCATCCGAGAACAAAGTTTCGCCACAGGCCCAAATAGTGAGCGTTCAATAAATATATACTAGTCGTTATTATAAAGTTGATATGACTGTCGTGTGAAGGCCGAACAATGTTCAGTTATTCTTGAATTTTGAAACAATCACACGAGGACTTAAAAAATATATACTTCCAATATTTAATTACATTGAATACATTGTAACAAATGCCATTTCCCCTGTATTACCAAACGAGTTAAGGGCTGCAGTGAAAAAATACTAATCTATGTGTATATGGCGATCTTACTCTATCTTTTATAGCCAAACGTCCCTGATATATAATGGTATTCACTATATCAGAAGTACATCAGCTATAGAAAGATAAATTAGAAGGTTAGTCAATACATACATATTACATTGTATCAATGTATGAGCCACCTGAAAGTGTTTAAATTTCTAATATAGTCAAAACGTAATGCATAATTAAAAAAAAGTCATTTAAACACAATTGGCTGTCAATACTGCTTGTTAGTAGTTTTAAATGAGAATATAATTTTGAATGAATCAAAGTCTTGTTTAAACAAGCCTAGTTGAGTTAAATACGGAATTATCAGTTATGTCTTTACATTTGGTTTGCATTTACCACATCAATTTTTATTGAAAAAGTAGGTTACCAGCAAGTTTTGGATAAGCTGTGTTCAATCAAAAACTTGATTTTAAAATCAAATAAACAGTTTTGTCATGTGACTTATCGTTATATTAACCGCATGCTTAATATTTTTATTATGGTTTATACTTTCTTGAATATCCGTTTGAATTTTATCATTTTGCCGAAACAGGTTTGTATTAAAGTTTGAGATAAAGGATAGCTAGCTTAATCCTTTACTGTTTCTTCATTTATTTTTACAGAAACCACATGATATTTTCAGCTTCTGTCGACCGGTTTTATTGAGTGATGTTTTGTCGTCATTTCTGTTCATGAATGTGGCTATTCGACAAATCTTGTCGACTGTTTGAATACACAGTACCGAACATATAGCTTATAATTTCTACGTTCAACTTTTACCATTCTTAAAGTAAAGGGGTGTGCAATTTCTCTTCATTAATTTGATTAATATACTAAGTACATTGAAAATTAATAGTTTTATTTAAATCGAAAAAGAAGGGAAAACAAATACATGTAATATGTTAGCTGCAGAGTTATTTTCATAGAACTATCAGTACAAACATCGCATATCTGACAGCAGTTTTCGCCAAATATATTCAGTACTTATATGACGTCATCTATCGCTTAATGACGTCCAGAATACAAGGGAAGTAAATCGAATACACCGTCATAGAATAAAACGACGCATTTCTACCACATTTTTTATTTTAGTCAAGTAAATGTGTTTGAATGAAATAAGATTGTGATTTGGCGTGATAAAACACATTAAAATAGATGGTGTTTTGTACGAGTCCTTTGAAATTATTCACCAAGGCATTTGGTCTTCATGATCTGATCTAAGGGAGACAACTTCTCTGGTTGTAATGTCTTTTGATCGCATCGTTCTTCATGTTCATGGTTCAAAGCCAGGTAACTTAATACATATAGTGTTTATGCGTGTTTATAATTGCAAATGTCGTATCTTTGTATGTGCTGTTGAGAGCCCAAACTGGTGACCATTTGTACAATGGTGTGTTCAGTTTGTTGTTTCCTTTAGCTTTAATTAAAAGATTTCTTAACAAATTTCTTGGCAGATGCGTTTGCGTTTGATGTAAGGTAATAATATGTCGAATGCTAAAAGAACCTATTCAAACAGTGTACTAAATAGTTCTTTGGAGAAGTATCATTATATTTACAAAATATATCTATTTTGTCTTGCTGCAATTTTCACTGTTAATCAATTACTTTTAAACATTTATTGTCAGGTTCTAATCTGAAAGAAAATTCTAGCTTTTTGCTTTTACGATGTCACACATATTATTATCAGAATCACTGTCCACCATAACGTACCTCTTTGTTTTCAATAAATGAATAAACTATTTCTCAAAACTAATTATGTCTAGCATCTTTTTTCCAAGATGTCAATTGAAATTGCCGATTTCAATCGATAATCAGACAGAAACAATGGTATTATAATATCCATGCTTTGTCTAAGGCTAGTTATTTGCTTTGCTTCTAAAATTGAGCTACTTCATTTAAGTAAAAGAAGAAAATGTATCATACATAGCAGTGTATCATACACAGCAGCTTATCATACACAACAGCCTTCTACGTTACAACATCTTCTGACGATACAACATCTTTTTTAAAACAATATTTACTTTTGAAATGGACTAACTCTTAAAGCCCAAAGGGAAATTTGTCCTGCGCTGCGCATGGCCTGTTTTCCGAGAACTATTATTCAGATCGGAAGCGCGATGTCTTTGGAAGAACAGGAACTAATGGACCTCATGGTCGAATACTTGGACATGGGGGCGATACGTTGACAAAATCTGGATGTGGTCGTAAATGAGAGCAACTACCTCCTGTCGGTAAAGTAAGGGTTGTGCGCACATTTTTCTGTTAATATAGAAAGTATGAAAAATAGGTAAAACCTGAGATTAATAAAGTGACTTTCTGTATAGCTTCAATTTGATAGGTAATTTACCAAATGGAAATGTTAATATTATAAGTGTGGACGTTTGTGTTTAGTCTGTACAGCGAATTACATTTCAGCGTTTAATGAGTTGTTTTGTGTGTTATGTCTTGTATGTGTTTTTGTCGCATTTGTATTTTCCCTGTACGCATTTCTGAGCATTTAGAAACTAGTGTAGCAGATGGTGAAATGTCATCCACAGACAAATAGAGACTATTGATATTTTTTAAAATTTTATGAGCCAAATTGCTGCTCCATTTTTTAAAAGACAATACTAAAACGACCCTAATTCTATGAATAATAATTCGACAGAAAAAAAGTCGTTTCATCTTATTGTAAGAAAACGAGAAATTAATAAACTATCAAAACAATTATGCAAAAATTAGACTGATGTAAAACAGGAGAAGAATACCAATCTTTAATTAGACAGAAACGACCAAGATAAGAAAAATGCCAGAAAATGTTAAAAGGAGGAAATAATGAAAGCTGGTTTTTGCATTAATTTTAAAGCAGTTAACAATACATTATCAGCATATTATATTACAGACGATGATATACTAAAGCTTAATGTTAGATATATAAGTAACGAATGACAGTTGACACCCATACTAACCTATACTTAAATATTAAAAGCACGTAAAGAACTTCATAATAATCGTATGGTGGTCGAGATGTTCAAATACTGGGCAAATGATTTGATGCAACACTGATATGCACGTTAAACAAAATCTTTCAAATGTAATATTTTCCACAGAAGTGGAGCAATAGCTACATGATATAATTGCACATAAAGGAGATATTAATGAGGTTGAAAATTGTATTAATTCTTTTCGTAAGCTGTTTACACGAATACTTAGTAACAGATTAAATCTATGGTCCGAGAATTATAGTATATATGTAGAGGCACAAGCTGGTTTTCGTAAAGGAATGGGCGCTTTGGACAATATCTTCGTACTACACTTTTTAAATACAAATATAAAGTTTCACGTTGCATTGGTAGATTTCAATAAAGCGATTGATTTTGATGACGCAGACGTTCTATGGTATAAACCTATTAAACATGGAGTGAGAGAGAACTTTTTAATTACATACAGCAGGATGGGGCAACTCCCCATACTGCCAGACATGTTCTAGATTGGCTGCATGCAACATTCGGGGACAAGCTCATTTCGTTCAAGACAGACAGAATCTGGCCACCCCACTCACCAGATCTGAGTCCATAAGACTTCTTTTATGGGGATATTTAAAAGACAAAGTATACACCCCAAGGCCACAAACCCTTGACGATCTGAAAGCAGCAATAAGGAGGGTTATGCGAGTGATCACGCCGGAAATTTGCAACAACATCATTGGCAATTTCCGCAGACGAATGAACGTCGTAATTGAGCAAAATGGACGTCACATTGAATATATCATGTAAATAAATAAGTAAGTGCTATGTACATGCATCTGTTTTTAATGGCATAATTTTGATACCAGTAAAAACGTAAAAGCCTGTATATTACTGTTGAATTACATATCAAATAGTACCCCCAAAATTGACAAAGTTAAACAAGTTCAAAATGGTAACAGATATTTTGGATCACCCTGTAAATACTTGTCTTTAAAAACAGCTCGTGTAAACGGCCAGCTTTGTGATTTAAGGAATTACTTTTATTTTGGTACATTTTATGCAGTATGAACGCACAAGAGAGAGCTGACAAACTGCATACTGCATAAACCGTACCAAAATAAGAGTCATTCCTTATATTTACAGTTTTCCCTTTCATTTCGTTACATTCACACGTTGATTATTCACAAAAAAACCTTTGCTTTTGTATTGAAAGGGGAAGCACCACGTCCAGTGTTTCCAAAGGCAATAACAGCTATTACTTCCCTTGACCGCTTCACAACCTAGTTCCGCGAAAACAACTAGTACGTTTCGAACATTGATCGTACAGCATTTGGAACATGAATATTTTAGTAACGTATTTCTTAATAGTTTATATGATTGAAAAAAAACGTATTTTTATGACATAAGTAGTGTCTCGTTCTTTTTTTTTTACTTTCCTCTGTTTTAAATTGCGTGTTAAAAGAAACCAGGACACTCTCGTGATAAGTTTGCAAAGGAAGTGTTTAAATTGTTATTTTCGAGCTCTATGAGTGATTTATTTACTTAAACACATATCATGTTACTTCATAGTTTGTGCCTACGACGTGTACATTCAATTGTATTCAGGATTTAATCCAATAGCGGATCCAGGATTTCAGAAGTGGGGATTTTATCCATTGAAGTTTTTAACAGCGGCGTACCTACAAACTTCGTACCTCGACCAACAAAAAGAGTAAAGAAATCGAAGAGATTAGGCGGATCCGCCTTTGATTGAAACGTTTTTGTTTGACTTTGGTCATTTTTTCTTTTCAAGTTGAATTAGGGAAAATACAAAGCGTATGTAAATATATAAGGAAGTTTGGCTAATTTATAATTAAATAAAAACATCGCAGTAATTTTTTCAGTTTTTCCGCCAGCTTTTTATTGTTGACTACTTCAAATTTGATAGCTTGCTGGTCATATGTCTCCTTGTGACTATCTGAAAAAGGTCCAGTATATAACAGGATAAGCCTTATTTACCATCATGTATATTTAAGATTTATTTTGCATGGTACATACATATTGCACATGTATTACTTTTTCAAATTGTACGGTTACATTTTAAATTATTTTTACACATTTTTCTTATTAGTATAACATTTGATATATTCATCTATTGCAGTATTTTATCAGAAAATATAGATCTATATATAGTTATACTTATATAAAATATAGTTCTACTTGTAGAACTACATCTACTGTACATTAATCTTCATTTTAGAAAAGAAACTGCACATTATTGCTTTTGTATTGACATATTTTGTAGGGGAAAGTGAAGAAACTAGTTACATGAACAAGGATTCAATGCATTTCTATAGCACAGTTTTGGCTACTTGCTTTAAAATCAAGTAGCACTTACTAATGTTAGAGTTTTATATCAAACAAACAGCTCACTGAAGAGTTTATAATGAAATGTTGAACAAAGCACCAGCAAGGTAAGTTTTTATTTTCACTTTCATACCCCAGAAAAAATGTGAGGGGAGGACTAGGGCCTAGTCTTTCATGTTTATATACACATGCAATACAGTATAATTTAGCTAACTATAAACTAGTCATATCTTTAGTTATCTTCAAACAAATTTTCTGCCCACTGAGGGTTCTTTTTTGTTGAGGAAGACTGGTTTTTTCCCTCAATCTTGTAAATTTTGTCTTCTTCGCAAGAACTGAAGCGTTTTCTGCTTGCGGCTGGACGTTTTGAAGATCATTGACAAATTCTGTGACTGTGTCAGTTTCGGCAGCCTGCGAAGTCTCGGGTTGATGTTGTGTTTTCAGTGGCAGAGCTAGATCTTGTGACATGTCCAACATTAGATGATTCTTGTTGTTCATTTCGATGATACAGGTCGGACACGTTTATAGTGGAGAAAAATGCAATTTCTCTGTCAGACAAATAGTCTAAAATTGGCTCCAATAGAAAATCCACCAAATTTAAATCGGGTTACTGGTCACTGACACTCGCCATGTTTGTTTACGTTTTTGACAGTTGCAGACGACGATCTCTCAACTTGCGCCTAATTTTATCTGTAGTATTTTTTATTTTTGTGAAGACAATTCGAAAATATTTGTAGACATGCCCACAGTCAACAACAACGTGCATTACTATGTTTAGACCAATAAGCCACGCCTCCGCACATTAATATAATAGTCGGCCAATCGTGTTCTCGTATGCAAATCTCTGAGGTCAAGAAAGTTCATGCGGTTTACGAAAAAGAACATTTTTGAATAGGGAAAATACATAGCGAATGTCAGTATAGTTATATAAAGGCTATGGGGTATATCAGGAAGAGAGTGACTCTCATAATCTTCATTTTCTATTTATACCAATTAATAAGAGAAAACTTTAGAACTAAATGGTTTTCAATGCAATACGATTGAAGGTTTACATCTTTATATATCTTCCCTACGCCGACACCGTTATTCTCGTTATGGAAAATAAGAAAGAAAGACCAAAGGGACTCGACAGTTTACATTAATATTGTGTAAGAGCAAAATTAACTGTTAATGTTAACAAAATGTTATGATTTTTCAGAAAGGAGAAAAGATACCGGACATAATATTTACATATGCAAACGAAAGACATTGTTACATCCTACAAATATCTTTGTGCAAGCAAAGAATTGTCAGGACAAGAATTAAAGGCTCTTTTCAATACGGAAGACACTGTTTTTTAAATTTAATAATATAGGTTTAAGTCATCGACTAGAAATGGTCGATAATTAAATATTACCAATTTTTAATTACAGGCAGAAGTTTGTGGGCATACTAGGGTCATTCTAATAGAACGAGTTCATTTGAAATGCAAGTAATATGGTTTTAGGAGTAAAAGGAAAAAAAATGATTTGTAAATGGGGAATTGGAAAGAACGCCATTAAATGGAATGGACAATGTATGCTTGATAAGGTACTGGTAA
Organism: Sinonovacula constricta; assembly: GCA_007844125.1. Lineage (NCBI taxonomy): Eukaryota > Metazoa > Mollusca > Bivalvia > Cardiida > Solecurtidae > Sinonovacula > Sinonovacula constricta. Next base: position 56,108,428 of record CM017564.1, on the reverse strand, counting down.
CAAATTATCAATGGCAAATCTTCTATATATATATAAACAAGAGTAATATGTATTAATAATGGGCATAGACCTGTTTATAAACACACCAAATTAGGCTAGACTTACTGAACAGATACTTATTAAATATTGATTCTGTGATGTTTGGCAAAATCAAGGAGTTGGCAATGAAAACAGTTTTGTGTCAATATTTAAACAGAGAACTAAATTTTCAGCATTACTGGTGGGCGAGAATTAACTCGTCGACCAAAGTAAGCACCTACAAAGTCCTAAGTTTAATTTCCAAACAAATTTGAATAAAGTAGATAATATTAAATTAAGAGAAGCACTTACGAAGCTTAGACGTTCATCTCATAGATTAAGTATAGAGACAAGGAGATGGCACAAACCTGATCCAGTTTCAATGGCGGAACTAACTTGTGCAACCTGCCTTTTTCTAAAAGACGAGTTTCAGTGTACTATTGTATGCAACTTGTATAATACAATCAGAGAACAGTAAATAAAACGATACATTTGGCAAGGAAAAGCAAACTTTATAGAACTGCTATAATCAGAAAACGAACATATCTTACATAAAATGGCACATTATTAATATTATATTTCTTTATTTTATTTATTTATTTAACCTTATAGACCACATAAGTATCGACCTAAATTAGAATGATTTAGTTAGTAAATTCTATTAATTGTTTGTGATTAATAACACGATGAAATCATATACAAAGTGTTAAGTTCAATGTATTAGTAATTATATAACAGCAATCTACAAATTATTCGTTGTATTTCCTACTTCTTGTCTGTTGGATTATTATTGGCATTATTGACTCTGTCTATTTTACTACTTATACTGATTTGCTTCTAGAAATAAAAGTATTATCTAATGAAAATAAAAATAACAGTGGTATGTATGTACGGTGGACTCCAGTGCAGGAGGTCGCAGATTCGAATCCTGCCGTAGAAGTATTATTTTTTCCCGTGCTAACAGTTTTTATAGCATTGAAATCTCGTGAAATCAAAGAAATAGTTTTTCACGACGAAATATTTTATGTATGCACATGTGTTCCATTCACTTCACAACTTATTTATGAGCATTCACTACTTTATAAGAGTCGCAGTGTCAGGAATAAAACTGAAAGTTTAGGCATGTTGGGGTCACAAGAAAAGAAGACAGTTGCTGATGTTGCAAGTTATTTTTCGAACGAGCGTAAATGACAAGACTTCAATGACGTACATTCTTCGCTCATCAGAAGCAACTGGAGTGACCCGCACTACTGTATGAAGGAACATAAGGAAACGGGTAGACTGATGCACAGAAGCGATCAGCCAAAGGACCAAACAAACCCCTAGACAACTTCGAGAAAACAGTCAACTTCTGATGGTTGTTGGAAAGTTCTCTTAACGCAGTAATAGCCTGGATTCTTAATTATATCATAACCGTTTTGATACTTTCCACCAACTGTAACGCCCACACTCGCCATCTCTTCCGAGCGTCCATTACGTTGAGCCGCAGACAAAGACATAGCCAATCTTTTCCCGCGCTCTTCCGCTATAATGATAATTATGGGCTTGGAAATTTGCCCGTCAACGTATGTTTGTTTGCAGCATCTTTCGAATGAACTGGAAGATCCAATTTCACTATCAGGTGATTGTTAAGATTTAGATGACCTTCCATAGCCATGTCACCGTTTTTTAGAATGACTTCTGTCACATGACGTTCGGGTCGGAGGTCTCTGGAGGTCGTCATTGCTGAGTTTTGTCTTGCGACTGGCAGCCGGCTTAAAAGGTCCACATTGAGTTCATCGAGCAAGATTCCGGCGTTGATGGTTCTTGGAGCACGTTCGTGCTAGACTACTCGAAAGGCTTCACTCAGGCCGGCATGGAGCGAATCAATGACTCGATCCGTACCTACGTGTGGGCTCTGCTCGGGGCCAAGATCCAAACCAAGTCCCGGATCACAGGCGGCTTCGAGGCGCAAAAGCAGTTCCTAGCCCTAGTGGAGGATGCGATCACCTCTCCAGTCGACATCCAGGTCGCTTTATCCCGTTACCAAAGCGTTCTGGAGTACGCCGGGTGCAAGCTCAACGTAGTCTTTGGAACTGGATTAAACTTGGCTCCGAGCGACATGCTTCTAAACATCAATCTCAGCATCGCTGGCTACAACAACAAAATAATAAAGGCTCCAGCCGACCTACAAATCGACGTTGTGGGTTTTAACTCTTCTCCGGTACAGCCTATGGTACATGGCAGCTTTCATGACCGAACAATCCCCGGGCCGCTGCTGGTGGGCCCGCCGGCAGCGAAACCGCCTGGCAACAGTAAAGCGGTATCTGCTGCAGCAGGCATCGGCTAAGCTGCAGCTGCTCTAGCACACTCCGAGAAAAAGAAACCTGCTCTAGCACACTCTGAGGAAAAGAAGGCTCTGGCTGTGGGTGGGGTTGTCGTAGGGCTAGTTACCCTTTGACTGGTGCTTCGCCAGCCACATTTGGGCTGCAACCAGTAACAGACCCCCAATTGCGAGAAGTAGAGCGCAAGTGTGTTCGGCAAGCCATCCGACTGCCTTGCCTGCTGTCGACAAGAGCCATGAAACCACGCTGCCAATGACACCGGGGATAGCAGCCGCGGCCTGAGAGCTTCTCGGTTGGCTGATGCCGCCTCGAGCCGTGCGGCCCGCTCATCCTCGAGGTTTCTTATTCTCTCCGAGATACGCCGCTTTATCTCGGGGCACCCGTCTCTCTTAGTTTTCCATTTTCTCGATTAAGATGTCTGTCGATGTTAGAGAGCTTGGCTAGGTTGTTTACAAGTTCTTTTCGTTGGGTTTGCATGGCCTTGTCGAGCCCTTTGAGTTTCCGGAACCGCATCATTACTTCGGAACCGTTCAAGCCCGATTTCCTCAGTGGTGGGGCTTCGATTGTTTTCAACGCGGTCTCCTCCATTTCAGACAGGGTGGAGGCTGCTCTGTCGAAATCTGTCACCTTGTGCCAGCACTAGCGTGCATCACTTCGTCCAGTTCTCTATCAGTCCGCTGTATTTGGGCGACAGTTTGGGTGGGTAGAGCAGGAGTCCTATTGCGGATCCCCTACTCCGAGAAACCGAGTTCATCCGGCACAATGGCCCGACCTCTCTTCCTTGCTACCAAAGTGGCTAACTGTAGGGGTCCTCCATTATGTTTGTTAATGAGATCAACTACAGGGTGGGCCTTCAGGCGGAGCTGACCCCTTCCGTCGATCGTAAATGTTTGGTAGTCCCGACCCGCAGGAAGCTGACCCTCACCCAATCCGTTGTAAAAGTCAACAACGGTTCCCGTAAGTAATTCAGTGGAGAGCTAGGTAGTTGTAATATCGTCCGTGGACAAGTCCAACGGCTCCAGCCGGACACCGAAGTCTAGCAGCGAAATGCCCTCATCAGACATTGTATTGAAGACACGGGTGGCTGGGTTCAATACAAGATGTTTCAAAGCGCTTTCGGTCAAAAGCTAAATCCGTACCGAGCCTGAGAGAACCCCGATGGGTCAAGGGCATCCGCAAGTTGGTTGTGATCACGAACGACCCCTCCACAATCGATCAGAATCATCAGCTCATAGTAACTTTTCCGAATCTCGATGTCATTGTTCAAGGAACAGCCCGTTTAGCTTTCCAAATTAAGTTGGACTCGACCGACGCAAATCGTTTAGTGGTCAATATTTTGAGTCGGGCGATCGTTAAAAAGACGATTAAGAATTCCGGGAAGGAAGTCATGAGTATCGACGACAGTGATGTGTTCGGGCGTTACGCGGACCTCTGGCAAACGAAAAACGAGAGGATAATTCCCACTACCAGTGTATTAAAACCACGGATGAAAAAACATAACATGAATACCGGAAACAAGGTTAGTAAAGCGAAGGATGCCGCCATCGCCAAGGCTTTCGTCAACCGTTTCTTCATCCCACTCGATTTGGAACGCTTGGAGAGTCACATGCCCTTCTTTCAGAATGCGAATGCCAAATTCTCAATCGAGGGCATTGCCTTAAAGTACGAAAATGTGACCAACACTGAGTTGGCGGGCAACATCTGCAACCAGTACGCAGGTAAGATGGCGATCCTTTACGACCGAGTCCTCCGGCACCGCAGGATAGCTGTGTACAAGGCCGACAAGCTGTGGAACATCAACCTGAACGTCCCCGCTCGATCGATGAAGGGGGTCTTAATGCTGTTCGAGGAACCGACTCAGCCCTTTCAACGCCAGAGAGAAGGCTTCTATAACCAAAAAATCACAAAGATGGAGGTCACCGTCGAGGGCATCCCGAACCAGCTCTGCGCTCATAGGGATCACAATTCACCTCGCCAAGGAAGCAGACGCTCGGGAAGCATTACACATATACCTCTTCGTCCTTATGGATGCACAGCTTAATATCGAGTATGGACGAATCGTCTCGGCTATTTACTGAAGAGTCCCTCTCTGCGAACATTTGCGGCATTCCTGGCTGCGGGAAAACGCAATTCGCGCTTGACCTCCTCTGGGGCCCATTCCAAGTCCGTTTCGATCACATTGTAATCTTCTGTCCCACGACCAGTCATAACAGGACCTATCGGGAGCGCCCGTGTGTCTGGACAGACGAAGCGGTATACGTTCTAGATCCAGGTTAACGGCTTCATGGCTCACTGCGCGCTCTCAACCGAGTGTTTCAGGGTCAGCCGATGTTGTATGTCATTAATGATATGGCCGCCAGCAAACATTACATTATTGACGAGCTTCTTTCAGACGAGTCGACGCCGCCACCGCGGGCCATTGCTCGGTCTTGAGGCCACGAGCACGACGGGGAGGAGGCTGGTAAGCCTGCAAACGCAGAACGGCGGGGGCAAAGACAGCGGTTGTCCGCCCTTGTCATGAGGGTCAGTCAGTGTAGTACATAGGCAGAGAGATTTCTGCAGATCTAATAGATACCCCCCCCCCAATGAGGAGATAGGCAAGCTCTACACCCGATATGCGGCTCGACTCGGGGCTAGTATGACCAAGACTCTTGGCTCCGCAGCGCTTCAGATTTACACTATGGTAGTTAGCCAGCTTTGAAGATGGGTGCTAGGGAATATACACTCGACCCCCATTACATAAACTAACTTCGTTATAATATCTTAAAATCCAGACGGAAAGGAAATAGTCAATGCGATCTAAACCACGGCACTCGGAGGGGCGTACCCTAAACTGGAATTCACCCAACGGGAGGTTGGCATGACCATAGTGGACATCACGGCCGCGCTTGCCACCAGAGATCTCTTCATTAAGCAAGGGATCATCGCTGCTGACATATTGAAGTAGGACGCCTATATATAATACCATGGCCGGCATTGCAATGATGCTTGGCGGCGCAATTGCCAATGCGTTGGCATTCACCGGAAGCAATTATATGTTTAGCAAATTAGGTAACAAGGGCTCCGACATCGAAGAAGAACGTCGACGTCATGACCTCGCCATAGAACAGCTTCAGGCAGCTCAGGCAGCTTGAGCCCAAAGCAGGACACAGCGCCTCGATTTCATTCAGGACGGCTTCGCCGGCAAGGCCACGCCGTCCAAACCTTTCAGGATGTAGACGCTGCCATGCAGGAGTATGCTCTGGTCGTGCCAAACAAAAGGCTTGATCCTATTGGGCCCGAGCCCCAGCTGACCGACTAATACTATCCTTCCGACCCCCAGCAAGCTATAGAGATTGAATTTATCGTATTAGCGCTCGGAGCGGTCGGGCTCGCGTGTTACTACCTAGAAAAACGGATTATTTAATACTGTCTCATTCTTTTTCCGCCCCTTATACACAACCTTCGGTTATCATGGGTTTTCCCGAGGAACTGTTTACTAAGAAGCTTGAAGTAGGCTACGCCGCTCGACGGCACAAAGTTCCTGGGCCCTTAACTCCCACTATGATCTATGTCTCGCATAATTCACTCGAAAGCTGGCGGAAGGATGAAAGGATCATGATGCGTTTCGCAGATAGGGTGCTAGCAGGCCCGACTAACCTCTGGAAAACATCTGGGGAGCTGTGGCTTCTGCGTGTTGGAGGTTGATCACGCTATTGGAGTATATCCATGGATCATAAGCTGGTAAGACTATTCTTCAGCCCCAGGGGCTACTGGAAAGGGATAAAGGCGATTCAAAAGCTGGCAGCCGCGGCTAGGGTTTCCGAGGCTAAAGCCCGGGACTTCCTTAAAAAAACAGGCCATATGGCAAATCTACCTTCCTGCTCCGCGTCACATACCAAGGCTCAAGTTTGATGTTTCAGTACCGAACGAAGTGCACCAGGCCGATCTCTTATTCTAACCCCACGACACTGTTCGTCGGAAGACATACAAGTATGCCCTGACTGCTGTCTATGTGGACAGCAGGATCAAAACCGCTGACCCGCTAACTACAAAGGAGGCTAAAGAGGTTGCCACTGCTCTAGAGCAAATCTTCAGGCGGGGCCCGCTGTGATGGCTGAAATTGCTTCAAATCGATCCTCGGCGGGAGTTCATGGGATCTGTATCCCAGCTTCTGGCGAAGCTTCTGGGTTTAGGTCATGCGCGGCCGTGTGAACATCCACCGTGATCAGGAAATTGTAGAGCGGTTCAACCGGACACTTGCTGAACGCCTGTTCGGGCACCAGTATGCGGTCGAAATGCGACTGCCAGAGGACCAGCGGTCAACGGACTGGGTTGGTAGGCTCCCCTCGGTTGCAGCGGCCTTGAACGGAGAAGAGACCAAGCTTATCGGTAAACGGCCAGTGGACGCCATCAAGGCCGAATCCGTGACACAAAAGCCATCTTCGGTTGTTCCCGACCGATCGGTTGGCCTCAAGGAGCAAAAGTTCCCGTCAGGTTTTGGTGTTCGCTACCTCTACTAGGCCGGCGAACTGGAGGGCGGCCGCCGACGTGCAACTGACCCCGTGTGGTCCTGTGCGGTCTGCCGGATAGGGCGCTCTGTTACGAAGCCTGACGAACCCGTCCTCTATTACCTAAGGGATTGACCTGGGCAAGACTTTGTGTGCGAGGAACTCCTATTGGTGCCCCCAGACACCCAATTACCCGCCCCGCCTCCAATGTGGTTCTCAAGCGTAGGGAAGCTCAAATATTCATCCAGTTGGTATGGCTTTATTGCCGTAGGACAACATGTCCAGCCATTTTCAGCGATCCAGCGCTTGGAGTCAAAGGGGGAGAGTGAGATCTTATTCAGACGTTGTCCGAAAATGTGATGCTTCTCCGACCGCTGGACATTCATGCCGTGGTGAAATGTCGTCTTACCGAATAGAGACTATTTGTACTGCTAGTGCCTGATTTGCTATTTTACCACAGCCTTTTTTACGCCTTTGGCCTTCTTGATGTTTTTCCACTGGCTTCGAGTATGAAGTACATCTTGGGACGCAGACATACTCGGCGATAGGACATCCCGCACATTCGTCTTTCATTTTACCTAGCACTTTCTTATTAACAGTGCTGTGCAGTGGGTTGTGTTTCTGGTAGTCAGTCGTGTCATAAAGATCCACATGCTCAGCCATGTCCTTGTTAACATCCTCTGTCTGTATTTCTAACAATAGACTGTCTGTATCGGTGTAAAGAAGTTGGCAGCGTTGTTGTAATAGAACTCTTACTTAAGGCTCTTACTCAGGTCAAGAACACTCATATCAACATATACTGGACGGTTTAGCACTAGTCGGCTTTTATGGACCTGGATTGCTGCCAGTCGCTGGTGGCCTTCTTCCTAGAGGTTTCCGAGAGACAGAAAGAGCTGCAGATTCCGGTAGTGGAGCACATAGCTGTCCTTGTTGCGGTGGTTCGGAACCAGCTTTTCAACCTCGGTAGCGCCACCCCTGCCGCTGATGAGCCTGTGGTGGCAATCGGACATCCACTGTTCTTGGACAACCATCCGTTCTGGTGCCAGAGGATATGCGTTGTGTGCATCATGCAGCTCTTGGGTACTTTAGGTCCACCTCTAGGATGAAACTTCTGGGTCATCGGCTGGGTGGTCTGCAATGGTGCGGGTCAGCTGCTGGCAGTCCGCCACCCAACGAAACCCTCGCGTTGGCAAGGCCTGGGACATGGCCCACCCATAAAGGTTGTTGGCATCAAGGTACATGATGTGGCTGCTAGGCTTTTCTGGGTCGTATACCTCCACCTGAGGGTCGTTAGCTCTGGAATGGCTCTTTAAGAACATGGAAATGCCTCCCGACAACCCTTTTTCGATGAACAGGTGTTGGTCATAATCAGTGAGCAGCTAAAGCTCCACTCTTGTCTTCTTGAGAAAGGCGTCCCATGAAAGCCCTAGGCTCGTGTAATAGTGTGCGGGGTTTAAGCCATACTGCCGGAGGCTGGTCCTCTTGAATGTTTCAAATACATCTGCCAGTAGGAGGACATCTGTGCGGTTGTAGAGGTCATGATAGTCCCAGAGGTTGTGACACCTGAAGGTAGTCCAGACTTTCTTGGCGTGGATATAGTTCTCCACGCGAATGTGCTCATTTGAGAACTTGCTATAGAATGCCTCCTTTGGTGGGAGGCTGGTCTCTGTCAAGCGCTCCCAAGAGTCCATGTACTCGTAGGGGTACACGCCTTTGCGCATCAAGAGGTTGTGGTCTGGTTCATAGCGGGTAATAATAAGGAAGGTAGGCTGTTTGTTGGCGGCCACCAGACTGTCGAGCGATGCCAGCAGAAATCGGGCGCTGTCGATGAAACGCAGCCGGCCAAGGCTGAATGAGATGTACTTCTCTGGGTGGTTAGGGATGCAGCTCACCTTGCCCTCGACCTTTGATACGGCTTGCATGAGCAGGTGGGAGTCGTAACCTCGCAGGTTATGAAAGACCACAGGTATAGTGGTTTTCTTTGGGCTAAGCCTCGGCTTTAGGTTACAGGCCTTATGGGCTGCTCCTCTGTATTGCTCTGTGATGTGGAAGTGGTCGCGTACTCACGTTTCAAGTGGCTTTTCACGTACATGGCAGGTAGTAGCAGCATTGTAGGCTTGCCAGTCAGCTTGTGTCATATTCATGTCCATGGGCGAGCCAACACTTCCTTGATTTAGCGCTTCTCTTCCTAAACGGCCTTTAAGAAGTGTTCTACCGCATTGAGATCCCGGTATCCCGGCGGCTCTGTATGGCCATCATACCGCACCACGTTGTAGCAATAACTGCAAGCGTCGTGGTGTAGCGTGTTTTGAGTGTTACTCTTTTTTGGGTCCAGCTCTGGGCCCTCAACCCTGATGGTAAGCGCCTCAAAGTCGGCGTAGATGATATAGGGGGCCGGGAGCTGATTGTAATGGTTCTGGAAGGTTGGCTTATTTTTACCCTCTTCTGGCATCTCCACTCTTACAGCCTTTTAACCAATACCCCGGCACTCTAGCTTGTGAGCTTCTAACATGTCTTAACTGGAATATACCGTGTAGACACCGCCCGCAGAAGTGTGTCTTCCCCTTATGCTCCGAATATAACAGACGGTTTAGACTTTTACCCAGGTGTAGTGGAACTTGCCGGCCTTCTCAACCAACAAAAGATTGATCCTGGCCTTGTCTTTTACCAGTCTGCTTAGCTGGTGTACAATAACCCCCTTGTCCCAGCCAAACACGTTGACAGTCAAGTTGTTGCTCGACCTTGGGGATTTGAGAGATCGGAGTGCCTACGTCAGTCTAATCAAAGTTGAGGCCATCTTTGGTGGGGTAATTAGAGGGCCTGTTCACATGGTCCCTAGCTGGAAACAATGCTGACCTGAGAGACCAGCGGAGGCAGTTATCATCTGTGTTCTACACATTTACAACGGCCTTCTTGTTTTGTACCTCTTTTGGGAGTGGGATGTAAGATCCACCTCTTAGTGGCCGGTACCTAATAATATCTAGAAAATACCTGATCTACAACTCAGCCAGACCCTTTTTGGGTCCACTTCTCGAGCGTTTCTTGGATCCTTGGAAAAGCTTGATTGAGTCTTCCCCTTCCCCCCTTGATTTCACCTTTCTGCACAGAACATCCTCCTGCTTATGACGCAGCACGAGGTCTGTGTACTCTTCACTGCCGTCTGTGTTGTCCTTCCGAAGCTGAACCTTGAGAGCCAGCTGGAACTTAACGCCTTTAAGAGTTTATCTCTTCTACTAGCTTGGCGTGGATGATATGTTCTACTTCCTCAAGGAAAGCCCTAGGATCTGCATGTCTTTTGGGCACATTCATCTGCCATGCTCGGAGATAGCTGCCGATTTGTGGAATGGGAGGTCATTTTCTCTGTGCCCGTACAGATCCAGGATCTCTTCCTGATAGTCTATAGTAGCTTTCGGCTTTCTGGGAAGTGGATCAAATTCTTCCTGGATAGCCTTAAGTTTTCTTATCTTTTCTTCCCTGGGCGGTTTCACTGGTGTAGGACGGCTTGGAGCTATTGGCTCAGACAGGCCGTCCGGAATGGGTTCATCAAGAATTACACCTCCCTGGCGGGCTCGGATGATGACATCAAGCCTCTCACGTAGCTCTTGCAGAGCCGCCATTGACCTCGGATATGAAGGCAACTCTCCAGTCTCTCTCTCTCTGAAACTCTTCTCTCAGAAGCTGAGCCTTTTCTCTGTGTGTCACCATGCGACGCTATATCTCTACTCGGATATATCTATGTCTCCATACATCTCTAAAAGGAAACATCGATGACCGCCAGGCGCATAAACTCCTTAGCAAATGCTCTATGCTGCCGCATGTATTGTGTATTCTCCTCATTTCCTATACCCCACATGCCATGCACAACCCCAAGTTGTTCTTAAGCCCCACCCCGCAGAATTTGCACGGCTTCGTGCCGCCGCATTTGCGAAATCTCATGAGGTGAATTCAGCAAAACTGCTTGGGGCAGGATTATTTAATATATCTAACGTCTAAATGTAAACAGTTAATGTGCAGTACACTCAGTCCCATTGATGCGTAACAGCAGACGATAAAACTTTACTATAATGTGCGAGCTGCGTGGCTGTTTGAAATGCACATCCCCTGAGTGTGTGCGCTGATGCGAAAGAATGTAAACAAGCATCACAGTACACAGTTTAATGTGTTACTGCTAGGTTATGTGAAATTGCTGGACGCGGTCTTTTAAGCTAAAATATTGATATTGTATTTATTAAGTGATGCTAAGCGTTTGCTGAGGAGATAAAATAAATTATTGAAGAGATAAGTAGTCCATTACTAGCTCGTGAACGTTCTGGTCAGAAAAAAGTCAACCCGGGGTAGGGTTCTAACCCACGACCGAAAAAAATTATAATATTTAGACGTTAACATGTGCGTTTTGAGAAGAAGAAAAAATAAGATAAGTAATAAAGTCAGGCCTCGAAAAAAACTGCCCCTTTTGACGACCAACTGGCAGACCTTAAATTTGGGGTCTTATGTTTTCTCACATACACTCTGATAACCTTGCGGTCACCTTTATAACCTTTCGGTCTTTCAGTTGTTGCTCTATTATATCTATCTATTTTTGCGTATTACGTGCAACCCTATGCGGACGTTATATCAAGTTTATTTCGAAATTGACCACCTTAAAGTAACGTAAGATATTTATTGTCAATTGTCACATGAAATTGTTGTAATTTTACGCAGTGCTTTTACATTATCATGTTTGTTTGTTTTTTATTCATCATAAAGTTTAATTTGGGTGTTTTGACTAATGCGAACATTCCCTTTCTCGCTTTCTCTTATTACGTGTCTTTTTGGAAATCCAGTGTGTGCTAAAAATAGAAATCTATTTACGCGCTATAAATAGTTTAGTGTTTCAATTATCGCATACACAGAGACGATAGCACTGTACTTTACAATAATGTAGGTGTTTGGAGTGCATATCCCCTCAGTGTGTGCGCTTGATCTTGTGATTTTTTTAGCCCTTATACTTAAACACTTTGGGGGGTGGCTTGGGGAACGGGCCCCATTATGTTCTGGTATACCGAGGTGGGCTGGGCGGGAAGAATCCCGCCACCGGGTTAAAACAGGGAAATGAGACAAAAAAGATTAAATAGGAAATTGGTCCAGAAGCCACATCATTTATACCACTTAAAATTTCCTGGTACTAAAGTGTTTGGTCGATTTTTACAACTCTTAATAATGACAAATTCATCAATAAGTAAATCGACAATATTACTATCTACGTTAGCGTCACGGCTGCTGCCAGCAGGACCGTTATACCATATTTAGAAGTACAAAACGTCTTGAAAATTTGCTTGCCTACCCTTATTATTATCATTAGATCGCCTACAGATTTAACACAGATATGTTCATGGTAAAATTTATCTGTGACATAAATAATCAAATCGCCGCTATCTCTACGTGCCTTTTTGTGATTATGAGTTCTCTTTATTATAATGTGCTCTAACTGAATAAATCCTCAGGTTTCACAAAACAATAAAATATTATGATTATTAAATAAAAATACCATTTCACTTGAGTCTAGTTTGGTAATTTTATATTTTAAATTATATTAGCCCTTGTACGTTTAACAAACATATTCTTGCATCACTACTATAATTGTCGTTTTCCTAAAGATGAATTTCACAGTCATCATCAGTGTTATTGTTTAGATCCATATTGCCGCAGCCGGCTGGTCGGTTGATAATTGTTAGATAACTGCTACCAATACGACTCGTAATGTTCTTCTTATTGTGTTCTGTCCTTTTAAAAGCATTGCTTTTCAGGAGCGTTGCCGTCATGTGCTTGGTTGGTCGTGGTTGAACTTTCTCTATTGACATCCAAGTCCTGTGCCTGTGCCTCTGTCGTCCTTTTAGGTGTTCCATGTGGTTTTTGTCATCTGTTTTGTTTTGGCTTACTTTTGCTGGTTGTTTATTGGTCGTGTGTTACTTGGCAGCTCTTGGCCTAAGACAGGTCTATCGATGTTAGAGGTATTTCTATCCGTGTCCCTAGAATACAGGTTTCATGATCTAAAGTTGCTGCTCGGTCCACTGTTATGTGCCATGTGTCATCGGTAAAGCATGTAGAATGTTTGCTTTAACATTCAGGAACCAATCAAGAAACATATCGTCGACATACATACCAATTTCGTTACTTGTATTACTTACATTGGGTACTTTAAAGCCACGTGTGACTTCAAAAGGCATTCTTGAAGGATAAAACTGATTTGAAAAGTTATACTGCTTTCAATTACATTCAAACATCGTGTGATGGGGAGTCTGGTCTGGAAGAAAGACAATGTTTGACAACTTGCCATTCGTGTCATAGTGCCTTAGATCATTACATTTTGCTCAGTTTATCTTCCACCTAAATCAGTCATTTCAAGAAAAGATACACTTGATGACTTAATGAACCAATTGATGATCCCAAAAAGGCAACTCTTACCTTAACCCTGCTACATTACATTATTTATCTCTTCAGCTTTTTATGTCAGCCGTATATATATTCTGAGTGCAGTTTGGATGTACATGATGCTATTCTTGTATTTCTTTTCATTACATGTATTTGAGAAACTCCAAGAGCTCTGCAAAAACCGGTTTAATCGATCCCGTTGGTCCCTTTTGCCGACCGATGGTTCTAAGGTGGGCTTGTTTGTGTTGTTGTTTTTTCATGACTCATCACAGATTTGTTCTTACTTTTACATTTGGCATGCATGTAAATATCTTTTGGTATATTTTGCAATACTCATGGGACTTATTTCTTTATTGATCACTTTTAAAATTAATAAAAATGAATTAATAATCATAAATGACAGTACCACCAACTGGAGGATGAGCAAATTGGGAATTATGTTCAATACTTCTACTGAGAATGCTAATTACAAAATAGATTTTTTCTCAAATATTCTTCATAGCATTGAGGAAAAGTGTATTCAAAAGACCACGACAAAGTCATTTTTGAAATGATGAATGCAACTAAGTCTGTAAGAATATGTAGAGCGGAATTTAAAATAATTAATTAACAACATACTAGAAATTAGGATAACGAAAAATGATGTGGCAAAGTGCAATCAAATATTGACAAAAATGTTTCAAAAATAACTAGTAAAGCGTCAGGACAACAAGCGAAATAATAACTTAATGTTCATTCTTTCTAAATCTATAAATAAGCACGCTAATGATCACTGCTTAAAAGTAGTTATCGACGTCAGAGCGGACTACCCGAATGAATATCTTTTGTGATCTCAGAAGAAAGTCGTCACGGTGATTTCTTATTTATAAAAGTTATCTCTGCAGCGTGGTTCAAATAGAAAATGCATGTTTTTATAATGACGGATAGGGATTAGTGCTTCAATGTACATGCAGTTCTAGGGCATCAACGAACAGCATTTTGCATGAACTTAAATTGAGAATCTAAAATAGTTATTTTTTTAAAGATTTTTAGATTCTTTGTATTGAAAAGCAATATTGAAACAAACTCAAAGGTTTCTAAAATTATATACATACCCCTACTTGTCTAACACATGTTGGTCTAAGTTTCATATGATTTAGTTCATTTTATGATTTTTGTTATTTTTTTATTTATTTTTTTTTTGTCCACATTTTCATTTTTCAATCTTAATGCATACATTGGTTAAAAGTCTGAGTATCACTAACCCATACCATTAAAAATATGTTTGTATCGTTCCCTATGTGGAGGCTTTCACTAAACTTAGATTTGAAAAAATTAATTTTGCAAACATAGTCAACATGAATATTCATATCTTAATGAGAATCTAAAGTAAATTTTACTTTCGAAAAGTTGGTTAGCTTCGTTTTATTTAAAAGCAACATTTAAACAAACTGTACTGATTTTAAATTTAAAGAGGCACCTCTCTTAGTTTCATACGTGTCTGCTAAAGTTTTGCATGGATTTGTCCATTTTTCTTAATTTTGTATGTTTTTTTAAATACTAGTTTTGTCAGAATTTTTGTAATGTAATTTTAACATGCGAATATGTTTAAAGGCTGCTTATAACTATTCATAACATAAACAAAAACATTTTAGATTGGTTCTTTGGTGAATGCTATCACACAGCTAAGATTTGAACTCATTAAATATGCAAACTAGTTCAATATTCACAAATATTCAAAACCCTTTATTATGAGCTTACAGTAACCACTTTAACAATAAAGCAGATATATTAAATAAATTTTCAGCAATAACTTGTTTTCTTCCCTTTTCATACTTATAAATTTATTTTGATTTCAATGCATTTTACTAAAATATTTCTGCCTGTAGATGTAAGTTTCTAGTAATCATTCAAAAAGTGATTGTATGCTACACCTTCATATCCTTATAAACTAAGTTTAAGAATAAGGCATAACGCTTAAAATTGTTTTTGTTAAGTGAAGTATTTCTTCGATTTTTTTAATGCCTGAGGTGCACAATTTTCTTGATTTTATCTTTGAGTTTAAGATTGTGGGAACTGCTAAAAAGTTTTATCAATTCCTATCCTTCACAAGTTCACTTTATACTGACACATGATACCGTATTATTTTCTTTTATGACATTTATATCCCTTTTTATTGTGCAACATAATATACTTAATAGCTGAAACATATAAAATAAAACTTGTCAAATCTTTCCAGTTATTCTTGCAGCAGGAAGACTTATCATATGTATATTTTTCTACATTACAGATTTTCCCTTGTATAAGTCCCTTATATGTATAAACAAGGTCCTAAATATTTGAATCAGAAATTTATACCAACCAAAAGTATAATACATTGATATGTCCAACACTCTTTTGCATGTTTTAGGTATATTTCTTAGTAGATAGGCAAAACAATATCTACAAGCGCAACAAACATGTCATTTTATTTTGGAACAATGTTGTTACATTTACGCCTATCATCGTCTTATCTTAAGACTTAGGACACGAAACGATTACTTTTATTAAGCTCAAAGTGCAACACAAAAAGCCAAATTTATAGACTGAACAATATATCTAATACTAATACATTGTTACATGAAGCAGTGAATTTTCCTTGTTATGAATTATTTTCTATACTATTCAAAATATTTGCGGCATGCCCACATCATGTCATATTTAATAACATTTTTCGCTTTCTAATAATGATTTCTACTTTAAGAATGCTAGTATCATTTAATCAGAAAACAATTCTTTGCTGAGTGACAATTTCAATGTTAATATTGGTGTATGTCGAATCACGTGGCAATTGTATTTTTTTAGTTTTTTTTTTAGAATTATATCACAAGCAAATTAGCAGGATTAAAATAAATAATTTTGGGCTACTGTATTTCTACCAAACCGTTGCAATATCGGCTATAAAAATTGACCTTGATGTCACAGTTTAATAAATAATGAACAATTATAACCAGTTGTGGTCAGACAGTGTCGTGTGCTAACTTATAGCAATGATGGCTTCCTGTCCATCAGTGAACTTTAAACCCACAGCCCTTTCGTCCTGGGAATGCCCCACTCTACATGAATAGACATAACTTTTGATGGACATTTAAAATTAACGTCATTTATGGTATTCATCAAAGGGCCTTTATGCTCTGGAAACATATCTGGTGGCCACTATATAGCCTTGACAGACTGTCAGCATATTAAATGAAATAAAATATAAAACATACATCGTGCACCGTTATGTAGATGTGACTGATTTCAGTTACTAATCTCAGGTGTTTAACACATAACACAACACCAGGTATACAAATTATAATTACAGACATCATGTTTTAAGAATCATAGTACCATTAACTGAAATGATTAAATATTAGACACCAAAAGAAAAGTATTCTTTTATCACATCACCTGACCATGTATTTTTATTATTCATCGCTTTGCTTTAGTTCATTTGATAACAATGTAATAATCAGAATCTAAATACTATGACAACAGAATATTTATAAATCTGAAAGACATTTAAGCATTTTGTAATGAAGGAAGTTATTGTTTCCATTTCAAAATGAGATATGTTAAAAAACTTATATGGTTAAAAATCTAATTAATAAATTAACATTAAAAGTCTAAAAAATATATATAATTTTTACTTATCATAAGAAATAACTGGTACTAGTCAACAAAAGACTTATCTTATTTTATACGAATGTGACACAGAATAAAAAGTATATATATATTAATTTTACCTCTTAATTCAACATTCATGAGTATTTATTATGGCTAACATGCGTAACTAGCCTATTAATGTCAAATCTTGGCTTAATGATAGTCTTTAATATAATCATGGTCTAAAACCGATTTTACATGTAAGGTATAAGCAATACAGTACAATGCACTTGTTTACAAGCAGGTTTGTTAGGAACTTCACATACTAAACTCAATAATGAAAGTCGTAAAATATTGAAAGAATCAATTCATGCAAAACTTTAATCTACTTGTATCAGACAAAGATAAGTGTTCATTTAACTTTTAAAATTGTTCAGTTTGTTTGAATATGGCTTTTAAATGAAAATCTAATGAACTTTTAAATAATAAAGTCTATTTTAAGTATCTTTTTAAATATATATGAGTTTTCATGCTGACTAATTTCAATAATTAATAATTCCAAATCTAAGTTTAGTTATAGCCTCCACTTCAGTAACGATATAAAATTCATTCTTTAATTTCATGCTTAGTTATAAGCAGACTTCTAGCCAAAATGTGCATTACGATTGAATGAGCAAAATTTGAATTAAAATAAATAAAAAAAAATCATTAAATTTCATAAAATGAACCAAATCATATGAAATTTAGACCAACAAAAGCCATAATTGGACAGTCACTGTTGGATTTCTTGTCTTTTCATCTCTCCAGTCGTGCCTTATTTCACTTTTGACAGTTTTTGGCATATGACGTCATTACATTGTATGTCGTCATTAAACGGTTCCTATTACATGTCAGCGCCTGGGCTGTTTTATTTCAAACAACTCTCTCATTTGGATTTTTTCGGTTGCCGCGGCTTCTATATACTTTACATACTGTACATATGTTGATAGTTTTTTATTACTAGATATTTTTGTATTAAAGTTTATTGTATCTGTTTTAATTCCTGATGCAGGTGCTTACTGTTAGTTATTTCACTTGACGGGATAATTTTATTTACACGTTTTGTATGATAGAAAAACATTCAAGAAGATCTAGGATGGAGCGCTCCACAGAC
The DNA here is from genome assembly GCA_007844125.1 of Sinonovacula constricta. NCBI lineage: Eukaryota > Metazoa > Mollusca > Bivalvia > Cardiida > Solecurtidae > Sinonovacula > Sinonovacula constricta. The sequence goes on along the minus strand of CM017564.1, from coordinate 56,090,426 downwards.
CCCCAATCTGTCTTTGTGACGACTGACCATTCCAAGACGGTAACTGATAGCTTTTTTTTGTGTGTGTTATGTCTCGTCTCTGAGTTGTTGTCACGTTTACCTTTAGCCTATTTGCCTTTGTCTAGATTAGATTTAAATATCAAGTAGGGGCATGTGTATAACTTTAGAAACTTTTTAGGGGTTTTTTAATACTGCTTTTAAATAGAACCTATTCATCTTTTCAAAATTAAAGTCTATTTTTAGATTCTCAATAAAAGTTATAAGTATTCATAAGGGCTAATTTGCATAATTGACACATTACCATAATGGCCTTTCAATAATCTTTAACTGAGTACCAGTTTTATACTTCTATCACCATTTTTGAAAAATTTAAAAGCATTTTTGTACATCCCCTCCTATCAAAATTTCATGATGGTTGCCATGGAAACCATTAGTTTTCATATAGCCTAAATGAGTTTATTTTTAAGTACATTGGAGATTCTGTTTCAATACACCCTAACAAACTTTTTGCTACCCATGAAAAAAGTCAAGGGGTAGGTGCGCGGTAACCATGCCTAGCTGCCGGACGATTGGCTTTGGTTCACCCTGGCAATGTCTCAAACATGAAAGAAATTTTTTTACATAATAACGATCCTATCTCAACTATCTTAAATTATTGTTCAGCTAAGTCTACATCTTCTTATAATTATGAGCCTTGTCGACAGCTGGGGCCATTTCCTTGGTCTATAATGTTTGACACTGGCTCTCGGTTGCTAAAGCGCAACTTTTCCTTTCTATGGTATTCTGAAAAAGATAAATACAAATACGAATTAATAATTCTTAAAATCTTTCTTTAAAACATTATTGCAATAACGTATCTTTAACAATTAGTTTGCTATGTATGTTGTGCACATAGGAAACTTTGTAAACTTTTTTTGCAAATTGTTTATGATAATATAAACCAACAAAAAAGCATAAAACGTCGTTAACGTACGTAAATGTTGCATGAAACATGTATATCAGATAATTATCACATCTGCACATCATATTTGATGTTTTTAAAATTGATCAATAGTAATTCTTTTCAATAAATCAACTGACCTCCGCTTATAGCAAGTTCCTGCATTCCAAAATGACATTCCTCTTCTATCGGAGAAGAACAAATGCCGATACCAGATCCTGCCGTCTGCTCGGTAAGTCCGTTGTTTTTGTAGCTTCGAGGCTGAATTGATGGACATGGAGAGGTTGGGCGGTCAAAATATGGATGTTTCTTTAAAACCAATTGTGGTATGGTATTAACACCGCCTTGCTGCAAATATACAATTAAATGAATGGTTAAATCATGCTTTGTATGTGACATGGTCATATGATAGGTAAACATTTATTGAAAGTTGAACCGCACTAGACAAAAGTTAGAACATGTATGTTTATTGTACAAATAAATATAAGACGATGACGAGACAGTATACATAGACAGAGAAGAGCCTTGTTAAAGGACGCTGGTTAAAATGGCATAGGGTTCAAGTAAAAATAACACACTTTAATCGCCTGTACAACAAAATTACTCCTCCTCCCCTTCCTTTGTCCTCCTCTGTCCGACACTCTATGTTTGCCAGCAATATTTATATCCTACTTAAATTAAAATCCAGGAATACAATATTCAAACTAAACAATTAAAAAAAGTATAAGGCAGAGAAAAATACAGAAATAATGTCGACTACTCTGCTGTCAGACTACACTTAAATCCAAATAAGAGGACATATATCTGTTGAACCCAGTAAAATTAAGACGCAAATTAAGAATTGTTGATAGACGTTGGCTTAAGTCCTTGCCACACCATATCCTACGGCTATCTAGTCGTAGAAATATCTACGTTTTTAGAGTTTTAGTTGTATAGATCTTTCTAGGAGTATTTTACCTCGCCTATATTCTTAAGGTCCTCATACGTATGGCTTGCGCTCAAACACGATTTTACGTAGTACAACGCAGGACAGCACAGAGTAAAACAGACTTAACATGTCGCAAACTGTCGCAACTGAAGTCGAACGACATCCTACGCAAACGCAGTACATTCTGCAATGACGTGCCTTTTGCTATATTTCAGTCGATCCGGCTCGAACGTGTTCACACGAGTATAACACTATAAATCCGTAAACGTGCGTGAGCTGATGGGACGATATACGACGACATTATAACTGTAAAGATGATTCATGCAATGTATTTATTTCGTTTGAAATCATAGATTTAATCAATCTAGATAGATGATTCGTTTTGTTTCTTGGCCTTGACTATCTACATTTATCGCAATTATTCTTAGGCGGATGATTTTAAGGACAACACTTGTGGGTTCGGCAGTGGATATCACGTCGACCACTATTGGAACATATGGAAATATAAGGCAAGAACAACAAAGAGAGTCACATGGTGATTTTACTGAATACTTGCGCATGTCAACAGATATGTTCAATGAGCTAGTCTAAAGACATTGACTTAGGCTAACAAAACTTGGAAGAAATTATGACAAATATATGAGTTCCACTTTCGTGTGCCACGTAACAGTGTCTTTTTCAATAGACATTAAGAATATATATGACAAAGTCTTATGAGCATTGCAACATATACAAAAATTTGAAAAGACACAGGACCAAGGTATTTACATGCACGTCAAATGTTAAAGTGGGAACAAATATGTGATGAGTCATTTTACAAAAAAGAGCAAACCCGACAGTTACCGCCTTGGAACGGTCAGTCGGCAATATGGACCGACTGGGGTGGTTAAATCAGTTTTATAGGGCTCTAAACTTGCACTTTCTGATGGGTTTCTCAAATCAAATGCAAACAATGAAAGGAAAGCCGATCTATTTGAATAAAGGTCCAAGCGCTGACGTGTTGTTTGACAAGTTATGACGAAAAAGTGACGTCATTAAAACTAATGTCCACATAATGTTCAGAAGAGAGATAGGTATTATTTCGATTAGAAGACCTACAAAAATGTTGATAGTAAATTTAATTAACTTTTCGAATCAAGAAATAAATGACTACTCCTGTTATCGACTTAAAAATACTTAGTACTTGCTTCAGATTTGTATCTTAATACCTTTTTTATACTTGCTGTATCTCCGGCGTGACCGAAGCTTATGTCGCGATGAGGAATTGAACTGCACATAAGTTGACACAAAACGAATGCTAGAAAAAGTGACCAGACACTAAGTCTTCTTCCTTTTGGCGGATTCTTATTGATCCCGGTTATTTGTTTTCATTAAAATGTCAACTTCTTGATCACGTACGATCTGAAACTTATGTATGTCGAGGGCATAAAACGGAACAAAACCATCAACGACAGCAATAACAAACACTAGCAACAACGACCGCAATAACAATCACTAGCAAACACTTCATTTCTCTCTGATGACAGGAAAAGCTTGGACACACAAGGTCATAGATTTTGCCAAAACTTTGTCAGAATAGAGACCTTGTGAAAGTAGGCAAACGACCATGTGTCCCATAACGTCGGTTTCCATGTTAACGGGTCCAAAACGTCGGGATAATGGGATTTTAATAGAAAAATGGTTCGCTGTAAACGATCATTATTTTTTGTAAAAACAACCGTAAACTCAGAATGTTTGTTTTATTTAAATAAGGATCGATCCTTAAGGTTTTCACTTTTAGTATAAAACAAAACAAAAAAAAAGAATGACAATTTAAATGAAATTAAGATTTAATTTTATTTATTTACAGTGGGTATATATATGGTGTTTTTATTAATTCGTTCATTCTAATATCCATACATGGTTATTCCAAATCTACTCTCTTTTCCCCATTGTTATGATTTATGTGGAGTTAACCCCCAGCCATCCCATTGAACATTTCTTTATTTTCGTTATTGGTTACCTTAGCCATGAAAATATTACAAAATTGACTTATTAAAAAGAATAAAACCATAAACAGTGTCTGTTTTATGCTAAGTTACAAATCAAAACTGTTGATAGGAAGAGTATCCTATTTAGGTATTTAATGTTATGATTATGACAACTTAAGAAATCTCTATTGTAGTGAGAGGATAAGTAGTTGTTAAGTAGTATTGGTGGGCATGGACCGGTGAAATAAAGTTTGAGGGGATACATTGCTGTTAATATATATTTAGCTGAGATTTTGGCAGATAATCTTACCCTCTTGCAAAAACAATAGTTTAAGTACTGTAAATTAATTTTTAAGAAAATTACTTTAATAATGATAATAAAATATTTTGTAATCTTTAATCTACTGCATAGTTAATTAGGCAGTATAAACACTTGTTTCTCTACTATATACAATTATACTCTTTTTATTCCGAAACAATAACAAATCACTATCAACGTCAGTATTTCTACCTCAGTATAATAACTAAATTATAAGTAAGTTTTAAATTGTTACCAAATTCTTTTAGGCATAATTGTATGAAAAAAAGAGTTATTAGGTCAAATGCAGGATCGTGGCTGAAATATTTTTATGAGATGCAATATAATGCGTTATATTAATATTAGTACATTTGACTGTATTTTTCAACAAAAGCTATTATCTTGTGAGAAGAAATAAATGTTTTTTTTTAGATTGTCCTTATGTGCAGTTTCAACACACAATTAGGTTTAATCGGAACTGGCGAATCACTGTATAAGGAAGGAATACAGGGTTTCAGCTCTCGGGAACAAATGGCTCTCAATGGCATGAACCTTGGCATCAGTTCATATTGTCATTTTGAGTATGTTATATTATTCTTAGCATTGTTGATTGTAAGGTTAAGTACAGTACACTACGGTACAATGATTGTTGTATCATGCGACACTTTCATCAGCTTTGTTAAGTACATCTTCAGAATAACCGGAAATAATTGTGAATCTAGTGTTATACCAAAGTACATAGTTTCTATATAATATTGGACGACAAATAAGTAAGGATTATAAAATGATTATTGGACGTTTGTGAATGTATTTAATTTATAATAAAGATTTGACAAAGAGTTCAGGTAAGATCATTTTTAAATAATATGTAAATAATATGTACTTTAATAGGTACTTTATACGCAAGTTTATATTTACTCTTTCGAGCAGTGTCTAAAGCTTGTATGGTGAATTGATGGTAAAGCTTGTTGCTGCTGGCTTTTTTGTTTTTGTCATGAAATAACAAGTGTTTAGTGTGTGATTATGTCATCGGATTGCAATTAGTGTATTGAAACTGTGCATTCTATAAGGAACTTGAACCGTATTAAGTAAGTACATCAATTTTAAAAATATTTAAGCTTTAACTTTATTTTACATAAGAATAATGTATTGGATCCTTAATTGACACATATCCGTTCTATTTCTTTCTTTAATATATAACTTAAAGGTCCTAACACACCAACCTATGTTTATTTTTATATTTTTATATTTAAACGTGTTAAACGCTTAAAACGATGATCCATTTAAAGATTTTCGTCATGCGCTTGGCTATTTTATCACTACCGAGCTTATGTAACCACAGGGTGCTACTTGCCGAATTGTCAAACTGTGAAAGATTAAAAGAGAGACACTATGGTGCTGTTAATTTGCATGAGATTAAGGCTTGCAATAAATGCAAATATTTTGCTGCTTTTAACACACAAAAAACATGGCATATTCACATAACACTATCTAGTTACAACCTCGATGCACTGTCAGATTTGCGAAGAAAAAAATCCTTTATCAAAAAAAGTCTTGATTAACAGATTAGGGTTTTGTGTTATTTTTCCAATACGTTTTCATCTGGATAATACTGAAGGAGGAGCATACCAGAATTTGTTCAGTTTCCGGGAAACTTTATTGTACATGATATATACTAAATGCCAAATGTTTGGTCATAAAACTTTAGACAGCTGTCCTCTGCCGTTGAAATTGCTAAGCGTGAACGAACTAACGCCTGCAAAAACATTTAAACGGCCACAAGTGTGATAATGCCATCTGTCCTTTGCGAAAACAAATAAAGCTTTAAAAGGTTTGTACCTATGCAATCGCGTACTTACAAATACATAATTTGTTGTATACAGAATCTGTACATAACTAATGAATTGAAATATTGAGCTTGTAATCGACCAAACTGTTTTTGTCCTGTGGACGATATTGAAGATCAAATCATAGGCACATGTAATAACTATACGATCGTGTGATTTTGCAGGCACACCAACAATATTTACATTGGCGCACCCACACAATTCTCGGTTAAAATAAAAACCAAAAGATGTTCCATTACCGAAACTAATTGTAAAACAGAATTACTAATTTATGTTTTCGATCGGACCAATAAAGTTGTCGCCAAAAACTGCTCTGAGTCAGACTAACGAGCTTGCGTCGCTTCCTTGCTCCTCAAATCTTGGCCCGTTGACACAAATAAATATAGCTGAACGATAGAACTGTTTTGTGTATTTTTCCCTATCCATTACTTGACCGTGTATAATGAAAGATTAAAATTGAGCAGGTATTTAAGTAATGTTAGTACCGATTGAATAGTCATAGTGATCGGCTCCTAAATGATGGAAAGATCGACACGAAACTCATTTCCGGTCTCTTTGGGAAAGTAGAAGGAAACGTATAAGATCATCCTAATTAATTTATTTAGGAGTTACAATAAGAGATGTATTACTCAATTAGTCCTAATGTCACGCTAAACTATTAGCTGGAAGTAAACTGATTTTTTAATGTAAATTGGCGTCATAACTTAGCTGCCGGATAAAAAGCACAAAGGTATTTTCTTCTAGGATTTGATAAATGCAGATATGTTGGTTTTTATTAATTCTATACTCACTTCAGCCATGTTGATCTTGATGTTGAACTTAATGTATCTTTTGTAAAAAATGGCCGCCACTACCGGAAGTCAGGCATAAAACCCGTTTCGTAAATTTCCTGGGACGGATTACGGCAGCTACCAGAATCAAAACACATTGAAACAAAAATATAGAAATCCACTACCTGTGTAGATTTAGTTAAACGCAGGCACCTGAAATGTTATCAGTTGATTGCAAGTAGGATATTTTCATTCAGCAGTAACGGTTTGCCGATCACATATCAGGTGACTGTGGTTGAATTAAGTCACCCTGTTCCGGAGTCAGGTGCTTTTTATACTGTTTTAGTCCGTAGCTTCATCTCAGTTTATCTTATTTGATCCCATCTTTTAACAATATTCCAATGCTTATCTTCTTTTTCTTATATCGATCTGTATGCAAAACCATCATGCAATAATGATCAATCTTGGAATGACCCACATCAGTGGCATAATTAGTTGTGATGTAGACGCACACAGTCTTCCATTTAAATTATTAAAGTACATATTATTCATGTTAGAAATAAAAAAATAATATGTGACTTTTACCGTGTAAAGTTTAAAATTAGGTATGTTTAAAGATATATTATTTTGCCGATATGACATTGAGTTTTTACGAGTAGATTGGAATGTAGAGTTATGCAAAAACATGTTGTCGAAATCTACTAGATTTTGCAGCGTCAAATAAATACTTTGGGAACATATATGTGTTAATCAAAGAACTTTTCTTTAAATTATTAAAGTTCACAATTAAGTAAGTATGCTATTTACTTACAACATCTGACCCTTATGTTTGCTTTTTTTTCACATCCTTCTTAAATTTTATATAAAGTTAACATCGAATCTACTAAGTCAGGTTAAATGCTATTGGATTGATATGGCTTACTGGTGAACTGAGAACATGGTCCACTGCCATTTTGCCAAAGACTGATTCAAAAGGATTTCGACCAGAAAGAAGCCATCTTGTGCATCTACAAGGAACGTTTTTGATATTTTTATACCCCATCACTGTGTTGACTGAAATTTCAATATGCTTTTTATGTGCAAATATGTGCGTTTGCCAGCTTTAGAACTTACCATGGTTTGTCGTTATGTTTATTAAGAAAATTTCTTTCATCAGTTTTATTGATAAATGTTGAAGGTTGGTTCTATCTTACTTACCAGCTAATTCATGGGGCAGATACATCGTTGACATTCTTGTATGGACACTTTTCTAGATTCTTATTAAACTTTGTTTCTTTTTCTTTTAACATGTGATATACGTCTCTTACAGTCAGTTATGCAAAATTAATTACCTTACAGGACAAAAAATGTACTGCAAGAAGAAGGGACTTATGTTTAGAAATCACTGGTTTTCAATGGTCATTAAACCAGTTACCGGTCAACGTTTTCAAACAGTTAGCTGGGTTAATATTAGCACTGTGTTTCGTTTAAAAAAATAAGATGCATCTACTTTCTTTCTACTTTTGAAGTATATTTTGTTAATCTAAAGAAACTATCATTGAATGACATGAGGAAGATTTAAATAAGAGGGCCATGTTCAATATGTAATTGCCAGACTTTAAAATAAAACAATCAAGGCGTATCAGCTTAACCGACCGATATTATATTCACACGCAACATTTGTGCAATCAGCTCCGTTTGTTTACATCATGGCTATGTATGAAGAAAGGCTTCAAGCGTATCAAAGTACTTTGAACAATCATTATACAGGTCTATGCAGAAAACATGTACACCAAGTATCCAGCTCTTGTGGTTTCGGACAAGAATGTCAAATTATTCCTTTATAGCACTTTATGTCAAATGGTCACGGCCCTAGTGGCCATGTTTTTTACGGATCATACAAATTTGTCAATTCGGATACAGGGCTATTCAGTGAAGAAGTTCACTACAATCAAGTTTCTAGCTCTTGTATTTTTTACCAGAAAAACTTTCACAATTGTCCTAAGAACACATAAACGAAAAACGTTCACTCTTCTGGCAACCATGTTTTTTTAAGGATCCAAACACTTTTAAACAATATTGATACAGTGTCAGCCAATCCATATGTACATAAAATATCAATGTTCAAGCTTTTGTGGACACTGACAAAAATCCAATAAACCCAAATATGAAAAATGGCCATACCCCTATATGCCATCTCTTTTGATAAATCAAAGTTATTTAAACTATCTTGATACAGGCGTCGCAAGGAACATGTATACCAGGATCAAGGCCCAAGCTCTTGCAGTTTGTGCAGGTGTGTACAAGAAGATTTCCAAAGTTTTCCTATACAGCCACCTTTGTAAAATGCTCCCCCTTGCAGCCATGTTTTTCTGGATAACAATTCTTTTAACAATCTGGATGCAAGGCAACCGAGGGAAAGTACCGAATAGCAAGGCTCTAGTTCTAGTAGTTGTTTACAAGAAAACATTATATTTTTTCTAATATAATCATTTGTGGTAATGACTAGACACCTGGCAGTCATGTTAATTAAGAATCAATTTTTTTAACCATGTTGAAACATGTATATCAAAGGAACATACATGTCAAATTTAAATATTCCAGTTTTTGTTGCTTCTGACAAGTAATATTTCATTCTTTTCCTAACAGCTAAGAAAATTGCAATGTTTTCCATGGATCAAACTTCTTTGGAGAATCCTAATACAGGACCACCCAGGGAACACGTAGACCACGTATCAACGTTCTATCTCTTTGTGACAAGAATATGTATTAAAATTTGCCCTACATAACCATAAATGGATAATGTTCACGCCTATGACAGTCATGATTCTATGGCTCAACATTCCTTTAACAGTCATGATAAAGACCTGCCAAGAAACAGGAAAATTATAAATTAAACTATCTATCTGTTGTGGTTTTTGACCAGCGCATTTTCATAGTTATGTTATAAAGCCAAACATTTATATGGAAAATGTCGCCGACCCTGCCAAATATGTTCTTAAAGGATCAAAATTATAAAGAGCCTAAATACAGGATCACCAAAGCACACGCATGTCAAATGGCAAGGATCTAACTCTAGCGGTTTCTGACAGAAGATTTTGAAACTTCTTCTGTAAAACCATTTATGGAAAATTCCTACCCCGTTGCGACCATGTTCTTGATGATTCAAAATTCTTTAAAAAAGAAAATCGTGATACAGGGCCATGCAGGGAACATATATACCAAGTATCAAGGTGCTAGTAGATTTTTACAGGATAGTTTTCAAAATTGTGCTATGAAACCATAAAGGAAAAATGTCCCTGCTCTGGCAGCCGTTTTTGATGGATCAAAATTATTTGAACAATCAAGATCCAAGGTAACGGAGGTCACCCAATAAGCATGTATACCGAATTTCTAAGTTCACCTAATTTGAACAAAGCACATTTTCAAAGTTTTTCTAATAAGCCATAGATATAACAGGACCACGCCCCTGAAGGTCATGCTATTGAGGGAATAAAAGTTTTTAAATACAGATCCATTCAATGAAAATGATTACCAAATGTCAAGGCTCTAGCTGTTGTTCTTATCGACAAGATGAGATTTAAGATTTTATTTTTCTTAATTTCTTTATAAACTACACATGGACAATGTATTAACTGAAATAATCTTAATAGGACGACAAACAGAATAACAAACAACCCAAATATGTGCTGGCTGCCAGAATCGGGCTAGTATGTATTTAAATAGTGAAAAGAACTTTGGTAAGATTCCGGACGACAATATACTACTTTTCTTCTTAGAAAAGTGAAAATAACTTAAAATGTCTCAAGAATGAACAAAATAAATTAATTAAACACGTCGAAAATTAATGAATTTTTAGCCATTTGAGGCAAGAACATGTATTGATTGGACCAAAAATAAGTTTATTACGAAGCGGGATTAAAGATTGCTAAAGTTTACTACACAACTGGTTGAAAATTGAGACCTCTCCCAAATAATGTTTAAATAAGAGAAACTGGTGAATGACCAAATCCAACACGTTCGGCAAAATAAATCATCAAGATTCCGGACCAAAACAATGTTGGCTTCAAAGCTACTACAAAATGGGTTGTAGCACAGTCATGTTTATGATAAATATCAAGGCGTTAGCTCTTGCATTTTTTAACAAGAAGGTTTTCAAAGATTTCCTATCAAGCCATATATAGAATAAGTCCAACCCAGGCGGTCATGCTTTTGATAGAACAAAATCCTTTGAACAATCTAGATACAGGGCAACCCAAAGAATATGTGTACTAAACATCAAGGTTTCTAACAAGAAGTTTTTCAAAGTTTTCCTATATAACCGTTTATGGAAAATGCCCACGCCGCTTACAGTTATTCAGATGGATCAAAATTTTAAGAAATGCATACTAAATATTTTGGTTTATTTCTATCTATCTACCTATCTATCTATCTATATATCTGCCTCTGGCGGCAATGTTTTGTTTGTTTGTTTTTGTCTTGAACAATATTGATACAACACCACCCATGTATCAGGTATATCAAATATCAATGCCATAACTCTTATAGTTATTGATAGAAATTCCAAATATGTCCTACATAATCATATGTTTATGCCCCTGGCTGCCATTTGTACGCATACAAATAACTTTTATACAGGATCGCTCAATGCACATGTATAGAAATATTAACGATCTAGCTCTGGCAGTTTCTGACATGAAGATGCTAGAATTTTCCCCAATTGGTCATCTATGGAAAATGGCCCCACCCCACTGGCAACCATGTTTTCGACCCTGCTAAATTCTTTGAAAGTTTTTACATAGGGGCCACACATAGTACATGCATAGGGCATTTAAAAGGACTAGTTCGTGTGGTTTCTGATAAGGAAATTTCCAAACTTTTCCTACATGCCATATATGGAAAATGGTCACACCACTGGTGGCCATGTTTTTGATAAATCAAAATACAAGGCCACACAGGGAGCATGTATACGAAGTATCAAGGCTCCGTCTATGACACATGTGACAATAAGTCCCAAATTATCTCATATTAAATCCTGGAACTGTGTCTTTTACTCACTGGCGTGATAACAAATATAAGTTAATCTTAGAATTTATAAATTTGAACTTCATTCATGAGAATAAGAAATGATAAATGTTAATAAAGTTGAAAAGTTATTGGTATTATAGTACTTAATGGAAAAAAAAACAGTTTTCAGACACAGTGCTTACCTTCAATAGTTTTAAATGATATATGTTGAAAACTAGTACCACATATTTGTTAGAAAATTTAAGAGCATTTATTATAATGCCATTGTGTAATGTTACCAGTCACACTGCGAACGGCGGTTACTCCAGTAACATCAACATAGTGACATCGTTAAAAATGTTGCTGAGGGACGACTAAGAGTTTAGTGCAAAACACCCTCACAATGGAGTAAATTATTTGACGAGGAGGGACGTCGGTTACTTGTCTAGGAGAAAGGTGGGGCGTTTACTAGATTAATCAAGACGTTCAAAAGCTGTAATCTTCAATAAACAAGGAACAAGCAAGGACGATGGCTGAACTGAGAGGGTGTTTTTGAATTAGTTAATGTGCTCCTTTTTGCACATTTTCTTTCCGTTTGTTTCTGATACTTTGACTACAGTGATTTTTCCAAAAAGATCAAGGCGAGATGTATTTTTGTTTCTGTTTTATCAGGGATATATTCATACCTATTAGAGCAGGAAAAAGAATAAAACATCTCTCCGCTTAATTCATTGACATAACAAAAACGGAAAACATCTTGACATTTTTATTATTATTTAGGATTACTATATTAATTGTCGGTTTTAAGTCTGCTATATGTCATTTTTCAAATTGTTTTGTGTTCTAGTGTTAAATTAACATATTAACATACACAATTATTACTTTTGAAGTTTTATTTCTTTCTAATCCTTTTTGATAATGACAGTGACCTGTTGTTAATTAGTTTGAAGAAGACCAAATACTTGGTAGAAAAATAAAAAGTTAATAAACAAGCAAGGACACACATTATATTTAATACATACATTTGTTTCACATTCCCTATAGAATAAGTGTACCAAATTTGGTGAAATTCTCTCTGTTCAAACTTACCCTAGCATATGTCTTTAAGCATGGAAAGCTATCATCTGGAATTCGGAAAGAGAAAAATTAAGTTTCTTGCTGAACTCTGTGTCTGATTTGTTGCCAAGTCCAACAAATCTGGTGATTTGGGGTTATTCACAAGTTCAGAATGTCAGCTTCATCGTCGCCCAGCGTGTGCTCGGTTCATGCAAAACATTGCTGACAGATGGCAGAAAACGTTACGCCATGACACAATTCTGGCCGCTATTTGAGCCAATTCATCATGCACGCCGGGCAAAAAGTTCTACCAAAAAGCATGCAACATTTATCTTATTTGTCAAAGCTACCCACGGGTGCAAGAAAAAACATATTTAACTGGGATTCCAGAAAAAATATATGACTGGAAAATGGAGGATGAAATAGAAACCGGTATTTCCACAGGAAATAATGGTGACTAAGATAAGGCCAGACATTGAGCTCTGATCTTCACCTACCAAGCTGATCGTACGAGGGGAAATTATAGAACCATGGAAAGAAAGAATATACTTCATTATCGTTAACAATAACTTTGATAACCCGATTATGAAAGCGTTCATGACAGTGAATGAGCGAATATCATCTATCCCAGAGAATGTCAATTATACACAACCACAATAATGGCTGGACGCCGAAACTTTGGCTGATTTACTTTGATAAATCAGTAATAAAGTCTATTCATTATCTTTTTATTCTTATATTTTACAGGCATTTGCATAGTTTATCTACATAGAAAATACCATTATTTTAGAAATTATTATGAATGCGATATTATAGAAGTATGAGTTTAATATTATTGTGAGAACGAATAACACCAATATGATCATAACGTCTGCACTTAGTGTATTGATTTCCGGCCTTCGTGATTAAATTAATACTCATCTCTACTCTTAAATGTGATATATTGGGCGTTAGTCCACGCAAACTTACAATGATAACTTCCATTCTAAGATGTTTCTTGAAGACAGGGTATATAAAAGGGACAAAAATGCGCACTTCATTTTTACGCAGTTGTGTTATGTTGTTTCTCCTGTTTGGCTGTTGCTCTTTATCCCAACGTTCTACCTGGCTATTTTTTAAAAAAATGGCTGAGGAAATATAATATTTCTTTATTTCATTAACTTGTATTATCACAGTTTAATATTCATGTTATAAATATTGTCAAAATTTTAAAAAGCATGACATTCAAAGAAAGATTTTCATGTAAATGGAAAGGAACTTATTTTAAACCATACCACTTCTCTTCACATATAAGGATCATAGCCTCGCGTCAGTGTGTTCCCTATGTGTTCTAAAAGTCACGTGACAAGGTATGGCGATACACATTGGTTTAAATGTTTTGGTGCGTTACGATGGAAGTATTGGACATTTCAGAATACTTTTCTTAGATTTAGCGTGGTAGTAGTGTCTTTTGTTCTTGTCGCCTAAAGAAAAAAAAGGAAAATAAGACAGGCAAAAGGAAGAACAAACTGAGGCCTATTTTGCCGCTCCATGGCGGGATATTCACGGAAACCACCGTCGAGACAGGAACTCCGATACCAGATTCAGTAAGTACATGCCTCAATACACAAGACACTATACACGGTGTTTATGGCAGTGGCTGTGAAATAGATTCAGAAACAAACAGCAAAAGAACTAAAAACGAACGATTATATTTTGCATAAGACACTCCAACAGTACAGAGTATGATGGCGACAAACAACTCAGCCTCAGCCCATACATACAGTGATCCCCGTACCAGTTAGGACAGTACGGACATTGCTTGATTGTTCACAACAAACAAACCCACCGTTAGCCAATCAAACACCAGATCAGCAGCCACCATATTCAATTACGATGGAAGATATTAAATCTTTACATAGTCTTCTTGATAAATGGTCAATATCGAAAAAAATGTAACAACAATGAGTGTAGAATTAAGCAAAATAACAACAACAATAAATGATATCGCAATACATGTAACAGAGGTTGCAAATGCAGGTAGCTTTGTGAGCCAACAACATAACAAACAGACAACCACACTTTAATCAAATTGTGAGGATGTTAAACGGGTTAAAGTAGCATGCATGTCACTTAACGCTTCTATAAAAGAATGCCCCAGAAACAGGAGGAAATAAACAACAAGACGCAAATTTTAAAAGTATGAGGGATAACCTCAACTTTTACGGAATCCCAGGAGCGTCAATCGGTACCATTCACCCCAAATCTGGCGAAACCGGCGGAACAGCGCGAAATAGTGAGAAAAGCTTCCTATCTGGTAAGAGAAGATCTTAAGAAATCAAACTTGGGAGAAGGGGTACAAATACCCATGGCATGGAGGGATACTCGACGTACACTGAACATTGTTTATCAGAACGAGAGAAAGAAGGGTAATAATGTGAAATTCAGCGATGAGAAGATGTACATCAAGGGCAGAAAATACAAAAAAAACACAGGGAACAACACCACCAACAACAGAATAGAGTTGTAGTCTAGAAGGGGCAGTTAGATATAATATGGAACATTAATGGGTTAATAAAAAAACTATCCGATCCTGATTTTATAAGCAAGATCAACAAGCATAACATTATTATTCTTACAGAAACTTAGCTTTCGTCAAAATTGTGTTATAACATTAAACATAGCGGGATACAGCATTGAACATTTATATGGCAGCAAATCGGCTGATACCAAAAAAGGAAGATACTCAAGCGGAATAACTATTCATTATATCACCGAGTTAAAGGGCAAATTAAATTTTGTAGAAACACACGAATGTGGGATTATTTGGATTAAAATATGTAAAACTATTTTCCACTTCAATGTAGATGTTAATTTGGCTGCGTATATATCCCGACCGATGGTTCTAAAGTATTGAGCCGGGTAGATGTAGATATGTTTGATCTACTCGAGAGTAGCATAGAACAATATAACAGTAAAGGAAAGGTGATTTTTACAGGGGATTTGAACAGTAGAACATCAAACTAACTACTAACTCGTATATGTTATTGTATGCAATAATTGTTTGGACCATAATTTACCATTACAAATTCATGTTAAAGTCAAGAGTAAACAAAGACCGGCGTGGGACACGCCTACTTGAAATATGTAAATCTACAGGGTTGATCATAGCTAACGGTCGTTTACACAAAGACTATGACATTGGGGAATATTCATTTATTAACAGTAATGGTATGAGTGTTGATTATTTAATCTTGAATTATCATGATTTTAAATATATTTCAATGTTTGAATTAATGGAACCACACGATATGTCAGAGCATTGCTCTTTACATTTGTGTATTGAAACAATACGCCTACTTCATTAAAACAGCGAGACTAGCCACGCCCATGACCTACTTTAATTATGGGACGATACACAGGTAGATGATTTCCTTACACGCCATCTAAACGAGCGCACGCGATTGATACAATTGACCGATGAACTTGGTACGGATAATATAAACGACAGCATATAGTCATTTGCAAGATTTATGCAACATAATGCATTTAGTGTGTATGGAAAACAACATACACTTAATACAAGTAAGAATAAACAAAGATAAGAATGGTTTAAGAGAGCTAGAAATACATGTTTGAAAAACAGTAATAATACAAACAAAAGTGTGTATATGTCCAAAAGACGATTTAACATTTAAACTAAAAAAAATTTATATATGAAAAGGGAGGGTAGAAGAGTAAAAAAATAGCAAGATTTGTCCCACGAACATTCTTGAAAACTATTTAACCTCACTATAAGCCACATAATGATGCAGACGATAACAAAACAATGGAGGGTATTTTTATTCATTTCAACCATTGTTGCACGGTTCAACCAGTGGTGCAATTGATGATAGAGAAGAAGATATAGAAATATATGAAACAAACACGTCAGATTTAGATTTGGATCGAATTTTGTCTATACATGAAATTAAAACAGCAATGTTTGCACAAGGTAACTGGAAAAGTACTGGTAATTATAAATTAATAGCTGAGGTTTTCAAATATTCGTTTGATATTGTATCGTCATTTTACTACAATATTACAATAAACTTTATAATGAAGGCATTTTCTCCGAATGTTGTGGGAAAGGCATTATAATGCCATTGTTTAAAGGTGTATCACAGGAAGCTAAAATTATAGAGGAATTACTCTCAATAATATTTTATCAAAATTTATTTCGAAACTACTTGTTAATAGGCTTACCACATAGAGCGAAAAACATAATAATATCATTGTTAATCAATATGGTTTCGAAAAGAATAAATCTACTACCGATTGTATATTTATATTACACTCAATAATTAAGTTTTATATGCTAAAAAAATATACATCGAATATCTAGAATGGGAAAGAATATATAAAAAATACAATCGCACGTTATTATGGAGAAAGTTTTTCCATTAAAATATTAGTACCAAATTTATAAATGCATTTAAATCAAGAAACACTGTTCTTAAATAATATGTTAAGTATAATTCTATGTTATCAGAAACAATCATTTCTCATAATGGGGTAAAACAGGGAGATATTGCAAGTTGTATATTATGTTTAGTTTATCTCAACGATATACTTAATAGTATCAACCAAAATATTAACGGCATTATAGAAACTGATTTTTGATGACTTTTATTCATTATATTTATGCAGAATATTCAATATTAAATGATATACAAAACTAGTGTCAGTCATGGGAGTAAATGTAACAAAAACAAAAATCATGAATTTTGAAAATGATGGTAACTATAATATTGACTTTACTTCAACGATTTAAAAATAGAAATGGTCGATTCCTTTAAATAATTCTGCATCCATTTCTTAAATAATGGTAAATGGAATCGTAAGAAAGCTATACGTGCCCAACGTGCCTCTAAGTCACTCCATAATCTATTCACATCGTTTAAGCAACTTCATCTCTCAATGTCCCAAAAAGTTAAAATGTTTCAAAGTTAAATCAGAATTTAAATGCATTCATCTTTGAAAAGATTAAAATAACAAAAAACATATGGATAACAACAAATACAAAAAGAATGTTGATAGAAAAATTAAATGCACATAAATGCACATAAACTGAAATCTTAAATGCACTTTTTGGCATTTAAAGCAGTCTTATAGTAACGTTAATATTATATAATATACATTTGCAATATGTAATTGTATATTATAAATTAAACAAACAGACTTTAAAAAAGATTGAAAATCCATTCTGCCTTAATCATAGTGGGTTTCCCCTGAACTGCGGCTTCAATATGGAGGGGCAACTGGTCGATAGGCAGCTGAAAGATATCAGATGTCAACATTAAAAGACTTATGACATATATCTGGTCTATTCGACGGCAGATTATTTTTACATGCATATCGTTTTTATAAGATATATATACTATCGTAAGGAAAGTCAAACGTTAAAACTCACAAGTTTATGATCTTTGATTGTAAATACAAAAGTGGTAATATAAGCGAATATTTATGTGGCAGCTATAACAAACCAGACTGTCTAATATTGGCGGGCGTTACTAGGGCCTTTTACTTTGCGGTTGTTCTCACACTGACAACTGTGTTTGCCTTTTGTAAAAAACAGATTTGGCAATGCTTTAAAATCAAAGATGGCAAAGTGATAAATATCTTAAGTTGATAATCATATCTTATCCCCATTTGATCGTTCGTTATGTAGGAAAAATCTATATTGGTAAAAGGTCACTCCTTTCTATAAGTTTTTGTTGACATTAATAATGATTTATATTTTTCCTTATAATAAAACATTTGCGAAATAAGTGAAAAATTATTGCAGTGCAATAATAACCATCAAAGAAAAGGACACAAGGAACAAACTTGCAACATTCATAGGCCATACCTTGAACTGTAAAATTAAAGTTTAATTAGTATTTTGTTAAATCTCCTTCTGCTTCAATACAAGCTTAGGTTTGGATGAGAGAAGTTAGAAAATCATGGGTTATACTGTCCCAATATCACCCGACCTCAGCTTCCATATCCTTAATATTTTGTAATCCTTTCTGATTTATATTTTTCTTCATTATTCCCCCAATGTTTTAAATGGAGTTCAGATCCGGACTATAACTTGGCCAGTCGAGTAGGGTCACATGATTGTCCTTAAACCACCTTATGGAATGCTTTCTCTTCTGTTGCGGGTCGCTTGTGGCAGTTAATATAAATCTAAGAATATAACGTTTTCCCAATTATAATTTCTATGAGCTAGACATCACTCTAAACGTCTTTGATTTGTTCAGGAGGGTGAATGGGATAAGGAATACCACGGGTTTTCAACCAGTTGAGTTCGTGTAAATTAACCCTTACAGTCTTTTTACAAACTGGTTCAGTTCCTCTTTTGATCAATTCAGTTTTGATGTTCAGAAAGCTCATGCGTCTGTTCATAGAAGCGATAATTCCTAGTCTTATTCTGTCACCAGTTGTGAATTTGTGTGGCCTACCTGCTCCTTATTGTTGCTCAAAACTATCATTCCTCTGAAGACGCGCAATGATACGATATACTGCAGATAGAGGAACATCTACTCTTTCAGACAAACCTTGTGCTAAAGTGATTCCATTTTCATATTATTCATAGACAATCTTTCATTTTTCTTGAACTGAAATTTTGACAGTGACAGTGCCTTGGTCTGCAGGTAGATAAAATTTAAATATCTGTGAAAATTTTGATAGGACCTTTTCTTATTTACCTATCCAAATAGCAGATGTCATATGTTTACCAAGGGAGATTACTCGAATTGACTCGAAGTTAAGTTTGAGGAGGAGGAGTGATCTCACTTGACTCTTTGTACCCTTACATGACCATGTTTTAATGAGTGCAATATATATGAGAACAGTTTTAAGAACAAAAAACTTTCAATAATGTCTGGTCAATCTTTATCTTGTTTAACAAAAGTTTCTATTGTGAACTTTAATCTATCGCTACTACTTCACATGCAGCCCTTGTGTTACATTGCCATTTTATAATGTAATATTTATTAAGAGATCATTGCAATTTTGTCATCATTTGATTAAAGCAGCTTGATAAAGAATGACATATAGAAAAACTGCAAATATGTTTGTTCTCACTTAGATGGGGTTTTTCGAAACATCTGATATTATGTAATATGAGAGTAAGTAACAAGATATTAATATTTAATTCCTGTATAGAAAAGATACTTAGAAACGTCGATATTTTGAGACAAGGTGTTTTATAAAATAATAAAAACAACTTTCTGTTATTTCAAATCATCACGTTAACGAGTTTACTATTGTTCCTTTTGATGTGAATTCCATATAAAGTTACATTCTTTCACCAAAGAGTGAATTATACCTTAGTAAAAGCACGATGATCATTTATTTTAGTTTCAACAAACAAATCATAGGTACAAAACCCACAAACTCATGTATTAAGTCGTTTAGTCCTGGTTATTTGAATAGTGCAATAATAATATAAGAAATTTTATATCACATATACAAACGCAAATTTAAGATAAAACATATGGGACATCTTCAGGTTTAGCAATATATGAACGTTAAGTATTTTCTTTTCTTTAAAGGATAACAATGTCTGAGACATTGGCAATAATTGCCGCAAATGAAAGAAAGAATATTCACATCGTCAAAAATAATTCCCAAGCATTCTAAAAACTAATCTAGTACATATTAAAGATATTTTTACATGTCAATTGTCTTATAACGTTAACCATTGAAAACATCAACATTTATAACTAACTAAAAAGTAATAAACATATAAAAAATTGAATGTAAAGTAGTAAATGCACAAGTAAACAAATTTATAAACATTGTATTTAAATATTAAAAATGTAATCCTGAAATAAATGTTAAGATACATTTTATTACTTAACGTTTCCCCTCACTGCGTGCATGTATCTGACATATGTGAATAAGCCATTTGGAGAAGCGACACTCGAAAACTTCTTAAATAAGCAAAAGGAACAAAAGTTACATATATACCGCCAACCTATTCCAAACTTACAAAGGCAATAGTAAGCCGGTTTATGGCAAATGACCTCATGTTGGTTTTACAGAGTAAAGTAAAACCAGTCAAAAGAAACTGACCGTTGCTCGTCACACATTCCTCCCGGTTAGGCCTCCCTTTCTCTTGAATAGGAAGTGGTATGTGCCGTATGCTGGTATATGGCAACGGCTGAAAACATAGAAATCATTTAGAGGAATTTTAAATATAATAACTTAGTTCTAATGAATACTGTCGTTAATAGTTTATAACATGCCTATACAAAGAGTACATTTACAGTAGATTGTGTTTTCGGTTTTTAAATACCATGTATTAATCTGTTATAAAGCTTAATGACTATTTCAGATGATAAATGCCTGTCGGGGAAAAGTGTATTTAGTATAATCTGAAAGTTTTGACAAACTAATTGATTTTGCTGATAAGGACATGTTCAATATAAATAATCGTGATAATTCAAATATTTGCATTATATAGTGTTTTATATATCTGTCCCTGAAAAAGTAATTCTTTATTGAATGTTTTCAGATCTTGACCATGTGCTTCAAGTTTCCAAAATAAAATATGTTTATATTTGTGCAACCCTTTTAATATTCACTATTTAAGTGCGCCTACTTAGCTAGAAGCCAGTATATTAAAATATTATTAACTCAGTAATGTATAAAATGGTTGACAACTTTATTTACATCAGTTATCTTTAAACTGGTTAATTTAAGAAAATGTATAATGGCTTCATAATTACATTTTTATTTTCTGCATAAACATTCTGCACCAGCTAGGGAGCTATCAGTTTGGGAAATTCGATTTGGAAAATCTGCAGTTCTGCACACTAAATGTTAAATACATCCGCTAAAATGATATTTTATATTTTCTGTTTAGCATGTGGGGTTTTCAGACAAACAGATTACATATAGGTATCAACTCCAACACCTTGGAGGCTAATTGATGCGTGCGTTATTTTTAACGATAGCAATTACAATGCAATAATGTTACTATATTTAAGCCATCAATAGTATTTATATTTAATAATGTGAGAAAGTTATCTATACAGTCACTCTGCTTTTTTATTTCAAATAGCACAACTTTATAGTGAAAATAATATTCTACAAAAGTTGCAGTCATTTTTATTCCATCCACCTCAATTCACCTACGTCAACTTGTAAAATTTATTGCGCTCTAGATATTTAACAAACATATTGTCATCAAGATAGAAGATCCATCACGATTTAATCATGGTGTTTTCTTACCGAGTTGGAGGTTATGTATTCACGGGCATCTGGTCGATTGGCATCTAAAATATATATGACATAAACTTTAGATTTAGCAAAGAAATGAAGGGCACAGTTACCACAAGCACATGTTTAAAAAGTCTTTTAGTACGTGTTATTTGAATAGTGCACTGATATGTTAGAACTAGAACAACGCAAATTTAAAATAAACAAAGTGTCCATAGTCCTGTTTAGCAAATAATGAAAGTTACGTAAATTGTTTAAAGGTGTACAGAATCTGAAAAATTGATTATAATTGCAGTTAATACAGGAAACAATATGCATAATGCCAAAACATCATTCCTAAACAGCCTAAAAAGAATATGCCATTGTAACATTTAGTAAGGATTTCTACTGGCAAATTGTTCGATAATCTTAAAACAGGAAAAGACATCGTTTATAAATGTTACAAAGTAAAAACTAATAAACATACAAGAAATTCAAGTTAAGTAGTAAATGCACAAACAAATAAATGTATAAACATTACATTTAGATAAGGAAAATTAATCCTGAAATAAATGTTTAGGTACATTGTATTACTTAATGTTTCATTACACATTACACTGCGTGCATGTAACTGACATCTGTGAATATGACTTAATGATGCCAGTTCCAAATTTACATAGAGAGTGTTTACGCGATCTGATTATCCTAACTGGGTACCCATAATTAATGTGTCTATATCTTGGTAATAAAATGTTTTTACCGTTTTCAATGTGCAGCGTAGAATTTAAATATCAGAAAGATATTGACAATATCTGGTGGCCTCTGGTGGCGATTTTCCGTGCTAATTTGGACTAATTTACTTGCTTCCTTCCCTACCCACAAAATGACCCACATTGTCAAGATACTTTCGACAAAAGACTATTTGATTTAATAAATGAAACTTTTGACTCTTATTTATCTTAATCTGTAATAGTAAATTTACAATTTGCCTCACTCAAATAAGTAAAAACGTCATAGTGTGTCCGTTATTAAGTTTAAACAATAACTTGCTTGCAAGAGTTATCTCTTGGACTTTGCTACGACCATGTATGAAGTGTCCTTACCTAATGTCACTCAAGATCTTGACAAATACATCACCTTAAGAAAAGTGTTCCCTAAGACATGCAGTTGTTATTTGTTTTAATTCCCAAACAAGAACGTTGGCTTAAACAAAATATCTCGGTAGTTGCTAAAAACATTAGTGATCATTAGTGAACATTTGACATTTAGTACGCAGAATCACTATGTTTTCGTGCAGATATGTTTGCTTTTAAATGTAAATTCCCAAACTCATTCATTAGTTTTACTATATTACAGAGACATAAAGGTTTTATTATTGAACTATTTGATAACGAGGGCAATGGCAGTAGTAAGTCGGTCTATTGCAAAAACCTTGTGTCCCAATCTCAAGTGTTAAAAGAAACTGACCGTTCCTCGGAACATATTCTTCCCCGTCAAGCCTCCCTTCCTCTTGAATTGGAAGTTGTCTGTGTTGTATGCCGATAATTGGCAAATGTGAAACAGCAGGCTGAAAACATAAAAATGATTTGGAGGAACATTAAATATGTTACGTTTAACGAGTACTGTCGTTGATTCTGTATTACATGCCTATATAAAAACTGCTTAAAAATGCGTTAGATCCTGTTCTGTGTTTTAAAATGACATGCATTCATTGGTTATAAATGAATACTAAATCGCATAACTTACCGTGTTCTTCAAGAGTCCAAATTGATGGAAGTTTTATATTTTAGCAACCGCTTTTACATGTCGTGAGTCATGAGTAATGATCTAGTAACTAATACATTATATTGTTAATA
Organism: Sinonovacula constricta; assembly: GCA_007844125.1. Lineage (NCBI taxonomy): Eukaryota > Metazoa > Mollusca > Bivalvia > Cardiida > Solecurtidae > Sinonovacula > Sinonovacula constricta. The sequence goes on along the minus strand of CM017564.1, from coordinate 56,066,565 downwards.
ATCATTGGTGTGTAAAATGGTTGTCCATTACAATTTTCCTCTTACGCTTTGGGTTGGGTTTTTAATACAGTCTATTTATAAAACAAATTATTATTTGCTACATAAACATTTTAGCCAGCAAGGAAGTTATCATTTTGGGAACTTCAGTTTTTAAAATCTGCAATTATGCAAATGCAATAATAGCAACATCCGGTAAAATGATATTTTGTGTAATGGCATGTTTGGGTTTTCAGACACATAGTTGCCTCAATGCTTTAATACTTATTGACATTAACATCAAACCATTATCCATTGAAATACCAAATGGGTGAACTCTTTACAATATTATACATGACAGTTACTGCACAATAATACAATGGGTAGAAGAGAAAATGTGAGATTGGAAACATTAATCGGAGTACATTAATCTTGGGAATGTGTGGCTCTTTAATGGTACACATAGATACAGAAACGTCATTTAAGTACGGTGTTTAACAGCAACTGAATAATCAAGATAATTTATTTCTTCCAATGTTTGACCGTTGACAAAGAAAAAACAGCACTTTTGTCATTAATGTCATACTGTATTTGCATAGGCCTTTTCACATAATATTGTTTAAACAGACTTTCATTCTCATACATTTACCGAAATATTGCTAGGTTAAACTGACAAGAACGACTAAGAAACCTGTCATAAAATGTGTTGCGCAATATTTCACCAATTTACAAATATTAAATAATGGTATGAAAAATCGGAGCCATTGACCATATCAGCAATTCAATTGTGTCTCCTAATTCATGCTGGTTTCGAATAAGCTGGGAAATGGAATTCTTATAAGGGTGGATGTTGTCGTGGGTCATATATCATGTTTTTTTTGTAAACGTTGCTGTTAATAAGTCTACATGTGTTCCTATTTCACATACAGTTTGGTAGATACGTTTATAATTGCTTGCAATCGCAATATGACATATTCAACGTTGTCCATTGTATAGTGCTTAAGGTGAAGGTTAGACGCCACTAAATAAGTTTATTCTATATTCTATAGTGAACCGCGAAAAGTTGGAAACAAATTGCATCAGGACCAAGTTATGTTGGACCCCCATAACCATAAATAGGTGAAACAAGCTATGTATTGTCTATCAGAAAGACCCAGAAATAAACCAACTTTTGCAACTGGTAAGAAGGTTCTGCTTCATAGAATGCACATACCGCCAGATTGCCAGTCGGTAACCCACAAATTTCTATGAAATATGTACCTCCTGTAAAAGTGAATCAGTCCATCATTTTGCATAGGGGTTCAACACTTCTGCTTTCGTGTAATTCTACGTGGCTTCAGCTTCTTTTTGACACTAAAAGATTAAGATTATCTTCAAAATAGGAAATTTAATGCCAGAACATAGCAACAGAATGTTACTAAAGAAAAGAATCCATGTCACACATTCTACTTCCGGTCGGTATTTAGTGTAACCACCCCTGAAGCTGTTGGTTTCAAATGGCAGACGTGATAGTGAAAAAGTTTGACTCTATGGGTGCATTTTGTATGATGAAAGAATTGATGTTAGCATGTTAATGCAAGACGATTTCACTAAATTGATATAGCTTATAATCAGTGTATTTCTTCCTAAATTATTTCCCGCCTAATCGACTCTTAAGTAGTCATCATATACATTTAAGCAAAACTATGTTAATCCCTTTAAACTTCTTGTTCGGAATGGGATGGGATTTTTTTAGAAAAGGTTGAATAGGGGATAAATGGTTGCACATTTTATAAAATTTCATAATGGCAAAATTATGGTTATTCTTAAGGCGGTACGTTCAAGAAGACATATGTGTTTGTATGTACTTAAACAAGTTAAAGGTGCATGGTATTTCATAGACTGCAAATAGACTAGATGAAGGTATATTTTCAAGGGTTTATAAAACAACCAAGAAATACAACACATGGAGAACTGCAAAGCAAAATATTTATGTAAATTACAACACTTGGTGCTTCTGAAATCATAGACATAATATAATTGTCTGGAGTTATTAACATGATTTCTTTTAAAAGCATGCAATTTGCAATTGTTCTTTGATTTGTAAAGAAAATACTAATAGAGACAACTAATATACCTCTCTAGGAAAGAGATTGAAAGCTCATCATAGACATAACTGGGATTTAAAATAATCAGTAAAGGCTTTAAGTAACAGAATGTTATTATGAACAAAACAGTCATACAAACCTCCATGTCAATTTTGATTTGTTTTCAAGAAAAACACAATACTTTTTAACTTTCTTTAAATTGTTTTAATTTGTCGATCTATTCTTTCTTTAAATTAAGGAATTATACATTGTTACCTTTTCGGCCCTTTTGCCGATTGACCGTTCCAAGGCGGTAACTGATGGTTTTTCTTTATGTGTGTTATGTCCCGTCACTGTGTTTTTGTCACATTTACATTTACCTTATTTGCCTTTGTCTACTGGTAGATAAAATTTAAATATCTGTGAAAATTTTGATAGGACCTTTTCTTATTTACCTATTACCAAATTTATTAAGCAGAATTGTACAAAAAATTGTAAAAAAAGCTATTAGATCAGGCGCTGGAATCTTTGCTGAAATCAAGATAATGCTCAAAGATGGGTCTTATACATCTGAGTTTATTTCTTAGCATATACCCTTCATTAAAATATACATATTTATATTAGTAAGTTCACATTTTGTATTTCAATGTCTACAGAAATTGGAGATTCGAAGGTATGGCAAAGTGCCATTAAAATATTATACATTTGTGAACGGCTAAAGTTTTAGTTTAGATATTTCATCTAGAGTAGCTTTAAAATGGGATTGTCCAATGTGAAATACATGTGCTTATATTAGATCATCAACATCATGACAGATTCTAACATATCTGATCAATCATTAAATTACTTTTAAAGCACCTTTTAATAACACGTGTAGACTTCAAATTTGACAATTTTTATAGTACTATTATAGGAATATTGAGATTTATATTTTTCTGCTAAATAAATGCTTACCTGGTTTAACAACACAACAATTTTCTAAGTATGTCGTTAAAAAAACAAATGCTCAAATAAGGCAGCTGGTGAAATAAATATATAGCTCTTTCAGGTTTGATGTTTGCCATACCTGCAGAAGAATAAGTCACAGTCACTGGCCTAACAATGTGTAGACGTATGAGTAGCCTGGGCGTGGTTCATCGGAAACATACGTATCTTTTGTTTGTGTTAGGATATACAGTTGTATCTCGATTCCTCGAGGAAGGACGGGGATGACTTGAAAACTCGGCACATTAGAGTTATCGTCCACAATCTCCCAACTTAACCGGATAACACGTTGGAAGAGTTGGATATTGAATTTATATATGAGACTTTACGGTTTGTTTTTTTCAAGTTCTCTGCAACTAAATCATTAGTTTAAAGTTAAAATGCTTATAACAGAGAAAAAATATAAGATAATTGTAAAGTTGCAAGTTTAATGAGAAAGTTACATGTAATATTTTATTTACCTTCATAATGGATTTATTTCTTGCCGTCTGGGATGTGCAGTTTTTACACGCAGGTGAATAAATATTGAGTATAATAAAAATTAATTGTTTCCTGGATAACAATGAAATGCTTCGAAGTCTATCGCAGAACTTCAATTTGAGGCGGCTTCAATTTAAATCATCCAATTTTAATTTTATCCAGCGCAGCAGACATGCAGCTGTCAATTGATGGCATTGTTTATGTTTTGTGCGACATACATTTTAGTTTCGAGTTCATGAGTGAATTTGATTGGCTAATACTGACCTTTTAGACGGCGGTCTGTTTGTTTCCAGCTTTTACCGAATATGTAAATGTTGAGAAAATATGTTCCCACTTTTTTGGCCCCTTTTATGTTAAAAGCTCATTGTCCACATTTCTACTCTCTTCCCTAGAATATACTAGAATATACTGGAAATATTTCTGTAACGCTTTATCCAAGTAAATGCCTTGCAAATAGCTGTCAAAACAGCAGAAAAATCCTTGAATAATCCAAAACTTTAAACTTGTGTGTTTTACATTAGTTTTAAAGCTTCGGATATTCAAATATGTTTATTTAATAATATAAACATATATTTAATATAAATGTTCTTTAAAACAAATATGCAAAAAGCTACATATATTTTGTCATTATTATTTATTTTTATTTTTTTTGCTTTAAAATTAGCCCAAATACAGTTTAACAACAGTATGTTTCGAATGATATTCCGATTTCTTATGTCGTGTATAAAACCATATTCGACATATAGTATAAATCAAATGACTTTCCAGTGCGTTCTAAATGAGAGTAGTTTGAACGGTAGTTTGTGTTAATTCTTCTGTTGGCGCCCGCCCGAGCGGACCATTCCAAGGGCTCATGTTTAAAGTTTTTGATTTTCGGTAGACCGAATAAAGACCAAATATAATAACGACAACATATAAGTTTTCGTTATAAGTCAGGTAATACCTATGTAAGCGGCTAAGCACATCTAAAAAGTATTCCCACATAGTCTTGTATATTGATGTTATAAATTGTATATAATATCTATATTCATGTTTTCTTTAATTAGTGGTTTGCCCTTTTGATATTGCTGCTTGGGTAGGTTAACGTTACGTCTTAGTAATGTGTGTTATGTATATAACAAGAGGTGATTTTGTTTTTAATCTACAATGTGTAGATCTTTATAGCAATTCTTAGACATATACCCCCCTCATAAGTATCCCATGTAGTTTATACTAAATCTTATGTAAATTGGAATTTTATTTGCTTCTGAATTTACATTTGACGCACACATGTTACTGAACATTTTATTGAAAAAAACACAGAATTTACCTTGATGTTGAACACTCGTTGATGGAACTTTCTGTAGATCACTGGCGGAGTTCAAATTGCAGACACCGAGGTAACTTGCAATTTAATGCACAAATTACTGAAATTGCTATTGAGCACATGGAATTAAAATTGTTATGAAATTGTCATGATGCCTACTCAACTCTGAATTCGCCATTAAACACCTAAAATTGAACTTTCTGTTGAACAAATGTTGGGATTAACTTGCCACTTAACATACACAGAATAAATCTTGCTACTGACTATTCTAGCAGCTTAACTTGCTCTTGGCCACACTCACAAATGAATTTGTTATTAAAAACAATCAGCCTTGTACTGGATATTAAACCCACTTGGAAGTTGAGCTGGGTATTGAACACATTTAGAGTTGGTCTAAAAACTGAACACAATGGAAGTTGGGCTGGATATTCAACACAGTGGAAGTTTGGCTGGATATTGAACACAATGGGATTTGGACTGGATACTTCACACAATGGGAGTTGGACTGGATATTGAAAACAATAGGAGGTGGGCTGCCTATTGAACACATTGTGAGTTGGGCTGGATATTTAACACAATGGTAGTTGAACTGGATATTTAACACTGTGTGAGTTGAGCAGGATATGGAACGCAATGGGAGTTATACTGGATATTGAACACAATGTGAGTTGGGCTGGATATTAAACACGATGGGAGTTGGGCTGGATATTAAACACAATGGGATTTGGGCTGGATATTAAACACTGTGGGAGTTAGGCTGAATATTTAACACAATGGGAGTTTGGCTGGATATTGAGCACAATGGGAGGTGGGCTGGATATTGAGCACAATGGGAGGTGGGCTGGGTATTGAGCACAATGGGAGATGGGCTGGATATTGAACACAATGTGAGTTGGGCTGGATATTGAGCACAATGGGAGGTGGGCTGGATATTGAGCACAATGGGAGGTGGGCTGGATATTGAGCACAATGGTAGGTGGGCTGGATATTGAGCACAATGGGAGGTGGGCTGGATATTGAGCACAATGTGAGTTGGGCTGGATATTGAGCACAATGGGAGGTGGGCTGGATATTGAGCACAATGGGATGTGGGCTGGATATTGAGCACAATGGGAGGTGGGCTAGATATTAAACACAATGGGATTTGGCTGGATATTGAACACAATTGGGGTTTGGCTGGATATTGAACACAATGGGATTTGGGCTGGATATTGAACACAATGGGATTTGGCTGGATATTGAACATAATTGGAGTTTGGCTGGATATTGAACACAATTGGAGTTTGGCTGGATATTGAACACAATTGGAGTTGAGCTGGATATTGAACACAATGGGAGTTTGGCTGGATATTAAGCACGATGGGATTTGGACTGGATATTGAACACAATGGGAGTTTGCCTGGATATTAAACACGATGGGATTTGGACTGGATATTGAACACAATTGGAGTTTGGCTGGATATTGAACACAATTGGAGTTTGGCTGGATATTGAACACAATTGGAGTTGAGCTGGATATTGAACACAATTGGAGTTGAGCTGGATATTGAACACAATGGGAGTTTGGCTGGATATTAAACACGATGGGATTTGGACTGGATATTGAACCAATGGATGTTTGACTGGATATTGAACACAATGGGATTTGGGTTAGATATTTAACGCAGTGGGAGTTGGGCTGGATATTGAACACAATGGGATTTGGGTTAGATATTTAACGCAGTGGGAGTTGGGCTGGATGTTGAACACAATAAGCGTTGGGTTGGATATTTAACACAATAAGTGTTGGGTTGGATATTCAACACAGTGGGAGTTTGGCTCGATATTGAACACAATAGGAGTTGGACTGGATATTGAACACAGTGGGAGTTGGACTGTATATTTAACACTATGGAAGTTGGGCTTGATATTGAACACAATGGAAGTCGGGCTGGATACTAAACACAATGGGAGTTGGGTGTGGTATGGAATTAATGGGAGTTGGACTAGACATTTAACACAGTGGGAGTTGGACTTGATATTTAAAAAATGGGAGTTGGACTGGATATTGAACACAATGGGAGTTAAGCTGGATATTTAACACAGTGGATGTTGAACACAATGAGAGTTGGATCGGATACTTAACACAATGGGAGTTGGGCTGGACATTGAACTCAAAAGGAGTTGGGCTGGATATTTACACAATGGAAGTAGGGCTGGATGTTTACCATAATGGGACTGGCTATTGAACACAATTGGAGTTGGACTAGACATTTAACACAGTTGGAGTTGGACAGGATATTGAAAACAATGGCAGTTGGGCTGGCTATTGAACACAGTGGGAGTTGGGCAGGATATGGAACACAATGGGAGTTTGATTGAACATTTAACACTGTGTTAGTTGGGCAGGATATGGAACACAATGAGAGTTGGACTGGATATTGGACACAATATGAGTTAGGCTGAATATTTGACACAGCGGGAGTTGAACTGGATTTTGAACACAATGTGAGTTGGGCTGGATCACAATGGGAGTTGACCTGGATATTGAACACAATGGAAGTTTGGCTAGATATTGAACACAATGGATGTTTGACTGGATATTCAACACAATGGGATTTGGGCTTGATATTTAACACAGTGGGAGTTGGGCTTGATATTTAACACAATCGGAGTTGGACTAGACATTTAACACAGTGGGAGTTACACTGGATATTGAAAACAATGGGAGTTGGGCTGGCTATTAAACACAATGGGAGTTTGGCTGGCTATTGAACACAATGGGAGTTGGGTCGGGTATTGAACACAATGGGAGCTGGACTAGACATTTAACATAGTGGGAGTTGGACTGGATATTGAATACAATAGGAGTTCGGCTGGATATTGAACACAATGGGAGTTGGGCTGGATATTTAACACAGTGGGAGATGGACTGGATTTTGAACACAATGTGAGTTTGGCTGGATATTTAACACAATGGGAGTTGGACTGGATATTTAACATGGTGTAGGTGGGGCAGGATATGGAACACAATGGGAGTATGGCCGGATATTGAACACAATGAAAGTTAAGCTGGATATTTAACACAGTTAGAGTTGAACTGGATTTTAAACACAATGTGAGTTGAACTTGATATTGGGAGTTGGGCTGCATATTGAACACAATGGGAGTTGGGCTAGATATTGAACACAATGGATGTTTGATTGGATATTGAACACAATGGGAGTTGGGCAGAATATTTAACACAGTGGAAGTATGGCTGGATATTGAACATAATGGTAGTTCGGCTGGATATTTAAACAATGGGAGTTGGGCTGGCTATTTAACACAAATGGGGTTGGGCTAGATATTGAACACAATGGGATTTGGACTGAATATTTACCACCACTGGAGTTTAACTGAATATTTAACATAGTGGGAACTGGGTTGAATATTATACACAATAAGATTTGGGTTGGATATTGAACACAATGTGAAATGGGCTGGATATTCAATACAATGGGAATAGGACTGGATATTGAACACAATGGGAGTTGGGCTGGATATTTATCACGGTGGGAGTTGGGGTGGATATTGAAAGCAATAGGAGTTTGGCTGGGCATTGAACAGAATATGAGTTGGGCTTGATTTTAACACAATGGGAGTTGGGTTGAATCTTGAACACAATGTTAATTGGACTGGATATTGAACACAATAAGAGTTGGGCTGGATATTCAACACAATGGGAGGTGGGCTGGATATTGAACACAATTGGTGTTGGGCTAGATACTGAACACATATGCAGTTAAACAGAAAAGTGAGAAGGAAAAAAAGAAAAGGTCCTAAATAAAATTTCCACAAAATACACATTATCAAAAATATTTCTATCTAAACCACATCTAGATAAAGCATACAGAGTAACGGTTAAAGTGACAAAAGCACAAACAAAATTCATTACACACAAAAGAAAAAACAATAGTGTCTGCCCTGAAATGGTCAGTCGGCAATGGGGTGCTTTAACTTGGTTTATGAATCGCTCCAATCTCGCACGATCTGAATTCTTTTTTCTCACAAATAGTAAAACTAAAATCCACCAAAGTGAGACAACTAACGGCAAGTACCTGAATCGGAAGTTAGAACTGTTAAAAACAATCTAACTCTTACAATAATAAACTACCACCATATATATAATATATACAGGTGATAAATGCCTAGGCAGCCTAAAACTTCCAAACAAGAGAAAGGTTTGAAATAAAACAGCCGATGACGTATTAAACAATTGAATGACGTTATATGATAAAAATGCAGCGGCGTCATATATCAGATGTTTCAAAATGTGAAATTTAATAGTCTTCAAGGAAACCATCGAATTTTAGAAAACAATCCAAACCTCTGTAACAAGATGCAGTATTGTGAAGAGATAATAGGTAATGAAGTCAAGATGCAATTAGCAAATGGCATATAATATACTTAAAGGCAAACAAAATCCTGAAGGTAAGCCTACTGTGCAATGTCATCAAAAGGACATTGAGGCTGCTAAAATTGTCTCGTTGCTATAGGGAACGACTGGAGAGATGAAGAGATTTAATTCAAACAGTAACTTTCGAGTATAGCTTTAAGCCACCGTATTCATGCAGTCTGAATGACCTGTCCGGTCATCGTGTAATTTAAAAAGAAACCCCACGTTGTAATCATCAGCATTACATTTCTTGATATGTTTAGTAAAGGGGTCAGGAAAGTTATTGAGACCCTTATCTTATATAAATCATTTCCATAAAATGCAGGATGACTTATGCCTTACTGCATACGTATTTTCATACTGCCATTATACTTTTATGCAACCCCGACCAGGTCATACCAAAGACTTTAAAGTTGGTAGTAGTGGTTTCCCTCCTAACGCTCGGGGCTACGGGGACAGCATTACGCCTGACTCGTCGGTGTCAGTATAATGGACTGGCCGGGTTCAGTCTCTGGGCACTTCATAAGTGCCCCTGTGCTGTAATGATAGAAATGTCGCTGCGCAGTATCGGCAAAAATGCCGGCTAATCCCATCCCATCCCTATACTTTTATGCAGCAACATCGTTGTGGTAATAGAATTTTGAAACGTCTACCTTAATTTGTAACATCTAAAGCCTTGTTTTAACAATTATGAAGCGACAAACTGGTTTCTAGTATTGACATTTTCTTCTTAAGTACAAACTCGTGCAAACCTTGTATTTGGGATATATAAATACCATAGGAGGTAGAACGAGGTAAATCTATAAAATGATTTAATAAAAAGGTCAATAATACAGTTGCATTGATGAATATTTTGGTTTATATTATATTTACATACTTTTTCCTTAATGATACCTTTATTTAAGTTTATTGTAAATGTATTTGTGAAACATTTGTTTGATGAGTTCATGCCTATAAACTTATTTGTTTCAGTGGTCCAACCTGTCTCCTTGAAGCAGCTTCGTTATTGCAAATAAGGCAGGATGAGATAGAAGCTGATCACTATCTATTTACAACAAACTATTTTCCATATTGCCATATTGTGAAACCCTATTGACTTATGCTTGTATTCAAATTTAGTTTGTACTTGTGTCCCTGCGTGTAGCAGCCCAAGTAAGAATGGTTTGTCTGGATCTATTGTTGCAATCATGCAATATTACAGGCAAATATCAGTTTATTTCCAAAAAGGTTTAGTTTAATTTTAAAGAAATTTTTTCATTGACTTGTGCTTTCCGTATCAAGATATCGTTTTATCCCAACTTGATTTAAATGAAACTAATACTAAATCTATATCAGTCCTCCGTTCTCCTGTGTTTGGTACATAACATTTCGCTGTATTTTATAAGTTTTACACTCCCACATGAAATTGAATATGCTAAGTTTTATATTTTGAATTATACTTTGATCTGGATTTGGTAACACAGATCAATGATATATCAAATTTAAATATGGCAAATGTTTTACTACAGCAACTTTTCCCATCAATGTAAGTCCTCTGTGATCCCATTTGTAAGTACTTGATTAAATTCTTTTTTTTCCTTATCCAGATTATATAGGTTTGTGATGTGCCTATCATTATTAAACGTTATACATACTTCCTGAGGTCCAAGTGAATGGTTCTCTTTCACAAAACTTGACTTTTTAACGATAATTAAGATAAGTGACTTACTAGAGATAAAGGCCAGAACATTTAGGGAAAATGTTTAAGGTTTGTATTAATGCATTAAAAGACGTTTCGGTACCGTTATTGAAACACGTTGCATCATCTGCAAAAGAGATTGTTTAATCTCTGTCTTATACATTTAATACCTTTTATAGCGTTGTTTTGATTGATATCATTGGTTAACATTTGTCTTTCTGACTCAGGACTCTTATTATTTTCCATTTCTTTAAGTGCATTCTTTAAGTGAAATCTATTGTGTAGAAATTGTCGCGGTGTTGCGAGAGGTAACAGATGTGTACCACTTAAACTTCGTACCACAATTTGACAACTTGCTAAAAATAGCAATAGTTCTGACATAATTGGTGTTCTTTATTTTAATTAAATAAGAAAAGGTTCTATCAAAAGAACCAAAAGTGTGAATTTGAAACTTCAGATACAACTAGCCCCATGCCTAATTGGTGATAAGGCATATGACCAAAGTTTGGTTGACAAAAAACTTCATAATCTATTAAATCTTACAATGGAATATTTGATAACCTCCATTAAAATTTAGCATGTTGTAACAATTTTTATGCTTCATCTTTCCGTCAAAAAGATTGCGACTATTTTTAAAAAAGAAACTGAAAATATAATATGTATACTACCGTCGGTTTGTATTTGCAAAGCGCATATAAACGCCGGAAGTAGTTTACATCTACATAATCCCACCTCCACAAAAAGAAAACGATAACATTTTGATTTGTTTTAAAAGTATATTTTGTTTCGCTGTTCCGATGATTGTATTGATACATGACGAGCAATGAAATATAAGGATTTATTAGTTAATTAAAATATACAACGTACCTGCATAATGTCTCGTTGTAGATCAGTTTCATGTCCCCCAAAACTGGCAAGGTCGGTGAAATAAAAAGTTTCGAAAGATCACCCTCTGACCAAAGTTTTGATGGTCAATAAAGACTGCTCTGTCATTTAGTTAATATCTATGTTTGTCTTTTAAATCAAATTTTAAATAGACAGATAGCGGCAAAGTTGCATAATAACACAAAAATCTTGACCTTGTATAACTACGCGCTTAGTATTATTACATGAAAAAATTGCTAATAAATATTTTAGTTTATCTTAAAAAGGAATTCAAGAAATAAACTGACAAATTACGAATTCTTTTTTTCGAGTAAATATGTTGAAATTAAACTCGCAAAAAGTCACAAGCATATAATACACTGAATTTGTCTTTTCTGGTCAAGGACCTTTTTACATGTTGCCAGTAAAACAAATATTTTAACTCGGTGCTAAGCCCTTTTGTACACAGGTTGAAATGAATCTAAGACTGGAAAATAGGAAATTATCCTTTGAATATTTAACCGAACGACCATATTTCAAAATTACTTTCAGTTCACAGAACAAACATCTTAAAACAAAAAGTTAAAGTAGCGCCATCACATCTATCTCAATTTTTACATTTCTTCAGTTCATGTCAATGTTTCTTCATTAGCTATTATTCATTAACACAGTTTCCTTTGTTTATCCTTGTCACATATCTTATAGAAAATCCTACATAGTATTTTTATTGTCATTTGATTTCAGCAGGATTTAAACTGTTCAAATTTGTATTTAGAACCACAATTTTAATTAAAGCGGAACCGTTTGTAAATATACAAAACGGAATAATAATTCTTCCTACGAAAGACAAAACGGACAAGAATAAATTTTACTCCAGACAACTGTATATATACAAACTGTACATATATGTTCAGATATTATCAAATACCCTATTGGCGTTGGATTATTTATTGGACTATTAAAGGGACACCTCCTAAAGAGACAATCTGTAAGTTAACATTTTTTTGCATTCTCAAATTTTGTCTGATATATTTGTTTGTTTATTGGGTTTTTCGTCCCACCAACAGTATTTCAGTTATCTGGAGACGGTGTCCACTTAAAGCAAGTAAAGTGCTGACTTCACTGTGTATAGCATACCGTGAACACCTGGCATGATACCACACCCAGTCACATTATCCTGACACCGGGCCAACCAGTCGTGGGACTACCTTATATTTACTTGAGCGTTAGAAAGGGAGCTATACCACTACCATTTTTAACGACTTTAACAAACATCAGAGAAATTATTCTACAATTGAAAAAGGGTCCATTGCTCTTATTTTTGCTATACAATATTTTGAAGTGTATTTAATTTCTTCAGTTAAACCTATTGTTGTATTCAGTGACCACAGCCCTCTTAAGTTCTTTACAAGTTAAAGAACAAAAACAAAAGGTTACTAATGTGTAGCCTGCTCTTACAAGAGTTTGATTTAGATATCAAACACATTAAAGGAAAAGACAATGTTATACCTGATGCTCATTCTCGTATGTAATTGTGTTAACTAAAGCACAATATGTAATTACAACATGTTTCTTCAAAAAATTATCTTTTTTGACCTTTGTATAACTGTTATGGTGTTATATTGAATACAGTTTGTTTTGATATGATGTCTGTTAAATATGTAGTGCATTCATTGTGTAATTTGTAACACTAAATTGGGTGAATTTAAAATATCATATGTTTTGATATTACATCTGTTTTACATGTGACACTTATATTTTGTATCGTTGTTGTGATTACTTACTTAATTAAGTTATTGTTAATTTAATATTCTAAAAAAGATTTATTGCATATATCTTTTTTTTCTTTATGGGTGGAGGTGTTTTGTACAGTAGTACACTAGCGTTTAAGGTTACGGTAGTCAGGTTATTTGCATTTGTATTTTGGGTTTTACGGCACACAGACACTTGAAAGGTCTTACGGCGCCCAATACGCTGAAGTTTTACGACAATAGAACATAATCAGGTTAAAACTAAAATACGTATGTAGAAGTAAAAATCTATCAGATTAGAAATGTGAATCATAAGATAAGTGAAAACAGGTCAACATTTTAAACAGTTTAAATGTATAACGTTAACATAATTAACAGTTTAAAAATTTATAACTTATTGAGAATACCAATCTCGTTTAGGTAGCAAGCAATTTGGCATCGGTTACTGTCTTAAATAGTTCGTATATGTTATTGACATTAAAATACTTCGACCAAATCTGGTTTGTGTCAATACAATGTAATAAAATATAGTTAACTGTAAGGTGTTTCTGGCAAGGAACACATCCAGATTGAACTTTTCTTTTTAAAAGATATGAATGAGTCAATCTAGTATGTTCAATTTCCTCTCGCCTATTGTTCTTCTGCAAAGGAGACATTGGCACCGACGTTAAGTTTAATTATGTGTAATTTGTTATCAACAGTATTGTCCCAACTTGTTTGCCATATGGTTAAAATATACCGGTTAATAAGTGATTTAAAATCAGTGTGTGGGATGCAAAGATCTGTTTTATTGAGGGTTGAGACAGAGTCGTTTCCTCGGATGCCTACATGAATAGGAAGCCAAAAAAAGGAGTTTTCGTTAGTGTCATATAAACTTTGAAGTTTGACAAGAAAAGTACGAACATGTGGATTTGAATAACACAGTGAATTTATGTTATGCAATACAGATAATGAGTCTGAAAATATTACATATTTTTCACCGGAATTTTCTGAAATGAAATCAAAGCTTAGATTCATAGCCTGGATTTCGGCGGTGAAGATTGACGAGTTGTTAGGAAGTCTTTATTTAATGCAGTGGCTATTACTTACAGAGGCACAGCCAATGTAAGTGTCCGTCTTTAACCATCAGTATATATATATGAAGGCAATCAGAATACTTGTCACGGAGTTCGAGAAATTCAGATCGTAAAATCAAAGGATCTGTGTTCGACTTTTTATTTAACAGAGTTCTAAATTCACATCACGGGAACGGAGTTGCCATGGTGGAGTTCGATTGTGGAGTTTTCGGAAATGCTATCGATTTTTATACCTGATGTGTTAATGCTACCTTTAAGCCTTAAACAAAGAGGTCTGATGGCGTTAGGTGATCGATCATAAAGCTTTTCATGTTTAGTTGAAAACACAATTAAACATTGCGTTATCAGAGGAAGATATGAGTTTAATCATATACTGCAAAGAAAGTTTCTCGCGACGCAAGTATAATGATGGTTCGTTGGCTTCAACGTAAATGCTCTGCACTGGTGAGGACCTGAACGCAACTAGAGCTAGACGAAGTCCCTGTTTGTGAACGACGTTGGACATCTGGAGATAGGACCTCCTGGCAGAACCATAGAGTATGCTTCCGTAATCTAATTTAGGCCGAATTAGGGAACGGTACAGAAGTAACAATCTTTTCCTATCGGCTCCTCTGTCTGTATGGGATAAATACTTATGCAGGTTAAGAGCCTTGAAACATTTTTTCTTGATTTAATTGATATGTGGAAAAAAGTCAGTTTCCTGTCAAAAATAACTCCAAGAAACTTATTTTCCTAACGACGGGAATACGAACGTTATTTAAAAACAATTCAGGGTCAATATAAAGACATCGTTTCTGACAGAAATGTATACAGTTGGTTTTGGCTGGAGAAGATTTAAAACCGTTAGTGTTTCTCCATTTTTGCAAGTTATTTAGACATTGTTGTAATTGTCTTTCAATTTTGCTCATATTTTTAGATCGGTAACAAATAACGAATTCATCCACAAAAAGTGAACAGTCAACCCCTTCGTGAAGGGTTTTTACAATATTGTTTATTTTTATGTTAAAATGGGTAACAGATAGAAGAGTACCCTAGGGGGACACCTTGTTCCTGTTTATGAACAGATGATAGATTGGACCCAATCTTGACCTGAAAATTTCTGTCAGAAAGAAATTTCTCAATGAGTATTGGTAAACGACCCCTGAGACCAATGTCACCTAAATCCTTTAAAATCCCATGATTTTAAGTCTTGTAATAAGCCAAGATCGAAAAGCACAGCTACGTGGTGTTCTTTCTTTATAAGGCACCACAAATGAGTGTTTCTAAACGGACAAGATTATCGACTGCTCTACGTTGGTGTCTGTATCAATTATGATATTCTGAAATTAAGTTGTTGGACTTAAGATACCAGACAAGTCTACTATTGATCATTCGTTCTAAGGTTTTACAAATACAGTTCGTCAGAGCAATAGGTCTTTAACTTAGAGGATCTGTTTGGTCCTTACCTTGTTTATGAACTGGAATAATGAGGGCATTTTTCCAAGTATCGATACTTTATCGGATATCTAAATTTCATTAAAAATTGACAGAAGTAAGTTTAGAGATCGATTTGGTAAATGTTTCAAAAATTGATACGGTATGTCATCTGGACAAGCAGCTGTATCGTGCGATTTATCTAAAGCATCTTTTAGCACATTCAAAGTAAAGGATTGATTGTAAGTGTCGTTATTATTAGATTTAAAATTAACCTTTTCCTTTTCAGCAGAGTGTTTAAAGGTTTGAAATTGAGTCGTATAGTTTGCCAATGAGGAGTTTTGGGCAAAACTTTCAGCCAATGTGTTTGAAATGTTTTGTTCATCTGTTACAACGGTGTGATATGTTTTAAGGTGGTTAACAGTTGAATATGATGGTTTAACCTTAATCGTTTTAAAAGAAGACCAAAACATACTTTTGCCAAGATGATCTAATGGCATAATTAATAGTCCAGCGACAATTAGCCCGTTCTTTTTGAGGTTATTAATATTTGTATCGGTAGGTCGAATATCAAATTGCTTTAATGCCTCCCTACGTTTACGAATAGATGTTTTACACTCTTTATTAAACCAAGGCTTACTTATTTTGATTTGGTTTGGGTCTTAGGTATACACCTTTCTGCTATATTGTTCAAAGTGTTTGAAAATGCGACCATTGTGTCATTTACATTTTCTATTAAATTTGGGTCAAGTTCTGCAAAACAACGTGCTGAGAACTGGTCCCAGTTTGCTCTGTCCATCCTCCAACGAGAATTATCGTCGCCTATTGGCGAAGTATAGTTGTAAGGATTACAGGAAAGTGATCACTTCCACAATGGTCATCGTGTACATCCCAAGTGAAATCTAAATTAACAGAGGGGCGACATAGGTCTAACGACGAATAATGCCCAGTTGCAGGATGCAAGTATATTGGCTTTTTATTATTGACCAGACATATATCATTGTGGACAATAAAGTTTTCTATCGTCTTGCCCATATCATTAAAGTCACAACATCCCCATAGCGGGTTATGACAATTAAAGTCGCCAACGAGTATATATTGAGTAGGCAGTTGGTTAATGAGATTATCTAAATCATCTTTAGATACATTTGTTTTTGGTGGAAGATAGAAAGAGCAAATAGTTACAACTTTATGTAGGGTTACACGAATAGCAACAGTTAATATGTTTATGTCAAGTTCGACTTAAGAGTGTGACAAGTGTTAGTTGAAATTTATTGTCGATCCTCCAGATGCCCTCTTGCAAGCTGTGTGTATATGATTTTAACAAGTATAGCCCTTAAAATCAACTTCATCAGAGTCTTTAAGAAAGGTTACCTCAAGAAAGTGCACAACAGGATTTAGCGTAGATTATAGAGAAGTATTTCATTGTAATTGGCCTTAAGAGCTCGACAGTTGTACTGAATGATTCTATTGATGATTATTCATGGGATTATTTAACTTATTTTTTAAGACTATATTTTACAGTTGACCTTGGTGGTTTTCCGGTGTCCAATAGAGGCACAGTTAGACACTCGAATTTGTTTTGATTGGTGTTTATTGACCGAGTGTTTTAAGCAGTGGGAGGGCGGTGCCCTCTCCTCAGCCCCAAAGGACCAGGTGTCTCCTGAGAGGAGACCTGGTCCTTTTCTGCAGGCTTGATTTGTGCCTTTGCGTTATTCCTCACAGAATGACTTGAAGAGGCAATGTTTTTGACCGAGGGATAAGTCTGAGTCTCAGAAGATTCCGATACCGTGTATTTGGAAGGAATAATGACTTTGTCAGAACTTTGGCCACCAGTCGGCAACTCATACTGGGTGAAATTGTCTTGTGCTCTGAGATAATTTTTTGGTTGCTGAGGCATATGTTGCGCCTCTAGCAGGAGTTGCCTTTTCTTTTGCCAACTTTCTGGCTTCTGGAAATTTAATTATTTGTGTACTTTATTTTTAGTATTTCCTTTACTAGTTTCCAGGCAGGGCAATCCCTGGATTTGGTCTCATGTGGTCCAGCACAATAAACACATTTAAGTTGGTTGGGACATATGTCTTCCCTGTGCTGGGCGGACACTTCACCGCAACGTGGGCAGTGGTCGTCGTCCTTCAACTGGGACTCGTGGTGGCCAGACTTCTGACAATGAAAACTCCTAAGTGGATTGGGAATGTACACCTGCACTTTTACGTTGAGGTAACCAACCTTAATCCAAGTAGTGAGTGGTGGGTTGGCGAAAGTTAAAACAAATGTGTTTGTTGGAACTCGCTGGCCGTCCTTCAGGAATGAAATCCTGATGACACCACACACCTCCTGTGGCGTGAGTTCCCTGAGGATATTCTCCTTAGAAACACAAGCACGGTCAGGGTGGGTATCGAAATACTCCTTTCGACGAGTTCAGAGAAGAGGGAGGGATAAGTTTTTACTTTTAAATAACACAAGTCTGTGAGTTTATCGAAGTAGGTTTTACGATCAGTTCCAATGAGTAAGCAGTCATCTTTTAGTTTTTTTGAACTGATACAACACTGCCAAAAAGACCTTTGATGGATTTTTCTATCACAAACGTAATCGGGTTTTTCTTGGTCGATTCTACAACAATGAAGTGAGGAAAGCACTTGCTTGTAGGTTTTTCGATATCGGAATCTCCTGACGATAAATTAGGGATGGGGCCTTTGCATTTACGTTATGAGACATAATAATTCAGCATCCTGGCTCACCACCCACCCCGGAGCCCAACAAGGGTGGGCGTCTTTTAGGAGTGGATCTCCGACCTCCCAACGCCAGTTATACCAGGATGCAATACTCCGACATAATATATACCATAAAGCATACAAAATGCCAGATTGATCCGTTAATGGGGACGTCGACCGGCAGCTGGGTTATAGTCAATAGGAAAATATATGAAAAAAGGAGTTAACGGAACACGGTATATTTTAAGACAGGAAAAAGAGTGGAAAGTCGGAGGCAAGAAAGTTAAAGGGGAATCTTCTAAAGGGACAAACTGTAAGCTAACATTTATTTTGCATTCTGAAATTTGCATGTCTGATATATTTGTTATTATTTTTTACACATATTGATTTAATTGATTATTAAAATAAAGCAATATTGTATTAGTAGCCTGTTGCTGGCTTGTTCTTTCTTTAACACCATTTCGTCGTTTAGCGTGCCATTTTATTAATCAATCTTAAATAGTGACACCGGTCGTAACACACTCAAAAGAGCCTGCAGTTACCGCCTGGAAATGGTCACTTATAAAGGACTTACTAAGGTGCTTAAATCTGACTTGTGGAGCGCTCCAACCTCGCACTTCCTGGCGGTTTCAAACATACAGTGTAAATAAAAAAAAAACACCAAAGTGAGACAATAACAGTAAGCACCTACATCGGGAGTTAAAACTGGTAAAATGATCTAATACATAGACAAAATAAACTATCAACATATGTAAAATATTCACAGTAGATAAAAGCCTCGGCAACCATAAAGTTCCAATTCAGTGAGTAGTTTGATAGAACACAGCCCAAGCGATGAACAATTTAATGACGTCATACAATGCCCTGGTGTCATATGCCAAAAGTGTCAATAGTGAAATTTAAAACAAAACATGAAAGAAATCAAAAAATTTAAAAAAAATGTAGCATTGTGGGGAGTAAATAGCTAATGATACTCAAATAATATATAATAAAAAGCCGAGGATTTATCCACAATTGGAATGTTACATAATAAAGGTAAAACAATCCCGATATTATATCTACTTGCAATCTCACGTAAAAGGCATTGAGACTGCTCAAGTTGTCTCACCTATATAGAGCACGACTGGAGAGATGGAGAGACAAGAAATCCAACTGTGACTGTCCAATTATGGCTTTAAGTCAGAAAAGTTATTGAGACTCTTGATTTTCTTTAACTTGTATAAAACTTTTACATAAAATGCAGGATGGTTTTTGCCTTGCTGCATAAGTGTTTTCATACATCTATTATGCTTTAAAGCAATAAAATCATCGCGGAGAAAGAATTTTGAAAACACCTTTTTTATTTGTAAAATCGAAAGCCTTGCTGTAACAATTTAGAAGAAATAATCCGCTTAATAGCATTGAATTCTTCTACATTAGTACAAAATCGTGCAAACCTTGTAATTTGTGATGTGTAAATACTATAGGAGGTAGCACGAGGTGAATCTCATACAAGGTATGGACAATTCACAATACTATAGCTGAAATCATCTCTCTAGTCATAGATTTTAGAAGAGAAATAGATATCTCAATGTCTAGAAATGCTTTACTAAGAGTAAGTTTTGGGAGGTAAATCACATGGATCATTTGAAAAGTGGTAAGGCTTAGCTATAGTTAGAAAATCGTCAAGATAGCGTGATGTCGATAAGAAAGCCTCTATAATGTGGCTTTAGTTAGAAGGGGCAGTGGGCAGATGCTTTGAACCCGCACGGGAAATGTGCGACCGCACAATTGACGTGATTCCTGCTGCCTTGCAGGTCGGCCTTGGCCGTAGGCAGTTGGCTGAGCTTTGCGATGCCATCTGACACCTCCTGCAGCTGCGCTGGCACCGGCCTATCAGCTCGCCTTTCCGCCGTACTCTGCCAGTAATGCCGAGAGGTGGGGCCTGGCATTGGGTACTCTATGATATCCATACCAACCGCCAAAACCTGCACCTGGAGCGTAGACTCAGCGTAGACGCAACACGGTGGGCAGCAGACAACAGTGATAATCCCAGGCTCGTTTGGCGTGGAGCCGTGCGCTAGGGGTTGCTTTCGACGGTGGGAGAAGTTTTCTAACTTCAATGGGAAGTTACCGCCCGCCTTAACCTGGGCAGCCCCTGGGCAATAAGGTACTACCTCGTCACAACTTGCTTGCTTCATGTGCGTGAAGCATATACAAGATCGACAAGCTTGTTGTAAAATCCAGCACCAGGCAAACACCGAAAGAAAAAGGAAACGAAATCACCAGCCATGCGGCTGGCAACCTGGAACGTCAGAACATTGTGTCCTGGCCTCTCTGGCGACTTTCAGCAAGTAGACGACGCGAGGAAAACCGCCATCATCGACCGCGAGCTGGACAAGCGGAACGTCGACATCGCCGCCCTTCAGGAGACACGCCTCGATTCCAGTGGCAGTTTCAAGGAGAAGGACTACACGTTCTTCTGGCAAGGTCTGGATTCAGATGAGCGACGACTCTATGAGTTGAGCTTTTGCTACAGTGCTAGGAAGAGGGAACAATACCACAAGACATGCGGGATGCGAAGAACGTAAGGCTCTATAAGAACAACGGCGACCGCCGTGACTGCAACTATCGTGGGATCTCTCTCCTCAGCATCGTGGGAAAGGCCTTCGCCAGGTTAGTCCTCAACCACCTGCAGGTGCTTGCTGGCCGCGTGTATCCCAAGACACAGTGTGGGTTACAGGCCAAGCGATCAACCACTGACATGGTGTCCTCCCTCGGGCAGCTGCAGGAAAAGTGCCACATATAGCGACGTACCCTGCACCTTGCCTTAATCGACCTGACCAAGGCGTTTGACTTGGTCAGACGGTCAGGCGTCTTTCCCCTGCTCCACAAGACTTGATGCCTATCCAAGCTCCTGAAGATGATCGAGTCGTTACATGACAACATGGCTGGCAGTGTTCAGTACAATGGAGCGTCATCGGACCCCTTCCCAATCTACAGCGGAGTGAAACAAGGGTGTGTCCTGATCCCCGACATTTTTCAGCATACTCTGCACCCCTCTCCTGCGGTACGCATTTAGCGAGTCTGAAAATTGCATCTTCATTCACACACGGAGCGACGGGAACCTATTCAACCTTCCCCGTCTCAGAGCTAGGTCCTCATCCGGGAGATGCTTTTTGCCGATGACGACACCATCATTGCTCACACGATAGCCGTCCTTCAGCGACTGATCTCTCTCTCTCTATCTCTTCGCGGACGCATGCAAAGACATTGGCTTCACCAACAGCCTCAAAAAGGCCACTTTCACGGGTCAGGATGTCAGCACCACTCCCACAATTAACATCGGCGTTCAAACCCTGGAGGTGGTGGAGGTGAAAGTTCACATTCCTCGGCTCCACAATCTCCAACAATCTATCCCTGGATGCCGAGCTCAACGTGAAGATAAGCAAAGCAGCAGCCGCCATGGCCCGCCTAGTGAAGCGTGTATCGGACAATCCCGTGCTGACCCTCAACACAAAGATGAAGGTGTACCAAGCGTGCGTGGACCCTGTACACGCACCAAGAACTAAAACTGAACGCCTTCCACAATACCTCGGCATCACATGGCAGGATTTTATCTCCAGAGCAGATTTTTTGGCCAACGCAGGCATGTCAAACATGTTCGCCACCCTCTCCCAGAGGCGCCTGCGCTGGCTCGGACACGTGTACAGAATGAACGATGGCCGCATCCCAAAGGATATCCTCTTTGGCGAGTTCGCCACCGGAACATGGCCTACCGGACGACCTGCCCTGTGCTACGAGGATGTCTGCAAGAGTGATCTGAAATCATGCAACATCAGCTCGGCAGATCTCGAAACAGCAACCTCCGACCGCTCTGGCATGCGTGCAAATTTCAAAACCGGCGTCAAGCAGGCTGATAAGAAGAGAGAGATCCAGCGCCATGAAAGGAAGAGCTGCAAACAGCAGAGAACTTATCCTACAACTGCTCCACCCATAGTACCCACCACGAACAACACTTGCAGCAAGTGTTGGAGTAGCTGCAGCTCCCGCCTTTTCTTATTCAGCCACAGCCGCCGCTGCTCCCCACAACTAAGTAAATATTCAGGTGCAGACTCCATTGTCTCTAGAGACAGGAGGATACCAACAGGTTAGAAGGGGATAAAGTTAACATGATATCACGTTCAAAGCAGTATAAAACAAATCTGCAATTACTGATGTACAGTTTCTTCCCATTGGAATACCAATTACTTGTTTAAATAAGTGTCACTGAAATGTTATATTGTCTAATAGGATAAAAAGGCTCAACAAACAACCGTACTAGTCCACATAGTAAACTCTTCTCAGAAAATTTTGGTATAAAGGTATTACTTTCATGACATGCAATGTATAGACGCTGTTCTCGGGCAAAGCTTTTATACATAAAAGCAATCAATTTGGTCTTAATTAAATCATGAGGTAAAGAAGTTATCGGAGTAGAGAAATCGTAAGTATTAACTGCAGAGTAATTAAAGTTTAAACTATGAAACTTATCTAAGACTGAATTTTTAATAGACCAAAAAATGTTACTTCCTGATTTTTCATACACCTTTTCACAATAGTTAACAACGTGATTACTAATTGTTGTAAGGCAAGAAGTAGTAGTTTAGATATGTGAGTAGTAGTGCTAGAGCTTGCATTAGCTATGAAACGTGACTTGATGTTTTGTGAAGCTTAGGAATCCAGTACAGTGAAGAACGGGTTTTCCTGTTTTGATTCAATATTGATATTAAAATTATGCAATATCTGTTTATGTTTGTCAATGACTTCCGAAAGTGGACGTTGATGCTAGTGTAAGAACTGGTGGTGGATAACTTAGCAGTCTGTACATTTTTGTAGTGTAGTCGTCAGACAAGAATTATGTTGTTTGACGCTTTGTCTACAAGAACAAAAACAAATTTAGCTTGGATATTCTAAAAGTACTGTTTTGTGTGGTTTAAGTGAAGAAAACGCTTTCTTAGGTAAACTAGAAGGATGGGAGCAATGAAGTTTTACGTGATTTTTTATAATCTTAAAAATGGCTTTCTTCCAAGAAAAGCATACAGAGGGATGACTGTTTTGTAACTTCGCACTTATTATTGCTTGTTCGTAAATATCTTATTTTATTAATTCAGCAGGAGCTCAGCTTCTATTATGTATCGGAGATGTCGTCGGGGCTAAGCAGAGTTGGTGCCACAGCAAGAATAGTCATGACAGGGGCGATGAGAAGTTTAACAAATAAATCTACAAATAGCAGTGAGCCTGTAGCCGAAACCCATGTAGCGAGTGCTAATGTTCTGTATAGTGAAACACAGAAAGGCTTTAGTAAGCCACTCACGTTGTAGTTAATGCTTACGAACTTCCAACGTACCTAGTATGCATGAACAAATGTTCATGTCTTTCTAGCCCTGAAAAAGAAAAAATTTAAATAAGCAATATACAGACTTGGCCAATTTTTTGAAAGCCAGTCAGAAGCTGGTGACAGCAGAAGCTTGGAGATTTCTATGTAATTTAATTCTAAATGCAGATCATTCCAACAAAACATCAATGCAATTAAATGTTGACTGATGCGCATTTGATTTATGCTTCTAAGTATCTGTCTGAGCTTATAAAATACATGTAAAACAACGGACTGGCTGCTAGTCTCCACTCAGTGCCTGGCTAGAAGACCAGTAGTTTAGACTAGGGTTGGTCGCTATACAACGGGCATATCTTTTGGACATATTGACCTAGATTTTTGGCTCTATATTGGTGTTTCATCAAGTTCTAATTAGTGTTTCCTTTTCAACTTTAAGTCAAGTATAAGGCACTGCATATTTCGGAATGTTTTCTAAACCTATAATACTGCTTATCTTTCCAGGTGGTGCACTGTTGGTAGGGTTCCGACAGTAGGGCTTCATAACATGTTGACATAGGGTATGAACTAGCTCAAGCTACTGCCTCCCATGGTCAAAGGTGCTTCAGACTTCAGTCAAGGACTGCTTTTATTTCTGGAGCCAGCGCTGGTTCCTAATTGTAACTTGGATTTAGATGTCCAGCCAATCTATGTGGAAAGTTTAAGTTAGTTTTTAAGTTCTTATCCAAATAGAGAGGAGGCAGCTTTATTGGATGTTTGTTTAAAAAAAGATTTCGTCTTGGTTTTGAGAAAATGGAGGGAGTCAAATGCAAATGTTTTAAATCTGCACGTTTAACACCTTTAGCCTTGAAGAGAAAATTGTAAAAGCGGTCAGTTTGGGCATATTTGCAGGACCATATATTGCACCCCTATTTCTAAGTTAAGAATTGCCCCAATCGGGTTTCCCCCGAAATATGGTGGTTCGTGTGACTTATATCTCACTTGTTACATTCTGAAGGTGATAGCGTTAATGATGGAATTAGTGATAAGCTGAAATCGGTGACTAACTTTCGGTGATTAACTTCAATAGTAGGTATGTTTTTCATTCATGGAAGAGGAGCACAATTGGCTGAAAGAGATATTACATCTATATTTCGACGTTTGCCCAATTCTCCACTTGACTTTGTTTTGCTGGGTATGAGAGGTGAAAAGGACTGGATATATTTAACCTTTTCGATATTCGACTGCTATAAACATATACATTGGCTTGACAATAAAGTCAGTTTAACCAAGTCCGCTTGCCCTGCCAGGTTAAGACGTTTGGAATACCCTTCATTCAAGTCGTCTCGCCCGAGATAAGAGAGAGGTGTTATTATGCAGTGACATGTCAGCTGTTATTTTCATATTTTATGTATTCTCTGAAACAAGTTTAATATTTTTCAGATATACCTTGATCTATGTTTTCCTTTCAAATTAGACATGCATGCAGCCAATGTAAAGTTAGGTGCTGCTTCTATTATGCATGGTTTTACTTTTCTTTTAAACGTTCTTTCTTTTGGAGTTTTGCTTTTATTTTTATATTATGAATGTGCGTTTTTTCTTTGTTTTCAACTATTCAATTTCTCGGGTTGTATTTTTTATTTAATTATTTTCATGTTGGAAACGCATGCCAGATATCTCAAAACAGTTTCTTCATTTACTTTCACTGCAGTTTACTAAAGAGCCCAAAGCAATAACGGTGAAGGATATCATTGGTTTCAAGTAGGGATGTCAACGGATATCCGGATATCCGTTCGAATCATCGGATATCCGAATCGACTTTGGTAACCGGATATTCGCTTAAAAATGTAGAATTGTAAACATTTAATTAAATGTTTTGGCCATTTTGCTAAGTTATCTTTCTGCTGTCATGTCAGTGTGCATTCACGCATACGCAGGTGTAACGGATTATCGACAGGTGGTGACAGGTGGTAACACGCAGTATCGTATTTTGGGCTTCACAGTTTTAGAAATGTGCTAAAGCATGATGGTATGTATTATTACATGCAAATTAACCGCCTACGTTTGAAGCTTCTACTGATTCATTTTATTTAGCGAATACTATTTTAATTTTGTTGATGAACTTCACAGTTTTAGAAATGTGCTAAAGCTTTTGTAAAATAATTTGCCAATTAACAGCCATTGTTTGAAGCTATTACTAATCAATTTTGATTTAGGATTGTTATCTTTAATTTCGTTTGTTTGGCTTTATTAAGAAGAGATAGAGCTACAATTATGTAGACAATTAACAGGTTTGGCGGCAAAGATCAGTTACTCATGTTTAATTAAGTCCGTTTGGATTGTATAAATGAATTGATGAATTTATCATGTTTTCATTCGAACACGGTGATCTTGACTTATTCACATCCACTTCCTAAACAAATCATTAGTTATGACTTCCAATCTTGAGTCCGATATTTGGCGACATTTTTAGGTCCGTAGACAAATCCAACGCAAAATGTAATTACTGCAGCGTAGAGCTAGCGTATGGCGGCGGCACATCCAACCTCCGCAACTTACTAAATATAACACAAACATTACATATATGCTTGTTTCATCATGTGCTTCTTTAATTTTGTTACATTTTCGTAAAGAATGTTAGCTGCTGTAAAAATTGGGTATTAATAATTTATGACGTTTTCAAATAAATGTGCTTCGCAGGTACGCATGTTTTCTTTAATCATATATATGTTTGATTTATTCATGTTATTGTGAATTAAAATTACCAAATGTTTTTATTGTTCGAATTTCATTAATTATTAAAATGATGAAATGCCTATTGAAATGTTGATTTAATTATTTCCATTGAAATGACGATTTAATTATGTCAATGCAAACGTTTGTAACCCCGCACACATCCGACTGCAACATTAGAATTAACTAAGATTCATATCCGGATATCCGGATATTCGTTCGGATCGTTCGACGGATATCCGGATACCAAATTTAGTATCCTTTGACATCCCTAGTTTCAAGGGCTTAGATTTAGTTTTCATACTGATACCTATTGTGTTGTAGCACAATTATCTGACTTGACAAAATTAAGTGGTTGGCTGGATTGTGCTGACTAAAGTTTTGCAAGCGCGTGTATTAAACAGCTTGCACACAGTTAAAATAAAAACCTTTTAGTGCATGTACATTCAGTTTATTAAAGCATACATGCCTATTGGGGCATCATATTGGGCATTGTATCTATTTTTGGATCTCTTCTATCTGGAAATACTATTGGATCTCTTCTATCTGGAAATAGAAAAACTTTTATTAATAGGGTGATCTGTGGACTGGATAGATAGATAGATAGATAGATAGATAGATAGATAGATGGATGGATGGATGGATGGATGGATGGATGGATGGATGGATGGATGGATGGATGGATGGATGGATGGATGGATGGATGGATGGATGGATGGATGGATGGATGGATGGATGGGTGGGTGTGTTGGGTGGGTTGATGGATGGATGGATGGATGGACGGACGGACGGACGGAATGACAGACAGACAGACAGACAGACAGACAGAGACAGACAGACAGACAGTTAGACAGACAGACAGATAGATAGTTTGTAATTCTGGCCTGGCGTTTCGGCATTGCTTGACAAGATTTCTGTTTTTTTCTGGTTGGATCAGCCAAAGTAACCGATGACAAAATTGAGATTTGCAACGTAATATTTTGTACTAGTAAAGTGTCATTTATATTTAAAGCACTTAATTTCAGTCTTGATGGACAGACAACATATGAACATAAAACTCTAACTATATTGGACATATGATTCAGCACAAAGTTGCGCAAACGCTTCGAATGTCTATAATCTATATTATGAATCGCCTCATTAATGTCATAGGACAAACAGCTCACTGGCCTTTACACCAAAGACATCTTATTGTATTTGTTATGTTTAGATGAACAGGATTTTTTGTCGTGATCCAAGCTATCGGATGACTATTACAGGAAACCTCAGCTAAATACGGTATGTATGTATGTAATTTGTATGTTATTGTACATTTATCACAGTAGAAAGATCCCCATTGTATTACTGTTGTATAACGCACATGTTTCGAAATGCACCCTCATGTAATTTAAACTCTAAGGAGTTTTGTGAACGCAAATAAAATATTGATTAATGTTTTATGAATAGTGACAATGTAAACGCCTTGCAAGTTTAAACAGCCCGGTAAAGTCGACTGCAAGACAGACCCGCTCAGGTCGAAAGTTATTGATTTTAAATAGACGACACTGGCTTCATATTGTTGATAGGTGTGAATTTATGTAGTTTACGTTTAAGTACGGTTATTTACTGTTCAACTAGATATTTCCTATTTAAGATTAAACTGTTTACACAGTATTCGAGTTTTGATTACAAACATATGATCATATTAGTTAAATGGTTATGCCTAAAGTGATAATCTAACCTTTACATACCGTCATAACTAATAATACACACGGCTCGTCTTGACCTGCCCCACTTATCTCATCAGAACTTTACGTCAGCTTTAAAAAGTCAAAAGTTGATCACTGAAAGCAGAAGGTTTCCGCTTACCAGACGATCTGTACCGGTTTGTAGATTCACGCTATGATCACGTTATGTTCATTGTATTTCGTCAGGTTATTTAAAGAATAGTATGGTCATCATTTTACTGTTTGTTACTTTGTTTATTTGGTTTATCGTCCCACTAACAGTATTTCAGTTTGGAGACGGTGTCCACTTGAAGCAAAGATAGTACTACCTTCACTGTTGATAGCATACCACACCCAGTCACATTATCCTGACACCGGGCCAACCAGTCAGAACTACCCTTCCCTTTCGACTCTCTCCGATAGCTACATATATACATAAAACCACAAACACATTATTGGCATAAGCTGTTGGAAAACATCGGACCGCTTATTTATTTTTATAACTAAACCAATCGAACTTAAACATGATATAAATCATATCAAAGAATTTTAAGTCATTGCTTTCAAACAATATCTCAATATCAGCAAAGGATTATTTAAGTAAAACAGAAAACACGTCTGCTCGCTAGTCGGTCCCTAAGCTGAATGCACTAACTATCCCTGCGCGATATCAACGTGCATATACCTATGCCCCCTATCGGACTAACCGTAACAAGCGAAAGCAATTCATCGCTTCAAACAACGAAAATTATATGTATATTGCTTGAGCGTTAGCAATACAGCTACCATATTTAACGACTTTGGTATGCCGCGGCCCGGGATCGAATCTGGGGCCTCCCGTACCTGGAGTTATCGAGCTATCGACTGCGCTACCAGGTCCGGTGTGTTATTAATCCATTTACTAAGTATTTAAACGTTTATATGCACAGTGGAAACCTGTCCTTTTATTGGACAATAAACCCGCCCAAAACCATAAGAGTAGGCAAATGTAAGCATGTTTACTAGTGTATATTCGTTTTGTCATATGAAACACCGATTTTGCATTCTTGTGATTTTTTTTTCAAATTGCAATATGAACATACTTTTCTTGGAGCACATAAGCCATCCTGCATTTTATGTAAATGTTTAGATAAGCAATTTAAGGTCTCCTTCGTAATTAAAATGCCTTGGTACATTTTAAATATAACGCCTTCTTATAACACTCTTCAGTTATAAACTGGTTTCAGGTATAACAATATTTAACTTTAGTATAGACTCGTGCAAGCTCAGCAAGTTGTGATAAATACATCCGTTAGGATGTAACACGCAATTGATGGCCATTATAAGGAAAAATTCCGAATATTAAAAAAGAAATCGCGACTCTTGTTTATAGATTTAGATGTTTCTAATATACATTAAAGAAACACACATTTTTTAAATGCATTTTTACCAATTCAAATTAAGATAATTAGGAATAACATGTTTGACTCACCAGTTTTCTTTTTGAACTTTTTCCTGAATGTTTAACTGATTCATTGATATATCCTATGGAAATGTTCATATTTTACAAAAGTATAGTTAATTGTATAAATAGAAAAGGATAACGCTTTAGGCAATTAGTCACTGTTAAATTTCGTACATATAGAGGAGATAGTAATCACGTGTATTGATTGTGCCAACACAGTTTAGAAGTACACCACACAAGTCGCATATGTACCTGATATCAAAGGATGAGTGACCTAACTATTGTAGCAGCCTAAGTAACATTTCATATGCTACTTAGAAAAACAAGACATGTATGTACACACAGACTACCTTCTAAATTATGCTATTAAAACAAACTTTAGTTTGGTGATTTCTAATATATAATGTAATGATGAAAAACTTCGAACGCATGTATTTGCCATAATATCATTATGAGATTTCATCAAAAGACCACTGTGCAATTTGTGTGAGTGTCATGATTTATTATTTTAATGGTTATCATGTTGCCCGATAGTTTGATTTTCGACCTGTTCGTGTTTATATATATATTTATATCATTGTGGCACATAACACGGCAATTTTCCTTTACATTCAATGTGTTTATTCATTGTTAAATGTTTATTTCTGGCCTCAATTTACATTGGAAGCCTTACTTAATGCAGAAGCGGCGGTAGATTTATGATTTTAGCATAGAATTTAATTTTAAAACGACGATTTCTTCTCTTTGAAATACAAACGGCGATATTATCAATCCGCCATTATCCTTTTTATAGTGAAAGACCAGACGGGTTTTTTCTTTACTTGGTCAGCGGTTATTTGCAAGAAAATACTGTAAGTGAAGAATGCCCGTAAATGCGTAAACAATGTTATTGTTTCTTAACAATTATTATTATTATTATTATTATTATTATTATTATTATTATTATTATTATTATTATTATTATTATTATTATTATTATTATTATTATTTAAACTCTTATAAAAACTTTACAGTAACCAATCAATGTTAAGATGACCTGCAAAGTCCCGTATAATATATACATTATTAATTAGTCACATTAAACTTGGGTGTCTTTTTCTTACGCGTTGTACTTCGTGTAATAACCTTTACAATTTAAAGACATTTTGCGTACTTATTAACTTATTTGTATTAACATATGTCGTATTAAAAGGAATACTACTAAAGCTCCTTTTAATGTTAACATATCGATTTAATAAAACCATATCATAATTTTATTAGATGAAACTGTACAACTAATGCAAAATAGCTCACAATTTTAATATTTTATTCTACTAATCGCAAACAATGTATAACAACAAACAGTCAATTATGTTTTGTGAACTTGTCTTATAAAATACATTAATGATTAAAGGAGGCATTTTCAAAAGGACAAAATACGGGTGATACTGGATCGACTGTAAGACAATTAGGCAAAACCACAAAGGTTTTATGAATGGAAATCGCTCAAGTGTACAGCCAATTAAGGGTTTGATTGGTTGGTATCGTTTATATAGTTTAATTGTGATTGGCTGATATCGCTATGGGCGTTAATCCGAAGCCATAACATGTCATTTAGAGACATTTAGTTACTTATACACAAGAGACAATAACGAACCTGCTCGCCATATGCCTATGTGTAAGAGGCGAAGGTAAACAAAACCATTTGATGACGACAATTACTGTGATTGGCTAGTGTCAAGATTACCTGACTGTTGATTAATTGATGAAGTACCAACCAATACATATAGAAAGAATGATTAAAATTGAAAGCTCGTGAATTTTAAGTTTGTTAAGTAAACCTATGATGAACAATTAAACATTTTTGTTATTCGGAGAGAACGAAGCAAAAACAAAGAAAAGAAAAAAAATCGCGGTGACAAAAAGTAACAGATGTCGCGGTATTGTATAGGAATAAAATAACAAGTACGAAGTAGAGTGACAAAACAGAAAGTGACTGCAATTAAAGTTTGTTTTACAGTGATCTAGTTGTGCTTTCCAAAAATAAAGAAGTTCTGGTGAACTGTTATCAATATTTATAGCCTTACATAATGTATTTATTACACACTATCCCGGCCGAAGCTGGGTAGAGTCAGTGTAACGTAATTGCTGTAGCTAATTGCCGCAGCATTGAACTGACATGTGTGTTTATTGTACTTACGCAACTGTTTATACAGCTGTATGGTGATGTGGGTGATGTGACTGGGTCTAAGTGGGATAGGGGGCAGAGAAGGAACAATGCGCAGTAAGATGATTTCATGCTGTTAACCAGATGGCAATTCGTTATCAGGAGACATGACCCACCCCCTCTATCTTAGATCGAGCGCGATCACATATCACTAGCGTCTTAAGTCGCTGGGAGACACTATATATATATATATATAACCAAATATAGCCTCATATGCATAGGATTGAGGAGCTTTTTTATAATGTGGTCCCATCGGTTAATGAATCGTAATTAAGTTGAAGTATTAATTGTGGAACCATGAAGTAAGATCGATCAATAACAACGTATTAACATCGATATATATCATTAGAAAATAAAAGACAATACATTGACGTAAAGTTGAGACCGCGAGTTCGGATCGACGTATTCAAGAAAATCTCACCTATTCGTGGCCGAGATAACAAAGTTTCATAATAGGCTCATTTAAAGTATTGCTTTATTAAGTGGACATAATAATACCTATTTTAGAGCTTGCATGCTTGTTAAATTAGACATAAATATTGATGAAATAGTATTAGTGTAACTTCAGATTTTAAAAAATAGTACGTTTAGGGACATCTTTCTTACAAGCTTGCCTCTTTCGAACTCAGGACGTATTAGTGAATTGTCATTTCCGGTTGTCCTTACCAGGTTACAACGTGCATGCAAAAGTGCATATATTAAAAGTATAATTAATACTTTTTTTGCATTTTCTTTCAATTTAAAAAAAAACACAAATCGATTATAAATGGTGCGTAATAATCGAGTGTCGGAGATACAGGGATGGAGTGGGGCATGGAATAGCTGGATGGAGTCATTTAATGTTTGGGAGATCAATGATACTCTATTAACATAAACACCACGATGTTCTATAGACGTATTTTATATAAGCTTCGGTATCTTTTGTAGCTAGAAATATAGCTAATTGGTTAACCTTTGTATTAACGTTTCAGAGGCAGCAACAGCCACGTTTAACTCTGCTAACTCCGCTAGGATAATCCGGTTCACTGTATGAAAATTACCAAAGGCATCCTCCTTATGAATATATTTCTCCACCGCAGGCGAGGATATAACCAAGGGAACCGCCATGTCCTGTTCCTCAACAATCGTTAGGCAATATTCAGGAACAATTTCCACATGGACCGCAAGCGTTGGTAATTTCCAGTAGTAAGTGCTCGTAGCTGTAAAATGTCGGTGTCGAAAATCTAATGTATCATTTGTATAAGATTATTATCGTTTAATATTTCTGATACAAGGCACTGTGTTTGCAAGAAAATCTAGTAAAGTCTTCGGATGGAGCATTTACATTATAGGACGCTTGATTCTGTGTCAAATCAAATAGCATACTAATGCTCATATTTGCATAACAGACGACATCTTGAAATTACTGAATAACAAGTATATTATATTAAATTGCACATATCATTTATTTGTGTTCTTTCAGGCGAATTTGATTGGATAAGAGACTTCTAAGTCCACACTTTTTTCTAGACTAACTAATGGTAAGTAAACTTTGTTTTAGTTCAATAATAAAACATTACAATGTCAAGAAACCGTCCATGTGTAGTAACTTTTCAAACTTCTAAGCTCCAATCACTGCCGCGGTCAGTCAATCACGTGACCATAAAACGTGCCGTGTTACACGAGATGTTTATTCCATTGAAAGTTGAACTGCTTTATTTTGCTGCGATCTAGTCGTGTACTACACTGAGCCTAGATTCATAATTTTCAAGTGTGTTTGCGATGGTGTAAAGCAAGAGTTGTTTCAGTTTAACAAAACATCATATGACTAAACATACATACCTTTATGAGAAATGACATTTTTACACAATCCTTTGGTTTTTTCTGACACACTTGTTCTCCAACTCAAGTTTCAGCACTTCGTTCTAGTTAGAGTCTCTTCTAGCAGCAGTTGTGACTTAAGCTTTTTTCATGCGGTCACATTGAACGATGTGGTCGCTCCTGTTTTGACCACAATTGGCTCTAAAGAAGGCCGGAGACAGCCTTGCCTCAAACGATCCACGCCAAAATGAAGGGAGTGAGGGGAAAAGCGGGTAAGAAGCTACCAATTTTCATGCAGCGATGTACACCAGAACCTTGTAACAAATATGCGTTTCAGTACACACCTTTGGTCTCATAAGATACCTTCTGAAGCCTCCTTGGCGCATCGATGTGTTTTATGACATTTCTGCTCCGACTCTAATTTGTTTTCAAGACACATTCGTATTCCCTCCAGCCCTTCTTATTTAATATAATGTGCTTGTATTGGTAGTTATGTCCAACTTCAAGTCGAATAGAGTTTTGGTTTCTAATCCAAGCATTAGAGGCTTGGAGATATCCTTGCTTTATTTTAATTGGATGCATTGCAACTCTCAGACCCATTCGTTGACATAATTTCATTCATCTAATCGAGCGGTTGTGTGCTTTCTTGTCTAAACCTTAGCAGGGTTGGCACCTGTGTCTAATTTAAACTGCACAATTAAATTTGGGTGTTCAGGCACTGGTTTTTAGGAAATTATTTCGTCTGTGTCTTGAACGCTAACTTGCAGTCGTCATTAAAAGTTAAAGCTTTTCTTATTCTATCAGCCTTTGCAAAGGCTTTGTTGTTGCTGTGAAACATCGGATGAACTTTCAATAATAACTGCTGAGTTAAAATAGGATCTAAATCCAGGGGTTTTGTCAGGTTTTTAGGTTCTGGTCAGTCCCGATTGGCATCTGTTTTGAGGGTATGTTTTAATTCCTTTCGCATAGACAACATGACAAATATATTTTACTTTCTTCTCGAACAGCCCGTACTTTGGCTTCAACTTTAGCCCCTCCAACCTAGACCTTGTCGACAAAACATCAAGGTTTCGAAGGACTTAAAAGACTTAAATTTGGGCAACAGTTTCTTCTTTCTTGTTCAGAAGAGTTCATCTAAACAGCTTCTTTCTGCACTTTTATTTTTGCTGTTTAAGCTCCGTGACTTCAACGGTACACAGATACAAGTCAAGCAAATTTTCTGGTATTTCATGTAAACTTCTTGCAAGCCTTTCCCTGTACAGAAACTGGACTTTGCTTGCTTTGAGTGTATGCAGTCGAGAATTTTGATCTTGGAATTTGGTACCTTTGAAGTCTCCTTGACTAAAGTAATTGCTATAAGAAAAACTTTCACTGTCAATTATTCTTTTCGAGGGCTCTACCAGAAAAGGCCCTGCACTGCCTTTATAACTCTTATAACCCTGAACAATATCGGTTCAAGTTGGAATTCTTATTTATTGTCCAAGCGCAAACCTAACGTAGCCTTCAGTGAATGATCTGACCAAGTTGAAGCGCTTTAAGACAGGTACTACTGTCTTATGTACGTGGTCTTTTGTGCACTGGTGTGCTTCCTTACCGTTTAGGCCCAGGAACAAGCTGGTGTCAATCAGCCACGACTGTTGTTTTGTTTTGTTTTTTGTAATGAAGGTCTGCTTCCCAACATGGATATTGTTCTCCACGACACTATAAATGCCCAATTAGTCTCCGAAAGCAGTATATAGCTTGTTGCAAATGGCTTTAACGGCTAGTTCATAGGTTCATATCTGTGAGGAGACTACGGACAGAAAAGGATTCCGTTACTGTAAGATTATGCAGTTTTAAACTGGGATCATTTCCGGTAGAGATGCAACCATCTACCAAATCTGCTGACATGGTCTTTGTCAGACAGCTTAGAGGATGTGCTGATGCCCAGCCATAGCATAAGCATTTCACTGGCGTTTGAGATGTCCACACACGTGATCGGTACAGTCTACTTACTTTCAGCTTTAGATACTGAGGTTACTCTTACTCTCATCAAAGACTGGAGCTAAAGAACTACTTGAAAATTGATCAATTCAGGTCTTTCCATCGACCTATATTTTCCATCGACCTATATTCTCTCAGCGTTGCTAACAGTCTGGAACTCTATGGCATGACGAATTGTTTCATTGAAATTACGTGCCCCAAAGCCATATATTAACACTATATTGCCTTTGACTAGTACTAGTAGACTACAATAACATATAAAACATGTCGATTACAAATTAAATATAAAATTACATACACTAACATTAGGTAAATCTTCGTATCTAGGAACTGCTCCTTTTCCATTATTTATGTCAATCAGCTGGAGCAGGAGGAAGCCATGTTGTCATTTTTCGTTAGTTCTGGCCAATCTCTTACAAGCTTTTACAAGCTGAACCTGGTACAGTTATATCTAGTTATGACCGTTTTTTTCGAGTCAAAGGGCAAATTGTTAAAATATTTCCCTGGGCCTGGCCTATCAAAGACTGTCAAGTTAAAGTCTTTTTTTCAATGTATGACCTACAGGTATTTCAGCACAAGTTTCACATTGAACTGGAAGTCACGCTGAGACCAGGAATCATCAAATGTACCTGCATTCACGATTGTTGGTTGAGCTGGTTTGTTTTCACCCACATTGACTGTATCTGTAGGTGCCGATTCGGGAGAAAACCTTCATGTTTGTAATGAAAACCAGTTTGGTTTCTTGTATGTTTAAAAGGAAGGCCTACAAGGTTCTACGCGATGCTATACACTATGTGTCTCTGGGAGTCGGCACAATGATTTCAGACTTGTGTTTGTTGGAGCAGAAGATACCTCAGTCCAAGTGCTACTGAGAATGGTTGTGCTGGGCACGAGTCTATTGTTGAGTTCTTGCCATTCATGTTGAACGACTAATACTTCTGCCCTCATGAAACGTGGATTGACAAACTGTCTGTAATCTATCCCACCTCTGCCACCAAATAGGCATTGATTCCGAGCCTAGTTTTGGGGAGAAGTTTTGATGCCATACTAGTTCACATATGAGTGGCCTCAAATCAAATAACCCAAGATATACAAAGCATATTATTTCCGCGAAATCAGACCAATCACAGTACCAAAATCAAGTGATATTAAAAACAATGAGAAAACATCAAAACTATAGCCCTTAAAACATTGTTCATAACCTTTAAACGTCATCTGGAAACGCCCCTTATAAAACCATATAAACTATCAGACTAAATAAGATTTGACAGTCTCTGCACTAGGGACACTCTAGTGTTACACTGGCACTATGAAGCCGTCTCTCTGATACGCCAACACTCTGAAGCTGTTCAAGCACTTTAAAATGCAATTTAAGGCTGTGATTTAACGGCACTGCCAAGCCGGTATTCAGTGCTTATACTAACAACACCTGACGGAATGGCACCGTGAAGCCAGACACTCCGATAGTATCCTGGAACTTCGATAAGCAAATCACTCTGGGGATGTCCATGGCACTTGCCGCTTGTTGTACGTACGTGTCATTCAAACTGTGCCAGTCTTCCATCCAGTGTTTTGAATATGTATATGCTTGGATCATAAACAAATTTTGTTCCGCAACAACCTGATTAAAGCATAGATTCTTCACTAAAATACTGATGGCAAAATACAAACATTCAAGGTACATTGTACATACATTGTACAATGTAAGTTTAAAAGAAGGTTGAACAACTTCTAATATGTTTGATGTAGAGGCAAACTAACTTAAGAACGGTACAGCAACGACTTAATGTCATCGAAAATGATTAAGTCATCGCGCAGGTCTTGGCTTCATGCAATGTCTATATCGCACACCAACATGTGATACATACTAAAACGTAAACAATGTAAATCATAAAACTAAACCATAAACAAAAATAAAGTAGTGGTGATGGGTATACACGTATACATTTGTTTGTTTGCTTGTTGTTGTTGTTGTTTTGTGGGGGTTTTGTATATATTTCGATAACGAGAAAATAGTGACAGCTAGGTCTAGTTTGAAATAAGGTTGAGCATGATGGCACTGCGGTATCAATGGCGTAGATAATGTAGTGCTTTTGATCCATTTAAGCATTTTACTCCATATTTGTAGATATGTTATGTTTTTGTTAATGTAAACATTTAACTTTAAAAGTTACAAAAGGAACTGCATTCGTATATAGATGTCCTAGCATTATGTAGAAAAAAATAGAAATTTAAAACATGTTATCCATGTAAATTTCATATTATTATTCCCATGTCTTTGTAATTTGTCCATCCGATATGTTATAAAAATCTCTATTTAAGAACATTGAATGTATTTGTAATTTGTTCTTCCGAAATGTTATAGAAATCTCTATTTACGAACATTGAATGTATATATATATATATATATATATATATATATATATATATATATATATATATATATATATATATATATATATATATATATATATATATATATATATATATATATATATATATACATACTCCTGAAAGGATACGCCACCTTGCTTATGTTCAGAGATAGTCTTCCTTATTCATAGATAATCTTTCTGTTGTTATAGTCATGGCTTATGCAATATAAATTATTTAAGTCAA
This sequence comes from Sinonovacula constricta, assembly GCA_007844125.1. Taxonomy (NCBI): domain Eukaryota; kingdom Metazoa; phylum Mollusca; class Bivalvia; order Cardiida; family Solecurtidae; genus Sinonovacula; species Sinonovacula constricta. Next base: position 56,028,017 of record CM017564.1, on the reverse strand, counting down.
ATCTTATATCTTTCTATAGCTTTAATAATTCTGTTTGTTATTTCACTGTTAGGTGTTAAAATTATAGAACAAATGAAATGCAATAATTAGGTTATGAAGAATTTATGTAGAAATGTACATGAATCATTTGAATTTAAAAACCTAAACTTTCTACTCTTTAATTCAGCTCAATAGCCTCTGAATTATAAAGAAAACTGCATTTTACTAATATCTTTGACACTGTGTTCAATATACGTTATGGAAATTATATAGTAGTTTAAACAAGCTGCTGTTAAAGTCCTTATGGCTAGTCATGAGCGGATCTAGCGGGTTGAAGGGGGGTGTTGGTGTCTGGACCTTCACCTGAAATTGTCAAAAATACCTTCCATGATGGCATTTGTTACCATTCAGGATTTGTCATCACATCCTAATTGCACTGGTAAATAATTAAGGTATGCGGTTCCGCGAAATATACATTTTGCGAATGGAAATAATCCCAGTACACACACTTTGTCACTCTGGTTGATAATTATATCCGAAAAGATGTGCAATAGGTGTAGTTTTCAGCTCCTGAATCAAATATTATCTGGAGAAGATCAAGAAAAGATCATTAAGAAGCAAATTCTGCATTTACAAAGATCGTATTTCATTTAGATTGAAGTGGTTCAGAAGTGGTGTTGTAAAGTTTCAATCAGCTTATAAAATGCAGGAAATGACTTTTTTGCTGCTACATTTCAAAAGATTTTTGGTAAAGCATCCCCCAAGACACCCTGGATCCACCCCTGCCAGTATTTGCATTGTTTATCCTAAAATGTGTTCACCTTTCTACTACTTTTGCAGCAGAAATCAAACTCATCCTGCCAAGAAATGCCAAGAACATGTTTTGATATTAAACATTTTTATTGTCTCTTAACTTAACATAACTTAACAATATGTAACATGGTGAGTTGACTTGGTAGCGCAATCGGTAGAGCGTCGGGGATCAGAGGTTGCCAGTTCGATCCTGGGCTGCTACATACCAGAGTCGTTAGAAAATGACATTGGTATAACTCACTTGCTAACACTCAAGCAAATATAAGGGTAGTTCCGTGACTGGTTGGCCTAAAGTTGCTGTAATATACAAGGTCACATATCCAGCAAACTAATGATGGATAATTGCACTATGTATAGTACGGATTCAGGCAGTGTCGCATCATCCCCAAAACCTTATTTCTCATTGTTATCGACAGTCTGATGAAGCCGGTTCCCCAAGAGTGACCAAGAAGACTGATATGTATTTGACAGCCAGAAAAAAAAGGGTTTTGGCTTTGCTGATGACTTTGTGCTGTTCTCTCATAATGGCATTAAGAGGCAGACTGATCAGTATGCAAAGTTGCAACAGATGTTGCAAAGGATGTGGCCTTAAAATCCATCCTGTGAAAATCAAAGTCATGAAAAATAAGCACAAGAGCATCTGGAAAGGATTATGTATTACTATGGATAAAAGGAAAGCAAAAGTACAGGATTTACATGAGCGTTGAGGAGGAGATATACACCAGACATGACATTGCAGCCAATAGTCAACAGAGCCAAACTATGTTTAAGTTAGACCAGAACACCTACACAAATATGAAAATCTTCGCTCAGTCTTTCCTTATGTGTAATAGATACCCGTAGCAGTTATCATAAGTACTGTGGTCAATGACATCATGAAAAAATTCACACAGAGGTACTAGAGATGTCAGGATCACAAAAAATAACAAGAACAGAGCAGACATCAAATGCAGAGCTTTTAGATGGACAACAATAACACAATGTGGGTCAGACCAAAAGTACATGGAAGAGGACAATATAGCCAATATAGGAGGAGATAACAACAGATGGCAACAAGTAGAATGAGATAAGTTAGCCCGCTAAGGACATTGATTGCTGCAGAAAATGTGTTTGTGCCTTTTGTTCACCAAGAAGTGAAGAGGATTAAAATAAGAGTTACTGCCTTGGAGCCGGCAGTCAGCCAGTAAAATAACTGAATGGTGTGCATAAACCAGTATCGTGTGCTTAGCTAAACCACATATGCAGGTTTTTCTCTCATACAGAACATTATTCTGACTTAAATATTTCCTAAGATATGAGAAAACTTTTTTAATTTTATTTATAAAACCATTCCAAATTTTTAAGGATTTTTTGTAAATTTAGGGAAATTTCTTTCATTTACTGATGACATAAAAACTGCAAAGATAAAGAACAGACAATAAGTACATAGACATGACACAAAATAAAAATAAACAGGTATAAACACGCATTCATTGACAGTTCTTCATACAACAAATGTGAAAGTGATATTCATTTAAACAGTTCTTCATTTACATGAATACAGCCATAGACCTGTAATTCACCTATAGTTCTTCATAAGAAAAAATAAAGATCAACACTTCATCAAAATCTTCACTTGCCATATAAGCTTAATAATTAATCAAGTATCACCTATACAAATTGCAATTAAATGATTTTAATGATTTCTGTGAATACAAAAAAAACAGTTATTTTAGAATAATTATTCATTTAACAGATATGTATTACATTACAACAACTTTAATGTAATTATATTTGCATATTGCAGTTTCTAATACGAGGCTGAGTCTGTGTTCTTTCATCCCATTGTTTGCCCCAGAACACTGCGCACAAGCGTTCTGTTACCAAAAAAAAAATATAAAGCTAATAAAAGAGTCTTATTGCCAATAAAACATATAACTTGTACAAGTGACTAGATGGATGAGTCAATTAAAATACGTTGTTCATTTCCAATGCCTTGCATGGTCCCATGTTACAAACGGAGGGTTTGTCATGTCACACGTATTGGTCTATACTGGTGTATTGAAATCAGGATTTTATGGCTAAAATGGTACCATAATATAGCCATAACACATTTAACTAAAAGACAGTGTTCACCAGTGGTAAAATATATATATTATGGGGAAATTACAGTTAATACATCAACCCGCATAATTTCAATTAATAAATTTAGCTGTACATATGATTAAAACTTTTTGTAAATACCCACAAAAAGTAGGTACAAACCAAACACAGGCGAAATCGACCAATTAAACTTATTCAATAGAGTCAATAACTACCAAATTGGTAAACCATGTGCTCAACATTCTCCCATAAGGGCTCTATCTGGTACCCAATTTAAATAATAAAAAAATCTCTGTAAACATTTCTGGAAATTAAACTCCAGTACAGTGACATTCTAGCGTCTGGTGTCGCAAGTTCGCAAAGTGTCTGGGCATTTTAGGGAAAAAGGTTATACACTAAATTTATATTTCAGGCCATTCACTGTCTAACAATACCTAAAAGCTAACAATGTTAAAAAATAGTGTGCTGCTTTTGACTCTACCAAATAACCTGAGGCAAACTTATTGTAGGAAATCGTAATCACATATAAATTTATTCAGTTATGTCTTCATAATGATTAAGCAAACAAAAGCTTTTATTGCAAAGTATAAAAACAAACCAACTATTTTTGATTCCTGTAAAAGGGGTTACAATACAAAAGGTGCACAGCGAGTAATTCCAGAAAGCACAACTTTGCATGAAGCATATGTCAAAGAGGCTTAATACCAAATTATTAATACCTTTTAGCTGTAAATTATAAGACTGTGGTCAGAGTAGCATCGGTTCCATGTATGGAAGGCCCCAGGTTCAATCCCGGACTGCAACATACAAATGTCGTTAAAATTATAGTGGTATAGCTCCTTTGCAAACACTGAAGCAAATATTATGGTAGTTTCATGACTGGTTGGCATGGTGTCAAGATGTGACTGGGTGTGGTATCATGCCAGGTGTTCGCGGCATGCTATACCCAGTGAAGACAACACTATATAGGCTATATGTTTACACCATCTCTAGATAATTGAAATACAGTTGATGGGACGATAGACCCAATAAACAAAACATACCATTGTTTATATATTGTATATGGTTTGTTCATTATTGATGACAATGATAACAACATCAGAGTTCATACACAATGAAGATCATAGAAACACTATGTTGCAACAGTTCAGCTATACCTTTGCTGTTCAAATCTCAAGATTGTGGATGCTTACAACATTGAACTTAAATGACGAGATGTTTATATATTTAAAAAAATATTTCTGATATGACATCCTAACATTTCAATATCCCAGTATTTAAGGCAGAACGGGCATACCATTAATCATTTGCATATATCAGTACATTCACATTACCATTTAGGTTATTTCTGACTATAAACTTCCAATACCATCATATCCTGCACATGTTACCGTGTTACCATGTTAATTCCTATTCACCTACTTCCACAAAATACTACCTGTGCATTCTAATCCACGTTATGCATCCATTCAATGAAAAGTTTCCTGATATAACATACACAAGCAAATCAATATTATTTGTATGAAAATAAATATGGACCATATAATTTGGTTTGAAAGATGGTGGCTGGACTTGAGAACAAGAGGAAACTACTAAGACAATTGAATATAACGGTTTTAGTTATTTTACAAGGAAAATAACTAAAAACTTTATTTAACAGGGTAGCAAAATTATGACGAAAGCATCTTGTTTTTCTGAAAATGTTTAATATTTTCATGACAAATACTATTATATTAGTTTTTATTTTTACGAATAATCACAAATATTGACTTAATTTATTCAGGTTGAAGCATAATATAACGCAAAATATATTAACACAAACTGCAATTACTAAGGTCATTTATTTTGACTAACTTTTTAACAGTTAAGAATAACAAAGGTTCATCACATAGATAATGTAGATTGTGTAGTTATGATGATATAACAACAGACAAATGAGATTTATTCACATCTATTTTTATTGATCGACAGTTAACATGTGAATAACAGCAGCAAACATATCTTCTTTAAAGACAAATATGTAAGTAAAATGTTTTCATAGGACTTTGTCATATATTCTTTTTAATGTATATTTTTGTCCTTCCTTAACAATAACCAGTGGCATATTTTATAAGAATAAACATAGTTCCAAAATGACCGGATTTTCAAGTAAAAATATTGTTTAGTTGAAAGAATTAATACTTAAAAAACAAACAAAGATGTCCTTAAATGTAAAGTTCGCACCAATCTTTATTCAAACCCATAAATAAGTGGCTGACTGGTTGTAGTAATTAACTCTAAAACCCACTAAAATATTATATTTATTTATGTAATGTATAAAGAAAAACAATATCATAAAGTATATAGAAAAATAAGACTTTTAATATTTTTCTCCAGCATTATTTTATCCTATATATAAGCATCATGTATTAAATATTGTATTAATATCTAAACAAGTGTAATGAATCTTCACAATTTTAGTTTATTATTTGTTAAGGTTAATACATGTATAGCGTGATTATGAAAATAATAACAAATGTTGAGAATTCTCTCACAGTATAAGTGAATGACAAAAATTATTGATAATAAAATATCTAACATTAGAAAATATATCTTTATCTCATTGTAAATAATATAACAATCACCAAAAAATAATAATGGTAATAGTGATAATGTTATGAAGAATAATTCTCAATGCTGCTCATTCAAAGCAACAAGGACATAGCTGGTAAACGCGCATACTATTCCAACTCCAAATGAAAAGCAGATTAAAATAAAAAGTAAAAACTTGTGTTACTTGGTTTTGTCTAAACAAGAAGTCATTTGAATCAATTTGTTATCCTAAGGTTTTTGCAATCAAAAGCGCTATTAGCGGTTTTAAGTTAACTTTTTTGCATTAAGGAACTCCTTCATCTGAGAACAATTATAAACTACATTTTCAAGAATACAATACCAGTAATGGCCTATCCTAAACAGTACAATGACAGGGCATATAGTGATGCAATTTAAAAATAGGTCTGGGACATAAGCTTAACTCCAAGTTGCATTAAATCATTTTAATTCAATGTGGAGATTTAGATACTTGACGTACAATCCATTCAGCTGGAATGAATATATGCTTAAGTATAAGTTTCAAACATTGTTAACATGAAAGTTGGCCCTATTATTTGGATAGTTTTAAACATCTGATATATTAGAAATTTCCTAATAATAATCTAAAAGGGTACAAAATAATCTAAAATGGTAAACAATTGTTGTTATGACAGGGATATCAAAAATTTACTTGAGTAAGCAGGTTTTCATTTATTTTTATTTTGTAGGCTCATGAAATTCACATCATTTTTCTAATTTTTAATTGTTTTAAATTTGACTTAATGAATTTTCTTCTTGTTTGTTTTTGAAACACATTACAGTGACCTATTATGATCATTATACACTGCAAGTCAGCTGGAAGACCTTCCCACATTAAGGCTGTTACCCCGAATGGGACTCAAATTCACGTGGTGGGCGGCTAAGCTGTCAGTGGAGTTTCAAATCGGCTTTTACCACTATGCCATGGGCGCCCCTTCTCTTCTTTTAATCATCTTTTAATGTTAACTGCTGATAATAACAGGAAAGTATGTTATAAAAATCGATGACTATGATATATTCTTTAAGTCAAGTTCATGCTAAACTTCTATTAGTGGTAAAACACACAAAAAAGTGTTGACGATTGTAGCTTTACTAACAACATATACAAAATCTCACAATATCATTACCATCCTATCATATCTCTTTTCAAATAATACCAAAATAACAGACAATAAGCCACAATGAAAATAATTAAACATTAAACAAATATGGCATAAAAGCAAAATGTCATCTGCTATTAATCTACATCATTCGATGTTCGGACTGCATGCTAATTACCTATTAGCAACGAAGCAGTCCATAGCCAGAAAAAAAATGTTCTGAACGGTTTTTTGAGTATGCATGGTAAAATCAGACTTAAATGCAATGTTTATTCAACATTTAAATAAACATTAATGATTTCTGTAAAGTCCTGAAAATCTTTAAAATAGGATTTCCAGTGATGCCAGCGCGCAGAAATGCTTTTTATATTCAAATAGATCGTGCTTCTTTTCATTGCTTGCATTTGAGAAACTCGTCAGGGAGTGCGAGGTTAGAGCTCTGTAAAACCGGTTTAAGCACCCCAGTCGGTCCATATTGCCGACTGACTGTTCCAAGGCGGGAACTGTCGGGTTTGCTCTTTTCGTTATATGACTCATCACACATTTATTCTTACTTTTCGCTGGGCTTGCATGTGAAATTGTTCTGTGCTTTTTTGGTGTTTGATATATGTTGCAATGCTCATAGGACTTTTTCATATATTTTTATAGTATCTCTTAAGTGTTTGTGGTCAAGAGATTAAGACTCTGGATCGGAGGTTTGAAACTCAATCCCTTGCCCTGTCACGATAAGTTTTCAAAAGGATCTTGTCAAAAATGTTCACTTGCATAAGAGAAACGTTCAACACATCAAAAAAGCATTTATAATATGCTTGAAGTGTTCTTGGTCCAGAGGTTATAGACTCAGGATCAGAAGTTTCAAACCTCAGACCCGTTATGACAAGTTTTAAAAAAGTGTCTTTTAACGGTTTGGATTATTATTAAAGAAACGATTGAAACACACTAAGAAAGCATTTATAACATAGTTGAAGTGTTCTTGGTCAAGAGGTTAAGTTTATGGACTCGGGATCAGAAAGTTCTGGGTTCAAACCCTAGACCTGAATGAGAATTAATCCTTGTCAAGACTTTTGGTATACGAACATTTTGCAAAATCCAGAATATGTTCGGACTAATTATTACGTCCTTACACCACGACTACCGGACCTGGTAGCGCAATCGGTAGAACGTCGGCTCCAGCTACGGGAGGCCCCGGGTTCGATCCCGGGCCGCGACATACCAAAGTCGTTAAAACTGGTAGTGGCATAGTTCCCTTGCTAACGCTCAAGCGCATATAAGGGTAGTTCCACGACTTGTTGGCCCGGTGTCAGGATAATGTGACTGGGTGTAGTATCATGCCAGGTGTTCAAGGCATGCTATACACAGTGATGGCAGCACTATATCTGCTTCAAGTGGACACCGTCTCCAGATAACTGAAATACTGTTGGTGGGACAATAAACTCAATAAACAAACAAGCACCAAGACTTACAAGAAGGTAATATACTTCTTGGATAATAAGATTAATTATTTTTGAAGTTATTTTTTTTCTCTGTTGAATGACATACTACCTTTTGCTTAACAGCAAATTTTGTTAAGTTGTATTCTTAATGTCAGCTCAGTATGAAATTATAAACCACAATAGCACATACTTAGGTAGTAGGTACTTAGGTAGGTAACATTGCTTTGTTACAACATTTGTTATATCGGGATTAAAGACATACTAGATCGTTCTGTCTTCTCTCTGTTTGTATTCATCCATTTCACATCAAATGTGATTTAGATCCCTATTAAAAACCTATAAAGGCAAAGACACAAGGGTTTTATTAGCAGATTTATTCTAACTTTTATATTTGGCTTTCATGTAAATAAATTTGTCCTGTGCCTTTTCAAATTTTGGTCCTGCTGCATAATTTGTCATATTTCTTATTCTATTGTATCTATACAAGAAAAACCAATAAGTACGAAACGAGACACGGAGTTGAACTAAAAAAAGTCAATGGATTTTTGCCGATCATTATTTAATTTCAAAAGGTTCAAAAAGACTATTGTGGGTCGGTTAGCATATATCAGGTAAGTAAATACGTGCTTCTTTCATTAAGAGTAGTGGGGTGTAACACGCGGACATAAGTAAATGTACATGCGGGAAAACGACCATTACAATGGAGTACGTCCGGACTACAGGTATTTATTTTCAGCACTAGCTCAAAATATATTTTAGGTTTTATGATAAAATCTGCGAACGATATTTATTCTTAAGTTGTAATTACATTGAAAATGAAGCTTTTTCTTAAAGGTTGTTATTAATTGAGAGGTTTATATAAGCTGAATCTTTTGAAAGCTGAAGCCATATCGAAAAAAAGAAAAACTTGAACACATATGAATTATAATGGACTAATTCACTATCAGAAGTGCATAAACAGTGACTTAATATTTCTAACTGATATATTTCTAAACATAATGCGAAAAAATATTTCTGTATTATTTTAAATAAAGAACCGATAGAGTAAGCTTTGTCGTAATGACCCGACACACAAACCAACCGGCGCCATTTTATTTTGTACACAAAACCATGTCAGTTCGAAAAGAAAACCAAATCAGTCAATCTGACTCTTCGGAGCAGATTGATGCAAGTGACCTTCAGGTACACGTATCGTTTATCTAATGTAAAATGTGCAAAAAATTGCCATTTATTGTAAAGACGGAAATAACGTTTAACTAGCTGTTTATCCAGCCTATAAATTAGGTCATCGGCATATTCATAGTCATTATGCTGACATCCAATTATTCTGGAACCCCATTATTATTATGATTATTATTATTATTATTATTATTATTATTATTATTATTATTATTATTATTATTATTATTATTATTATTATTGTTATTATTATTATTATAATTATAACTATAATTATTATTATTATTATTATTACGACAAATAGTGTCTATTATTTTTCTGCAATACTTGTCTAAATGAAATTTCTGTTAAGATAAGCATGTACTTTGAATATAAAACATATGTAAACTTTGACTACTCAAAACACGTGTATACACACATTAAATTGAATTTGCACTGAACCGTATCCATTTATCCGTTTCTATGCTTGACGATTTTAGTCCATGCCTTTATTTGAGAAAGCATATTTGTGTGTAGTTCTTTTTAAAAAATAAGTAAAATTACCATCTTCCCATATCTTTATTGTCTCTGTTCGTTCAAAATTCCAACATAACTCATAAGCCAATGGTTGAATTTTTGATATCTTGTTAAAGGTTCATAGTCATAAATAATTATAGACGCCGATTCTAATTATCCAGTTTTGGGACAAGCAGTGTTATTTCAAAAAAGTGTAATTGTATGCAACCAAACTTGGATCAGGCAATTCTATGTGACCATGTTAGGGTCAGACAATTATACACATCCATGTGGAGGGTCAGGCAATTATATGTGGTCATTCTAGGGTCAGGCAATTAAATGTGGCCATTTTAGGGTCAAATATTTATATTTGGCCATTCTAGGATCAGGCAATTATATGCCCACATTCAAGGCAATTATAACTATTTTAGGATAAGGCCATACTATGTGCATATGTCCTAGTGTATGTTGCATGCAGTATCATAAAACCATTCCAGGTTCCTGTTAATCTGTTTAGCCATTCTTGTGCCTAGCAATTCTTAACCATCATGAGGTTTGGGATATAAATTAAACAATTATTCTACAATTCTTATCAACTTAGCCAATATAACACTTACTGTATTTAAAGTTTTAACTGTAACATCTTTGTGCCATATTATTGCTTTTATTTAGCATCAAGGAGTGCGTAAGTAATACATTACCTTCATAAGATAAAAATAGTCATGTGTTCTTGTTCAAGCATGTTTAATTAAGTCTTAATATTGTCCTTGGTTCAGCTTTAGTTTTAGTATCTGAAGACAGTCTTTAGCACATTATGACACTGTAATTCAGAGAACAAAACCCAAATTCCAATAATTTCTCTTAGTTTCAGTGATATGCACAAATTGAAACATGTTACGTGGTATCGTTTTAGAAGTGCTCTGTTTAAAAGAGTTTAATCACAAGATCCAGGATGTGTAGTTTATTATTTTAAACAAACCCAAGAGGCAGACGTAGTAGTAATTTAGGAAGAGCTCAAAGACCGCTTAGATACATATGTCAAAACTGTTCACAACGGAATAATGCCAAGAGCTCTATTTGATGATTGCATATTATAGAGATTCAGATTCAGAGAGTCAAAATTGATTTGATTGGTACAGTTATCCAAATGAGTTCGATCACAGTTTATTTCGGGGTTGAAGGCTGAAATAAAGAAACTTGTTTTCAATTAATCAGCTGGTAGATTATCCATATAACTTAGATGACTGCCTGAATGGTACATTGAAATCCATTATTAAAATACTATGTAGCGAAATTGCAAAAAGATTGCACCATCTTTCTTTGCCTATCGAAAAGTTCCTCAAGCTAGTACAGGATTTTTTTCCTTTTGTTTGAAAACGATTTTGGGGTAATAATTTTGAAGGAATTGTGGACAGAAGAATTCAGTGATGAAGTGGTCAGGAATCTTTACAAATGCATGGTTGACTTAAGAGACAGGTTAGCATAAACTTTGGGAATGGCCCATTCTGAACTGGCAAGATTAAAATGGATAGGCAATGAGTGGTAAGCCAAGAAAAGTAAACATAATTATTAAGTAAATGATAAGGTTTTACTTTTGTTACAACAATTAGTGAGACAATAAAAAGGTATGAAAATGTTGATATGGTGAGGATGCTGACAACCGATTCAAAATTAAAGGCTAAAAACGTTCCAATGTCATTATGTTGAAAGGATAATTTGAAAGAGAAGTTGGTTAAGACAAAGGTGTGTTTACAAATGTTTATGCTGCACTTATATATGATAATATACAGGAAGACATCCTTGCTGGACATGGTGAAAATGGCATAGTTTTGGCAACCCTGAAACACGTTGAAGACGAGGTTGATGTGCTTGTCAATGATGAAGTGTTTGTCGATCAGGAAAAACATATTTCAAGACTTGCTAGAGAGGTTATAAGATATTCTGATTAATTTACCTCGGAAAACAACTATTGAGCATGATTTTAAGTTGAATGTTCTATAAGGTCAAATAACTACCCAGTTCCACATCATTTGGTCAATACAGTAAATGATGATGATGAACCAATGCTTAAGATAGCTATTTTTAAGTCCCTAGATTCCCCTTATCGTTATCCGGTTGCGTTGACAAAAAAAATCCGATGATTCTAACAAGATGTGTGTTGATGTCAGAAAATAAAATCAATCGTCTCTTTTGACGCTATATCATTTTCAAAACTCCTAAAAGAAAGTTTTTTCTAAATTTGATCTAAGCAAATAGTGTTGTGGATAGCACTACAACAAGAAAGTAAGAAGTTGGCGAGTTTTTCGAGTCCTAATAGTTTGTTACAGTCTAAAGTAGAATGGTGAGATGGTCTCTAATCAAACTTTTATATCGTTACTGCATCGTTGCAATCAATGGTTCAGAAAAACTTAGCACTGGCTGTCTCAGTAGATTCGTAGACAATGGTATTGTTGCAAATGTACGACAAAGGACATATATCGTAAAGTTGCCTCATTCCGGCGGTGACCTCATTCCCGTGATTTTTGTTTACATCGCGTGATACGGTTCTTTAAGTGATGTCATCCACGTGGTTCAAAGTGACAACACCAACCGAACGCTTCTATCAAAGCAAAAATTGTCATAAAATGCGTCACAAAAAGGTAAAAATATTGTCTAGAACTATAACCTGATAAAAACTTACAATTTCACCAATTTCAATCATACAACCATTTAAAAAGCCTATATCTTTCTTTAACCAGTCACTTTGAAATTTGACAGCCGTCTGCATTGTAAACACAGACTGTATTAATTAGTTCAGACTAGTTGTCGTTTTCGTTTTAAGGCCAAACATATTTTAATTGGTTTTCGTACCCTATTCTTTATTTAATTTTTTCAGCTTTATTTTTTTCCTTCATTTCTTGACTAAACCAAAACAAATAAGATTGAAAAACAGGCAATATTCACCCACTTTTCTTACCAGTGCTTATAAAATGGTGAAGGAAAGTAGATTTTCTTTAAGAAAGGCAGCAGCCCTATGTAGAGTGCCAGAATCAACTCTCAGGGACAGGACTTTAGGTAATGTGTATCCAGATATCTTGGCTGCTGGATCAGTGCCCCTGTTTGACCAGTATGAGCAGGCATTACTGGTTAAACATTTTAAGAAGATGTCTGAATATAGTTATGGCTACACAAGGCAAGAGTGTGTAGACAAAGCCTTTAAATATGCACAGCAACTGGGTAAGAGGGAAAAAAATCAGCCACTGTCAATAAAATGTTTCCAGGGATTTAACAAGCATTGGCCGGAGTTGAAAGTTGAAAGTTGAAAGTTGTCACTAAATACTTTCAAAACTTGAAAGAGACTTTAGAAATAATGATCTAACAGATAAGTCCCATCTCATTTTTAACATTGATGAAAAGGGTATGAGACCTGACCTGTTAGGTGGCGCTTCCCCTGGTGCAGACGGATTAGTGAGTCTGGCTGGTCCTATGGTGCCACCTTCAGACACTACATAGAAAACCATTTTATAAAATATGACCTGGCAGAAATGGTCAAAAGCTTTTACTGATATAAGATGGTCAAAAGTCCCATGTCTCAGTAGGTCTTGCAGAATGGGCACAGGAGCGTGACATCATCTTGTATATTTTGCCACCTCATTGTAGCCATATTCTTCAACCTCTGGACCTTGGTTGTTTTGGTCCGTTTCAGCGTATTTACAATGGTCAATGCCACAAGCTTATGTGAGAAACATCAGCAGAAATTACACGCTACAACATCTGCGAGGCTGCTTGTCGTGCTTACACTTAAGCTTTGTCAACAGAAAATATTCAGTCTGCTTTTCGTCATGCTGTAATTTTCCCACTGAACCCGGATGCCATACCAGCACCTCTTCTTGTTCCTGCTAAAGTATTTCAGATACCAGAGTCAGATGATGCAGACAGTCAAGCAACAGTTGAGGGTTGAGTTAACATTTTAGAGACTGAAGCTGCTTCTGACATGTTTGTTGAGAAAGAGAAAAAAATGAAGAAAATTAAAAGTAAAATTAAATTAAAGCCAAAAAGACACAATGAGCAAACTGGTTGCCGGAAAAGAGATGTCGAAGGAAGTTATTGAGAAAATGAACGTTCATGTTTATAATCAGAAACAAAAAAAGGTTCATCCAAGGTCAAGAAAGATGGTGAAAAATTATCAAAAGAACAAAGCCAAAAGTAATGTTCTCCCAGTTATCACTGCACTTCAGCCAGGTTCACCACATTACAATCAAATCACTGACAGCAGTGAAGAAGACATTGTGGAAGTGATGAAAGTGAGTTATGCTGCCAGTGCAGGAAATACACACCTGGTGATGTTTACTAAAGCATATCAATAATATTTGTGAAGTGGGGACAGTGAGACCATATCATCAGGGGCTTGAGATGTAACTAATGGGTCCATCTGTCCTATTGTTCACCTGTTAAGAAGAGGTGACAACTTCCTTTGTTCCTGCTGTCAAATCGAAGTGAGAGAGAACTACTTTAGAACAATAATGCATCTCTGTTAAATAATAATTAATATCTGTTAAAAGTGCCAAAAGTTACTGTTAAAAAAGACGTCACTGGAATCAAGTCCTCTCAAAATGATCGATTGTTGTTGACATTGCAGCTAACTTTCGATTTAATTAGATAATGTTTCGTGTGTACTAAGAAAGTAAAACGAATGAACTGAATTGAAAAGGAAGTTTTTTTTAACACAGATAAGTACGTTTTATTAGTGTTTCCGATAGATTATTTGCAAAACATCCGTTTGTTTCCCTACACAACCGGAATGAGGTCACACTAGGATACATATATTATTGTTTATCACAGCAGGATTCTGGTGTTTGAGAAAATGGCTTCTTTTTACTTTTAGGATAGGAGGGACTTACCTTTATTTTGTTTTGATGCGGACAGCAAAGCTACTGTCTTAGACGGTGGAATACAAATGTGCATTTGATTTGGCAATTAGCTGTGAATAGTATTTTAACAACATGATTTTATGTGTGTATAGATCTGAGTCTATTTAGGGTGTGCCATAACAATAAAGTCGATATATACTTCAGGTTGTGTGCCCCTAAAGTATTATTTTTAATGTTTCCACCCTGGACCCCGCAGAATTTTGTAACATTAATGCTGTAGGTCAACTAACAAATACAAAGGCTGTCCAACATGTTCACTATGTTGTGTGTATATACTTAGGTTTGCAAGTTACTTTGGCTGCGTGTCCTATATTGTAGTTTTTTAATGTTGCTGCAATATGCTTGCACAATTCCTGGCAGAATGCTTAACAATATAGACTTCGTGTGAAATGTTGATTATGTCTTTGAGTTGTGTTTTTGTACCGATAATTAGTTTGAAAATTTAATTGTCTTAAGGTACAAATCCGACCTGTTATTTAATTCTGCAATTGTATTGTGTTTGTATACTTTTATAGCTTATATTAAACATTATATTACAAGTGTCTCTTATCATTTGATTTGTTGATGTGGTTTAACTCCGAATTTACCAGAACGATCGCATCGCTTGGACTCATATTTCCAACTGAACTATTTTAAGAACCGTTTACATGCAAAATACAGTGTACATATTTGGATACATTTTATGTACTATAGACAAGTTGTTAATAAATTGTATTCTTTGCTAAATTGTTTAATGCCGGGGCAGATTCTTTCAGTAAGCTGTTTCCCTGTATTGGGACATTTCTATTTACACTGTTAGTATAGTCGGAAAACCTTTAAGAAAACGCGAGGCTTGTGCGCTCCGTGAAGTGGGTTTATGCATTCCTTTTATTCATTTTGCTGACTGACCATTATAATGCCGTTAACTCCTCTAAGTGTTACTTTCTGTCTGTGTGCCTTTTAATTTTGTGGAAACTGTCATTGGACCTTTTTCCCATTTTCATATCCTTTTATCGAAAAGTTTTGTTGATTACTGTCAGAGCTTCTTTACTTTTCTAAACTGTCTAAATTATGTCGGCATTCATGTTGAACCTCTGGAACTATGAAAAAGAATCAGTGAGATATATCGGCATTCACGTTGAACCTCAGGAACTATGAAAATAACCAATGTGTCAAATGACCACTGTTGTTATTCATATGAATCAAGACGCATGGTGGTATCTACGAATTGCAATGTATTGCTCTATATTCTTTTATACTCTTGGTGTTTTGCTTAGACATAAAGTGTAAGTACATAATGTAAATGTAGGCCGGTACATTGGGCGAGAGAGTCATGTTAACTCCTGTTAGTTGTCTCGCATTGACGGGATATTTTTATTTACACTGTTTTTTTATAAAGAAAAACCTTCAGGAAGTGCGAGGTTGGAGCTCTCCACGAACCAGGTTTAAGCTTTTGCCGACTGACCGTTCCAAGGCCGTAACTGATGGCTTTTCTTTTTGTGTGTTATGTGTCGTCTCAGTGTTTTGTCACATTTACATTTACCCTATTTGCCTTTGTCTAGAGGTAGTTTAGATTTAAAAATCTGTGGAAATTTTGATAGGACCTTTTCTAATTTACCTATTGTAATAACCTCTCCGAATAAAATAGAAAATATTTAGGAAAGTATCAATGCATTGCTGAAGGAAGTTGCTGCATTCTAAATAATTTCTGCTCCAAAGTTAAACCGTTTTCTTGGAAATTTTATTGAAATAAAAAGCAGTCAATCTTCTCGTAAAAAAATTGAATGTTGTCTTGACGGTAAATATGAATTTCACACGTTTTCTGTTTATCATTGTTATACAAATAGGGATCCTTGTGAGTAAAACTAATTATTATAACTTTAAGGGTATTCTTTCCATGATTAAAAATATTTTAATGTTTTTTTCTAACGTTCCAGTCAGTATCGAGTGGTTTATTCTCTTCAATTACCCAAGAAAGACGTAGATAACAAAATATTAAACATTTCAAGCGTTTGAATGATTAAAATTTCATGTATATAGGTGTATCTATTTCATATATATTAAGTATTTTCCTCACAAATGAGTGTATTTAAGATATTTTCTTACATTTAAATACATCATTAAATAGCTTTTGCTGTTAGCATGTTTGTTATTATAATGATATTCCCGTGAAAGTGTCTTGTGCAAAGTTAACATCGTTGCAAACTGATTCGACGTATAGTTTGGTATTTATCCTGGAATGTTTTCAAGTAATGAACTGTTCTCATTCTGATACAATTAGAAATGTCCCTTAAGTTACAAACATCTCTTGTATTTTGGGCATTGTATTTTGGGCATTTAGATGTGTATTAGTCCCTTTTGCCGACTGGTCGTTCCAGGGCGGTAACTGTTCGGTTTTCTATACCTGTTTAGTGACTCATCACATATTTCTTCTTTCTTTTGCATTTGGTTTTTCTTTTTCTGGTGTTTCTTTTCTAAACACAATGTGGACATTATTTTTCAATGACGTCACTACTTTCGTCATAACTTATTAAAGGAAACATCCGTGCTTGGACATTTTGTATTCAAATAGATCGGTTTTCTTTTTATTGCTTGTATTTGACAAACCCATCAGGAAGTGCGAAGTTAGACCTCTGTAAAACCGGTTTAAGCACCTATATTGCCGTCTGACCGTTCCAATGCGGTACCTGTCGGGTTTGCTCTTTTCGTTAAATCACACATTTGTTCTTACCTTTCACTGGGCTTGCATGTTAAATACCTTTGTCCTGTGCGTTTTCAGGGTTTGGTATAATTGCCATGCTCATAGGGCTTTGTCATCTATTCTTATTGCATTCGAATACCTTTGCCCTTTGCATTTCCTATGTTTGGTTTATGTTAAAATGTCCATATGACTTTGCCATGTTTCCTTGCATGATTACAACAACCTTACCCGTAAAGGTCGTAAAAAGCTCCTAGTGCATGTAATCATTTAATTCGCCATTTCCTAAAGGGATTGCTACCTGTATTATCCTTTGATGTACTTTGAAATTTTGCTCCTCAATTCCATTTACACATGAACAGGATGCTACAACCATTTAAACTTTTTCTCTACTAATTACTTTTCTTGATTCAAAAAATAAATTTTATTTACAACCAAGAATTTTGTGTTGTGCTTCTATTATATATATTACTTCTCTCCTAAATACCATGCGGACAGTTTCAATTACATCACTACTTCCTTTTATACACGTCATAGCTTATCTAAAAATAGGTTAGCGTTTAGACAATCTTTTTTTTTTTTTATTCAGATAAACTTTGTCATATTTCCTTTACAATCAATGGCGCGGCAGAAATAATAGACAGCAACAAGTTTTATATATTATTTTGAACAAACACGTAACCAATTATTACAATATGTGTATTTAACAAACAGAACAATAAATTATGTAACTCAAATAAAGTCTAGTCCTAAAATCATTTATTTAATAAAACTCCTTTAAATATCCACAATAATGTTCGAAGATGGTGATATTATCAATATAAACAAAGAATATACTAGCTGTGATCCAAAAGTATACTTCAGCAGTGTTATTTTAAAACATATGTTTATTAATGTATTCACGGCGGGTCTTTTTAATCAAAGAAAACATCAGCGCTTGGACATTTTGAATTCAAATAAATCGGTTTCTTTTTATTACTTGCATTTGAGAAACCCATCAGAAAGTGCGAGGTTAGAGCACTTTAAAACCGGTTTACGCACCCCAATCGGCCCATATTGCCGACTGACCGTTCCAAGGCGGTAACTGTCGGTTTTGCTCTTTAAGTTAATTGACTCATCACACATTTGTTCTCACTTTTCACTTAGCTTGCATGTGAAATACATTTGCCCTGTGCCTTTTCAGAGTTTAGTATATGTTGCAATGCTCATAGGACTTTGTCATATATTCTTATTGAAGGTCTAAGCAGGTAAATGTAAAATAAGAAAATAATCTAAATTATAATAGCAAAAATATTTGAGAATGTACTTGTTGCATCATCCATTAAACACTCCATTTACTACGAGATTTTACAAATCAATATAAACTATATAAACACATTTTCTTTCGTCTAAAGGGGCATAACTCTACTCTCAACAAATACCGTATTCTTATACTAGACAATTCCGCTTTTGTCAAAGGAAGCTTTTACATTAGAGATTGTACATTTAATTTTTTTTACTTTTAATGACAGTGAAAGTATAACTAAGATCATAAAGTAAATGTCACACATACAGTTGTGTTTGCTTGTGTAATTAAAGGCATCTCGAAAGGAATGTGGTATCCCACTAAGCCAGGCCCCCACCTGTTGTGACCAGACCTGCTAATTGCTGGTCATCACTGCAGGGAGTCTTTAGCCAATATAGTACTAATCTGTCACAGTAAAACCTCTAATGGGTTAATGCAAAACTAAATTACCTGCTAGTATGGAAGTGAGACAGTAGGCTAGTTTTACACAAAGCCATAAACATTAATATAAGTGATAATGTGGCAGCCTGGCTTATCAGAAAACAGATGCCCACACATGCTTGGTGGGTGAATAAATGGCGGGGGGTCACTTATATAAGGGTTTTGGAGATGCCTTTAATTACAACAAGATTTTTGAAAAAAGGAAAAACCTCCAAAATATGGAACATTTGATCATAAAGTAAGTCTATGCATGATGCATTGTACATAACTGTCTGCAATTTAAGAATATTTTAATTTGCATTAATAACTTGCAACTTATGACGACAGCGAGTTATCATGTATTGAGTTATAGCTACATTTACCGGCTGTTAAGGATTACGACCTGGTGTGTCTGGTGATATAAGTAGCTTAGTACGAAAAAATGACAAGGTCGTAAGTGAACTGCAACATATAAAACACGCGAGTCAAGTGTAAATCACTGAGATGAGACATTAGATATAAAAATAAGATCAGCTGAGGAAGATAGTACGTACTGTCAACCTGTGATGGCCTAACACTTCGGCTGATAATACCATACTGAGGGTTGACAAAACATGTGCGTTCTATTATCGACAATAGGAAAAGTTTTATCATACCGAACAAACAATAAAAGATCAAAAGATCAAAATGGTATTTGCCGCCTGCATATGGAGTAAATAAGCGATCAATGCATGTCACCGCTATAACATGAACATCAATATGTTCTATAAAGGTATTATTACATCCTGTATTTGGTCGAATAACGCCTCTATGTCAGAGAATAATCCCAAGAGACCGAAGCGACTCTAGTAGACCTCAGGCATTAATTGTTACCAATAGTAAGTACACAGTCATGATACTGAAAAATGCCAAGTATATCATCTTCATAAGATTATTGTCGTTTAACCTTTCTGATACTGGTACTTTTGTTTTGCAAGAAAATCTAGTAAACTAACAAGCTTCAGACTGTGTATGAACATTATGGGACAGTTGCAACTTTTTTCAACGAGTAAAGAGGAGCATACAAATGTCCATATTTGAAAAAGAGACGACAACTTGAAATTAATTCATAAAATATAATATGTTAATTGCAAATATATTTATTTGGGCTCTTTTAGAAGAATTAAACCTGGGAAAGCGACGGTTCAGTCAACGGCTGCAATGTCCACACGTCTTCCCACAGTACGCTATGTTACGTATAAATGTGATCAGATTTAAAACTTATTAAATACAGTATCTTGTCAACAAAACGTAAATGTGTAGTGACTATCCAAACTTCTTCACATCAATCACTGCCGGGGGTCAGTCAGTCATGTGACCATAACGCTTACCATGTAACAAGAATTGCGGACAGACCTGCTTTCTTTTGCTGCGATCTACCTAATTTACTTCTCTCTCATTAAGCCTAGATACAGTAAACACTGCAATTATGTAAACTTTGTTCACTTCGATTTTGACGTGATGTCACGTGAAGCGTTTTCAAAAAAGACAGTAAAACACGATGCAACCTTGAATGACATTTAAAAATTCACTTAGATCTTATTCAAAGTTATTATAACTAATTGCTGTTCGGACAATAGAAAATGGAATTATTACACACACACACACACAATTATTGTCCCTCATTGAAAGTATTGTATTTAGTCATAATAAAACAATAAAATAATTTGTAAATTATAGTAGCACTAGTACTTTTGAGACCATATCCTGGTGCACACATCGTCAGGATTCAAATGAGAGCAAGGTAGATCATTGGGAGGAGAATTGCCATTTTCACCGGCATTACTCGCTGAGTATTAACTTAAATTGGGGATAGTACAACGCGTTTATTTGATTTACATTCTAACTCGTAGAACAAGTATTGATTCCAGTGTACTTCGTCAATAAATGACTTCAAAACAAAAATATCAAACAATATGAAGTATATTATTTCCAGAGAATACACCCTTCCACGCCTATGGATAGTGTTGCTATCTGCTCAAAGGCTATCTTTACATAGATGTGGCTCTTATACCGGACATGGCGTTGAAAGGAGTTACTAAAGTAATTTAGGATATTGAAGTCTAGTCTGTTAAGATTAAAGTGGATAATGTAGTTTCAAAACTAGTTTTAAAACTTCGCGACGCTTTTCATTTTCATTTCCTAAACACAAAACATGGCCTTGAACAATATCGTGTTAACAAACAATCTATTGATCTGATGCAATATATTACTTCATTTATTATCCTGGCTCAAAAATGTTTTGCTTTTATGGGGAAAAAATGAAAACTGCAAAATAAATGGTGGCTAACACGCTTTAGGCTGGAGTTGGCAATTTCTTAGTAAAATACCATTATTATGATATAGTAAAGATATGCGAGTTTCACCAGAGACTACATGTAAACAGTTGGATTTTTTCGCCTAGCTTCCCTTTTATGCCAAAGTAACTGCTTATAGAAGTTATTCTATAACATTAATAATGCAGAATTCTGAAACATACAAATAATGACATTACGTTTTCTTTATATTTTATTTAAATATACAACTTGTCAATTTCTTGTTTTGACCGTGTAGTATTTTACACATATTCACACTATGTACTTCTAATTGAACATATTTGTTTGGGCTATAATTATTTCATTTATTTGGGCTGTTTTCTTTCATGAAAACATATTAGAATGTAGGATCTTGTGTGAGACTTTTTGATTTGGCAAGGCTCGTATAAGCAATTAGTAACGTATATTATATATGTTTTATAACGTATATCTCAGAACGATCCGCTTTAACAAACGAAATCACGTGCGCATGTCCATCCGTGCTCGTGGGCAGGTCTTCTCCTGAAAGCACTTACACAGAAAGACCGGTACACGTGCACAGAAAAACCTGCGCATGTGATTTATTTTGTCAAAGCGAGTCATTCCGAGATACATATATATACAAAGGAGGTGTGTAGTTAGGATTTGCAAAGAAATACTATGATAATTAGAATTACTTACCTACCACAAGAGTTTACATAATAAATATACGTCGCCATATTAAATTCTAATATGGGGCCTTGTATATGTCTGCTTGCCGTCGTAAACGTTGTGTATCGGCTCTACTCCTTTTCTATTAACTCAGGCCTTGAGGGCGACAAGTGTCCAAAAATGTAAAACAGTGTACATTTTATAGAATAAACCTAAAATGATCAGAAAAAAACATCTTGGATACCTTATTGCTAGTTCGGTTTGATATTTACATCGAAATGACACCATTTTCTGTTTTTGATATACTTAATAAGGATAACCAAAGACAGAGCACTTTTAATATACTTATACAATTTGCCCATTGCTTTAACGCTTCTACTTTAAAAAAAAATGGCCAGGTCCTCTGAGTACTGCAACATATAATTTGAACAAAGACATCGGTGCTTGCATGCCAGACAAAAGTTAAAGTTACTAAGACGATGCATTAGAAATACATAGTGTTAACCAAACAAACAGTTGCCGCCTTAGGATGTCAGCTGGCATGAACTTACCTCTTGTGCATTTGGTACTTATTCTGGTGGGCATTTTTAAATGTCCACTTTAATATTTCAAAACGTTCATTCATTTCAGTTATTATCCATGTTGTTTGTCCAAAAAAGTCCGTATCATCATCCACTAAAATACTGTACAACCTAACGTGTTATTGTATCTTTAAATTGCCAGGACAAGCAAACATGCGAGAAGACATGCTCGCTATGTAGGCTAAGATCATCATTTATGCATTCAGATTATTCAGATACTAACCTTTTGCAAAGTTTTTGGCTATTTTGGAATTCGTTTCTATTTAGTTTATTCTGCTTTCCATTAAATTTTCTGTTCGGATTTTATAATAAGAATATATAACAAAGTCCTATGAGAAATGCAGCATATACCAATCTCTGAAAAGGCACAGGACAAAGGTATTTCACATGCAAGCCAAGTGAAAAGTAAAAACAAATTTGTGATGAGTCATTTAAATAGAAGAGCAAACCCGACAGTTACCGTCTTGGAACGGTCAGTCGGCAATATGGGCCGACTGGGGTGCTTAAACCGGTTTTACAGAGCTCTAAACTGGCACTTTCTGATGGCTTTCTCAAATGCAAGCATTGAAAAGAAACCCGATCTATTTGAACATAAAATGTCAAAGCGCTAATGTTTTCTTTGATACGTTATGACGAAAGTAGTGTCGTCATTAAAAATAATGTCCACAGTGTTTAGAAAAGAAAGGGGTATTATTTCGATTAGAAAAACTAAACAAAAATGGTTTATTGAAAGTGAAATTATTTTTTTTTTTTGGATTTTCTTTTTCAATTTTCAAAAAAAAAAAAAATCGGTTATAAATGGTCCGTAATAATCGAGTGTCGTAGATACAGGGATGGGGTGGGGAAAGGAATAGATGGATGGAGTCATTAATGTTTGGGAGATCAATGCTACTCTATTAACATAAACACCACTATGTTCTATAAACGTATTTTGCTTCGGTATTTTTTGTAGCTAGAAATATAGCTAACTCGTTAACCTTTGTTTTAACATTTCACCGGCAGCGGCAGCGGCAGCAGCAGCGAGGTTTTAATGCGCTAACTCCGCTACGATCTTCCAGTTCACTGCTTGATAATTTCCAAAAGCATTCTCCTTATGGACATTTATCTCCACTGCAGGCGAGGACACAACAAAGCCAACCGCCAGGTTCTGATCCTCAACAAATTGTAGGCAGAAGGCCGGTACAGGAAAATTATCCATATGGCCCGCAAGCTTTGGTAATTTCCAACAGTAAGTGCATGTAACTGTAAAAAGTCGGTGTCGAAAATCAAATATCAGATGTAACAAGACTATTATCGTTTAACATTTCTGATACTAGTACTCTTGTTTTGTAAAAATATCTAGTAAAGTCTTCGGACTGAGCATTTACATTATGACGCTTGATTCTGTTTCGAACAATTCAAATAAAAGAGCATACAAATGTTCATATTAGCATAACAGACGACTTCTTGAAATTACTACATAACAAGTATGCTTTATTAAAATGCAAATATATTTATTTGTGTTCTTTCAGGCACATCAGATTGGACAACATACTACTCAGTCCACCCTTTTTCTAACACTATACCATGGTACGTAAACTTTGTTATAGTTCACACAAAAAAACAGTATCACGTCAAGAAACGGTTCATATGTAGTGACTATTCAAACTTCTAAGCTCCAATCACTGCCGGAGTCAGTCAGTCACGTGACCATAAAACGTGCCGTGTTACACCAAGTGTTGATTGCCATGAAACTTAACCTGCATTATTTTGCTGCGATCTAGTAATGTACTACACTGAGCCTAGATTCAGTAGACGCGCAATATTCATGTGTGACTACGATTATGTAAAGAAAGCCGACGCCACCATGTATGATGTTTAAACATCTCTTATTTATTAAACGTTATTTTAATTATCTGCTTTTGCGGCTAATGTACATTCTTTATATCCTTTGTAAAAGCCTCAAATCAGCTGATGAAATTAAGTTGTTGGTGCAGACAAAATCAACTTCCGGTTTTTTTCTGACAAAAATGTAACTATTAAAAAGATAGTATTTCTCCTCAAAAGTATTTTCCAATAGAATCTTTTTTCCCCATTCTTATTCCCTCCAGTCCATATTCTATGATATAGTCTGCTTATAGTTATTTCCAACTTCAGTGTCTTGAAAGCTAACTTGCAGTCGTCATTAAAGCTTTACTTTTTCTGTAAGCCTATGCAAAAACTTTGTTGTTGCTGTGAAACTTTCAATAAAAATGGATCTCAATCTTTAGGTTCTGATCAGTCCCGATTGGCTTTTGTTTTAGGGTATGTTTTAATTCCTTTTAGATAGACAATATTACCAGTGTATTTTACTTCTTCCTCGAAAAGCCCGTACTCGGGCTTCAATTTATTTCCTCCAGACCTTGTCTTGTTTCGAAGGATTTTAAAACGGCATTTTTATTTTTGCTAATTATTTTTGCTGTTTTAGCTCTGTGGCTTCAACGGTACACTGATACAAGTCAAGCAAATTTTCTGATATTTCAAGAGAACTTTTCCTTGTTCTTATACAAAAACCGGATTTCGCTTGATATGGGTGTATGCATTCGAGAGATTTGATTTTAGAATTTGGTACCTTTGAAGTCCCCTTGACTAAAGTTATTACTATAAGACAGACTGTTCACTTGTCAATCATTCTTTTCTTCAAGGAAAGGTCATGCACTGCTTTTATAACTCTCTTTAAGGCAGGGACTGCTGTTTTATGTACATGGTCTTTTGTGCACGGGTGTTCTTCTTTACCGTTTACCGTTTAGACCCAGGAACAACCTGGTGTCAATCAGCCTTGACTGTTTTTTGTAATGAGGGTCTGCTTCCCAACATGGATCCTAAATGCTCAATGAGTCTCCGGAAGCTGTATATAGCGTGTTGCAATATGGCTTCAAAGGCTGACTCGTGTCTTCCTCCTTCTGATTCATACCTGTAAGGAGACTACGGACAGAAAGGCTTCTGTTTCTGTATGCCCATGCAGTTTTAAACTGAGATATGTTAGGCAGATGCAGCCATCTACCAAATCTAATGACATGGTCTTTCTCAAACAGCTTAGATGATGTTCTGATGCTAAGCCATAGCATAAGCATTTCACTGGCGTTTAAGATGTCCACATACGGTATCAGTACTGTTTACTTCATTTCAACTTCAGATACTGAGGTTACTCATACTCTCATCAAAGACTGGAGCAGAAAAACTACTTGAAACTTGGTCAATTTAGGTCAGACCATCGACCTATATTCTCTCAGCTTTGCTAAAAGCCTGGAACTGCTTCACTGAAATTACGTGCCTGGAATATTTCACCCAAAGCCAGATACTAACATTATATTGCCTTTGACTAGTAGCACTACAATAAAATATCGAACATGCCAAGTACACATTAGATATAAAAATACATACACTAACATAAGGTAGATCTTAGTATCCAGTAACTGCCCCTTTTCCATTACTTCTGTCAAGCAGCTGGAGCAGAAGGAGGCCATGTTGTTTTCGTTAATCCTGACCAATCTCTTCCAAGCTTTTACAAGCTGAGCCCGATACAGCTATATCGAGTTAGAACCTTTTCTTTTCAAATGATAGACACAAAGAGTCTTAGTCTTTTACTTTTGAGGACAAATTGTTAAAATATTTTCTGGACCTGGCATATCAAAGACCTTGTTAAGTAAAGTCCTTTCTCACTGTATGACCAACAGATAATTCTGCATATGATGCACAGTGAAGAGGAAGTCACGCTGAGACCAGGCATCATCAAATATACCTGCATTCACGATTGTTGGTTGAGCTGGTTTGTTTTCACCCAACATTGACTGTATCTGTAGGTGCCGATTCGGGAGAAAGCCGTCATGTTTGTGTTGAAACTCTGTTTGGAGTGCTTATATGTGTAAAAGTTGCAAGGATCTACGCGATGCTATACAAGAGGTGTCTCTTTAAGTCGGCACAATGAATTCGGACTTGTGTTTGGTGAAGCAGTAGATACCTCAGTCCAATTGTTACTGAGAATGGTTGTGCTGGGCACGAGTCTATTGTGAAGTTCTTACCATTCGTGTTGAACCACTTATACTTCTGCCATCATGAAACGTGCATAGACAAACTGTCTGTAATCTATCCCACCTCTGCCACCAAATAGACAATGATTCCGAGCCTAGTTTGGGGGAAAAGTATTGATGCCATAGTAGTTCACACATGAGTGGCCTTAAATCAAATAACCCAAACTATACGAAACATATTATTTCCAGGAAATCAGTACCAATGTCAAGTGATAATTAAAAACAATGAGAAAACTTCTAAACTATAGCCCTGTTTAAACAGTTTCCATAACCATTAGACGTCATCTAGGGACACGACTTATAAAATCATATAAACTATCAGAATAATAAGGTTTAAGAGTCTCTGCACTATGGACACTCTGATGTTACACTGGCACTATGAAGCCGTCTCTCTGAGACGCCAACACTCTGAAGCTGTTCAAGCACTTTAAAGTAAAATTTGATGCTGTGCTGTTACGGCGGTGCCAAGTCGGTAATCAGTGCTTATACTAACAACACCTGACGCAATGGCACTGTGAATCCAGACACTCCGATGGTATGCTGAAACTTCGATAAGCAAATCACTCTGGGGATGTCCAGGCACTTGCCGCTTGTTGTACTTACGTGTCATTCAAACTGTGACAGTCTTCCATCAAGTGTTTTGAATATGTATATGCTTGGATCAGAAACAAATTTTGTTCCGCAACAACCTGATTAAAGCATAGATTCTTCACTTAAATACTGATGGCAAAATACAAGCATTCAAGGTACAATGTACATACATTGTATAATGTAAGTTTAAAAGAAGGTTGAACAACGTCAAATATGTTTGATGTAGAGGCAAACTAACTTGAGAAGGGTACACCAACGACTCAATGTCATCGAAAATGATAAAGTGATCGCGAAGTCTAGGCTTCATGCAATGTCTATATTACACACCAACATGTGATACATACTTAAACGTAAACAATGGAAATCATAAAACTAAACCATAAACAAAAATAAAGTAGTGGTGATGGGTATACACGTATACATTTGTTTGTTTGCTTGTTGTTGTTGTTGTTTTGTGGGTTTTTTGTATATATTTCGAAGACGAGATAGGTCTAGTTTGAAATAAGGTTGAGCATGATGGCATTGCGGTATCAATGGCGTAGATAATATAGTGCTTTTGATCCATTTAAGCATTTTTGCTCCATATTTGTAGATATGTTAGTTTATGTTTTTGTTGATGTAAACATTTAACTTTAAAAGTTACAAAAGGAACTGCATTCGTATATAGATGTCCTAGCATTATGTAGAAAAAAATAGAAATTTAAAACATGTTATCCATGTAAATTTCATATTTTTATTCACATATCTTTGTAATTTGTTCATCCGATGTGTTATAGAAATCTCTATTTAAGAACATTGAATGTATTTGTAATTTGTTCTTCCGATATGTTAAAGAAATCTCTATTTACGAACAATGAATGTATATAAATATATTACTATTATGATTCCTATATTACTTACAGGCCATAAGCGGACCTGCAGAAGGACTGCTGCACATACACAAACTCCTGAAAGGATACGCCACCTTGCTTATGTTCATAGATAGTCTTTCTTATTCATAGATAATATTTCTGTTCTTATAGTCATGGCTGATGCAATATAAATTATTTAGGTCAAATCTTATATGTATAGCTTTAATAATTCTGTTTGTTATTTCACTGTTTGGTGTTAAAATTATAGAACAAATGAAATGTAATAATTAGGTCATGTAGAATTTATGTAGAAATGTACATGAAGCATTTGAATTTGAAAACCTAAACTTTCTACTCTTTAATTCATCTTAATTGCCTCTGAATTATAAAGAAAACTGCATTTTACTTATATCTTTGAAACTGTGTTTAATATATGTTATGGAATTTAGATAATAGTTTAAATAAGGAACTGTTAAAGTCCTTATGGCTAGTCATGAGCGGATCTAGCGGGATCTAGTGAAAGGGTGGGGTTGTTGTCCCGACCTTCCCTTGAAATTGTCAAAAATACCTTCCATTATAGCATTTGTTACCATTCAGGATTTGTCATCACATCCTAATTGCACTGGTATTAGTATTGTCACACGTGTTACAGAGAAAACGAGTAAGCAGCATGCATTAACGCCTTAAATGTCTTGAAAGAACTCATTCAAATTAAATTATTTGTGTAAAAAGTGTATTGGGCATTGGTACATATTAAATAATTAAGGTCTGTGAATATACATTTTGCGAAGGGAAATAATCCCAGTACACGCACTTTGTCACTCTGGTTGATAATTATATCCGAAAAGATGTGCAATAGGTGTAGTTTTCAACTCCTGAATCCTATCAAATATTATCTGGAGAAGATCAAGAAAAGATCCTTAAGAAGCAAATTATGCATTAACAAAAATAGTATTTCATTTAGATTGAAGTGGTTCAGAAGTGGTGTTGTAAAGTTTCAATCAGCTTATAAAATGCAGGAAATTACTTTTTTGCTGCTACATTTCAAAAGGTTTTTGGTAAAGCATGCCCCAAGACCCCCTGGATCCGCCCCTGCCAATACTTGCGTTGTTTATCTTAAAATGTGTTCACCTTTCTACTACTTTTGCAGCAGTAATCAAACTCATCCTGCTTAGAATTGCACATTTATTTATTTATTTCAGTCACCATTTCAATGATTAAATTGTCATCTAGATATATATGAAGATTATCTTTGATCAAGTAAATAATAATACATTATCTGAAAACATAATCTTTTTCTTGATAAAAAAAATAAAATGTGAAATCTGTATCTATTGTTGTGTTGGGCATATTGAAATCCTGATCATTACTGTTTGATGACTTTTAAACTTTCACGACAGCCTTGGCGAGGTGATCGAAAAGGTGTCTGTAAAATTTGTTTACTATCTAAGAAAAATTGAAATATTGAAAGGTCCTTTGTAAGTAATAATTTATATCAAAATTTAAGTAGGCACAAGACAAAGACACAAAGATCAAGGTAAATATCACAGCAACAGAAACAATCAAATAGACAGAATTGAGAATACACACATTGAGAAATCCAACAGTTATTTCAGAAAAGGTCTTTGTTGCAAATCCAAATCTTCGTCTTCAAGTTGCTGTAATATACAAGGTCACATATCCAGCAAACTAATGATGGATAGTGCAGTGAATTGCACTATGTATAGAACGGATTCAGGCAGTGTCGCATCATCCCCAAAACCTTATTTCTCATTGTTATCGACAGTATGATAAAGCCTGTTCCCCAAGAGTGACCAAGAAGACTGATATGTATTTGACAGCCAGAAAAAAAGCATTTTTACTTTGCTGATGACTTTGTACTGTTCTCTCATAATGACATTCAGAGGCAGACTGATCAGTCTGCAAAGTTCCAACAGATGTGGCAAAGGATGTGGCCTTAAAATCCATCCTGTGAAAATCAAAGTCATCAAGAACAAGCACAAGAGCAGCTGGAAAGAATGTATTATGGATAAAAAGAAAGCAAAAGTACAGGACTTACCTGGACAGCTACATCTCTGCAGACAGCAGCGTGGAGGAGGAAATATACACCAGACATGACATTGCAGCTAATAGTTAACAGAGCCAAACTATTTTTAAGTTAGACCAGCATACCTACACAAATGAAAATCTTCGCTCAGTCTTTCCTTATGTGTCATAGATACCCGTAGCAGTAATCAAAAGTACTGGGGTCAACAACATCATGAAAAAGTTCACAAAGAGGTACTGGAGATGTCAGGATCACAAAAAATAACAAGAACAGAGCAGACATCAAATGCATAGCTTTCAGATGGACACCAATAACACAATGTGGGTCAGACCAAAAGTACATGGAAAAGGACAATATAGGAGGAGATAACAACAGATGGCAACAAGTGGAATGAGATAAGTTAGCCGCCAAGGACATTGATTGCTGCAGAAAATGTGTTTCTGCCTTTTGTTCAGCAAAAAGTGAAGAGGATTAAAATAAGAGTTACTGTCTTGGAGCGGACAGTCAGCAAGTAAAATAACTGAATGGTGTGCATAAACCAGTATCTAGTGCTTAGCTAAACCACACATGCAGGTTTTTCTCTCATGCATAATACAGAAAACCATACAAAAACAATCATGTAATTTTACATTATTTACATCAGAGTAAGAATTTAAAAAAGCACATCAACAGTTCATTAAAATATTCAAAGGAAACCCTTCTGTTACTACCTTGAGGCGGTCAATCAGCACCAGGAACAACTGGGGTGTTTAATGGTTAACAGAGCTCTAACCTCGCAAACTCTGAATGGTTTCCTCTAAGTGTAAATGCAAATGTCCCAAAGGTGAGACAAATAACAGAAAAAATCTGCACCAAAGGTTACAGTCATAAAGAATCTTAATATTTTTTCTGACTTAAATATTTCCTAAGATATAAGAAAACTTTTTAAATTTTATTTATAAAACCATTCCAAATTTCTAAGGATTTTTCAAAATTTAAGGAAATCTCTTTCATTCTATTCTGTTCATTTCATTCTGTTGACATAAAAACTGCAAAGACAAAGAACAGACAATAGGTACATAAGACATGACATGAAATAAAAATAAACAGGTACAAACAAGCATTCATTGACAGTTCTTCATTTAACAAATGTGAAAATAATATTCATTTAAACAGTTCTTCATTTACATGAATACAACCATAGACCTGTAATTCACTTATAGTTCTTCTTCATAAAAAAAATAAAGAACATCACTTAATCCAAATATTTATTTGCCATATAAGCTTAATAATTAATTATCACCTTTACAAATTGCAATTAAATGATTTTAATGATTTCTGAGAATACAAAAAACACAATTTCTTTAGAATAATTATTCATTTAACAGATATGTATTACATTGCAACAACTTTAATGTAATTATATTTGCATATTGAGGTTTCTAATACGAGGCTGAGCCTGTGTTCTTTCATCCCATTGTTTGCCCCAAATCACTGCGCCTAAGCGTTCTGTTACCAAAAAAATATAAAATATAAAGCTAATAAAAGAGTCTTAATGTCAATAAAACATATAACTTGTACAAGTGACTAGATGGATGAGTCAATTAAAATATGTTGTTCATTTCCAATGCCTAGCATGGTCCCATGTTACAAACGGAGGGTTTGTCGTGTCACACGTATTGGTCTATACTGGTGAACTGAAATCATGATTTAATGGCTAAAATAGTGCAATAATATAGCCATTACACACTAAACTAATAGTTCACCAGTGGTAAAAAAATATGATAAATAAATTTAGCTGTACATATAATTAAAACTTCTTGCAGAGATCCACAAAAAATAGGTACAAACCAAAACCAGTCTAAATCGACCAATTAAACTTATTCAATAGAGCAAATAACTACCAAATTGGTAAACCAATTGCTCAACATTCTTCCATAAGAGCTCTATCTTGCTTAGCAGTATATGACATGATACCCAATTTAAATAATAAAATCCCAGTAAACATCTCTGGAAAGAAAACTCCAGTACAGTGACATTCTAGCGTCTGGTGTTGCAAGTTCGTAAAGTGTCTGGGCATTTTAGGGGAAAAGTTTACTCAATATATATTTATTTCAGGCCATTCATTGTCTAACAATGGCTAAAAGCTAACAAAGTTTAAAAAAATATTGTGCTTCTTTTGACTCTACAAAATAACATATGACAAACTAATTGTAGGATATCATGATCACATATAAATATATTCAGCCATGTCTTCATAATTATTTAGAAAACAAAAGCTTTTATTGCCAAGATATAAAAACAAACCAACTATATTTGTTGCCTGTGACAGTTGTTCCGATACAGAAAGTGTACAACATGTAATTCCAGAAAGCACAGCTTGATACCAAATTATTAATACCTTTTAGGTGTACATTATAAGACTGTTATTGGAAGAGCATCAGCTCCATGTACTGAAAGCTCCAGGTTCCATTCCGGACTGCAATATACTAAAGTCATTAAAAAGTGCAGTGGTATAGCGCCCATTTCCATACAATGAAAAGATCCATATTATGAATCCATTCAATGAAAAGATCCATATTATGCATCCATTCAATATAAAAGATCCATGTTATGCATCCATTCAATGAAAAGATCCATGTTATGTATCCATTCAATATAAAAGATCCATGTTATGCATCCATTCAATAACAAGATCCATGTTATGCATCCATTCAATGAAAAGATCCATGTTATGTATCCATTCAATAAAAAGATCCATGTTATGTATCCATTCAATGAAAAGATCCATGTTATGCATCCATTCAATGAAAAGATCCATGTTATGAATCCATTCAATGAAAAGTTTTCTGAGCATACACAATCAAATCAATGTTATTTGAATAAAAAAAGGAATATATGGACCATATTACTTGGTTTGGAAGATGGTAGCTGGACTTTAGAACAAGAGGAAATATTAATTGAAAATAACGGCTTCAGTTCATTTTACAAGGCAAATTACTAAAACTTTATTTAACAATGTAGCAAAATTATGACAAAAGCATCTTGTTTTTCTTAATAAGTTCAATATCTTCAGGACAAATACTATTATATTTAAAATCTTCATGACAAATACTATAATATTTAATATCTTCATGACAAATACTATTATATTTATTTTTATTTTTATAAATAATCACAAATATTGACTTATTTTATTCAGGTTGAACCATCATATAACATAAAATATATTAATACAAACTGCAATTACTAAGGTCATTTATATTGACTAACTTTTTTACAGTTAAGAATAACAAAGGTTCATCACATAGATAATGTAGATTGTGTAGTTATGATGATATAAAAACAGACAAATGAGATTTATTTACATCCACTTTTTATTGATTGACCCAGTGCACAATGCAATGCAAAACATACTGACAGTTAATATGTGAATTACAGAAAGAAATATATCTTGTAAAATATCACTTCTTTAAAGACAAATATGTAAATAAAATGTTTTAATGGATATTTTTGTCCTTCCTCAACAATAACCAGTGACATATTTTAGAAGAAGAACATGGTTCCAAAATGCAGGGATTTTCAAGTAAAAATATGATTTAGTTTAAAAAATTAATGCTGAAAAAAACAAAGATGTCCTTAAATGTAAAGTTCGCACCAATCTTTATTCAAACCCATAAATAAGTGGCCAAATGGTTGTAGTAATTAACTCTATCCCACTAAAATATTTTATTTAATTATGTAATGTATAAAGAAAACAATATTATAAAGTATATAAAAAATAAGACTTTTAAAATTTTTCTCCAGCATTATTTGATCCTATATATAAGCACCATGTATTAAATATGGTATTAATATTTAAACAAGTGTAATGAATCTACACAATTTTAGTTTATTATTTGTTAAGGTCAATAATTACATGTATAACGTGATTATGAAAATAATAACAACTGAAATGAATTCTCTCCCAGTATAAGTGAATGACAAAAATTAATGATAATAAAATATCTAACATCAGAAGCTATATCTATATCTCATTGTACATAATACAACAATCACCAAAAAGTAATAATGATAACAGTGATAATGTCATGAAGAATAATTCTCAATGCTGCTCATTCAAAGCAACCAGGACATAGCTAGTAAATGTGCACATTATTCAAACTGAAAATTAAAAGCCGATTAAAATAAAAATAAAAACTTTTGTTACTTGGTTTTATGTAAACAAGAAGTCCTTTGAATCATTTTGTTATCTTAAGGTTTTTCCAATCAAAAGTGCTGTTAGCGGTTTTTAGTTAACTTTTTTTCGCAGTAAGGAACTCCTTCATCCGAGAACAATTTCAAACTACATTTTCGAGAATACAATACCAGTATTGGCCTATCATAAACAGTAAACTGGCAGGGCATATAGTGATGCAATTTTAAAAAAGGATAATTTAAAGCATGTGTAACTATGGGTCTGGGGCATATGCTTAACTCTGTCCAAGCTGCATTAAATCATTTTAATTAAATGTGGAGATTTAGATACTTGATGTACAATCTTGCATCAATATAACAATTAAAAGGAAAAATGTCCAAGAGAAGATTATTTAAAATAATCTAAAAGGGTTAAAAATTGTTGTTATGACAAGGATATCAAATATTTACTTGAGTAAGCATGTTTTCATTTATTTTTATTTTGTAGTCTCTTGAAATTTACATCATTTTTATAATTGTTTTAAATTTCACTTAATGAATTTTCTTCTTGTTTGTTTTTAAAACACATTACAGTGACCTATTATGATCATCATAGAGACGTCCAGCTATTTGGTGGAGGAAGACCCCAGACAAATGTCTGGGTAGAACCATCAGCACACTGCAAGTCAGCTGGAAGACCTTCCCACATTAAGGCTGTTACCCCGAATGGGACTCAAATTCACGTGGTGGGCGGCTTAGCAGTCAGAGGAGTTACAAATTGGCGTCTACCACTATGCCATGGGCGCCCCATTCTCTTCTTTCAATCTTCTTTTTATGTTGACTGCTGATAATGACAGGAAAGTATGTTATAAAAATCGTTAACTATAATATATTCTTTAAGTCAAGTTCATGCTAAACTTCTATCAGTAGTAAAACAAAAAAAGTGTTGCAGATTGATAGCTTTACTAACAACAGATACAAAATCTAAAATTATCATTATCATCCTATCATATCATATATCTTTTCATATTATACCAGAATAACAGACAATTAGCCACAATGAAAATAATAAATGAAATCAATATGGCATAAAAGCAAAATTCATCAACCAATAATCTATTAAAGAATACATGTAATAATATCTACACAAAATGGCAAGGTGAATGTGTAAACACATAATTACACCAAAAAGAGCCTACACCTATACATGTCATGTACTGAGTAAAAGGCAGCATCAAAAAATAAAAGAGAATGATTAATGAAAGTTGATGTAACAAAAGTTTTTCAGATGGTGAGTTTATGTAAAGTCAAAAACATACAGGTTGGCATCAACTTGGAATATTAATCAATAAATTACAATAACTGTTGACTTCCTTTCATATTTTTCCCTGATGCACTAATATTTGACCTTACTGGTCTCATGTTTGTCTCTAACCAATGTAATGGCATGGATGTGTATGTGTGCTAGGCCTGTCGTGATATACCAGTATATTACACTGAGTAACTTCAATACTGTACCAATATATACAATGATTGAACCGGTTGCTGATGATATTTTGCACATACAGTTTAAGGATGCTTGTACGGATGAAAAGCTGTCCTAAAATATAGTCTGATGTCGAAGCCATGCAAGTTCATTCCAAACAGCCAGGGAAATGCCACATACTCGATTTGCATTTGCAATACATCTTACAATTAGAGCTTTAAGTAAAGATTTGACTTATATGATACTTTTATTTCTCAATTTAAGTAAAATGAATGTTGCAAATATCATAAATGTTATTAAGAATATAATTTTCTTCAAGTAGCCACACTTTTATAAGATATTTTATAGCAGCATACTTTGAACTTAATTATTATCTATTGTTTGGCAATATACAGTAACGCGACCGTTGGACATTGTAAACATCATGGCTGAATTTATTCTTTCAAAATTCAATGGCAAAAAGTGATGTGTGGAGGTACTTGTGGCTGAAGGTGGATATATTAACAAACAAAAATGTTGAAGATGTTGCATTGTGTCGTCATTATGATGTGCCTATGAAATACAGGGTGGGTACAACCAGCCTAAATACACACGTTAATCATCACCAAAACTCGGTGGGAGCATTATTACTACACTATCGTAAATTCTGCAGTTATTTATTTGTACCAGGCGACCTTGATAGTTATAGTCATATTACTTTCCTTTATCCTTTTTTACCTGTTATAAAGCTTATAAAGGTATCTCATATTTAACGCACATATTCGTTGTTCATTCAGCTCATCATATTAAGTAAAACAGCCCCACATTATGGTATGATCAAATACGGCATTATATTGTGGTACGTATTGCAATACCTTTTATATGTATCGCAATATATTGTGGTACACTTCAAACATATAGTGAACGCCCTATTGCGTGCGAGTTGGACATTTTTGATATTGTTACATAAACAATTAAAGCCAACAATTAAAGCTCAATTATATTATCTGTCAGGTGATAGTGATGGTTTCAATAAAATAGTACATTGGGAATAAAGTTATTCTTAATTATAAGGCACACTTAATAACAACACCCTTCGAAAAGCAATCAAACATTCAGGAAATTATTTCCTTTCTTTGAGCATACATCTGGCTTACATAAATGGTCATAAAAAAATAAATATTCATACACAATAGTCATCCATATATATTGGTCCGCTAAAGTGAATGCTACAGTGTCAATGTGATATGAGACAATACAATATCGACCTGTTATCTACCCAGTTTTATTGCTTCCCTATGGTTCGGATCAATCATATCAACAACAGGTCTTTGCTCAATAGCATCCTTACCATTAAGCTTGTCATTTTCAATGTTAACCTTTGGATCTACTATATTATTATTTATATCAACATTCTCTAAATCCTTCACAACAGCATCTGGATTTACATGAACTTCCTGAGCAGCCTCCTTCAGTTCTTGCTCAGGACCTTTTGCAGCTTCCCTGGCCTTTCTAACATTATATGCTTCTTGTTTAGTGTCAGCCACTTTCTGTACATTCTCATGCTTAATGTTTAATTTATCAACCAGCTGTGGATTTACAATATTCTGATCATTTCCCATCTCTTTAACAGTTTGCATGAATTGTGGATTTTCTGGAACATGACCCTGGATAACGCCTTTCCCTGGAATTTGTCTGATGTCCGGTTGTAAACCTCCCTGCTGAACATTCACGCCAACAACCGGGTTACCAAAGGCCTGATTTCCAGGCATTGGTAGATTATTATCTGGAATATTTCCAATTTCGGCTGCCTGCAGGTTATCCTGCAATGGCTGATTCCCAGCAAGCTGTTGATTTCCAACCAATAGCTGATTTCCACCAACCTGTTGATTCCCACCAGCCTGTTGATTCCCATCAACCTGTTGATTGCCACCCAACAGCTGGTTCCCAACAACCTGCTTATTCTCACCAATTGGCTGATTCCCACCAACCTGCTGATTCCCACCCAGCTGACCATCCAACTGCTGTTGACCTATAACATACTGGTTCCCAGCTTTCATCACCTGCTCCTGTTGTCCCTGGGGTTGTACTGGCTGTGCTTGGTTCCCTGCCACAGCAAGGTTTTGCTGACTTATGTCAACATTTTGTTTAATGTTCTCCAGCAGCAAGCTGTCCTGCTTCCCATCCTGAAATACACATGTTGCCAATTATAAATGATTCTTAAAAAATATCATGGCACAGCTGTACAAATATTGATTTCAGTCTCTAATTTAGGAATGACTGAAGATCACAAGCTTTCGAAAATAAGCAGTTTAATTACAAATACTATGCAAGAAGTATGTAAAAACACTGCAACTGTTAGTGTCTGGTAAAAATAAACAAACCTTATCAATGTGCTTCAATTACAAACATATTTTATACTAAACATTCATGTGCCAAACTAGAATATCTCTTTTATTTCTCCTGGCACTGTATTAAACTAGCATCTCTGAAACAAACTGTCTTCCCACTTCATATTATAATTTAAAAAAAGGACTACCTTATGTTGAAAGAACCTATGTTCCTGTGTACCTACCTTGTGTATCTCCTGATGCTGTTTGAGTTCCTCTAGAATCTGTTTTTGCTCCTGAATTAACTTCTGCTGCTCTTCTTGCTGCTGCTCTAGCTTATGTAAAATCTGTTCCTGCTTTCTCTCTGCCTCCTTCTTTTTCTCATCTTCCTGAGCCTTTTCATTATCTTTCTGTTTGTTCAGCTGCTCCATTTCATATTCTTTTTTGTCTTCCTTCCCAACATCTTGCACATGCACTTGGTCTACATTTACATCCCTTATTTTCTCAAACTTTTCTGCATCTTTATCAGCAGCTTTATCAGGAGCAAGTTTCTTATCCAAGTCTTTTATTTCTTCCTTGTTCTTGTCTTTATGTGTCTCTTTCCCCTGATAAAACAAAATAAGGACTGTTTCAATGTTGAGTAATGCATTCAAGTACTAATAAACCTTAAGTTATACATGAACATATCATGCTTTAAAATATACTTTTAAATTATTTGTACTTGCATAGAGTAAAAATATATTCTGATTGTTTCATACATAAAATCAAATTTAAAAAAATCATTTAAAAAGTCTTTGCTGAAATATTTTGTTTTTTCATGTACAAAGGCATGGTCATATTAGGTTTTCCTAATCTTATACTTACATTTATTTGACATATAAAAACTATTGTTCTGCAGCAAAGAGATATTTATTAGCTTCATGATCTATAGAATTTCTATATAAAATCATGAACATATTGCCCATAATTAGCTTGATAAGCATGGATGGATCAGGCTCAAGCAAAATGTGCAGATACAGATCTGGGATCACTTACCTGAACATCATCAGGTTCTTGTGGTATGGGAGGTTCCTGTCGGTTAGTGTCATCTCCAGGTCTATCTATGAGTGGCTGATTGTCAGGTTTTTCAACTGAAGTTCACAAAGACAACACGTTATACAGATGTACATGTACTCCATACAGGTAAATAGTGTGACACTGTCACAAATTGTGATGAACTGCTGCCCGTTAGTGTTTATTGCCATACTATATGCCATGATTTCTGACATTTTATAAAATGAATCAATCACATATAGATTTAAATAGTTAATGCTCATTAGTCAGCACCTAAAGTGACAAATCTTATTTTTCAACATTTAATTCAACATGTTCCATTGTTATATATTTTATAATATAATATTACTTTAAGTCATTTACTGTTAAAAGATAGAACATATCTTCTATATACTGAGATGCAATTTAGATTTTGCATTCACATACATGCAATCTAAAAAAAAACTTCTAAAAATATATATTGCTTTTTCTAGAGGAAAATATGTAAGAGGTATGACCCAGAGTAGTTACAATATTAGCTTTTTCAATCCATAGACTTACTTGGATTCTTTATGCTGATAAAAATCTTAATAACTGTTATGCTTCTTCTAACTTTCGGTAAACTAAGGGATATTTTAGATAAGTAGAACATGTTTCCTACATGCCAAGAACTTTACATTCCTTCAAAATCAAGATTCTGAGAAAGATTAAAGGTGGTATGCAATAGTTTGCCTATACCTAATACATGTAACAACATATTAACCCTGTTCTGCAGAATTTGAGCATTATAACTGCATAACCTTATACATCAGTTTAAGTAAAGGCTATTTATAACACAAACTGAATTGTTAGGCAGTACAAATTACTTAAAACATCCATTTTTTCTAAATCTATTAAATAAGCACAATTGGGATTTCAGTTAAAAAAAAAAAATTGATGTCACAGCTGATTATCTGGATGTTGGAGTAACATGATCTGAATGGTAAATGATCACCTGGTTTTCTTACTTTAAAAATAGCTGTGCAGCATGGCTCAGATATGAAATATGTTTTTTGTAATGATAAGTTTGGTGTTATGCAATTTGAGGGATCATTTTAGGTAACATTAATTTAATTTGTAGCATGAGAGACAAAAATGGTCCAAACTGCCGCATACCACATTTAAAGGCATTTAATGAAACGTCTTCTGGTACCTTTCTCTTGTATAGCCATTTTATTGACGATTTCAGGCAGCTGGGTGGTGAAGGCATGTACCTCTGGCAGGTCAGCTCGTTTCACTACAGGGGCCACCTCTTGGCTGGGGGAGGATGTCAGGGTGGTGTAGGTACTGGCTATCATGATGATTAAGCCAAAGGCCAACACAACCTAACACAGAAATGGTAGAAGTATATAGGAGTTCTGTGACAGTACCATATAGAAGATCAATTCATTGTAAGTGACATAAATGAGTTCCCTCTATAGCTGATACCATTTTTGCTGATGTTTGTCATAAGAGGTAAACCAGTTTAGTATCTTTTATTGATTACTTCAAAAATGAACCACAATTATGTACCTTTTGTTGTTTTTGTCTGCTACAGTATGATGCGACATAGTAAAGAAATTGATACAGCAAGTGTTAAGCGTTAATATTTTACTATCCAGCTGGAATTTTGAGAAAATAAGAGTACAGTAAGTTTGTTTCTTTAGTGTTTTTTTATAAATACAAAGCAGTAACCAATTATGATCATTATAGCAAAGTCCAGCTTTTTTGTGGAGGAAGACTCCCAGACAAATGTCTGTGTAGAACCACCTGCACACTACAGGTTAGCTGGAAGACCTTCCTTCATTTAAGTCGTTAACCCAGAACCAGACTTTGACCCATGCGGTGGGAGGCTAAGCACTCAGAGGAGTTACTTTTTGGCAACTCATCCACTATGCCATGTGCGCCCTTCTATGTGATGAAACTGAATAAATGTGCTTATGAAAATTTAATGCATCTGACAAACATCATACTACAGCAAAATTAATGACAACTTCCAAGAGTTAGCAGCTGTGTTATAATGTGGAAAATTTGCAGTTTATTTTGGGTACTGGCAAATATGATGTTTTGACAAATTCCAATTAAAAACCGACCAACAATCATCTAGTCATCCAGATATGATGTTAACTTTATGATAATAAGGTTTTTATATGTTAACAATAAACTGTAATTCAGAAATAACTTACAATGACATTATTAACAGACCTTTATATTAAATGTCTACTTTCACTTTCATCACCAGCCCCATTATAAATGTAGTCATAAGTCATATATAAGCATGCTAAAATTTATCCATATATGTCATCTAGCAAATGTCAAAAAGAGTCAAGATTTGAATATATTGGATTTGCAACATTGACTCAGCACAAATTGAAATATATTTTATCTCATTTTTGTAAGGAATAAAATTTTGCTAATAAAAATTAAAATGAGTTATTCTTGCTAAGATTTTTAATGCAAGGTATTTGATGTTCCTATACTGGTATAACATAAGTTTTATTGATAGACTTGAAATGTATACATTTATCTTCAAAATTCAGAAGTAATATAAAGCAATTATGTATCTCTAAGCATGTGAGTTTATGATATTGATCAATTATGTATCGTTATGCAAGAGAGTTTGTGATATGGATCACTAATGTATCTTTAAGCAAGAAAGTTTTACGAGTACTTGTTTACTTCATTAGTATCTCTGTCAAGCCTATGAAAAATATTCAGACAGCATTTTGTTCTCTTTTTTTTTTAAATAATGTACTAATTTACCCATTGCATTATTTATAAAAGCAATAAATGATGCCAGTTCTTCTCACACTTATAGCTGAGTAAATTAGTAGAATCTTGTTATCACTATTAAAGTCCTGAACAAAACCTATTATTAATAAATATGAAATATTATTTTTTATTAACCTCCTGCTTAGCATAAATTGACAAGGCTTAAACACATTATGTATATATCCAGATCACCACCTCCCACTGGAACCAATTCTGATAATAATCTACACTATATGCTACTAAGTTTCAACCATTATGTTTCTTAATCTATGCATGATATAAGTAACAAATAACTCAAATAACATTTTAACTTGTCAACATGTAAGTCCAGTAATGGTTAAGTAGCATGTACATACCCTGCCTGACATCTTTTCTGCTCCATCTGACATAACGTTCAAGAAAAAGAGAGCTGGGAAGATATAGCAGATAAGACAGCCTGTTGTAGCACCAGTCAGGGCAAGGACAACTTCAACTGAAAAAAATATACAGAAGCAATTAAACTTAACAGTAAAACGATCAGTGTAATCTTGTAACCTAGATTTAAGGTCCTCTCTAACGTATTTTCCTTACTGTTGTTTTTTTTTTTCTTATTTTTCTCATTGTTCACAAAAAGACAAGATAATATTTTTGTAAAACAAATGGAATATATGGTGCAAAAACATCCAGTACATAAGACAAGGCAAACATGGAGTTCAAACCAGCAACCTAAGGACTGAGAATCAAAAATCCTAACTGCTCAGCCAAATACATCAAATTTATCAAGAGGAATTCATAATGCTCAAAATATTCTCAATATATCAAAATTGTTGTTTTTACTTAAAATCAAAGAAAATGTCTTTTTTTCTGTCTAAGGAGTTACTTTTTTAAATTACTAGATGTCTTAACAAGCTATTGCTAATGAAAAAAATGTTTTGAAACGAAATGATGACTGGTCTTTTGTGAGTTTACAAGTCTGTAATTTGTAATATTTAATTTAACTTCACAAGTTTTCTGTTAAATTTTCTTTAAGTAAAGCACTTTGACAATCCATCAGACCAGACCATTGACTAGTAGTTATGATTGCATAAAAATGATTAATAAGATGCATGGAATGAAAAAGACAAGATTTGCTCTATAAAAAAAATGATTCAGAATGATTATTAAATTGCCATTTCAAAATGTTCACGGGTGGAGAAGTACAATTCTGTAAGTGTTATTATCTCCCTTTGATTGTTTTGACTTAAAAATGTATATAAAATTAAATCAAAGGGAGGTAACAGCTCTGACATAAAAGAATGAACTACAGCAGAATACCTTCTATGGGCAAAACTTTAATCTATAGACAGTTGAGACAAAAAGTTTTATTATTTTCATAATCTGCGATTGAAACTCTGTCAATATTCGTAGATTAGTCAAAGAAAAGAATCATGATAAGTGTGGTAAAAACATAAACTTTTCTCTGTGATCATATCAACTTACTGCTCAGAATCAGGACACTATGGTTCA
The DNA here is from genome assembly GCA_007844125.1 of Sinonovacula constricta. Taxonomy (NCBI): domain Eukaryota; kingdom Metazoa; phylum Mollusca; class Bivalvia; order Cardiida; family Solecurtidae; genus Sinonovacula; species Sinonovacula constricta. Next base: position 55,984,674 of record CM017564.1, on the reverse strand, counting down.
GAATCAACCTCTTCAAATCAAGATAGGACTAGAAACAATTCTTAAGAAAAGGACTAACAATTAAGACAATTATTACTCTATTTGTAGGAGACTGGATCCACTTACTGTTAGGGATGAGGATGGTGGTGATCATACAGACTGTGATGATACACACAGTGATCATAGTAAAGTGGAACTCTGGTATTTTACCATGACCTGGCAGGTCATCTTTGTGCTTCTGAAAAGTAAGTTACTCCTTAAAAAAATGTTTACACAAATTAAGCATCTCAATTAAGTATAACTCTACATACCAAAGATCTTTTCTATATCTGCATTATAGTTCTCTATGGAACAATTTACAATACTGTGCAAAGATGTGATGTTTTAAAACAAAATTTCATTATTGCATGCAAAATTATTCCAGCAAAGGAAAAGCATGCTGGAGTTTGATATTGTTACAATTGACAATTGCCATACAAACTTATCTACTCCTGGTTACCTGCACATAAAGTTGATTACAATGAAAGAAACAATTTCTGAAGCATTTGTAAATGAATGTTTAAGTAAAAGTTGTTTTTTTTTGTTATTTACTTCCTACATGGAGTGTATAGCCAAAATAAAATAATGCTTTCCAGATGAAGTTTATCCCAGTGTTTACACAAGGGTTGTGTATATCAATCAACACAGCATGACCAAGTCTGCAGGTAATGGTCTGCTTGAGACTTACATATAATTGTTATATTGAGTATGTATCAAAAGAAATGTAATAGTTGTTTAGTTGCTGAGTTAGGAATGATGTATTCGAAGTTTGAAATCCAAAGCAGTCTTCTTTTAAATTAAAGAGCATTATACTACTTATTTTGCCTACTTTTGTGATTTTTAAAAAAGATTAATATCGACTGGGTCTTATTATGTAGATAAACGGAAATTAACGATCAACATGTAGATATAAGCCATGTCAAAAGAGGCAGCACATTTGAATTTAATGGCTGCTGGATTTATTGAAATTATTTTTACTTCTGCTGCTTTATCAAACCCTTTTTTCATCAATATCCATGAAGTAAAATAAAAAGCACAAAAAGTTCCAACCAGAATTAATCCACGGACTTTGTGTTCCAATGCTCAGGTTCTACCACTGTTGTTTTTTTTCCTTCGTGATTTTTGTATTGCATATCAACATACAGTAAAGCATGTCCCAAAATCTGTCTTCCCTATTCTAAATTAAATTGTGCTTATAAAGGCACTGACCTGTGGAAAAAGCAGAGTATACAATGAGGCCCTACAGGGGAACACAATGAGGGGTAGAGACACAGCAATGGAGGTGACAAAACAGAGCTTGATCAAGTCCACAATGGGTCCATCAGTCAGGTGGGTAATTATGTCCCCTGATAAATTCTCCTCATCACAAAAGGCTATATACCCAAAGAAACCAACCTGAAATAAAAGTGAATAACATAGATAAAAAGGTTGCGAGATTTCTTAAATTAACAAACCGAGGAAAAATGATCTTGCTCTGGGTATATAACGTAGGTCAAGATTTAAAAACTCATTCCATTACAGCTACCAATTCAAAATGTAGTTTTAAAAAATATGTACAATTCTAGAAGAAAAAATTGTGTTGTAGAAATGGATTAGAAAAAATACAACTGTACAAATACAGGCAAATTTAAAGGTGGTTTTTGATAGTATGGATGTTTTATTTATCTCTAACAACCAAAGGAATGATTGTTACCTGAACAAGTCCAGTGAAATGGTGTTTGTTGAAGCCCTACACCTATGGGAAAAGTGAGGCATAACACCACAATAAACATTACAAAATGTGTTTCCTATCTGAGCCATGCTGCACTGTCTGCTATTTTGAAACTAAGAAAACCATGTGACCACTTGTATATAAGATCAAGTTATATTATCATTGGGGTTGTCTGCTCGGACTTCGTCTACATTCCAATCATGATACTTCCAATGTCCATTGGACTGGCTAAATTATTTGTTTTATCATAGAATCCTAAGTATTGTTAGCCACCTCAGTGACATTGTCGATTGCATGTCTGCTATTGTTGTTACCGTAAACCAGTATCTACTTTATATAATATGGTTGTCATTTTTGATTGTTTTTTGTCATTATAATTTGGGAATAAAATTAAAAGAAAGCTTATTGTTTATTGTATACATATTATATAAAATAGTATGTAATCATCAATATTTATAATTAAATAGAAAACATTGCTTCTTATTGTAGTAATCAACAACCAATGTGACATTACGTAACTCTTTACTACATAAAAGGACAAAAGTATGTGGTGGTAGTATGGTACAGATACTCATTTGCTGACCAAATGACATTATTTACCCTTGTTTTTTACCTTTTGGCATATAGCGAGCAACTGATTTGCTCATCAAATATACAAGATTCATACCTTAATTTAATTTACTCAATACTATGTCAACACCAAACAATGTATGTGTTCATTGTTTGTCACAAACATGATCGCCATGCCAATTAGCCAAGCTTCACTCAAGGAGGTGTGAAAACATGGCAGAGGGTTTCGCTATTCATAAAGCTGTGAATTAAGTGCAAAATTAGTTCAAGGGACCACAACGATCATCCGATCGAGTGTAGCATCATGATCCAAAGTATCATAAAATTTTTACTAATGATACATAAAAATACTGATGGTACCAGTAAATGTATTCATAGCAGCCTGTAGTTTTGTTTGATTGCGATTCAAATTATCGTGATTGGACTGTATTTTAAGAAGAAATCCCAATCATGCTTACTCATAGATTTAAAAAAAAAGAACATTTTGAGTGCTTTAAGTGAGTTATACTGTCTTAAAATTTAGATATTTTTTCAAATAGTCCTTGCTTAGACTAAAGTATGATTTTCTGCACAAATTATGCACAAATACAGTGTACTGGGGTCAGAAGTTTTTAAATGTATTTGATATAGGCAAACTGTTAGATACTACCTTTATGTCACAGTATAATAAATACAACTGAGACAATGTAAGCTGTAAGCCTTAGATCACAATGTTGGGTGGTTTGCATGCAAAGCACGTTTTAATCAAGCTTAGACAATAAGTGTTGATCCTGATCCGCCTGTTCATAGCAGGAATGGTGTAATCTGGATCTACTCTATTTGCTGACAAGCCTCCAGTAATGTCTTGTAATACATGAATTTATTTTTTATCAATCAATAAGGCATTTAAGGGACTTTGAAAGATTAATTGTGAGTAAAACATTAATTCCTGCATGAACTTACCATGAGATAGACCAAAGCACACATGTGGACGGCCGAGCCTACGATGCTATTGATCCTCTTCAGGGATGGTTCTGCTAAAGCATCATACACGATGAACAGTTGCCTGCAAGTGACATGCCAAGGAATTCAAGTAAACTTAAAAAGAACTAAAAAAAAATAATTAAATAATTGCATGACAAATTGATGAACTAAGTAAACTAGTTCAGCAATTTTCATGTAAAATACAAAAATCAAAGCTATATTTATTTCAATTATTTATGATTTGTGGAGTGGTTTAAATAAAAATTATACATTGATATCAGGTATGATCAATCAGTAAAGAAGACAAAATAGATATTATTTAAAACACTGTATTAACAAATCCTCAAGGCATTATTGTTATACTTACGTCTGACACCCAAAGGCAAATGAGAAGATGGGAAGACATCTGAAGAACCCATCCATATTCCAAAAGGACACTTTACGAACCCAGTCACCTTTCCAAAGGTTTGTGAATGATTGTAGTACAATCTGAAATGACAAATAGTGATCATTTACACATTGTCCTTCAAAGTTCAAACAATGATAATGATCGTAAACAGTTATTTTAACATTTTTGAAATTTTAGAGAAAACAGTACTTCAAACAAATGACATATGAAACGTTTGATAAAAAGATAAAACAAAATATTTGCTTAAAACAAAAAACAATAAGTAAGTGCAACCAGGTAATCTTGTGTTTATTTTAAGTCAAGCAGACAAGAATCCATGCATAAATTAGTCACAGAATTAAATACCCAGCTCAGTACCTATAAACATTTATCTATAATTATAATTCTAAATAACTCTCCACTCAATCAGAACAATGAAATTTGTTGGAACATTAATAATTTTGTGAAACTTTCCCATTTTATATCAACTCATCTAAACCATCCTGAGCAAACCATGTCCAGAGACATTCTCACCACCTATCAATATTTCCAGGTAATGTCCACATACTATAACATAACAAGGACAAACTTTGTTTGTCTTCATTTGTTTATTGGGTTTATTGTCCTACCAGCAGTATTTCAGTTATCTGGAGATGGTGTTCACTTGAAGCAGATATAGAACTGCCATCACTGTGTATAGCATGCCATGAACACCAGGCATGATACCACACCCAGTCACATTATCCTGACACCAAGTCAACCCATTGTGGAGCAACCCTCATACTGGCTTGAGCGTTAGTAGGGGAGCTATACCACTACCATATTTCTAACGACTTCAAGGACAAACTACTGTTAAGAAAAGGTAAAATATCTGTATACTGTAACTCACACAGTTTAATATATAGAGGATCTGACACGAGTTGTTATTTAATACAACCATTTATTAAACAAGTTCAGGCAAAATGATATTAAACAAGCCTCTGGCGAGTTTAATATCATTTTTCCTGGACGAGTTTAATAAATGTTTGTAACAATGGGGGTCAGATTCTTTTTATCACATGATTTTCGTCCTCTTTTACTAGAAACAAATACCTGTGTAGATCTACATGCCGGTTCAAAAATTAGAATGATATTGTGATGTCATTTAACCCAAACACGGCATCATAGACCGTTTGAGTTCATTGTTGCGCTATAGAAAATAGTTTCATTTTATTGTCTTTAATTGAGAGTAAACACAGCCTTTTGACAAACTTTTAATGTGTATTTAACATTAATATACAATAAAAATAACATATCCTTGCCATATGTTTTATCAACTATTTCAGCTAAATAACTTATAAAAACAAACTGTAAACACGTAAAAGTGTGTGACCCAGAAAAGTTTATAAAGCGGTTAGTGTGGTCACTATTCAAATTTAATTCTCATGGCTGTCAGTGTCAACTAAAATGAGATAATTCTTTTTCGTTTCTTATGTGGTGGACTTGCAGACTCGTCATTAGAATTAACAGTTGATTTGTATCATAGGCGGATGAATAATGATACTGAAAGTTCCACCAAAAACGTTTCCTGCGAAGATGCTGTTAAAGCCACCGTGGACAGTTATGTTTGAGTTCTTTGTGGCGGAATTCATTGAAGTTAGCATCGCGTTGTGAACATACGTGTCTTGATTCACTTGAGGAGTACCTGCATGCTGGTGAGAACACCTAGACTTTATGAGGATGTTCGATATCATTTTGTGTTGATTATTGCTAAAGTGGGGGTAGTTACTAATTGGGTGAATGTTGCGGTGTCCCGTGACCCGTTATCTGCACAATCTCATTTGCCAGGATGTTATTTTGGGATAATTTTTTAACTAAATTTTTCCGGGCGCTGTGGATAGTCAGACGTCTGTCGGATGCAAGTCCAGCACCCTTAGCCATATGCTTCATGATGGTGTAAGTTTATTGATACCAATAATCAATTGTGACATTTGAACAGACGAAAAAAGAACTGTCATTGTCTTCCATTTTGTTTACAAACACGGCGGATGAATACCAAATAGTCACGTGAAGCTGCTAGCCAATCAAATTGCAAGAAAAGCTGTATTACACTAGTGTAATACAAAAAAATATAACATGGGTATATTGAATGGAAAACAAGGTGAATCATGTGATAAAAAAAGTGTATTTAGTTTAATCAGTTACAGAACCTCTTTTATTACTAATGGTTGTGGTAAAGTAGATAGTGCACATTATTATAAATCTGGAGAATGACACAGACAGTCCAATGTAGTGCTGACATTTTGGGAATATTTTCTATATAACTATATGGATATTATATTGCAAAAGAAGTACAAAAAGAAGCTTTTGACATTTTAACATATTCTTAATTTTAGCTTAAAAAACAAGAATAATACTATAAAGTATAGTTCTCACTTGCTGTAGATCTATTTGTGTGTAATTGTAGGCATTAGACTTATAATAAAGCCGATTAGTGGCATATACATAGAAGTCATATATATGTTTACTTGTAATATTGGTAATGTTAAAAAAAGCAGGAAATATTTGGAGTTTCATCCAGTATGCTACATGCTAGATGTATGCATGTGTTATCCACATGCTTCCTACTGTGACAAATGACAAGTGATGACTGGTCCTCTATTTGAAATATAAATACAGAAAGATTTTAAGTATTGCAACCTGCTTTACCCACTTTCTGTTTTAGGCTTCAACGTTTGTCAAGAGATATAAATTTAGTGTCTGCAGCTGATACACCAACTAAAAAAATCAATGACCCTTACCTTTAATAAACAAAGAACAATTAGGGGAAGTAACTCAATTAAAATAAACTGATTAACTCAATGTAGCACTATTCTCCCTTTAAATATGTGTGAATTTTAATTGACCATATGCAATAAAAATGTAACAAGATGACACATTAAAAAAGTAAAGAAAATACTCTGTTGAAAGGGTAAATTTAAAAGAAAACTTGTGTTAGCATAAAAGAAAATATGTATGTAGTTTTAAAATTATAATTATGTGATATCCAACACTTAGTCTAAAATAAACTTAACAAAATCAAACTATTGTCTTAGGGTATTATTTGGGAATGATAACTGGCATGGCCTTGCTTTAAATTAAGACCATATTTTCACTACTTTAATGGAAAGACAGAGTAAGCCATTAAATAATGCATCTTAATTTACAACATTTTCTTTTATTAGACACAATGAGGATTTCTGCAATATAGGCTTCAAATCTGATGCAAAACCGTATTCTTTAATACATATCTTTGCTTACATTTTTGTCTAAATTGATGACAATAACTTGCAGAATAATGAGGATAATATGTAATTTTATCCATATGCTTAGAGTCAAACAGTTTCAAACTCATGGTAGCTAGTTCTTAAAAAATCATAGATATGTCACATCTTGCATGCATGTTTTTTATGTTGTTTTTTGCACAAAATTTACCAGATACCAGCTTAAAATAAACACAATACTGTTGGTATGCAAAAACACATTTTTAAAAGTGCTGGTAATATAATATTCCGCAGACAAAATGAGATTTGTAACTAGCACAGTACAACTTCTGAAGTGAAGGGCTCTGAAAGCTTAGCAATCACCAGACATAAGGAAAACTGATGGTCCAACGGTACTGACAGGCATACTTTGGCACAAACCGATAAAAATTATGTGGGTTTCGGTCCGAAGGACAGACCTTTTTTTTTATGAACGGTGCAAAGAAAGTCCATTAAAAATCAACTGGAAATTATTTAAACAACAGTATTGTATTTTGTCTAGCTCTATTTTTGAAAAACCAAAGTTGTGTAAAATGCAACTGTTTAAAGCTTCTGTATTGCTTATGTATATTGTTGATGATTTTGTCAAGGATGCTCTTGGAAGGATGCTCTATACAAATGTATATGCTGCACACTGGGTCGTGGTAATTTTGTATTTTTAGCTAGAGTAAGAATCCTACTGAAATAAAATGCAACTGTTTCATCAGTCATAAAATTCATACAGTGGATTATTTAGATCTTTTATCTGATAAGCATTTCTTCATATGTTTTATCCCAATTTTGACCATGTGAAACTATGGTTACCAAACTTGTTGTCATATCCTGGGCAATACACAATAGCATGGATGAAAGTTTGTTAAAATGGAAATCCTGAAAAATGAGCTAAGGGTACAGAGGGCCGACCCTTTTGGCCAAAATAACTGGACATCCAAGCATTACCACTAATTTATAATTATGTTGTTTGGAAAGTAAGCAAATACCTGAGGCAGAGAATACCAACAAAACCAAGGAACATGCTTCTGAAGTACTCCCCGTTTGCATAATCATTCCCATCTCCACTTGTTTTTAACATCTTTTTCAAGCTATTGAAAAAGGATTCCCTTCAATTTCATGAAGGAGCAAATCCAGGAAAAAGAGACAAAAGTTTCATAGGCAAAAAAAGACAGATAAGAAAATAGACTGAAAAAATAAGCCGGTCAGAACGTATATGTTATTTTTCAGACTGACAAAATTTCTATCACATTGACACTTTCTCCCAGTCTGTCAGTCCAAATGATTTACAACTTTTTTATCCAATGTCTGAATCACCTCAACCTTTACTTACAAAGAGCGTGAAGAACACGTAGAAGAGGATGCACATCATGCTGGCCTTGCTAAGGGTCCGGAGATCTTTCAACAGACCCAGCGGCAGGGCCACAAACATGCACACACATACTATAGTCCCTGTACGCAGCTGGTCTGTCACCTGAAATTGAAATTAGAATAATGAGATCAGACATGAAATTCAACAGAATTCTTACAGAAGAGTTATTGTTTTCTAACTTGCTTACAGAAGTCTTTAAAAAATGATAATGGAACAGCTCACATGGTTTAGCTCAGCATTTAATGAAAACCAGTAGTTTCAACATCGGTCAGCCTTGTTTGTTTGATTGAGTTTATCGTCCCACCAACAGAATTTCAGTTACCTGCAAAAGGTGTCCACTTGAAGGAGACACAGAGCTGTCTTCACTGTATAAAGCATGCCATGAACACCACAAAAAGTTACATTAACGTGACACCGGGCAGACCAATCATGGAACTACCTTTTTATTTTCTTAAGCAGAAGCAAGATAACTATACCACTACCACTTTCAAGGCTTTGGTAAGTCATTGCCCTGGATGGCCTTGTGTCAGGAAAATGTGTTGTGTGCTAATCCATGTAAGGTTTACTATTACAGTGAAGCCAGATCCTTAGGATTTAAAACAAACACTGTCTCTGGATTGCTTGTTGGAGTATTGAACCGTAAACAAACATTTCAAAGAGATTAAAACTCGACATAGCATAAACAAAATCAATTAATAGCCACATGTTTCTTGCATTTTGCATAGAACTAGGAAACAAATAAAGTTATGTTGGTTGGTGTTTTAAGATATAAAATGTATATATTCATACAGTGATTATACTTACAGGGATGCCGATCACTTTAGAGACAGTAGTTGGTCCCAGGTCTCCAATAATAACTAGCTGGGCCACTAAGGTGCCAATTTGTAGGCCTATCATGCTACAAATATAAGACACACTGAATATTTCTATGTAATTATAACATATTGTTTTAAAAGAATTTGTTTAAATGATATTTTACATTTGGAAAAGGAAGACAAAACAATTGCTTGTGAAAATAATAAAGGAAACACATTTGTGTAGAATTCAAAGATTCAAAATTCATTGCTATAAAAAATCTAATAAGTTTAATTCAATCTAAGGACAGAAAGGGGCACTAGTAGTCAAACTGTTAAGAGTTGCTGAAATGTAACTCCCCAGAAACTCACCACCTAGGTTCGAGTCCAGTGTCAAACTTTAAAGAGATCTTCCAGCTGACCAGCCGTGTGCCAGTGGTTCTACTCAGACATAGGTCTAGAGTCTTCTACCACCAATGATACATGTAGGCTGGACATTGACAATATAACCATAATTGTATCAGTGCAACATAATAAAAAATGATAGAAATATATGATCAAACTGAGTATTTAATATTGTGTAATTGCATGCCAAGCATGTGGCTTTTTATGAGTATACATGTATTTGTATTAACCAACGTATGAGTGTGCTATAAGAAGAACTATAATGTTTTGTATATTTATCTCTAATAACATAGTTTCTGCTATACCTTAATCTGTCACATTGTAACTTTTAACATAAAATATACAATGCCTATTAGGTTTACCCAAGTTCTACTATGAGTTTTCCTGTTGCTCCATGGGTATACAGGGCTGAAACATAAACAAAAGTAAATGTTGCAGTCTTTCTCTAAATTTCTTTATCACATATGTTTAGCCATGGTATTTGCCCCTCCAATTAAAAAACAGAATGACTTCAAATAAAAATCAACTTTTAACACTACTAATATTTACCATGGGCAAGATGGTTTTGACTTACATCTTAAGGATCAATAGGAAACAATACATATATACAGCTATTTAGTGAATTTTTATACTGACTATATGTCAGTCTTACTAGCAAGACTATTGACTCGCAGCTGGTACATAAATCATACAGAAGCAGATGTCATCCTTACACCATTCATGATAAAGGATGATGAATATGAATATATAAGATAAGCAGTCATATGGTAGATTGTAGATGAATGTAGATGGTATATATACAATGATGACAGGCTGTTAGGAGCTTAAAGCTTACACCAAGTATTTACCATATGGTTGCTTTATGCCTGCACTTAATACCAGGTATTTAATTTAAGTTTGCTTTATGCTTGTACATTATACCAGGTATTGTATATAAGGCTGTTTAATGTCTAAACAATATAACAAGTATTCTATATAAGATTGTTTTATGTCTGTATGTTTAGTGTAATACCAAGTATTGAATATAGGGTTTGCCTAATGCTTCAATGTTATATCAAGCAGTATATATAAGGTTAGATACACCTGTCCTGACCCTAGCAGCACAGTAAGTAGAAGATCTGCCCACAAGTGTAACAGTAGCAGGTTTAATCAAAAGTCCATACACTTAAATAAAAATGGTTATACGGTTAGGTTTCCTTGGCTTTAGAAAAGTTGATGTTGATTGTTTAGGTTCTTGACTAATCTTCTGCATAATAATCTTTACTGGGTGTGGAATTATGCTGAGTAATCCAGACAAGGTATCACAAAGAAAGTGTCGCTACATTTGCTCCAAGTGAACTGTGATTCCTTATGACAAATTATTGATGGTGCAGTGTTATCCCTAATGAAAAAACGAATGTCAGCATGTGTAGCTAGATGGGAAGAGAACCTGTTGGATGCGACACTTGCTTTAATCGGCAAGTGAACAACTCAATATGACTAATATGTTGGTTGTTATTAAGAATTAAAAAAGCAAACATATGTACCTAGGAGAGAGTAAGACCTGCGGCGGGATGTGACACCAGCCTTCATCAGCAGTTGGCAGGAACGGAGGGTCAAGCAGGTGGAGAAGAAGAGAAGGAGAGAACCAAGCACAATTCCACACTAAAAACAAACAGAAACAAGTTATAAACAATATGATCTTGTAAACAACATAAGTTACACAAATTTCATTAACTGTCAAAATTAAAAACAGATTCCAGTAAATTATACTGTGAAAAAGGTGCTATTTTATTAGCCGTCAAATTACAACAAATGCACATTTTATTACATTATATTGTTTTATTTAATTTTCTATTTTATTACAAGGGCTTAAAGATTAATTAAAAAAACATGTTGGATAGTTTTGGGATTTATTTGACAATGTCAAAGAACAACACAAATCACAAATTTTTAATTACACACAACAGATTTTTCTTCTAAAAGATACAATGTATATTGATGTTAAAAAATAACAGAAAAAAAAACACAGAAAAGATCAACCTTGGCCATATTTCAATTGTAGTCTTTATATTCCGCTTCTTGGGTATAACCAGTACTTAGGTATTACTACTTTAAGCAATGTATAATTACATGCATTATTCTTGTGCAAAAATTTACATCTGGTGTAAAACTTGGACCCTTTGATCCGTAGTCCATCAATGTAACTAATTTATCATGGACACTTTATAAACATATAATTAACATGCACCTGCATGCACTTACTAATTTGAAACAGAATGGCATAGCCAACAGAGTGACCCCAATGATGCTGTTGCCCACATTGAGCACAAATGGCAGGTTGTTCTGTGAAGGGGCCATCAGTACGTTGGGGTCGTCAGTTACAGACGCCAGGACTGGATTCAGGTTACAATGATATCAAACCTGCACACAGAAAATATAAATAGAATCAACAGCCAAAATCATGAAGATCAATACAGATCATGTCATAGACATCCTATTTTACCTCATCCTTATTGTTAGCAATTTGTGATGTGTCAGATGCAACAAGTTTAACTTTTTTGTTTATGGTTTATTGGACAAGAAATTATTCATTTTTTTTTAAACTTAATGAGACTAAGTCATATTTTGTTAGTTTTAAAATGTTTCATGTTTAATTGTTTAAAGTTAAAGGTTGTAAATGAAATATTTATAATTACAGTTTTCAGTTAAGCTTTATTTGAAAAAAGCAGAAACAAAAGGTCTCAAATCATTAAATTGAGGATACACCAGGATGCTAAGTGGAGGCCTGTGGCCAATGGTAGAGGTGCTACTTTGTAACTTCTCTGACTGCCAAGCCTCTCCTGGTGATGAATTGAGTCTTGTTCGGGATGAAGAACTTAATGTAGGCAGATCTTCCAGCTGACATGTGGTGTGCCAGACATTTGTCTAGTATCTCTCACCACCAACATAGGAAGACGTTGCTATAAAGACCATAATTGGTTGGATAACAGGACAACATATCCCAAACCAACTGGCACCGGTACAATTCATACCAGTATTAGACAACATATGATGTTAGTGTAAACTTCAGGGCAAATGCTAAGCATGATTGCTAGGTGCTAATTTATACGCAGAGGAAACTGTTTATTGGCCTTGGTCTATGTCATTGTTTATTCCTATATTAACAAGTGGCAATTCCAATTTAGAAAACAACAGTAACAGGATCAACAGAATTATATCATTAGGGTTTGATACACATGTCATAGAAAAAACACAGTCCAGTGAGGCATCAATCAACAATTTTTAAATTTTAATTGGCCAGTAGAAACCATATTTTAGTGAAAACTTACATAATATACTTTTTTCTTAAATTAAGATGCACATGGAAAGTAATATAATATCTCAAACTGAAGTTATTTAAATTAAAAAACCTCTCCAAGTTACAGTAAAAATAACATTGAAGTAGCTGAATTGACCACTAGGGCTACAAACAGTTACTTGGACCATGGGAAAGACTAGGCTTGGGGAGGGGCTGGTCATTTGATAGTATAGTAGGTGGTTGATAATTGGAGAGGCAGCTAAGATCAAAGGACAGATTTCATAGCATTATAACACAATGTCCAGTTCGTATGAAAAAAAGATTTTCACCAGCATAGTTAGTATGAAGATAGGCTGCAGACTTAATTAAATATTACCAAGTGACTACTGTAACAGGCACCTGGCTCTTCTGGAAAATTATACAAAAATAAAAACACTTAACCATGTGCTTTTAATTTGTTTTACTTACTTCATTCTTATAATGGACATGATTTGAATAAACAAACCAATTACTTGATTTTTTAATAGTTACTCTTAACTGAGACATGTATGAGACATGTTTATGTCAGGTGACTACAATTGACCAGTAATGAGCAGTATTGATAGGTTTTAACCAGTATTGACTACCAGTCCAATCAATACTCAATCAGCTGGCTTTCCTGGGATACTTTGGATGAGTTGTACACAACTGGCACAAATTTAACCTGCTGTAAATTGGTTTGGCATGAGTTGTTTACCATTCATTTGGTCACGGCATGGTATTTCAAAAACAAATCAAAACCAGGATATTGAAATATTAAAGAATCACATGGCAGACCAGATTTGGCTTATTAACAAGAATCAGTTACAAAGTTGATTCAATTCAATGCATTCCGTTTTGAAACCTGGTTAGTCAAATGTCTCAGAACAGTCTACATATTGGACAGAAACTGTTGTAAAATAGGAACAACCTATGTCAGGGACATTTATCCAGCACGATGTCAGGGAAATGGGTCTAGCAACTAGCATAATTACTACAACATAAAATGATCTTTCAGCGATTTTGTCTGTCTTGAGGGATTATTGTCTGCCCCCAATGTCATCTGTCATATCATACAGTTAACGTCATGCTTCCATCTTCCTTATAAGTTATATACACCTGACTGAGTCCATACTCCATATACATGTAGAATTGTTAGTATGGCTGATTATCCGTTATATAGGCTGAAAGAAACATTGTTGACAATAACGATGACGCATTTAAACATGTTCAAATGACAGTTTTAAATCGTTAGAAAATTGTATGTTAAAACAAAACATACGATACGATAATCAATAGCCGACAGTCATGATTTTCAATACACACTCGTTTGTTATTCTTTTTCCCTGTAAACGTGTAATACGCGGATTCCTTAACACATATCAAGCTAGGCGACAAAAAAAATGGTTATGTTTACTATAAGTCTGACATGACTTCAGCTTTAATTTGTTGGATTTATGACGTTCACGACTCTTTTGTTATAATATTTTTTCTGACAAAACAATATTTAGCTATAAATCTAAAAGACTTTTTTATGCCACATAAACTTCTTTTCCTCATTTTTTTTAGGGAATCGCGGATTACAGTATGTGTCGGGTAGGTTGTTATAAAAAATGCAGCCAGCAATAAATATGACAGCTGAAGCCATGAGACGTGTCTTTAAACAATATTTGTTGTGTTTTGCAGTCTTAGGTTTTTGTCAATTTTATCGATGTTTAGACAATGGCGGATGGTAATTATTATGCAACTGTAATATTCGATTATAAATTGCACTTATATCAGCGTAAATTAAGACAATTTCATATATTTTCGCGAGATATTACAATTTCGTACCATGAAGACGTAGTAGAGAGAGACTTCGTACCACTCACATGAAATTTTCCTACCATAAAATATTATAGTACATACGTTATAACCTAATAATCTACATTATAACCTGCTGTCATGATAATCTCTTTGAAAGATATTGACAGGATTTTATTGAAATCTGTTATATTCATATGATAATCCCAAGAAATGTATTTCCAAATGTATGATCCAAACAAGTGCATAGTATGTGGCTGCTTAATCCATCCATGGCAGCCTGCTATCGAATGTGAGAAATGTCTGCATTGGCAGCAAGTAATCTGTGAAACTTTCATAAGCCAAGTTATATATAGAAATGTCAGAAAAATCCTCCAGGAGTTGTTAGCCTTGCACGACTGACTCTCTACGTCAACATTTGTACAAGAAATAATGGAAGACGAACAACATTCTGACAGGGAAAGAACACCTTCAATGATTGCAACTTATGTCATTGACACAGTTCCAGAAACTGAAGCAACTTATGCCAAATACACATTCATCCTTTCTGACAAGAGATCAACTGACAAATGTGGTTGAATGGATCATGTTGGACTCCGCAGCTGCTGCTTGGTAAGTCACCATGCAAAATGTGCTTCCACACGCAATCATGAAAGGGTGTGCCTTTCACTGGGGCCAGCCGCTCTACCACAAGGTCACTCAGCGTGGATTGGCAACAGCCTACATGGAGAGACAGGGCATGTACCACTACTTAAAAAAGATCATAGCACTACCATTACTTGCCTGCAGACCACATGAGAATCTTGTTCATCTCCCTGCATGACCAGGCTCAAGAGTCTCAAAGCTCTAAAATGCTCATCGTGGTGAACAATGACGGTCAGACTCGGAAGTAGGAACATGTGCAGAAACCAGAAAATTGGTTAGTGTTGCTGGAAATGGTGATAACAACCAACAATATTGAGGACTCGCACCTGCAACTTAACATCATTACTGGTGGTGCTCAGCTCTCATTCTGGGTGCTGGAGCCTCTCCTACATATTGGTGACCCAATATGAAGACATCCAGTTCAGACTAGCGTCAGCTCAGGTCCTGAACAAGGTGCACAGAAAGCAGTATAGCAAGATTCATAATGCTCTGTTAATAGCATGTGAGACATTTGAGCGAGATCAGATGTCAACAAACCAGCTGTCAAAAGAAGACGACCATATCAGCAGATTTGGGCCATTTTGTTGTACAACCTGGATGAGTGAACAATGGCGAATATCTTGTGCTTAACGTTTAAAACACACATCAGTTCAAAGACGTTAGCTTGATGAATTCTGTTGTTTAATATTTCTTGCCTGTTCAAAAATCTCGCTTGATATCATAATAATGAACTCAAGATTATGTTGATAGGAAACTTCTTTATTAAATTTTGTAACATTTACTGTTTTTTTCTTGGTAAGTGAAAAGAGGTAATAACATGAATGTTAAGTCAAATTTTGGAATGACTGGGTGTGATGTTGTGACATGAGTTCCACAGATAGTTGGCCTGCTGTCAGGATAATTGACTGGATGTGGTGTCATGACAGGAGTTTTAGGCATGCTAAACTACTTCTGTATCCAAGCAAACACTTAACCAGACATTAGAACATTGGTCATTTGTTGTAGAACTAGGTTTACCCTTTTCCAGTGTGATAAAAACACTCTCTAAACTCTTCTTCCAAAGCAGACAAAAGTTTCTCTCTCTAACAGTGTTGTGTTAATCTGTTCATATCTGAATAAAGGTTATGTTTTGTACGGACCATTTATTTAGTTAATTTACAAAATATGTTGATTATAATTTCAGGGAGACAGACCCATCCCAAATGCTTGCCCAGCCAGGAATATGCAATATAGATGTTATAGATCTCAGCACAACATCTTTATCACAGAAGGAGTTTCTTGAAAAGTGAGTCCTATTGGATTTTCAGATAACTCGGTTACTTCCCTTAATTTCAAAGGGAGGCTACTCACCGCTGACCCTCTGGGGACTAATTAAAAAAAGATGGCAGTAAAGGATAAAGAAATCAACGAATTGCGTATAAACAGCACAGAATTCGACCATTTCATACTAACAGATTTGAACAAGTACTTAGCAGTCCTAGATTGAATGCTAAATTGAGCAAATTATCGGAGCTCACAGGCTAGCTATTACAAATATGATTTGAAAAGGAGAGATCAACTCGAGAAGACGAAGAGGGGCTCTAAACGATTTATTCGTACAGAATTTCACCTCCTTGGACATGAATTAGTAACTCTTTGTCCTTATCACACTTCGCCTTCCCTTGATTGGTCACATTTTGCCCTAATAAAAGGAGACATGATTCATGGTTCGCCCCTGTTTTGCAAAACAGGTTCACACTTCTATATATATTATTTTTTTATTCAGGTTAAGATTTTTTCCTTGGTTACGCCAAGTTTGAAATAAGAAAAAGTAGATTTTGCAAGAAGGATCAACAATACTCATAATATAATGTCCATTATATGAAGACGAAATAAACAAATACAAGGTGAAAGCCGTAGAAATAATTAGATATAAATAAAGAAGTATACATTTTTGACTTTTGATACATTTAGATTCAGGGGTAAAGTGTAGCTCATAAACTTCTATTAGAAGGCAACATGTTATTGAGCAAAGGCGAAGTGTGATTCACTCTGGGAGAAGCGTGGTTAATCAAGCAAGAAGGAAGTGTGAAAAGGGTGAAGATCAGATTGGTCTGAAAACATTGAAATGTTCCCAGTTGTTTGTGAAAAGGGTATATATAAACTATATCATCTTTAACATGAACTCAAGACGGCAGCTGAATTCTATACTTTTTAAGAAAGTACACATATATATATATATATATATATATATATATATATATATATATATATATATATATATATATATATAATCTGCTTAAAGCTTCTCATTACTGTCGGACATCATTGAATATTAATGTGCCGTAGCCGTTTGTTTTGAGGAAATCGATGCAATGAAACAGTTTTCGACCACCTTCCCCATTATAAACACCTTTACATATGCAGCAATATTTCGGCGATTTCCATTTCGGTTTTGTTTCTTTCTTTAATAAACTTTCCATGTTACTCGATATTTGTGTTATACACACTGATCAAATTTCTACTTATGCCCCGGAAGTTTTAATTTGCACGAGTGTGCATGAGCATTCGGAGAGTAATCAAGGGCAGACGACTTAGTTATCAAAAAGCCCAATTTAGGATGATACTAATGCAAGTAAATGTATTTTAAAAATATAAATAAAATTATGGCTCACACCTGTTTATACATGCTGGAGCAAGCCTTAACAGTACTTGTATTTGTTGAATTATCTTTTCAGATGTGCTTATTAAAACCTTTTGTGTTTTAGATATGAATATTCAAAACCTTGTCTATATCAGATAGGCCAATTCAAAACCTTTTCTATTACAGATATGCCTATTCAAAACCTGTTATTATCAAAGGGGCAACAGATAATTCAGTAAGTGGAGACTATACACAATTTATCCTTTTCCTATTGAAGGGACCAGTGGAGACTACCGGGGGTATACACAATATTTATCCTTTTCCTATTGAAGGGAAATTGCTAAGTATAATTTTCAGAGACAAATTTAGTCAGATTGTAAATAATATATTGTTCATCAAATGGAGATACAAGAAAATTAACACAACAAATATATTTACCATAATTAAAAATTTTCATTAAAACTTATTTGCAAAAGTGCCCTCCAGTTAATTCATTTCTCCTTAAAAAATTGGCAAATGTTTTTGTAATATGGGTTAAAACCATAAATATTAAAATATATAATAAAGTTTAAAGTTTATTTAAACATTCAGGTCAACATACCTTATAGAAATATCAAAAACAAATCCGGAAATTGTCAAGTATATCTACTTTATTATAACATCTTTTGTGACGTGAAAAACAGCTCTATCATAATCAAAATTTCTGCATAGGAAAATGATTTTGCCATTATATCTTTTCATCAGAAAGTGGTAAAAAGTGATTTTGGCTGACTGTTATTTTGAACAGCTGCCAAAAAGACCACATATGCAATTTTATTTAGCTTTATCGATATGATAACATCTGACATAAGCAACAGATATAACCAAATATGTTGATTTTTATAAATTTCCTTGAAATGGTGTCACAGCAACAGTTACAATGGAAATCACCTATGACATATGAAGCAAAATTGAAATAAAAATATTTGCTGTAAAAACCCTTAAAGGCATCTCAAAAGCCTTATATAAGTGACCCCCCCCCCCCCCCATTTATTGCCCCGCCCAGCATGTGAGGGCATCTGTTTTCTGATAAGCCAGGCTGCCACAGTCTGTAACGATGTGTCTGTCACACAGGTATTGTTCAAGATCCAAGTGTATGTATGCTATATCTGGAAGTTGAACATAGTCATTCGCAGTTTGTAAAGGAAACAGTTGTGAATATACCAACTACGCAATCATATATATATATATATATATATATATATATATATATATATATATATATAAATATATATATATATATATATATATATATATATACACACACACACATACAAATATATATATATATATATATATATATATATATATATATATATATATATATACAAATCTTCATTTGTTTTCTTTCTTACTTTGTTGGTTGATTTTGTTGATTCTTATACATTTTGTTATTTCTTTTATTCTTTTAATTCTCATATATATTTTAAGTTATATTTTATTTTGATTTCTAAAATGTTACGAAATGTTTCTAACAAAAGCAATTTAAAAAGTCATTCATTGTCAGAATAATGTCCTTCAGACTCATTTTAAGTCATTTTAAATACTAAAACTTGTATCTCATGTATTTTCAAAATCAAATATTTAGCTATGAAATAAATACATAATCTTGCAGTTACAAAATTGACACTTAGTAATTAATGCAATAAAGAATTTGTAAGGGATCATATAGTAAACAACCCACATTATCACTAACAATAATGTTTGTGGCTTTGTGTAAAACTAGCCTACTGTCTCACATCCATACTAACAGGTAATTTAGTTTTGCATTAACCCATCAGAGGTTTTACTGTGACAGATTAGTACTATGTTGGCTAAAGACTCCCTGCAGTGATGACCAGCAATTAGCAGGTCTGGTCATAGCATGTGGGGGCCTGGCTCAGTGGGATACCACATTCCTTTTGAGATGCCTTTAACTAATCAGTTTTTTCAATTGTTTATAGATAACACAAAGCTGAAATGTTGCACTTAAAATACTAAGTGCAAAACTTTTGTATGCAATGGTATTTTTAAATATAAATTGTAGAGTCCTACAGTTCATTATATTGTTTTTGCATAATATCTTTGATTGTACTTAAAGTTTACTCTCTTCATGCTTTGTAGATGACATTCATAAATAGGTTTTATATATATATATATATTTACATATTTTGCAGCACTTTCAGTCTCTGTGTACTAAAGACAGTCTCATTAAAAACTTTGGGGATAAAATCATCAGACTCAGCTCTGCCAATACATATTCATACAGTAAAAGTAAGTATAAGAGATCAGACTTAGCGCTGCCAATACATATTCGTACCGTAAAAATAAGTATAAGAGTTAGAGACTTAGCTTTGCCAATACATATTCATACAGTAAAAGTAAGTATAAGTGATCAGACTTAGCTCTGCCAATACATATTCATACAGTAAAAGTAAGTATAAGAGTTAGAGACTTAGCTCTGCCAATA
Organism: Sinonovacula constricta; assembly: GCA_007844125.1. Lineage (NCBI taxonomy): Eukaryota > Metazoa > Mollusca > Bivalvia > Cardiida > Solecurtidae > Sinonovacula > Sinonovacula constricta. The sequence goes on along the minus strand of CM017564.1, from coordinate 55,964,324 downwards.
CATATTTATACAGTAAAAGTAAGTATAAGTGATCAGACTTAGCTCTGCCAATTCAAATTCATACAGTAAAAGTAAGTACAAGAGTTGCAGACTATTTCACCTTGCAAAAACTGTACATTGAATGAGGTTTATAATATATTCCAGTTGTGGTAAAATTTAAAGTTAGAAAAAAGATACAACTCAGAATAATTTAACATAGAGGCTAGAGCTTTAATCTGTGACTGTTGCAATGTGCCTGATTGGTCAGTCATAATTGACGCAGATATGACCAGATTTCAGGTCATCTCTGTCACCAGCTCAAAGATTTTATTTCCAATAATCTTCAACTGCAATAAATATTATTTCAAGAAACTTCATTATGGCTGTTGTTTCCTTATTTTACAGAGGATGTTACATTAGAACATTACATCAACAAAATAATGAGACCCCAGACTTTAGAAATGCTTGGAAATGGTAAGTAATGATGTTCCTCTTTATAATCCATATCCTCGTTTTAGTTGACATATATTTTGTATTTAACCCTTTACTTGCTGAAAATACCATTCACCCATTTTATACCAAGCATAACTCATCCATATTGGGTTTCCAGCAAGCAAAGGATTTATTTGAAAACATTGCCAAAAAGAATAATTGTTAGAACTTTAAATTTGACTTTGGTATGACATGATAATGTGTTTTGTTGTTGGTTTTAATACTGTTGGACAGTCATTGTTTATAAGTGACAGAGTCCTACATTATTCTTGGAATAACCAAGATAAAGTTTCATGGGATGATGCCTACAAATTGTTGGTAGTTCTCTCAGAGACTGTAACTTTAACACCAGCTTTTTAAGATGTCAGGACTGTCAGGGTGCTCATGGGAATATAAAGTATTTGCAGTCCGTTATTGTTTCTGTTAATTAAACTAATGAAATAAAGCATCTTCAGTCTAATGTTAATTCATTACAATCTGGATAAGAGGGTCCTAAGTAAGATTCCCTTACTCAGTACACATCATTGTTCTCAGGCCAAATTATTTTCTTTACAGTACCTAGCTGTGAGATATTTAATATGCCAATTCTGAAGATAGTCTTTCAAATCAAGTATGAATAAAACGGAAACGAATAAGAAATTGGACCTTAAATCCCAGATTTGAGGTTTATTTAATCTGAACAATGAAGCAAATTCAACACACTGAAATATGTTAAGCAATGATTGAGTATGAAGAAATACCTGTTGTCTATGAAGAAACTCCATAATGTATGTGTTTGATAAATTTCAGAGACATTTTACTGGTTTGGTGACAACAATTACAAAGAATGGGGACAGCTATTTGATGAATATGTCCCTCCACCCTTTACCTTACCCAAACTGACTGGAGTCTACAGCTTTGGACTGGCTGGTATGATCTTTCCTTTATTGATTTTTTATTTATTGTGATATATATTTAAATACATTGCAGCGACCAGTTGTGATCATTACAATAGTATCCAGCTATTTTGTTAAAATAAGACCACACCAGACAAGTGTCTGTGTGTAATCACCGGCACATCTCAGGTCAACTGGAAGACTTTCCCACAATAAGTCCTTCACCATGAACAGGACTCTAACCCATATGTTGAGAGGCTTAGTAGTCAGACAAGTTACCATACGGCAAAACTACCACTATGCCACAGGTGCCCCTCTCTGACATATTTTACATTTATGTTAAATAATATATTACATGGTCACAGATAAAACAAAACATATGATGATAATGAAAGAAAAAGAAACATTTTCATGCAATTGATAATATTTTCAGCATCTTGATTTTTCTAGGACAATTTAGTACTAATGTATTGTTGATATGTTTAATATAATTCCTAGAAAATGTTCTTGTATAAGGGGTTAGGGAACAGTGTAACCATCTCCAAGTGAAACATTTCTGTTTTGAGAAATTCTCTTTGACAAACAGTTTTGATCTCTACCTGTGTTTTTTAGGTCAAGAACATCTCAGTTGAATACAAAATTTTCCTCAATTTGTACAATTGCTTTATCTTGTAAAATAGTTTGTCATGAATTACAAATATTATCTTTATTGTGAGCCCACAAAAACTATTCTAAATTGCATTTTATATATATTTTGTGTGGATGGCAAGTTAAATAAAAGATCAATATAATCTACATTAGTCTTTTATTTGACTTAGCATCCACACAAAACTTCATCATTGTTGTAGGTGCAGGCACTGGGGTCCCATTCCACTTCCATGGTCCTGGGTTTGGGGAAGTCATCTTTGGCAGGAAGGTCAGTTGTTGTGGTGTGAACATTCAAACATTCAATGCTGATACATGTACAAGAATCATTGTAAATTGACCAGCTTGTTTATTTTATTTAATGCTCTGTGTGTGTGTTTTTTATGCATCTAAGCTGTAAATTTGGCATATAGACTTCACCAACCAATTAGGTTGCCAAATGTAATTGTATTAGGAAAGATGTAAGCTTCATGTAAAGGATGTGCAGCAATACTTTTAAAAAATCTTACAAAGTCTGTTTATTGTGGGTTTTATACAAATGCCAAGTAGAGTGTTAAAAGTGCATGATGATAAACCTCACGTGACAGTCCTATGTTAAATTCTCAGACTGTACAGGCAATAATTTTTTAAATAACATTGCACATCCCAGGTAGGCTAATAACACATATTGAAATCCTCATATGTTCTGTTAACATTTTCTGCAGGCATTGTAGTTTCTACTTCTATTGATTCTCTGTTGTTTTTACACTAATTGAACTGGACCTAGTAGCGTATTCAGTAGAATGTCGGCTCCAGGTATAGGAGGCCCTGGGTTCAATCTTGGGCTGCGACATACCAAAGTCGTTAAAAATGGTAATGGTATAGCTCCCTTGCTAACGTGACTGGGTGTGGTATCATGCCAGGTGTTCATGGCATGCTATACACAGTGAAGGCAGCACTATATCTGCTCCGAGTGAACACCATCTCCAGGTAACTGGAATACTGTTGGTGGGACGATAAACCCAATAAACAAAACAATAAACACAGTTTTATGACAATCCTGATGACTGTCACAACATCATTTTGTAATCAAAGCGTCATGATGGTGTCATGTACTTTAATTTAGCCCAAAGAAGATTTGCCCCGAATTGAAAAGTTGTTAATCAGAGTGGTATTTCATTATACATTTAAACCACATTATTTACCCTTGACATTGTAGTGTTGACCTCAGCTTTGCTTCAATTGATGTTACCATTCTCATGTTGACTATACATGCTATCACCCTCTGTGGTATATGATATTTATACAATGCTACCCTAAACTCTTAGACTTTACTAAGAATGAACTGATCAAGTTTAGGTAAATAGTGTAGATCCAGACCAACCAGCTTGTACAAGGAGCTGTCATTTCAGGATCTGTATTTTTTGCTGGTGATTCAATATTTATATGTCTTGTTACCTAGGGATAATATATTAGTAGATAGATAAGAATTTATTAGTGTTTATTATCAAATGTAGCATAATGAGGGTTAGTATGAAGCCGCAGATAAAAAAAATCAGAGCCCAAATTTGACATTGTCTATTATGAATAGTAACTCAAATCTTTCCAGTCTGATGCATGAAAGAAAACCACCCTTAACCATTGATACACTACATATTTCCCAAGCAATACAGACTATAGATACTTGATAACAAATTGCATACAATGGTCACAAGATGTATTACAAGAGACTCAGCAGCTAATACATAAGTTCCTCTTCTGCCAGCTGCCAGCAGTCTGACTCTTCTAAATGCTGTCTATCTGCCTAAGTTTCAAATCATATTCAAATCATACTAAGTAAGATAAGAGTTTATAAGCTCTTATTATTTTTGTTTTCCATCACTGTGTTGTAGCGATGGTTCCTGTATCCTCCAGACAAGACACCCCATTTCAATCCTGACAAAACTACACTTCATTGGTTGCTGGAGGAATATGACACAAGACACCCTGATGATCCATTGCTGGACTGTACAATACAGCCAGGGGAGGTAAGCAAACTCTGTTGTGGGGTTAGCCTTTTTTATAAATCACCACCACCACCACTATTATGATCCTATTGGCAATGTCTTGATACTATTAGTGGAGGAAGCTCCCGACAGTTGTTAAGATAGAACCACCAACACATCGTAGTTCTGAAACCTTCCTATTCCAGAGAAGAGCAAAGTCAGCTAGTTATTATCAAATACATTTGTAGTGCTAGCTTTACAAAAAGTCATGTAAGCTGTCTGTAAATAATGCCTATGCCTTATACATTCTATCCCAAGTTATCTACTAATAACTAAATGCAGGTGCATGTAACTAGACATATTGACTGAGACTTAGCAGCAAAATGTGTATATTCTGATCGGACAGTTGGCAACCTGATCTACACAGTATGCCTTATCATGATCTATTTGTACTAAGCAGCTTAAGAGTCAAACTATTGAGAAGTGTCTTTATATAACAGAAAACCTATGAAGTCCACATGCTAAGTCATATGTTCAGTATGCTTAGGTATTTCAAAATTTTGAAAATTGACATCTTTAAGATCAATTCTTCAGACAAGGGGAGTAATTTGCACCCCACTAACACCCCCACCCACCACCACCACCACCAGGGACTCCCCCAATTAAAACAACAAAGATGATTAAAATATCCCATTATTATTCATTATTAATAATTTTGTATGTTTTTCATATACTTGCATAATTTTTATTTTATTGACATCTGTTGTAGGTTCTCTATTTCCCTGACAGATGGTGGCATGGAACCCTCAACATAGATACCAGTGTGTTTATATCAACATTTCTAGGATAGATGTCCATTTATATTCAATCATCTGTGCTCCACTTCTTCTATTATATCCACTTGTGACATTCCATAAAGAATCCTCGATGTACATATATTTATTGCTCAAATTAAGTAATTCTTTCATCATTACCTAAATATGTTACGTTTTATATGTAAAAGAGTAAAGTAAGTCACAATTCACAATGTTAACACTTTATAACTCTTGCTTGCTGTCTGGTCCTGAGTTAAGTTTTCTACTGTGGTTGTACCATTTTCTTGTGTTGGCAGCACATGGCTAGGTGTTTAACACAAATTAGACTTCTGCCATTATGAGAACTTTTAATTACATGTCTTGTAATGAGTGTAAGAAATGCCTACATTAGTAGCATTAAGTATGCAGAACTAGACGAACAACATACAGAAATGTAACCAAGGGCCTTTGAATTTGCATTTGTGAACCTTGCGATCTCTTTACGTCAAAGTGTAGAAGAAATTATGACAGATAAGAGACATTCTGACAGTGATAGAATGCCTTCAATAGATGCATAGATATATATCCATCCACGTCAGGCCCGGATCCAGAACTTTTCAGCTTGTGGTGCCAAAAAGCAAATTTGACTTACATTCTGGGTGAGAGGGGACGAGGGTATTATTCACCAAAAAAATAAATGTTTCTAAAATGTCGGAGGTGCATTCTGAAGTGTATCTGGCCAAAAGGTTAATAGTTTTATTAAACTGAGTCTGAACAATGCTTTAGAAGCTTTGATGTTGAAACCTGGATAAAAAAATTTCATAATATGTGGATAACAGGCAAACACATACTTCCCTTTGAATTGGAACATATAATTCAGTTAGATTACATTTGTAGCTCCGTTTTCCCATCTGTCATCAGTTGCATATATTGGGAAAGAAAATAATAAAAAAAACATCTCAGCACATTTTTTCAGCAAACAACCATTGCAGTATCATTGGATATTATGCTCAAAAAATTAAAGTAATAATGCCTGAATTTATATTTCTGTTTGGTGATGCAAAACATTTTGTGCATAATTTCCATGTACAGTATGTAACAATTTATGGAAGTTACAACTAAAACTCGTCTTAGGGGCACCCGTGGTGTAGTAGTAGATTCAATTTGTAACTCCTCTGACTGCATGGGTTCTAGTCCCATTCGAGGCAAAGAACTTAATGTGGGAAGGTCTCTCAGCTGACCGATGGTGTGCCATTGGTTCTACAAAACAATACTGGTTTGCTGCGAAAGGCTTTATTAAATGTTGGACTCGATGAAATACAACTATCAATAACTGTTGTAGAACAAACTAGATATAACTAAGCCTTTTCAAACTTAGATCTTTTCTCTAAACTATACATTGGTGTTTCGGCACATCATCCAAACAGCATTTATTAAAACTTGGACCAAAATATAACAGATTGTACATCAAACTACTGTTATTTTCCAGTACACTGTTCAATATGATTTTAGATAAAGAAAAGGTGTGTTGGTCACATGTTGATAATTAGAAAAAGGAACTTTAAAGCTGCTACTTGGCAAGCCATGGGAGCAGTGTTTCAACACACTGTTGTGAACTGATGCAGAAGGTCACTCAGCTGGGCCTGGCATCCGACTACATGGAGACACTTACAGGGCATGTACCACTATCTTCATGGCACAACCTTACATGCCTGCAGACAGTACAGTACATGGAGACACTTACAGGGCATGTACCACTATCTTCATGGCACAACCTTACATGCCTGCAGACAGTGCAGTGCATGTGAGAACCATGTTTATCACCCTGCACGACAAGGCATAGGAGTCTGGAAGCCTGCATATGGTCATCCTGGTGGACTGTGTTGGCCAGACTTGATAACGGACGTGTGACAACACTAGACAATTGGTGTTCCTGAAGTTGGTCTGATTGAACAATGCCCCGTTCTACGCACAGTACACTGGATGAATGAAAAATGGGTAGTATCTATTGATTGGCATTTAAACATACTGTTTACAAGTAGTTAACCTACTATCTCTGAAAAAATGAGTTTATGTCAAAAGTGGTATGTTCTTAATAAATTCAATTAGGCCGATAGTTCTCTTCTGTGATATATTAATATCCTTCATTGTAAAATGTAAATATTAAAAATGTTACATTTTAAACAAAATATGACCGTTTATTTGTGATGTCTTGTATATTGTTAACATGTGCTATTTCTTTACTTGTAAATTTGGAACATTTTCAATTTTGGAAAATAAATAAAAGAAATAAACACATGTTATACCATATGTATGATATCTTCAATTTTGGGAAATAAATGTTGATAAACAAGAATGAATATCATCACCACAATATCTTGGCAAAATAAATCATATACAGGTTAGATAGTGAAAAACACGTAGGCAACACATTTACACCTGTCAATTCCGTTGAAAACACATTAACACATGAACAAGAACTTCATAACCACTGTGGTATGAAGGCTCCAAATTTAGTACATATTATACATGGTTACATATTATACATGGTACGACTTAAAAAGTCTCCAACATCTGTCAACACCCACTCTCAACGCATCTCTGTTCAGCGGATTAATGTTGACCAGATTGCATGCTTTCATGTGGATAGCAAAATTGCATCATATGCAATTTATGAATGAATATTGTACATATTCTGCAGTATTTAACTGTTTAATGATTTTATATGTATTTTTTACATCAAGCACATATTAAATTGTTTTATAAATTAATGGTGCTTTACTATTTGGATATAGTGCCTATATATTTCAGTTAAAGACCAGTCATTCAATTTCGTTAATTTAAGTCGAACTTGTTTACTGGGCAATAATATCCAGTGTTAAAAAATTTAAGTATTCTGTACAGTATCCAGTGTTAAGAAACTGAATTGTTACTGTTTTGTTTTGACTATCAACTTTATCATTAGAAATATAAACTATAGTACATTAACTTATTAAAATATTGGAAACCTAAATGTGTTGGTTACTAAAGTCCTTTCCATCAAAGTAAATTACCACATGCTTTGTTTCCAGGCTCAGGATAACTTCAGACCATTAGTTGCATGTGCTTTAACTCTCTCAAAAAGATTAGTCATAAGAGAAAAAACCAACAAGAAACATAAATAATAATTTTTATTAAATTTTAATTCTTAACAACGATTATTTTGTATATCTGTACTAATAACAACTTCGTTTAAGATTTGATTATTGTGAAAAGAGAACATTATTTGCAAACATGTCTTTGTTGTAAATAATAATATATGTGTGTGTGTGTGTGTGTGTGCATTTCAAATGTGTTCACATCTGACCCCGTGAATGAACGACCTGAATTGTGCACACTCTTGTAAAACAAAAAAGAGCCTTGATGTGAAGAATGGGTGCAATTTATGTTTTAAACAATAAATGCATAATCTAATCGATAACGATTTGCATCCAGTATGTGCTTTTAAAACATGCTGCAACATTTGCATTGCATATTCTTATATTTTCTTGTAGTAATGTAACCAAACTGATACGGAACCAATTAAGGAATATTGAATGAACAATAATCTTAAAATCCTCGTCCAGGTAAAAAAAAAACACGTAGATTCAAGTTGCCAAAATGGCTACTTCAAATACGTTGTAGTATTGACGTTGAAGCAGTACGAAGTCGGTATCATCTAACAACCACTCAGAATACCATGGAGGAAATTTCTACTCGACGTACTTGTCCGGATAACACCGAGTAGTTACAAATGAGCAGATAACTCAATATATTGACCATTTTCAGACGCTTTCCACAAAGGGCACCGCCACCAATAACATATTTAAAATACATGTTTCAAATAAACACGTCTGATCACCATCATCGTCATATAACATATAGGCCACGTTTCCGGAAGACTGAGCACAGCCATTAATTCAACAATGGCCGCTTCCCATTTTGCCAAAACAATCTAAAAGTAAAGCAGTAACTTACATGATTATTGTTAAGCTTCATTTGGAAAACGCAGAAGATAGATAGTCTCAAAATGTCGAATTCATGGAACACCAGGAAACATTTCATTATAACATGTATGCTGTTTTTAAGGGTGTTGTGTTGGTTACTCCGACAAATTTAGGAGAACGTCAAATATTGGTAATGTGACGTGGATATATGTGCGCAAACAGGTAAAATAGAATATCCAGGTTTAAAATACTGTATGATGACATATTAACTGAAGGAAATCGACACTGCTATTACAATAATACCAAAAATAATACACTTTTAAACAAATACACGATGCTATAGCATTGCTTAGAAACCAATGACAAGCTGAAAACATCTTCCTTAATAAAAAGTTAACATAGGGCCAATATAGTCTTTCCCATCCAATTATTTATGTTCACAGGAGAAGGAAATATAAAATATACGAAGTTGGAGGTCGAGCTTTGTAGTCTGCCTGTATAACTGTTATGAATCTAACAGATTTTCTTCGAGTTGTTCAAGTCTTCAAAGTACCCCACGCTGATTTCCGCTGATAATGCATGTGATTTCACACCTATCACCTTGTTTTGATTTTTTAGGAAATACGTGTAGGTTAAATAATTGCTGATAAAGCACGTGTCCTTACATTAACATTTTTAAACGTGGTATACTATTGTTATGCAAAACAGTATTAACACAAACACATTATAGAGGAACACTCCTTATCCTCTATGAAAATTGACCTGTAATTATTTGTGTATGATTTGGCATTAACGTCAAAATAGCATGTCATATCTCAGTTTTGAGGTATATCTTACACAAGTGAAAACGATAAGCAACCATATTATTTGCTTTATTTCACAGTCAAGGTAGCTTTTGTAGAACTTTTTTCTAGTTTTGTTGTCCGAGTATCATTGGCAGCAGCAATGTCTCGTTTACTGGCCTGCATCATTGTCTTTTCTTTTACAACTTTCACTTTTGAAATCCCATTCACATCAGACACTTTCTCGGTGGCTTTACTTGTTTCTGTAGCATCCGTTTTATCTTTCATAGATTCTGCGTTTGGATTTTCATTTTTCTCACTCGCATTAAGAGCTTTCTGCACTGACTTTTTCAAGTCCTCTGGCTTTGTCGGTTTTCCCGATAGAAGCATCTTCGAGATGACGTTCACGACATCATCATTTATATGTATATTCGCAGCTGTGTCGGTTTTCTGCACAGACCCATTTATTTCAACTCCAATACCTTTGTCAGATTTTTGTGGTACTTTTGATGGAGGTTTCGGAGATTTTGGTTCAAGGATTTGCACTTGAGTTTTTGAGCGCGCTGGTTGCTTTGGAGCGTCCTCTTTTTGTTTGGTAGCAGCAGCTCCTTTGGTCTTCTTTGGTGTTTTCTGAGCTTTTGGTTCCGGCTGTGGCTTAGTAAATGTCACCGTTACAGGCGGAATGTCCTCTTCTTCAGATTTAGACTTCTTGTTATCTTCGACTTCCAGCTGATACACGCTGATAACCTTTGAATTGCTTGATGACACTACCAACCGTAGATTGTTATGATCAAAGGTTATTGAATGAGGTTTTGACACACCTTTGTTAGATGTCGCAACAGTTCCGAGCTTGTTGATACCAGTTAGTTGAACAACTGTGTTTGAAATGCCACTGCAAACTAGAGCATTGTCGTTTCTATCCAGACAAATGCCACATGGCCAAGAAATATCGACTCCTGAAAACACCGAAATGACGTCATTCTTGTATGTCATTGTTATGACGCCGCGTTCGCCGTCAGTGACATAATACGTTCTGGCGTTGGCTGCAACTGCGATAGAAATCGGCGAGAGAAAAATCCTCTGCCCCAAACTGTTCCGTTCTACAACCCGGACAAGATCCCCTGCAAGCGTGTATATGTTCAGTTTAGCATCGCCCTCTCCCTTAAAACCCCCACACAAGACAAACAACTTCCCTCCATGGCAGTCAATACCTCGACAATTTTCCCCTGTCCTAAGGCTGTGTAAAAGCTTAATTTCTCCTCTAGTCGATACAAACTGGACGACCTTTTGATTTGTAAGACTTACAGCTGCTTCATCTGGACTGACACAGCAGACAGAGCATGGATTTCCAGGAAGAGAAAATGCCTGTATGAGTTTGTATGATCTGTCTAACATTTTCAAACTCTTGTTGTCCCAATCAGCCAACAACACTCGTCCATCCTCCATGACTGCAGTTCCATACACGTCACATGTTTTGGAGTCCGACTTGTGATTAACAGGATAGTTTCCAAGTAGAGATGCAGAATACGTTTTACTTTGGTATGAAAAGGCCCCGAGAGTGTGGAAACTCTTAATCCAATCTAGAATTCTGCGGTCTTCCACGAAGTTGAAAGGTTTTGATGTTTCGGCGTGTTTGTTATATCCAATTATTTTATGGCCTTCACTAATATTTTCTTTAGCTCTCTTTACTGCAATGAAGACGGCCCCTTCGTTTTCCGGATCTTTCCCCGTTTTCAGCATTATATTAAGAAGCTGCTCAAGAGTATCAATAAGGTTTGTGTATGAGTTTCTGTCATCTTCATTTTGCAAAACGCCTCTTTCGTATGCATTTTCAAGTTCCTGTAGCGTTGCAGTTTCGAGATTAATTATAGCCTTCTCGAGTTGGTTGCGATACTCTTTAATCTGCGACATTATTTCTGTCTTTAGTTCAACCATTTTCTCCATGTTATCTTCAGTGAGGCTACGGAATGCTGTAAGCTGTTCGTGTGCTAACCGTATATCTTCGGTGATGCCCTGACATTCCGGAGTTTCGAAAACATCCTTAGAGGCCTCAGTTATCACACGACAGCTTTTGCAGTTTCTAGGAAATAAAAATATAGATCATAAGTTAATATATAACCATATTTAATGTTATTACGGTCATTATGGTCTCTCGACAGAAAAATAAGACATTTCCGAACCTGTTGATTTTGCGAATACGTTGCAAAACTCTATTTCTCAAAATAAACGCAAAGCGTAAATATTTGTCTGTTATTTATAAAATATACTTCACGTTAAATAATATAACACTGCCAATATAATTATATAAATCTTTGAATAAATCGTGATATTAGTGACTTACTCGTGTTTCGACGCCACACACTCGCTGCACCAGAGTTCGTCATGTGTGTCGCAGTACATGTCCACGATCTTGCCCTTATGCATGGTGCACTCTAGGGGATTGTAGGGCACAGACCCGACACCTTTCTCTGAGTTTTCCGTTTTTGTCTCCAGCGAGTCTCTGATCACGTGTTTCTTCATAGCGGGATACTTTTGATGCTGTTTGACGCAATCTGCACACACATTCTCTTCACAGTCTGCGCAGTAACTCGTCGCTTCGATGGTCTTTCCTTCGCGTTCACATGCAGAACAAGGAAACTCTAGTTTTTCTTTTTTCTTTCCATCCCCTTTTTTCGCCTTGCCGCCGCTTCCTGGGGCACTTACAGATTTCTTACGTTTTGTTGTTGCCTGGGTATTTACAGAACGAACACTTGATGCGGATTTGAGCCTCGAAGCCATGCTGTTAAACTTTATTAGCACTTTGCAGGTGTTAACATATACTTAAGTTACTGAATTACATGTACCATTCTAAATTTTCTTTAAATAAAATATTCTTTTTCAACTTTGCAACAGTCATTCATATGTATCCTCAATATATTCGATCTGTTTAAATTTGCCAAAACACGTTCACGTCCTTAAAAGTACCCTCTTTAAGAAACACGGGTTCGATTACCCTTCGAAATCCCGGCATTTAAATTCTAATTGTTCTGTCAGCACATGCCCGGATTTATCGGGGGGCCGATGGGGGGCCATGGGCCCCCAGACGGCCATGTCATATATTTTTTCTCGACCATATCGAGCAATGGCCTGATCACATAAACTTTGCAGACCGTGTAGAGATAATCACGGGTATCTCAGGTTCTCAGACTGTCATATGTTTGACCACCCAAGCAGTAATTTCGGCCACTCCGGCCCCCTGCTGCTAGTCAGACCCCAGAGGCTATTCGTCACGTGTATAACAACCGCTGTGTGCATTCGCTGTCCACTGGCCCACTAACGAGCTTTATCGGCACTCCTCTGCGGTGATGCAGACTTTTTTGATGGAGATTTTTTTAATATATTGAGGTCACAGCTTTGAGACGGATTCTGACATAGTTATATCCAAGCAAAATAAAACACAAACAGTGGAATAGTTCCACCATTTGTAGAACAAAATACCTCCCGGACAAAATCCCTTCCGTTCTTTTTAGCATAGGCGGACAAAGTCACTCGTGTAAATGAATTACACTAAAATAAATATTTTGAAGTGGATTTTTTTTCAGAAAAAAAAACCGATGCAAAATACCATGCATTTACGAGACTTAACTGTGCAAACCAAATAAACATTCTTGAAAAATGTGGGAAATTTATAGGAGAGGATATATCCGCGTTGGAAACATTACGGGAGGGTGTTTGTCTGCCTTTGTTAAAATGAATAGGAAGAATAGTGTTATCGATAGATTTTGTCCCTACTTTGTATAAGCAATAATCAAGGGTTAAAGATTTATTATCAAGTTGCACAAAAGAGAAAAGGGAAGATATATTGCTAAGTTGGGAGTAATTTTATGATTAACTGACCCGCAGCTGTAGGAAGCGCCATGTAAAGCAATATTACTTGTAGGTGGTATCCGACAGTTTGGACCAAAAATATTTAATTTAACATCATAATAAACCACTGTTATCGAACAGATCTCGCAAAATGATTTTTATTGATGTCCCACACCTGTCTTACAAGTATACCATAACGCCACAATCGTCATTACAATTATGTGTTTCCTATCTGACCCATGCTGCACAGTTAGCTATTTATAAACAACGTCATACGCAGTGACGTCGATGTTGGCTGGAATCCCAATTTTTCTTATTTATAGGTTTAAAAAGAATGAACATTTAAGTGCTGATTAACGAGTTTTACTATCCTAAAATTCAGATACAGTTGAAAATCAAAGTTTATACTGAAAAATGTTTTTTTTCTGCAGAAATCAGGTACAAATACCCCAAACAGAGACATTGTTACATATATTAGAAATATGCAAACTGTCGGAAACCATCTTTAACAATTTGTGCAGTTTCCGTTAGCTCAAAATTGATGCTGTGTCAAACATTTAAACACAGCTACAATATATTGTAGTTTGGTCTAAGTTTTATAAACGCTTTGTTTGCTTGATGTGCCGAAACTCCAAACTTAAATTGGAAAACGAAACGACAAATGTAATCTACCTGTATTTTACGTTCCAACTCGAAGGGAAATATGTGTTTTCCTATTTCGGCCTATTTATGGAAGAATTCGAACCAGTTTTCAACAACAAAGTTATGTTACTTAAGGTTCATGTCTTCCCACTTTCAGACTTTCAGAATCAGTTTAATAAAACTATGAAAAACTATTAACCTTTTGTCCAGATACACTTCAGAACGCATCTCCGACATTTTGGAACATTTTTTCCGGACCCGCACGCCCCATAGAACGTATGTCATATTCGGTCTTCGCCCCCACCCCAGCTGAAAACTTCTGGATCCGAGCCTGCAACAGAACAATACTTACTGAAAATGCTCTAATACTCTAAAATACTTGTAAGACCACCCCACCCCACCACACACACACAGACAGAGAGATTTAGGGCGAAGATAATATATCCACTAAAAATAACTACAATAGTCACTTATACTGGCCCATTAAACCGCTTTGTTTCAGTAGATCGCTCCCATTCTTCAAAGGGAAAGAGTGTGTTGGATCGGATTTCCGAGGATCGGCGAGAAGGGGCTTTAATTATTTAACTGTCTATGTGTCTGGGCTTTGCTTTTGTTTTTTATTTGTTTCAGTATTGACAACACTCTTAAGAAAAAAAAAAAAAAAAAAAAAAAAAAAAAAAAAAAAAATATATATATATATATATATATATATATATATATATGTGTGTGTGTGTGTGTGTGTGTGTGTGTGTGTGTGTGTGTGTGTGTGTGTGTGTGTGTGTGTGTGTGCGGCGCAGGTGCGGCGTAGGTGCGGCTTTAACACAGTTAAGTGATACTTTAATATCATTTTTAAGAGAATGTTCAAGTAAAAACGATACTCCAATAAAGTAAAAAAAAATACACTAATAATATTTGACGCTGTTTAAGTTTGTCCCTTTTTGTTAAAAAATTACTATAATCTAAAAACAAATTGCACCGTGTTTTCACACTGTCACTCAAAATGCGGTCTTGAGAAATTGGTCTACATCATTCCCACCTTATTTACAGATCAGTTTCAATTTCACCAGAGCATTAATTTGTTGCGTGATTGTCGATTGAGGCAGTCAGTAAGTGATAGTTTCAACGTTATGCTTTGTAGTATTTGACGAATTAAATTTAAAGTGAAGTGTCTATAGGATCATGTGATCTATGCATTTCACATGTGCGAAACAGTAATGGCGGGAATTAAATTCGGATTTTACCACATTAAGCTTTGCTATACATTCGGAATGACCAAGAAATTTAATGGAAATATACTTGAAATAACTAATTCACTTTGGTCTTACAATCACAAACAGGTTCTAGGACTTTTGATCAGACCTTTATGCAGCTGTACGTTGTCAGCGATTTATTCTACAATCACATCGGACATTAAATATATAAAGCCTGGTGTGATATAGGGACATATCCAGAAAATTTTGTTTGTAGTGGGGGCGTATGAATCAAGACCCATTCAACTTTATCGCAGCAAATACTAGATATAAATACAGAGAAAGGGACACATACTTCGACCTAAGCAGTCAACAGACAAATTTTACGTTAAAAACTTTTAGTATTTTTAAGCTTACCTGTATACTGTGTTGTCAAAACTCAACTCTTGTACCTGGTTGGTGGGTGAGGATGCTTCCATCACCACCCCACCACCCATGGATCCATCCTTGGTGTTATAACATTTGTTTTATCATACACCAGTGTGATAAACCTGTCACATCCGAACGGACTACTTTTTAAATGCATAAATTCTGCATGCATTTGGAGTTCCAAACGTCATAAAATTGTATAAGTTTTGATTTTTTATGGGACGCGACGGCTTCTGATAAAATAAAATAGTTTATAAGGATTTAATTCCCTTCGTTGTTTTTAAACATAAGGAAATATCAGTTATCAATCGTAAAACTTCGGGTATTTCCGTATGGTTCGTAAAATACACCTCGTACATAGCTCTAGAATACACCAAAGTGCGTCGCCTGAGTTATGAAACAGTGTCCGTTCGCGAGAAAGTAACAAATTATATATATATCATTTAGTTGAGTATATCTTGCAATAAGAACGATTTTTTTTATCAATACAATCTATATGATTTACGGAAAATTGAAAAGTCAACATTAAATACCCAGTATTAAAACTAAGACACACAAAGTAGATCCAAGATGGCGCCTTATTATGTCAGAGGTCTCTTGCATAGCATAAAGGCCGAGGTGATCAGATTGATCAGTTATGTGATGTCATATAATCCCACGTGCGGTGACGTATCATTTATCTGTATCAGTTTGTACACACGGTCTTACAAGCATGTTCAGAACTCAATGTTATGGTGTTATTCAATAAAAGGCACGATTTGGATTTGAAATAGTAACAACTAGTAACCAATGTTGTGTTGAAAAGCACGTGACCATAGAAGAGATCATCGATATCGGTGTGTTCCATATTCACGGGCTCTAATGTCCAAGGTGATGGTTGAATGAAAAGAGGTTTATAAGACTTTGGGGGTTGATGTAGATCATACATTTGGTGTTTACATTAAGGATATTTTGTTTCGGTATAAAATTGTTTCATTACTTGAATAACTTACATCATTTAACTATATTCAAATCATCATCTTTATCTCCTATTTCAAAAGCTTAAAGTTAGCCGATTTTAAAATTAATTTTCAAATTCCTAATGGAAGTTTAAGGTTCATATTGAATCACGTGGCCCTATGAGGGAGGTAAATGCAATCAACCGACAGTGTAAGGGTGCGGAACTGACGGTGTAAGAGAGTGATAATTTCAATGTAATACAATCAAACCTGTTCCTTACACTTACTCATTAGAATACAAATATAATAGGAGTATACAATTCTTATAAATTATGCATAAATATTATCTCTTTCTGCAAACCCATTGACAATTTTCTTTTTTTGGCGGCAGAGGTAACTATGATCTGAAATGTACTTGACCTCTAACGGGGAGATGTCCACGGAGAGCTAAGGCATGCACAATCTTCTAAAGCCACAAGGTGTAATCAGACTGTAGACTATTTTAAATCATTAACTGTTCAAGGGATTAGGTATACTATAAATATAATAACAAAGCATTTCTTAATAAGATGTATGTTTTTCCTTTCAAGCACATGAGCTTGGATGATAATAAAACTTATCTCTATATCGTCCGAGGCCGTTACAAGTGTATGCACTGTTGGAATGTTGTGTTTTTTAATGGTACCATAACCATGTTATAGCACCAGTAACACCAACTGTAAACATGAAGGGTTGGTAAAAAACACGAAAAAAAAAAAAAGTTAAATAGTGTATTTATCAAAGGTTTGCAATATACAGGCAACAGACAGTTATAATTATAAAAAAGCACTGAAACAAGTAAGCATGAATGTCATGTAAAAATATCTACATGCTTTTATTTATTAAAATATTATAGTTTCACTTCTTGTGTCATTTACATTTACACAAAATCTACCATGCCTAGCTGCAAGGCCATTCCATGTAGTCTCAAAAAGAATCTACAAATCTTGTAGCATAGCAATCTAGAATGGATTCTTAATCATAAATTTAACAGTCCTACTGTTGAGCGTGGTCACTTATTGCTGAGTTCTGGGCATGGCCTCTTATTCCAATTAATGATGAGCATGAACTCTTAATGAATGCCAAACATATATTCTTTATGCCAAGCATTGACTCTAAATGTTGAGTAGGTTGTTGTTTTTTACAGCACATCGACACTTGATAGGTCATAAGGCGCCGAATGTTGAGTAGGATTCATACTACTGAGCATGTATTCTTAATGCTGAGAATGGGTTCTGTCTGCTCAGCATGAATCCTTAAGTCCAAGGATAGATACTTGTTGCCAAGAATACATTCCCAATGCTGAAAAGTACAAGAATTATGTTTTCTTTGATCTTTTTCTGGCCCTCTGCCATGATGAGCTTAAATTCTGGACTCTTAGTAATAATATTGACCATACATTTTTAAACAGTGGCACCTGATTTGAGCTATGCAGTTTAGGCAGCAAGTTTTGATCAGGTTATTCACAATGATATTGCAAACAATTTATGACCGAAATAAAAAAAAATTGTAATACTTTCAAGTAACATAAAATTGTATAAAAAAACACTAGATACTAACTTTGACAAATATTGTGACTGCATTTTAATATTTCTGTCATTATGGTTCATAAGGTTTCTAGCCAGAATTAAGCTTAAGTTATTCCTGTACAGTAAAACTTTTAAAAGACACTGTCTACAAAGAGTGTTCATGTGTATTCAATCAAGTTTAAATGTAACGAAAACAATAAAAATAGATCCATAGCACACCTTTTTACACTTTGGTTTTATAAGACAGGGCCATAACTCCTCCAATTTTAGCTGGAGAGTAACCACACTCAACCCAAAATGTATTTTGATATTATACTTATAAACCAAGATATGAAATAAATTTTTTAGCTCTTGAAAAGATGTTGACCCAAAAGAGAAAAAATTAAAAATACACTAGGGCAATTCTTTATGCTCATGCAACAATCCTGGAATGATTGTAGAGATAAAAATACTGTCCCTCACTGAGTTTCGTCTCTTTTTTTATTAATGCAGTACTGTGTTCAAATGAACAGATTATTTATAGACTTTAAATAAAAATGCAGAGATCGCTAAATTTATTTAACATGTGTTGTTGAATAACATATAAAACATAAACACTTTTTGATTAACAAAGTATAATAGCTGTGACCATTTTTTGTTAAGATAATAATAATAAACAATTAAATTATAAAGTGATAGTATTAATGTATATGAATTTCCTTTGGTCATTTTATAGAGCAACATTGTTTTAATTTAAATACTAAATATTTTAAAAAGTTCTTTAAAATCAGGGCTATTAAGACATATTTTTACTAGAGTACTGGACATTTTTCAGATTTGGTATATGTTAACCTTTTTTCCCTATTAAGACAAGGACCTCTAGACCAGGTCATGAACAGATGAACACATGTAATGAGTACACTACAAAACAATCCAATACACAATTTGGCAAGCAGATTACATGGGTATCAGATTGAAACTAGAAACATAATACATAAAAAATATTTCTTCTACATATATTTAGAAGAAAAAACTTGAGTACAGCTTTGTCACGGTTTTGTTAAATATGAACATATTTTGGAATAAGTGATCAAAAAGTGAATATAACAGAAAATAACAGATACAAAAATTGTGGGTGTTTTCTTTAAAAGTATTTGAAAGAATCCACTGACCAAATACATTGAACGTATATATTTTTATTTTCCAAATGTATTGTAAAAGAAAGAAATTCTGACTCAAATTAAAAAGACTCTGGTCAGCCCTTGGGTTACAAAGGTGACATTTGTTCAAACACACTAAAAACAATTACACACTGTTACATAATACATATAGATTAACAAACTGTTACATTATACAAATATATTAACAAACTAGAATGGAACAAACACATAAAATATCACAGGAATATGTGTGCTTAAATACAGGCATATTAACAGGAGTGGTTATTTGTGAGTTTTCCTGCTCAATCTATCCCCTATTCAAGTTGTATACTGTTGATGTACTTCTGTGTTAAAAATGCTTTCTTTTGTAAAGACCAATAAATCTAGTAATATAATAAACAAAATCCTAAGCTTATCTACACAGCAGTGTTAAACTGATGCATAGGCTAAAAACATTGTTGAAAAGCTTTACACAGGTTTATTATTTTAACCTGCATTGCAATCAATTTCAAAATAGATTGCTTCAAAATATTCCTATATAAATTATAAAGAAAATATTCAAAAATGTTTTATTTTAAATATTCTTCATGTTTTGATTGGTATTTACCAATCAGAGAGCAAAATTCCATTCACTCCATCACCTCCTTGTAGCGTCCCCAGCCATGGAAACATTTGGTAAACATTTTTGGCTCCTTGTACTTCATTGCTAGCAATAACTTCCTGGGCTTGTCAGGTTGTTTGGCCCGAAGGTGTTGTATGTACACCTGTGCACTCTTAAATGAAAGTTTAATCTCAACGTCACTTGTTTTCTTGCCCACCCAGAGGTACACAAACTTGCCATTGTCCAGTATCATCACATCATCATCAGCTAGATCATCCTGTGCAAAAGAAGAGGAAGAACAACATTAAATGGGTACTCATTTTCCTGTTTTTGTATTTTGGGTTTTAGGGCACACCGACACTTGACAGGTGATACGGTGCCGAATACATTAAAGTTTAACGACAATAGAATATAATCAAGTTAAAACTAATATATGCATTTTCCTAGATACAGGCTGAAACTAACAGTAGATCCATTTTTATCTTACACAATACTCAAACAAAACCAGATACAAAGTACTCCAACCTCACATTAAAGTGCAACTTACTTTCTATGACAAGCGGCAATAATAAATGCACAAAATTTAATGTTGTCTTATGTATGTCTTTAGACAGACATAATCCAAAATCAAATGGAAGATGCAGCACAGTTAATAACGAGCAAATAGGGTAAAAAAAATATTTACCATTAAGTTACTTAATATGTATTGAAAAATTGATTATGAAAACAAGAGGAAATATTTCAAATAATTGCTGAAATGCACCATGAGATTTCCAACTTAAATGGTTTCTCAAAAAATATGATCTGTATGCAATAAAATGAAATCATCGCTTATTTAATTCTATGAATATTAACTGACTGATAACTTTTAACGATGTGACTATGTTTGATAATGAATTATTGAGGGTCATATTTTTATATCAAAATACTGCACAATAAGGCTACAATAAGTAACTTATCGAACCTATTCTAGAATAAACAACAACCTGACATTGCAGAGGTACTTTTTTATAAGAGTTAACAATTGTAACTGTAGGACTTGCTCAATAGCCTTACCTGACAGAAATCAGCACACTTTTCTGATACAGCAAAGTAACCTTTCTCATTGGAACATCGAAATAATCTTGCAAAATTCATAAAGTCAGCCTCCTGCAAAAGGTACATGAATAAATAATGTAAAGAAAATTGTAAAGGATCTTCAGTAAAAAATTTAAAGTTGTACTAAAATATTCTGCATTATATGTTTCTCCACCTGCTCCATTCTTAATAAAATTCTTGTGAATATAAATGTCACATGAAAAACCAGATGAAGATCTTATCTGGTGATAAAAGTACTTTCTTTAATGTGATTCTCATAAATATTTTAATTTATTTCACATAATGCATATATTGATTGAATTTATCACATTTCATATTTATCAGAATTAGGTCTGAGAGGTATTATGCAGTAATTATGTATTCTCATGTACGTAAAGAATATTAGGACAACAAATCCTGAGAAGAAGAAAAACATGAATGTTTAAAGCTGCCTTGAAGGCTTAAAGGCATCGAGAAAGGAATGTGGTATCCCACTGAGCCAGGCCCCCACATGCTATGACCAGACCTGCTAATTGCTGGTCATCACTGCAGGGAGTCTTTAGCCAACATAGTACTAATCTGTCACAGTAATACCTCTGATGGGTTAATGCAAAACTAAATTACCTGCTAGTATGGATGTGAGACAGTAGGCTAGTTTTACACAAAGCCACAAACATTATTGTTAGTGATAATGTGGGTTGTTTACTATATGATCCCTTACAAATTCTTTATTGCATTAATTACTAGGTGCCAATTTTGTAACTGCAAGATTATGTATTTATTTCATAGCTAAATATTTAATTTTTAAAAAAATACATGAGAGATACAAGTTTTAGTATTCAAAATGACTCTGAAGGACATTATTCTGACAATGAATGACTTTTTAAATTGCTTTTGTTAGAAACGTTTCGTTACATTTTACAAATCAAAATAAAATATAACTTTAAATATATATGAGAACTAAAAGAATGAAAGAAATAACAAAATGTATAAGAAATAACAAAATCAACCAACAAAGTAAGAAAGAAAACAAATAAAAATTTATATATATATATATATATATAAATATTGGATCGCGTAATTGGTATATTCACAACTGTTTCCTTTACAAACTGTGAATGACTATGTTCAACCCCCAGATATAGCATACATACACTTGGATCTTGAACAATACCTGTGTGACAGACACATCGTTACAGACTGTGGCAGCCTGGCTTATCAGAAAACAGATGCCCTCACATGCTGGGTGGGGCAATTAATGGGGGGGGGGGGGTCACTTATATAAGGCTTTTGAGATGTCTTTAAGTTGAAAGTGGCAGATGATTTAGGTTATTAAAGAGTTTAGATTAAATATCTGTCTGATTATTACGGGTATTTGGCAGCATACATGACAGATTAATGATGACAAATATTCATCTTACTTTTTAACATAATACAGCACTGTCATACAGAGAACTGAATATGAGAATGAGTCTAACTTTGTACACAAAGCTTCATTGATTTCTGAAAGTTTTATTGTTTTTTAATTACTATATATAGTCCTTAAGTGTACACAGATGCCTACATTACTCACCTGATCATATGGTGCCTTGCCTCCCATGCCAACCCAGAAAAAGTTTTCTGGTTCCTCTCCTTCATTTATCATCTGGACTGTGTAATTGTCCTAAAACAAAAAATCCAAACATTATCTTTGTTAGGTTGATCATTCTAAAACATTATTACAGTTTAAGTCAGAGACAGTGTCAACATGAAGCAGCTATTATGCTGCCTTCACTGTCTATAGCATGCCAGGAACACCTGTCAAGATACCTAATCCAGTTACATTATCGTGACACTGGGGCCAACAAGATACTGATCTACCCTTATATTTTTTCAGAGTTATCTTGGGAGCTATTCCACTACCATCTGTATGACTTTGGTATGTCATAGTCTGGGTCTGAACCAGAGGCCTATCAAACCAGGAACGATGCTCTATAAATACAACTTCCTTATTTGACAGACATAAACATATCAAAGCTATTCATTTATTTTATAGTGAAAAGAATTTTATAATAAAGCCCCTATTTTTACCTTTGTGTAATTTTTGGGTGTATCACACTCCCTTCATCAGAATTGATTATGTATTGGGGGAGGGGGGAGTGGGGTGGAGTGAGGTCCAAGCCCTCATTTCAGGGAATGTAGCAACATGTTAAGGCCAAATGACAATTCAGAAGCACTTTTCTATTTTATATTTGTAACTCTAAGTGTGATCTTTACCTTCATACCTTCATTGTAAAAGCTATCTCTAGCTACCTGCAAGCAGGTTCATTGAGACCTTCCTGGTACACAAACCATATATACTGATAGTGAACAATATCTAAGAGCTGATAAATGTAAAGCTTGTATATGAATACACCATACCTGGTACATAAAGTAGCTATCTCTACACCACACCTGGTATAAAAGGTAGGCTATCTCTACACCTTACCTGGTACATAAGGTAGGCTATCTATATGCCATAACAGGTACATAAGGTAGGCTATCACTACACCTTACCTGGTGCATAGGGTAGGCTATCTATATGCCAAACCAGGTACATAAGGTAGGCTATCTCTACACCTTACCAGGTATATAAGGTAGGCTATCTCTACACCTTACCTGGTACATAAGGTTAGCTATCTCTATGCCATACCTGGTACATAAGGTAGGCTATCTCTACACCATACCTGGTACATAAGGTAGGCTATCTCTACACCTTACCTGGTACATAAGGTTAGATATCTCTATGCCATACCTGGTACATAAGGTAGGCTATCTCTACACCACACCTGGTACATAAGGTTAGCTATCTCTATGCCATACCTGGTACATAAGGTAGGCTATCTCTACACCACACCTGGTACATAAGGTTAGCTATCTCTATGCCATACCTGGTACATAAGGTAGGCTATCTCTACACCATACCTGGTACATAAGGTAGGCTATCTCTATGCCATACCTGATACATAAGGTAGGCTATCTCTACACCTTACCTGGTACATAGGGTAGGCTATCTCTACACCATACCTGGTACATAAGGTAGGCTATCTCTATGCCATACCTGATACATAAGGTAGGCTATCTCTACACCTTACCTGGTACATAAGGTCGGCTATCTCCAGCCATACCTGATACATAAGGTAGGCTATTTCTACACCTTACCTTGTACATAAGGTAGGCTATCTCTACACCTTACCTTGTACATAAGGTAGGCTATCTCTACACCTTACCTTGTACATAAGGTAGGCTATTTCTACACATTATCTTGTACATAAGGTAGGCTATTTCTACACCACACCTGGTACATAAGGTAGGCTATCTCTACACCATACCTGGTACATAAGGTAGGCTATTTCTACACCACACCTGGTACATAAGGTAGGCTATCTATACACCATACCTTGTACATAAGGTAGGCTATCTCTACACTTTACCTTGTACATAAGGCATAAGGTAGGCTATCTCTACACCTTACCTTGTACATAAGGTAGGCTATCTCCTCTGCCAGTGAAGCTTCCTCATGGTCTGCCTTACTGCCGCACCAAACATACACCACACCATTCAGATCCTCAGTGTCAAACGGCACCATCAGGATGAAGCTGAAAAAATTTGCCATTAATCTTTATCAATTCAATCATATATTCACATATTTACTTTAAAAAAATGCTATTTATAAAAAAATGCTATTTATGAAAGTGATGTATTTAATAACATTCTAAACATATGGAGCTTAAAGAACAATCTTTTCAACAATACTCATTTGATATGTATAAAGATGGCTATCTCCACATTAAAGAAATGATAGAAAAATTCATTATTTTTGTTTACATTTCTCAATACCTCAATACCATTAATAACAGATGACATTCCTCTTTTTATAATGGGCACAACCCACTAGTTATCCATATGTATTCGGGATTATTTTTTTAACTTTTATAACGCTAGTTTAAAACCACTAGCAAAGTCATGCCTAAAATGATAATAAAATGTATATTTTACGCTTGAATGTAGTTTTGCTAAAGTTCATGCTTTATGAATGCAGACATGAAGAGGGGACATTCAGTTTTGATTCAACAGCTATGCACCTCCTTTCGACATACACACTTGTGTAATTCATCTAACGCCTGACTGAAAGGTTTGTAATAGAACACTTTTTTTCTTTGAATTTTATTGTTAACCTAAATAGTTTATAAATTGTCAGGACAAAGCCAAATGAAACCAAATGTTTTGTATGAGAGTGTTATAAAAAGTTGTACATATATATGTTTTCAAATTAAAATACATTAAATGCAGCCATGCATGATATTATGCATTCGTTGATATTTAGTTCTTCTACATAAGAGGTTCATGTTTGTTTTGTATGAATATTCTTTTCCAGAAAGGAATATGGAAATGTAAATATTCCTTAAAAGAGGAACAGAGTAAACCCAAAAGATGCTACAATTAGAGCCCCTCAAAAGTGACCTGTGAAATAAAAAAGACTTACCAGAAACAAGAGTTTAATAGTGATGAATCTGGTCGAATCTGAAAAAAGTGTCAAATAAAACCATAATATGTGTAAATAAATATTTTATGGACATTACTCTTTACAAATAGTTGAATCAAACTGGGATTTAACAGCATGTTTAAATATTGTCTAAAACATCAGTATGTGACTATATCTTTAAAAATACTTACAAATAAAGAATTCCCCCCCTCCCCTCAAAATGCATGATCAATAAAATGATGATAAAATAAGCTCCGTTGTTCAATAAACCACATCTTTTTCTTTTTTTTTTAATGATGGTATATGCCAACATTATACAAAGTTCTATAATCATCTATAAGCTATAATCATGATTAATCTAAATATTACCTGGATACACCTGGTTGAAATAATGCCTCCATTTGCTCTCAGTTCAAAGAACTCTATCCTGGGTTTCTTTGGTGGAGCATTTGGAAGCTTTCGTTTGCCTTTACGGATGACAAATTTACGCTTAAAGTGGGACATGAACTTGAGATTCTCCTGTTGCTGATGCGTTCGAACTACCTCTAGCTTGTCTCCAAATAATGTCTCAAACTTCTTTTGTAAACTGTTAAAAAGATAAACAAATAACATTTATCAAAGTAAGTACAATGAAAAGAAATAAACAAAACAAGAAAATTTTCCCATGATGTCAACACTTATAAAGGACTTTCTTCATATTTATTTGTTACTTCAGTTTATCATGAGAAAGAAAAATTTAGTATCTTTCCACCACAGCAAACAATATATCTGACATAATCTGCCAATGACTAACAGCTGTTAGTGGGATGCTGAATGAAAGAAATAAAGTAGCATATCTTGTATTCTGCTGCAAGGTAACAATACTAGAAAACTGAATGGGTGTTTGTGAGATATTAACCCAATAAAAAAAGAGAAAACAAAAATAAGAAATTATTACAAGAAATATTACAATCATAAATTAAATAAATCAAATGATGATTCATCACAAATCAAAACATTGTTAAACAGACTGGATTTTTTCTTTGCTTTATACCCAATGAGTTCAGAACTGAAACTAAACAACTATTAAACCCAGTTTTGTTCACCTGAATGTGAATGTGAGATATCCCATGTTGCCAGCATCTCTGCCCTGCCAGAAGTACACCACACACTTGATCTGTTCCTCGGGAGGCTCTTCATCCTCTGCCTCCTCATCCTCATCCTCAGGTACCTCCACAGGTAACCAGTAGCGACACAGGAACACATAGCAGTCCTCACTGTAGAAGATTCCTACAACAAAGTGGGGCATCCTAGGGTTTTTTTTTTGTTCAAAGAGGAAAAACTCTTTTCATATTATATTAATTAAATTGTAATATGAGCAATTTGCTAACAACTATATGTCAAGACATTTCTGGAGACGCAGCATCAAATAGTGAAGATCCTGATCAGACAAGCAATTGTCTTATAAGAATATTTGCTTTAGCCTGATCAATTTATGCCCATAAGGCAATAAAACTCCAACATATCAGAAGTGAAAGCAAAGTAGCCCTCATTACTTAAATTTAATGCAACATCATATCAGATGTTTGTTTGCTAAAAAAAGATAAACTTTTTTAGGAAATTAGGAGTTCTTAAAAAAATCAGATACCTGCAATGACATAAGAAAAGGTTAATGTATGAAAACATAATATGAGCTTTGAAATAAAGAACAGCAATACTTCGACTGCAAAAATGAGTGGGAAATTCCCAAGTTTTTAATAACATGTTAAAAAATCAACAAGTTATCAAAACCAAAACGCTTGGTAAGACTGATTATTGAGAAAAAAATGTACAATGTTGATCAACTCAATATATGCAGTGTAAATGATATCTTGTCATACTAACCAATTTCATTTTCAGGAAGTCTCACAAACTTCTTGCCCTCCAGAACAAATGGCTCCATCCCATCCAGGTCCTCATTCCATTCTTCTATCAATTGCTCCTAGGAAAAAAATGTAAAAAAACCAAGTTATATATATTCATTTAACATTTAAATAAAAAAATTTAGTTTAAAAAAAAAAAGCTTGAACAACTATAAATAATGGAATAACTGTTTCCTCTGGTAATGAGACAATGGATGAATATGTTGTCCATAAAATGATTTTAGTTCATAACTTTGAGAAATTTAAAGGTACCGCAAATGCTTTTAAACTATTTTTTGGTTGCATCCAGCACCACCCTCGACCCCACCCCAAACCAATCTCTGAATGCATAAATGTATGTCAAGATACAAAATAATTAAAAATAATACACTGATTGATGAGATAATAAAACAATAAGTTCAAATACACATGAACAGCGAAACATTTGATTCCTTGTGTCATATACCTATGTGGCAAAATGACTTTTAACAAATTACCTACTACATGAGTTAATAAACTATAATATATTAATAATTTGTTGCTTAAAATTGCATGCTATGCTATCATGTCGTTGCTAAAAAAGGACCTACTGCTTCATCCTTGGGCATAGATGGCTGTCGGACCATAAACAGGGCGGAAAGATCGGTCTTCATCTTGTCACGTTCCATAATCACCTGAATTAACAACAGACACACTTATTAACAAATACATCAACATACAATTTCATGTTAACAACATAAATTTGTAAGTTCAAAGCTTGATTTATATAGTTGTTTCCTTTTGGGACTAAATTTGGTTAGTTTGGCTTAATTTAAAATTCATTGCACCAAGACACTGATGATCATTGAGGCATATTTTGGCATAAAACAGACTCGTGAATGGCCAAAACTGTCATGCCTGAGTGAAAACATACATACTGATCACTCTAGGTATTTGGACACTTCATAAAATAATATGTGTCCTATTCCAAAACTAAGATTCATAGCGTAAATATTTCTTTAAGAGTGTCTCATTACTTAGAAATGCATGCTTAATTGTAAAATTTGATGCCAGATGCTAATTATCTACTACATTACAAAATAAATGGATTTTTCTTGTAGATTAACTTGTGCAATTTCAGGCAGTGTATTATGATTTTCTTGTAATTCACTAAACATTATAAGTAAATGTAATTCAACAGTTGTCTCTCATTCATCATAATATCAGCTTATTTATAATTTGCCTATAATAAATGTGACAGAAAATTGCAATTTAAAAACCAACATTAATTTTGATTAGTATTGTACCAAGAAAGATTAAAGTTGAGCCACAAGAGCACAAAACTGATACAAAACCTGGCTGCTGTCACTTCTGTTTTATCTGTTTATTGCACCTGAACATGTAGCATGGGTGAATTTAATAAATGCATGTGGCCATCTGTGGTGTTACTACTCGGGAAAGAATATCTGTTAAAACACTTATGCCCTTACTGTAAATGTCCCATAACTTAGAAGACAAATTAGTATTTCACCAAAAAATAGGTGTGCTACGAAACAGTGCCTCAATACATAGAGGTAATACAGTAAATGATGTTTCCCAATGTACTCTAACCCACCCACCTTCATATCTGCACCTCTGCGCTCGATGGATTCTGTGGTTCGGGTGTAATCAACAGGAAGGACATCATCCCAGCCAATAAACTTGGTCTTGAAAATCTGCAGCTCTGTCCCCTCCAGACATCTAGTCACACTGCAGAAATCTGGCCGCTCAATCATGAAATTCAGCTCGTGCGATAACTTGAGTGCAGCTGCACGAATCAACCGTGTTGACTTCTTCCCAATCCAAACAAACACATCACTCTTGCAATCAAGGATGTACACCTGCTTGGAATCAAGTAACTTCTGAACCAACTTGCCACCGGGAATTTCCTCTGCATAGGAGAAGTGTGAAGAAAGGTAAGCATCAGATTTAATAAACACGACTTAAGACTTTTATTAAGTATACAACAAATACATTTTACAATTAATATTGCTTAACTTTAATAAAAGTCGATCTCAAATAAGACCAGATGCATCTGAGTTATTCATCCTTTATGCTACTGTTAGTTATGTATTACGACCCTGTATCAAAGTCTCTCAATAGAAAACCTTTTTTTTTACAAAAATCAAAGAAAATCTGTAAATACTTGTATAAAATAACTTATTGCAGAAGAACAGTAATTAATTTGTACAGTTTACTAGTGATTTATACTAAATAAAAAACAATAAATGACATTTAATGACAGATTACAGCTTTGCACAAGTTTATCCCACCAGACAGGGTCCTGTTAACACCAGACTTACGTTGTGGCAGCTCCAAATATCCCATCCCCAGTCCCACCTTGTACAGCTTGGGTTCTGCTGGCTCCCAGTCATTGGGAACCCATTCCTGAAAAACATGCCAACATTGTTTATTAATTGAATCAATAATACTTACATAGATACAGCAAACAGTGCTGTTCAATATAAGCCAGCTCATTCTGAATAGGACCTTCACAAATATATACAATCTTAAACCTTTCAGAAGACTAAACATAGTGTTCGATTGTGTGCAAGTTCTTTCACAACAATGTCAAAATGAGACAAATTTTACATGATGGCAGTAAGAAATATGCTTTAGTGTTCTAAGGCAAAGAGTACTCTAACAAACTTTTATTTACTCAATAGTTGCTATAATGTTGCAAGGAGATATTTTACATAAAACTTTTTTTTTTCCAAATACTGTCCTACTTGGCACCTACCTCCACAACTACAGATTCAGGATTGTCCACCTCCAATGCCTTCCAAAACACTGGTTCTTCTCGCCCCTGAGCAAACATCAAGATTTCTGATGCACTTTTACGCTCATTTTTGTTGATTTTTTCTGCTATCAACCTATAGAGGGTAAAATCACATTTACAAAGCTGGAAATAAACAATCACATTTAAAACAGGAAAGAAATCACATTTACAGAGATGGAAAAAACATTTATAAAGATGGAAAAGATGTATGGTATTAAACTGGGTAATGCCCATAATTTTGCGAGATCGAAAATAATGCAGCATTGAGAAGAAAGCTAACAAGGGACAGCCCGAAAAAAATGCCTAAGTGACCATGATATCGAATTATACTTTCAATTTTGTAAAAGAAGCAGCTACAATTTACCTTGAAAATAATGTCACGATTAAAATTAATATATTTTGTATGCTTCAATTTAAAGTGTGCCAATGAAACATAGCAAAAAAGAACAAGTTAGGTAAGTTGTCTACTATCAAATCAGGCATCATACTGAATAAATAAAATATTCATATAATGCTTAATTTTCATACACAATGTACAGACATGTAACATACACTCTTGAACCATATTATTTTGTTAGCTAGTGTTTTCACTTTGGACTTAGTCAATGATAACATATTTAAGTAAAATATATTTAAGAACAGTGCCTTGATTTAGTTTTGGTGACTCCCTTTGACTTGTTGCCCACCCACAATAACAGCTGTTTGCCAACATCAACAAGGAAAACAAATCTGGGATCAAGGGACTTGGCCTCAGCTGGAACCTGCAGAGCGATACAAATATACATGTCAACTTTCTTAATTCATATTAAAAATCAAAGTCCTTATAAGTAATATCATGGAACTACAGTCAAACCTGTAAGAGTGAGAAAAATCAATTTTTGTATCACCACTGCAAGCCAAGGAATCATTGGTATATTTCCAACAGGCCTCACTAGCATTATAAGAGATTACAAATACAATGTACAGACATGATTTTATTTTGCAATGCCCTGACAATAATCTTTTTCTTTCAGCAATTTATAATATATGCATTGTGCTGAAAATACTTTCTCGCTTAATTTTACATTATCCAATCTACTTTGAGTCTAATAAGTATTGATTTCAGTGAGTAGGGGGATAAATATTATATGGTCATATCTAATTGGCAATGGTCTTTGTGCCGGCCTTTATTTTGGTCTTTTTAAGGCATGTTTGACACATAGTGATGCAGTCACTAGGTGCAGGTAACAGGTGGCCATTTATAAGGTGTCAATGAAAGAAACTGCAAGGGTTGCTTTAAAGTTGTTGTATACGACATGCTGTCGTCGGTTAGTGGGTGGATGGTCAAGTTTGACTACATTCATATTTAATACTATCTCAATCCATTATCTAGTCTGTACTCTCGTTCTTCTAAGACTTCATTTAACATGTGCAACATAAAAATTCTTATAAGCAACTGTTGTCCTTTCCAACAAATGAAGGCTGAAAACTATAGATTTGCAAGATAGTTGACGTGCAATATTTGACATATACACTTTAAATTAAAACTAGAAAAAAGGCTTCAAAGGTGATATGTTGTTATTGATTTGTTGTGTCCTATTTGTCAATGAAAAGTTGAAACAAACTTACTCTTTCCATATGAACAGTCTGGACCCCGCCAGCTCGGTACATCTTTACTTCATAGAGCTATAAACAAATGACAATAGTATGTTTTTATGGTCGCACTGAGTGGGAGAAATAGTTAACTTAAAATATACATTGTTTTGAAGAATCAGATAGTCAAGTACATGTTTACATACAAAAATATCACATACTATTTTAATGCATTAAGAATTCATTTAAGCATTGTGACAATAGGTCCTTTTGACTTACAATTGATTATTAAATATTTTAGCTCCAGTCTAGGCACATATGGAACTATTTCATAAGTTTATTGCGTCCTTTACAAAAAACATATGGATATCACAATTTTCTAAATATACAGTCAAACTTGTGTTAGCGGTCACGTGTTAAGAGCGGCCATCTTGCCTTAAGCGGTCAGTTTAGGTCCTCCCAAGCAATTTGTTCTTTAATTGTCGTCTAATCAGCGGTCACGTGCCTTCTGCGGCCAGCGGTCAGCTTGATTGGACAAACCCTTCTTTAAGTGACTCCTAATTAACGGTCAGTCCGCATGTGTCAATCGTCAGTTGTGATCACATAATGAATGTGTGAACGTTAATCCGCCTGCTCCCCACCCACTTGTCAATATTATCACACTATCTGTCCCGATCTTCCAATCAAGATAGATTCGTAGATATCATCCAGCTTGTAATCGGAGCACAATAAAGTGTCTCATTCAATATCTATTCAGCATATATCGTAGTGAAACGGGTACCAGAAGCGTTAATTTATGAGAGAGTTAATTTATGCATAGATCAACTCCACGCACCGAATTTACTTGACTAGATGTTCATACAGTTGTAGCAGTTTTTGTTATTGCTTATAAAAACCCTGTTTAAATGATATTAAGTATAATTTAATTTTTCAAATGACACACTACGTGCTGTTTTAGTTAAAATAGTTTAAAACATGCATCATCCGGAGCTTGAATTGTCCGAACATACGTACACTTTTCGGAGATTTGTGACACTTCAATTTGACGAAGATTTTGGTACCCTCAGTATACATTTCATGTGAAACATTTAAAATTGTATGTTTTTACTGTAAGTGACCAAACTACTTATACTGGAGCAATATTTTCTTTTATTTAGTGAGGCACTTCTGATATTCTGAGTCGTTTGTTGACATTCCAAAAGAATTTACGTTGTTGTTTTACATATCTATTCGAACAGTACTTTGTAGTTGACCTACTATGTAAGCAATACTTTTTATAAAGAAACATGCTTATATAAATAGGTTAACAATCAATAATAGCATATTTTGTGTTAAGCAGCCAACTTGTCTTCAGCGGCCAATTTTAGACTGTCCCTTGGATGGCTGCTTAATACAAGTTTGACTGTATATGGAAATGATGTGGCCACAGATGCATACCATTTCCTCCACAGTGTAGAACCCACTGGCAGTCCTGCCGCCCTCAATGTAAGAGACACTGTTCTCAAACAGGTCGAGAAACTCGTCAGACTCATCATTCATCTCTTCACGGATGGTCCGACACTCAGCACCCAGCAGGTTGCGTAGATTCACAGCATGAATGGCAGAACAGGCCTTTTTGTCAAGCTTATGATAGAATAATAATATGTAAAGATATTGAAACAAGTTTCCTTCTAGAAAAGTAACAAAAGCATTTAAAACACATATTCATACATGGCTTCTATCTGCTATGTTCAATTTTATATAAAACAAAAATTGGTTACATAAATGTAAAAAAATAAACATTGTAAGTGCTAAACATTTCAAGATCAATAAAAGTACATGAGACAAAAGACCATTATTTAAGGAACATGTTTTTACAGTGATACAGGTCAAAGTGGCGACAGAAAGACCAAAGGCAATGTAAACTAGATTTGTGCAACAGACCAGCTAGAAATCCTTCTCTTATTAAGTTTTCATTTGATCAGGAATCACAGTTTTATAATATGAAAATGGGAGTGGAAATGATCTTTTTCATTTCAAACAGATTTCTCTTTATCCTTGTTATCTTTTATATAGCTTACAGACAAACAAAATAGTAGACTAACCGTCGCCTTTGAGCCAATCCAGTAGTAAATCTTCCAGTTTAAACTGTTAGAGTCATCTATAAATGTCTTCAACATGATGTAACAATCAGCCTCATAGAACTTGCCAATTAATGCTAAAAAAATCATAGCAGAGTGATAAATAAATAAATAATTATTTAAATACAGACAGAACAATTTACATGTTACTTTTATGAGAAACATTATGCTAAATACTTTTAATATTTTATTGTGTATAGACTGTTTCCAACAGCTATTCAGACCTTGGGAAGAAATAAAAACTGTGACAGACTGAAATGGAGTTTTTTCTATATATCTCACTAACTAGTACATGATCTTATGCAGTGTGGTTGAACTGCCACCAGTTGGTGACTATATGCTCGACAAAAGTTGGTTTACATACCCCAGATTTGCTACTTTCAACAAAACAAAAGCATTTAAATTATATTAAGTATATAACATAATAGTATCATAAATCTAAAAACTGAACATACCATCTTCAATTTGATTTGGCAGGAAATTCTCTATTTCCCAGCATGCCAGTCCTAGAAAGAATATATGGCAACATATTTACACTTGGCCTAACACAATTGATCAAGTTTAGGCAAAGTGTGCAAATCCAGATGTGCACAATTTGCTGTGAGTCTTTAGGCATATGTAAATGCATGTCAACATATAAATGCATGTCAACATGGATATGAAAGAAGACGACTAAGAATTTGTATGGGTTATTTAACAACATAAAGGCTTAATCTTAATTTTGGTATAATAGACAAATACATACAATCCCTTCACTCAAGCATTAAAAGAGGCATTGTGACTGAAAATCAATACAATTTAAAATGCAAGTCATGATTACAAAATACACTAAAAATACAAGTCACATGATAAAAATGTTTAATTAAGTCTTCAGTCAGTACAGCTAGTTGTGTTAAGTTACCATTAATTATTGCCAGTGCATAAGAATATCATAGGTCATGTCCCTTGGTATACCCCTGAATTTTAGCTTCTACCTATAGAGCATATGGCCAGAATCAGTCCGGTAGGAATGTGGACAGCTTATCTTTTTATACTTTGTATATTTTACTTGTTATATTAAAATTGATATAGTATAAATATTAAATTGTAAACAGAAAAAATATAAAGCGTTCAATTATGCAACTATTTTATAAGTTGACACAGTTTCTTGACTATATAAGAAGCAATCTAAAGTCACAATATAGATTGGAATCTCACCTGGTATTTGTCCAACCTCCTCCTCAAATATCTCACTGTAATCCAAGTGAGGTCGATTCAGGTTTTCATTCCATTTCTTGGGTCTGTTTGAGCAAAAGAGACATCATTGTTAAACTAATTTTATCTTCATACCCAAATTTCTCCTTGGAAAGAAAATGTCAAAAATGGAAAGAAATCACCTCCCTGAAAAATAAATACTTAAGGAAAAGAATAAGTTAGTTTTAAAGCACCAAACTGAAAAATATTGATATGAAAAGAATGTAAAAGAAATTTGAAAATTTACATTTTTCTTTTTTTGTGCATCTTTAACTAGAAAAAAGGCTAAATTTCAAACCAACATATATTTTGTCTCATTAACCCCAAACCACTAAATTTGTTAATAACCCTGTTTTTAGGATTTGGCTTACACGTACATTTAATTAAAAAGAAACAGTCATACTGTAAAAGACTCGGTACAAAATAGTGTAGATTCTGATTAGAGAGCTTTGTGCAGGGGACAGTCGTTCTAGATCTACACTATTGCCTATGACATGATAAGCAGGCTAAGTGGTAATAACAATAAATGTACAATATTGGTGGGATCATCCAATATTTAGAGGTTTTTTTCTCTATTAAACTATGCAAACAAGGCATACTTGACAGATTTCATGTCCTCTTCCTGCTGATTGGCCTTGCTCTCAGCTTTCTCCTTGGCTACTTCTCTCATTCCCTTCAACACTTTCTCACTCTCATCTTTGTCTCGTCTCCGTCGGAGTCGAAGCTTTCTAGCGATGGGGTCTTTGTGGGCTAAATAAATAAAAGACATTTACAATTTGGGTGACATGACGACATGTTGAATAGAAACTGATGAAACAAAAGCATATTACAAAGACATAGTGGTATATGCAGGGTTTTCCCTTGAACATTTTTTTAGGGGGTCACAGTGTCCCCCTAGGTTTATGATTTGGGGGTCATTGGTAAATTTTGGGGGTCACATTATATAATCACTTTACTAATAGTCTTGCACCCTAAAAAGAGAACTAAATTGTTCAAAACAAAACAAAATCACATATTTTACATTTCAGATTTTTAAAACATCGTCAGCTTGGACCGAGACATTTTGACAGAATGGTTTACATTTTTAGAATTGTTTATGGTTCACTTTTAAATTTTTGTTGCAAAAACAAAAACCAGTCAAAACTTAGGTATTCGTACTCATATTGGTTCAACCTACATGTCTTTCCTACATACCGTTAAATTTGACCTTGTAGTGTTTTTAATATATTGCCTTAGACCGTTTGGTTTCTAAAGCCAAACATATATTTGCTTAAAATTAATATGCAATGTATGACTTAACTATGTTCTAAAAGATTAATGCAGATAAAACTCATCCAAACCTATGAAATGTAGCGTATTCACGGACCAGTTTTAACCGCATACTAAACTTAACGATTATTACTATTGCGACGCTTTAAAGAAATGCTGAACATGAAACAGCGTCTAACTACACAGAATTGCTGGTTCCCAGTCATCTAAACGCAGTACATGTATTGTTTGGGTGGACCGGATATCAATATTAAGACAACAAATAATGGACGCTTATTTACAAAATACTTTGTCTAACTGAAGCAAGTTGATACTTAAATGCTTTTTGCAACAGTTTCACGAGCTGACAAAGATCAATGTTATTGGAGACAATAAATTATGGCTGTGGATTAATTCATTTTGTGCGTCCAGTGTGTCGCAATGTAAGTTCATTTTGCGGGTCATCTGTCGAAAAGATGCGCCAAAACACACAAATTTGTGCGTCAGGGAAAACTCTGATATGTGTATGTAAAGATGGTTACTCAAATCTTTGGTCTGGCATATTGGGTCTATTGGCATCAAAGATGTGTAAATAAAAGATTATACAATTGTTGCAATTGACTGGTTAAACAATCCATGCAAATTAAAGATTATACAATCAGTGCAAATTAAAGACTGTCACAGTGACCAATAAAAACAGCAAAAAAGAGAAAAAAGTAAAAGAAACTATCTTTGGTTCAACTAATTTATAAACAATAGTCTTTTTAAAGCATTAGACTGGTTTCATAAGACAGCAAAAAATGTTCTGCGAACTGAGCACTTAGATACACCCATTTACCTTTATCATGTGACAATGCTTATCATGCTTATTTATATGCAATACAAAGCAATTTATTTAATGTTTTTAATTTAAAAGTATTTATTGATTGTCGATTGGGAATTTCTTTTCAATACCTTCCTAGGTGGAAGCAGTAATCAAGTTCTGAGTACCTGAAGCAATTTGCAGTAAGCAGTCTTGCTCATGGACCGATATCACATGGTCGGTTTGGGGGTTTGAACAGGGGATTCTAGAATCACAGTTTTCAGCTGGGGCTGACTGATCTGGACTTATATTATTTGCCTTAGCCTTATAAATTGATGGTTTGCTGAGTAAGAGTTAATATCTCCTAACAAACTTACGTTGTGGAGAGGTTCCAGTTGACGTTGTAGGCGCACCAACCAATCGTAGCTGGTTGTTGAGGGAGAAATCAATGTTGTAAAACTCCTTGGCCTTAACAAGCTCTGCTGGCTTTGGTGGCATTACAAGGTCAGGGTTGGTCCGAACATCCAACGTCTAGCAGGAAAGTTAAAATGACAGGATGTAGTAAACGGGGAACCAAGCAATTGCCAACAGTAAAAAGATACAAAATCGATAAAATCAACTGTTTCATAGAAAAATCAACAGAAAAACAAAGTCGACTTACACATTTTCTTCACTTTTTTATCTTGACTCTAAAATGACTACAATGTAGAGTGTCAAGAAAAAAGAAAAATAATAACTTTGAAATAAGAATTTGCCAGTAACTATAGTTTAAAACAAAGCAAAAAACAACAGGCCTTTACTCTGAAAAAAATCAAGCTAGTCATAATGTGCCAATGATATGCACAACTAATAGGCTTGGTACTAGTAAGTCCTATAAACTTTCATCAGTATCCAAGCAAAGGTAGCCAAGAAATAGACACGTCTTGATGGACCAACCAACATATGTGACTTCAATATAGCCCCAGTTTACTTCATATCTAGGGTTTTTAATTACACTGTTCAATTATTAACAATATGAAGGGCATGTGCAGTTTGTGACAAGACATCCATATAAACTCTTATACATAGGTCTTAATGCAAAAGAGTACTAAAACATTCAAAGGAATACCAAGTCTATGCAGCAGAAAAGAGATATTAATGTCCTACTGATAGAAACAATTATCCCTCGAGTGCATTTCTGTAACAATAATGTTGCTCACCTCCAGTTCTGGTAGCAGATGTAGAATATCTGGCAGAGTGATCAGACGGTTGCTGTTAAGCAACAGTTTCTTCAATTTCCCACACCTGTTGATGAAAAGGGGTACCGCAAACATTATCAACTGTATGTCAAGATTTCAATAAAACATCTTATTACTTTAGGTCTAATCAAATGTGTTAGTCAGAAGTGACTTTTTATATTAAATTATAGAAACTTTAAGCAGGTGTTTAGGCAGCTGTTTAATATAAACTTGTTGATATAAAGTTCAAGATTTTAATTTAAACTAGTTGATACCAAGTTCAAACCAACACTTTTTTGGGAAAAGAAATCTGCTACATGTATATGAAATCAGTATTTTTTTATATTTAAAAGTCAGCTAAGAAAAAAAGTACGAAATGACAGTCAGGAAATCCATGAAAGAGACAGGCTGCTGCTACCATCCAATTTAAACAGATGTAACACTATTCATGGATGTCATAGATCATTAAATTAAAATCAATAATTTAGAATCAATAATTTAACAGCAATGACTTAAACGCAACAATTTGGGCTACTGACCTACACAATCCTTCAGGGATCATCTCTATGTTGTTGTTGGCAGCACTGAATACTTCTAGGTTATGCAACTTTCCTATGCTGGCAGGAATACCTTCGAAGTCTAACTGATTAGAGTTGAGATACACTTTCTTTAGGGCCTGCAGCTTGTGAAATGATGACTGGAAAATACAACCAAAAATTTATTTAAAAAAACACATTCTGTTGTTAGCATTTTTATGGTTACATCACACTGACACAATTATGGTCATATTGGAAACTTCCAGCTATTTATTGTTGTGGGAAGAACCTAGACTTAGGTCTGGGTAGAATCGCTGGCGCACTGCAAGTAAACTGGAAAAACTCCAAACATGAAAGCTCCCGCTAAACTGGGACGCAAACATATGATGTGGGGCGCTGAGGAGTTACAAGTTGGTAACTCTAACAGCTTGGCCATAGGCACCCCACACATGTTGTCTGTAGGTACATATAAACAGTGTCTAATGCACTTATTCTATTTTTCCCCACAAGAATTTTAAACAATGACTTGTCTAAAACCATATCACTACAACCTATCTTTAAGTAGTGAAAAAAACTGCATTGTATTAAAGTTGTTAAAGATATCTGACTTAAAGTCAGGTAAAGTAAGACAAAATTTACTTACTGGTAATGCAGTCAGCTTATTCCTTGATAGGTTGAGAGTCTCAAGATTGGTCCAGGTATCTGCAATGATAATAAATGTAATCCTCACAATATTCTCTGTAAAAATATTTATCTAAATCTAACAACAAGGAAGATTTAGACCAATTAGCCACAATCATTCAGTATTCCACAATAAGAACCACTATAAGTCAAAAACAATACAGACGTTGAAGGTATGATTTGCAAAAGGATTAATAACTGCTATAAAACAATTCCAAAGTATAAACATCTTCAATTCACAAGAAACAACCGACGCAAAACATGCTATAACAATTTTCGCTATTTATCAGAGATGTAAAGTGACCATGTGCTAATGAATCAAACTCTTCGATTGGTCATGTCCATTGAAAAAATCCTTAAGAGGCATAACGGTAAATTGGTTGGAGAATGTAGCTCTACCTGTCTGCATGATACAATCATATCCACTCTTACAATACTATACTGTTTAGAACAATGAACACTTACCTATTAGCAGTGACATCTCTGTGATCTGGTTATCAGCCAGGTTAAGATGTTTCAGTGAGGACAATTTATACAGAGGTTCAGGCACCCTAGGCAGGTCATTGTGGGACAGATCAATATCTGAAATAGTAACAGCAGCACTGTAGAATTAGCCATTACTCAATATGTATACTTACACAAAAATTTAAAATGCATAGATAGCATTTGAAATTAATGGTAGCAAGTACCAAATTTGCTACCTAAACTCCCCATTTTGCCACCTGCTTTAGGATTAAATAACAAGTAGTTGCTACTTGGTAATCTGTCCAGTATAATAAAAATAAAAATAAACTGCTGTGTTTCTATGAATTTGGATGAACACTAAGTCAGTCTAATCATTGGTTTTCCAGTTGTTCTCAAAATAGCATGATGTACAAGGCACTGACTGACGTAATTATGTTTATGTTTATTGGGTTTATCGTCCCACCAACAGTATTTCAGTTATCTGGAGACGGTGTCCACTTGAAGCAGATATAGTGCTGTCTTCACTGAGTATAGCATGCCGTGAACACCTGGCATGATACCACACCCAGTCACATTATCCTGACACCGGGCCAACCAGTCGTGGAACTACCCTTATATTTGCTTGAGCGTTAGCAAGGGAGCTATACCACTACCATTTTTAACGACTTTGGTATGTCGCGGCCCGGGATCGAGCCCGGGGCCTCCCGTACCTGGAGCCGACGCTCTACCGATTGCGCTACCAGGTCCGGTCTGACGTAATTATTCATGTCTTTTCCATAATTTGGCCGCCACTAAACATACTTGATCTGTGATATCTATAGTGCTGTGTAAAGTTATTAAGTACTTTTAGGAAAAAAAATATCTGTCACCACTAGGTTACTGACGTCACGAGCTTTAACATGCGCCTAAATCTCAATCAGAACAGTGCACTGTCATCTTAACAACAGCTTATCTCACAGTCAGTCACCTTGACCCGTTTAATCAGACAAGTTTACACAGAAACACCAAGTAAATTTCAGCTTGGTGTATTTGTCAGACTGAAGCTGAAAGTTTGTTTGAGTGTTTACCAACGGATAATAAGCTGTGCATCATGCAGAACAAAGGTGTGACAGTTGATTGTTGTTTTATTATTAAACACATTAATCAAGCAACATTTCAAACAGCATTGTGAATAAAAAATACAGGAATAACAAATTTTCTACCTGTAACATAGGCAGTGTAAACCATAGATTGTTTAGAAATTTTGCCTGCATGTTCATAAAGTAAATAAAATTATACCGTTATCCAATACAGTGTTTACTTCCTGTACATTGCATTTCAATGATGTGCTGTGAAACTTAAAATGAAAATTAATCTCTAGCCTTTTTAACTTTAATCATTATAAAACTAACAAAACATCTATGTGAGTGTATGGAGTAAACTAATT
This sequence comes from Sinonovacula constricta, assembly GCA_007844125.1. Taxonomy (NCBI): domain Eukaryota; kingdom Metazoa; phylum Mollusca; class Bivalvia; order Cardiida; family Solecurtidae; genus Sinonovacula; species Sinonovacula constricta. The sequence continues at coordinate 55,922,917 of CM017564.1, read as the reverse complement.
AATAAACTAAATTATAAAAAGTTAACTGCCTTAATACGATAATAAATGGCTGAAGGCTGTGGGCAATAAACTCTCTCACAGTAAGGCTTGGTGAAATATGGATTTTTAAATAGCTCATGGAATGTGCACACCCCAGCTTTTATTAAATAATTCTGTCAAAAAACTGTGTACATTCTATAAGTTCTTAGGGTATTAGGTAAGCTTGAAGGTGCATTTTCATGAAAAAGCGATAGACATCAGCCACATTCATATACTACAGTTTTAGAAATCTTTGGTGAAGATTGGACCATTAGTGTGGCCACTGGGTTGATAACATTTTCTAGAATTTTACCAAGTTACCTACTGAATCCACATGACTCACTTCAAAACATATGTAAGATATCATACTGGCAAACATGCTGGTCAAGTTTGGTGAAGACTGGGCCATCAATATAGCCTTTTACGTGTTTTCACAAGGTTTTTCTAAAATGTTACCTAGTGATCTACTTTTTGACCCCACATGACCCAATAACGAACTTATCCAGGAATTCATCCAGGATTTCATGTAGACAAACAGTCTGACTAAGTTTGATGAAGATTGGCCTATAAATGGGGCCTCTAGCGTGTTCACAAGCTTTTTCTAGGATTAGACCTAGTGACCTACTTTGTGACCCCACGTGACCCAGTTGCGAATGCATCCAAGATTTCATGCAGACAAACATACTGACTAAGTTTGGTGAAGATTGGGCTATAAATGTGGTCTTTAGTGTGTTCACAAGCTTTTTTTAAAGATTTTACCTAGTGACCTTCTTTTTGACACCACATGACCCAGTTGCGAACTCATCCAAGATTTCATGCAGACAAACATTCTGACCAAATTTGGTGAAGTTTGGGCTATAAATGGGGCCTCTAGTGTGTTTACAAGCCTTTTCTAACATTTGACCTAGTGACCTACTTTTTGACCCAACGTGACTTAGTTACGAACTCATCTAAGATTTCATGCAGACAAACATTCTGACCAAGTTTGGTGAAGATAAGGCTATAAATGTAGCCTCTAGTGTGTTCACAAACTTTTTTTTAAAGATTTGACCTAGTGACCTTCTTTTTGACCCCATGTGACCCAGTTACGAACTCATCCAAGATTTCATGCAGACAAACATTCTGACCAAGTTTGGTGAAGATTTGACTATAAATGTGGCCTCTAATGTGTTCACAAGCTATTTTTTAGATTTGACCGAGTGACCTACTTTTTGACCCACGTGACCAGTTGCGAACTCATCCAAGATTTCATGCAGACAAACATTCTGACCAAGTTTGGTGAAGATTGGGCTATAAATGTGGTCTCTAGTGCGTTCACAAGCTTTTCTTAAATTTGACCTAGTGACCTACTTTTTGACCCCATGTGACCCAATAACGAACTCATCCAAGATTTCATCTAGACAAACATTCTGACCAAGTTTGTTGAAAATTGGCCTATAAATGGGGCCTCTAGTGTGTTCACAAGCTTTTTCTAAGATTTGACTTAATGACCTATTTTCTGACCCCACGTGACCCAGTTACGAACTCATCCGAGATTTCATGCAGACAAACATTCTGACCAAGTTTGGTGAAGATTGGGTTATAAATGAGGTCTCTAGTGCGTTCACAAGCTTTTTTCTTAAATTAGACCTAGTGACCTACATTTTGACCCCACGTGACCCAATAACGAACTCATCCAAGATTTCATGCAGACAAACATTCTGACCAAGTTTGATGAAGATTGGATAAAAATTGTGGCCTCTAGTGTGTTCACAAGCTAAAATGTTGATGACGAACGCCGGACGCCGGACGAAGCGGTATCACAAAAGCTCCCCTTGAGCACATTGTGCTCAGGTGAGCTAATAAATGAATGACAGGACATGGTATGCAGGTAAAGATTGACAAATTCAATTCTACTTTCTTTTTCATATAGCAAGAAGTTGGAAAAAGACCAAAAACATTTGTTAGCACTATTAAAGGACATGCTTGTTTGATGCAGTAGCTCAGGTGAATTTGAAAAATATTTTCAAACCTTCTGCGATATTTTTATTATAACTTAGTACAAATATTCGCCTCTGCAAAGATTGTTGAATCCCTGCCTTTGGTCAGTCTATTTGAAGCAATGATATGTAAATGTAAATGAAAAATGGTATGGTTGGTAATTTTAAACAATGTTCTGCAGAAACCTGAACCAGAAATTAACGTAACTGCAATAGAACTACAGCATTAAACCTACTTTGAAAGATGAGAATCATTTTGTTTACCCCATTCCTATCAATTATGATTACAAAAGTTAAAACTCCCAACTTAATCAATGACACCTTGTAGAATCCAATTTAAGAAAGGATTAACTTATACAGATCTATACTATTTTGTGCTATATTTGCATTTCAATAACCATTTATTTTAAAATAAAAATAATATACGAACCTTGCAAGTTGATCAGAGAATCCAGTCCTGATGGGAAGTTAGCCAGGGTTCTCTGTGTGTTTCGCATGTGCAGCATCTGCAGGGACACCATGGCAGGTAGCTGTCTCAACTGGGCATGGATCAATGGGTTGTTACTCAAGATCAGGGTTGTCAGGCTGGTCAGTCGCCGCATCTGAGGTGGAAGGGTCTCTGAAACGGAACAATATAAAGTGATGTCTTACATAATATGATATTTTATGATAAATGTGATCAATATAATCAACTCATCTTTTTGTTTTTTGCTTTTTTGTTCTATTTTTTACTTCCTGCATACATGTAAGTCTACAGAAGTGGTGACAAATGATGTTGGTACTGCCTTTGTCTTTGGTGCTTACATTATATTAATCTTACTTAAGAACAAGAAACATCTTGAATAAAACCCTATAGAAGCATGAACAATTATTTTATGTCAAAGACAAAAGATTTCACAAATGCTGTTCCTATTACTAAATATTGACACAGCAAAGCCCAAATATATGGGGAGTTATTGAGTATTTCTGATTGCTTGCTTACCTAAATTATTATTGCTGAGATCAAGGTAGGTCAGATCCAATAAGTTGATGAACAGCTGATTGGGCAGAATCTCAATGCTACAATAGAAACATGCAAATTAATATAAATCACAAAATTCTTAACTAATGTTTAATGAAAATATTTCATGGAAAACCAAACAAAAAACATGTACTGATAAATTGATAACATGTTTTTTTTATTTGTAGCTTTTTCCTGTTTAATCGCATTGACACAAATATGGTCATATTGTTGTTGTTTTTTTTAAATACATTGCAGCCATATAAGACAAATAGCCACGCCCCTGGTGGCCATATTTTTTGATGAATCAAAATTCTTTGAACAACCTAGATACAAGGCTGATGAAGGAACATGTGTACTTAATATCAAGGTTCTAGCTCATGTAGTTTCTGAAAAGATTTTTTTTTTCTATAGCCATGTATGGAAAATGGCCAAGCCCCTGGCAGCCATGTTTTAATTTTCACATCAAAATTGTTTGAACAAATTTTCTCTCCTCCTGCCGAATGATGCTTCTATGAAAGTTTGGCTGAATATCGGCCCAGAAGTTTCAGGGTGTTGAAAAATGTTGACGGACATGTGGCATGTGACACGGGATGCCCAATGGTGGGCAGTCACAATTGCTCACCCTGAGCATAAGCTGCTTCTACTCTTTTACACCTTTTGTTCATGTGTGATTATAAAGAAAAAGACATGGCTTATACAAATTCCATTAGCACCAAAACATTACAGAAATGAATGATTAACAACAATAATTGTTTATATCAATATAAAAGACAGATTTTATCAAAAATGTTCTTACTTGTTATGACTAAGGTTCAATACAATGACACCTTTGGAATTTTCCAAGTCTGGTGGAACTTCATTTAGTTGATTGTGGCTGAAATCCTAGAAATATTGTAAAATATTATACAGGTAAGATAATGAGTAGAGTACAAAATATGTCCTAGCTTTTTATTAACTTAACACTCCATCGGCTATAAACAAAAGTGTCTGTAGAAGAAAATATGAAAGAACAAATAATTAAGAAGAGAAAAACTGACAACTGAAAGACTAGAAACGGTTAATGAACATAGGATAAAGGAAAAACACTGATGATGGAAATACAAGAAAAATAAGAAAGAACATAGGACAAAAGAAAGAAAAATTGAAAACTGAAATACATGAAAATGTGAATGAACATACGATCAAGAAAAAAACTCTGACAAATGAAGACAAGATACGTCATAATAAAATAAAATGCACAACTACAATTTAGACAGCAACAGTAAAATACCATATTTTTCCTTATTATATTTTGTTTTCATAGCGAACTTACCAATGAAACATGCTAGAAAAAGATGTTTAACAACTGATGGTGAAATTGAATTATTTGTTGATGATAATATATGGGACAGTTTTAACCTATAAATACTACTATATAACTATTATGTACTGAGCTTTAACATAATTATGTAAGGTCAATAATAATGACTAGTTACCTGCTGCTGTTGTTTTCAGCATAAATGACTTCTTTTACTTATACATAGAGCTGTCACGGTATACTGGTATATTGCAATACAGGGTAAAGGCAATACAGTATCGCAATACATAAGGAATATACCGATTTTTTATGATATTTTGTATAATTTTGATGCTGCTACAATTAAATGCATCCAAAGTCAAATATGCTTCTATTTATGAAAACGAATCGCTAAGAACTAACTAAAATGATGTCTCAAGTCTGATGAAATTCATTCTAAACAGCCAGGGAAATGCAGCGCACTCGATTTGCATTTGTGATATTCCTTACAATTCAATTTTTGCATAGAAACATTTGTATGGACATCAATTGTTAAGAGTTTGTTGCAGAATACTTAGAACATAATAATTACCTATTGTTCTGCAATTTAATCAAACATGACTGTCGCAAATTGTAAACAATATAGCCTAGCTGATTGACTTTTTTGAAATATCGCCAAATTTAATGGGACTTTTTTTAAATATTGCAGAATTTAATGGCAACAGTGATGTGTGGGCCCCTCTAGTGTGAAGGATGAAGATCAACAAAGAACATTGTTAAATGTGCTGCATTTTGGCAGCATTTTGATGTGCTTATAAGATACAATGGATGTACAAACAATCTTAATACACTGTGAATAGTCATCCCCCTAATACAGCAACACTACACAGTAATGACTTTGGAGTTGAGTTGTTATTTGATTGTTTGTGCTTTGCAACCATTTAGTCTTAATAGTCTCTTATTTCTGTGTTTACCTCTAATAAAAGTTATAAGGCTATGTCATATTTTATCAAGGCATTTGTTGTTCATTCTGCTCATTATATTGAGTGAAATAGCTATTTCTAGTAGTTTGATCAAATACAGCAATATATTGTGGATACGCATTGAAATATACTCAATATGTATCACAATATAAAGTGGTACGCCAAATGTGTATTGTGACAACCCTACCTACAGAAGCTATTAAAATAGGTAAGACCTACCACAACAGAAAGATCTTCCAGCTTGAAAATCTTTTTGGGTATCCCTTTATCAGTAAGTTTGTTCTTTCTACAGTTGATAGTGCGTAGAGCTTGGAGATTCTGGACATCTTTTCCAAGTGATTCAATGTTGTTGTTTATCAGTGACAAATGTTCCTGTAAAAAAACAATACATGGTTCATGACATTCTAACAAACTTCCTCAAAGCCACAGTATACAAAGATTAAAACTGGAGTTTATGCATACCTGTATACATGTTTCACACTCTAAATCATTTAATGTCATGCCCCCTAATTTTTCTTTATTTTTTTCAGCTTTTAGAACTTCACAAACTGATGACATACTCTTTATTTTTTTTAAATTACTGGGACAAGAAAGAAATTATGACTTTTTACAAAACATCGACAAACAAAAAAAGTTGCAGAAAGTGGAGTTCCAACCTGGGCCCCCAAATATGCAAGCTGACCATGTTTTATTTGTTTACCATCAATCATTATAGCAGCTGCTATATTAATGCCATAAATAAATATTGTTTAAGTTGACTCAATCAGAACAGTTTTATTTACTTACTATAGTAAGACATTAGTGATGACTGTGGTCACAAGCTACACATAATGTTTTGTTTTATATGTGATGACTCAAAGAAGCATCTTGTATCTTGTAAGTAATAATAATTGTATTCTAATATATAAACTAATCAACAACTGACCAGTTTTTTTAGGTTAGCCATCTCCTCTGGCAAGGCAGATAAGCCAGTGTTGTTCAGTTTCAGCCATCGCAATCCAGTCATCTCAGCCACTTGCGGAGGAAAATGATGGTCCTGTTACAAATATAAAAAAATATTTTTTTATTAAATATTCATTCAGTTTTAAAGAAGAATATTTACTTACAAGGACTAAAAAGGTGGTTAATTGCTGCTAATAGCAAGGTTTGAAGATGTTGTCCTGACCAGTCAGTGTCACCACTCAAGGTCACTATGAGCAGTTTGATCTTTGGAACTACATTTTTATCATTTTATCATATTGCATATCAATTGTGATTCATTAAATCTTACTTGTTGTTATTATAGTTGAAAAAAATCAACTTATCAATATTGTATCATAAATAAAACTGGTAAACAGATTATTACATTATTATATTATAGCCTTGCTAAATATATTTGCGTCCTACAAAAATTGAATATTTCTTATTTAAGTGAAGTATTTATTTGTTTTCATCAACATTGGGCTAGTGTTCAGTTTGCAAAACGTCACAACTGGACATGTACTAGGATAACCTATCTAGTCTGTTGTTTTTTTTACTTATTTTGTTTGTTTATTCTTACTCATTTGTAACCAAATAATCATTTTACTTCACATATATGGAATGTTTTATGCAATATTTTTATTCATTACCTATATGAATACTCATTTCTTGAAATCACTAGTTGAAGTGACACCCACTAATCAATTAGCTATCTTCAGGTGAACACTGAAAGTGTCAGGCTGTTAACCCCAAGATGCAATTTACTGTGAAAATAAATTCTATCGTTGCCACATGCGAGTCAATTCCTCACCTCATCTAGATGGAATTGTTTATGTTGGGGTTGCTCGCGAGCAAATGTAAAACAGGTTTGATTTCAGATCAACAATAACTGATCAGCTACTTCAGCACTAGCAAACAACTTTTAAACTACTTTTAAACAACTAAGAAAGTAGCCAAAAACACATATCATATCAGACTTTAGTTGCAACAACAATTTAAAGCATGCTCAAGTTGTAACAACAACTTAATCTCTACAAACTGAATACCTTAAGCATTGAAGCTTCCTATGTTAATTATAGGCAATATCTACATACAGCCTAACAGAAGTTTTCTCTTTAAAGTTCAACAAAAGAGGAGCAATTTTTTTTTCCAAGTGTTGCCATTCAATTTCTACTCCAGTTTGTATGTAATCATATGTGCGTGTCAACATTCTCATAGTCCTAAACTGTTGAAAACACAATCAATACCTCAACAATTCTACAGTTGGTTCATAGAAATGTTTGAACAGGCCTTGTCAACTGTTAATACATGCATACTTACAAATATTTATGAACACTCTTCAGTAAAACTTCTCAAATTTATGTGACCTTTTCTAGGAAAAATAAAACACCCTTTGAGGCTTCTAGGGCATGGTCTTGATAAGGATTTATCATGGTATACTGCTGCTAGTCAAAGTGCACTGTGGTGCTACAGAAAAAAAGCATGATGTAGCATTGAAATGAAAAGGGCTAGGCCAAACCTAACTGTGGAATGTCCAAAAATAATGTCCTAGTGTTAAGGCTGCTGCCATGCCGAGGGCAGCAATGGCTATGGGAAAATTCTGGTCTCTGTTCTCTTAGACCTGCATTATTTATTTTTTTATTTTGGGCTTTAAATTTTAATCTGTCATCTTCTGGGCCGTTTTGACTGGACCATTAGAGTGATGAATCTCTTCGACATTATTCAGCTGCAGTTGACTATATTCAACTTAAAAATCTATGAGGTTAACTTATTTATTCCGTGATAGCTCAAGAGATGAATTCAGTCCCAAATATACGACGGCTATTTTTATCCTAAAATGGAGTCGCATCCCTGCTGATACTTCCGTCATGGGGAACAACCTTTCAACTTCGTGTTTAAGCGAAAATCAAAAAAGAATGAAAGCTGATATTGAAGATAAATAAAAAAGAACTATAGTTTGAGCTCCCAGCAATCTCTTTGTTGGCATCATCTCACCTTAAAATCATTTTTGGTCAAATCAATCCCTCTTACAAACGGCAAAACCCCAGTGGCTGCCATTTTGGCCGAGTATATGTCGATGAAAATAAAGTGTTCCGATTATCAACCGGTGAAATAGTAGTTTGTTCCATTAGTGGGTATCTTGATGTTGTTTACTTTTTATCATACTTTTAATCTTATGCTATCCAGTTGTAGTGACTAGGCATTACATGTTTTGAAACATATTATAGATGTGTTTAAGTAGCGTCTTTTATTATTAGCAGTATTAAGGGTTTGTTTTTTTCTCTATAATTTCATGTGTTTTCGCGAGCCGGTCTAATAACTTATTGTCTACATAAAATATGTAGTTTACTGAACAGATCTTAGCTTAATTTAATGCAGTTTACCGCAGTGCCCGTAATAATTTTTAGTCCTATGTTATAATATTTTGGTAAAAGGTAGATCTTAAACATTTCTTCTCCTTTATTTAAAGGTGGTATTTTGGATCAAATATATTTTGCACGTTTTGCTTAAATAACAAAATAAGTCACCTGAAAAGGTCCTGCAAAATGCTGTTTATTGGTGCCCTAGATCTGTGTGAACAGTGAAGCATAAATCCTCTCTAGTGATCGCAAACAGGTGTTTTTTCTATCCAAGCCACGCTGCACAATTACCTATTTTAAAACTAAGAAAACAATGTGACCACATACTTTTGAGATCATTTTACATGAACATCCGGGTAATCAGCTTTGAAATTGATATCTATTTTTAGCTGAAATCCTACTCATAGATTTGGAAATACTGGACATTTTAGGCAATACATTTCACGATTTGTACTGTCATACAATTAAGCTAATGATATAAACAGTCTTTATTTAAACTAAGATAAAAGTTATGGTGAAATAGTGCAAACCTTCTCCAGAACAAGGGTAAGTTATTGTTAGATGTATTAGATATAGGCAAACTGACAGATGGCACATTTAAAGTCTCCACAAATGCAGTTCTCATATTTTTTCCAAGCATTTAATCTAATTTTGGCGTCTCTCATTGTGTCTTGGCATCAAAACAAAATAACACTAAAATTAAAAATCACTTGTATATTTTCATCTTGTCATTTGATCATATTGTCAAAAAGATGAAGTGGCATAAATCAGCCACGTGCACTTACACTTGTTTTATAAATAGGTTTGTAATCAATTTAAATTGTGCAGCATCCTTGTCAAATAAATAAGTTGTTTTGATATCAGTGTGTCATTTTACGCTGAATGAAGTATCTTTTCATTTTATTTACCTCGCTCACATCAGAAAGCATGGAGAAAATGGACGATTCTGGTGTATTAGCAGAACCTGGTAATGATTCTGGCCAGACAAAGTCTCGCAAACCAAGGAAACGAATGAAGTGTCTTTACTCTAAAATCAAAGAACAGGTAACTCAAAAAATTCTTTTATCACCACATAGAGAATTCTCTAATTAAGGATGTGTTGACCCTCGTTAAAGTAGTTATAATTTTGGTAATCACGATTTATACTGAAGCTGTTCACAGTAAGGTTTCAAAGTGAGAGCTGCTGTATCTGTTTCAGGTATACACATCCTGAATGCTTGACTTGTAGTATGTAAATGTCAAGTTAAACCTGCAAAAATATAGCTGAGACTTAAGTTTTATGTTCATTTCTTGTTTGCTGTAGTAACAGATTTAAATTAATACCTATGAAGTGTATACAATAATATATAAATAATATATAAAGATAGAATTGTGTAATGTTGCTTGTATTATGTGCTTCATTTGGCTAATATTAACAGAAGGAAAGGCAATTTTTATTACAAGATTCTAAACAATTTAACCTTTTAAAAAGGCCCTTTTTACATCACAACACCCATTTATAAACAGCTAAATTCTGTGGCTTATGACAGTAAAATGTACCCTTTTTTTTAATAAATAGTTCTGTTTCCTTAAACTTTGGTAAACTTGTTGTTATCCCTCTTTAAGGATTGTACACCTGAACACACATGTTTAACTTTCATTTAAACTTTTCTTATTTCAGATGGAGTTTTATTTTAGTGATGCAAACTTGCATATGTCCAAGTATATGAAGGACACTATTGCAGAAACTACAGATGGATGTAAGTTATGTTTATTGTGTTTGTTAAATGCAGAAATGTTTCACTTTTGCCATGGTAAAATAATCTAAGAGATTTATAAAAGAAACTCAAAGAAAAGATTAATTTGTTTAGTTGAAAACAAAATGTTGACAGTTTTAAGCCTTAACGCTTTAAGATAGGGCTATCATATATTCCAGCGATAACTCGACCCAACTCAAAATTGTTTGTTATAAATATAGGCCTCCAGCCCAACATACAAAATGAATAATAAACAATCATAATTACATAATTTTGTATTTCAACATGAATTAGATCATGATTTACTAGTGTTATAAGAAATACTAAAGAATCAAGGCTACAAGGTTGCTTTAAACTTATAAAAATAATTGTGTTTAAGTGTTATAAGAATTATAAAATCAAAGTAAATTTTTCTTTACAGTTTTGTTACACAATACAGTACAAATTTGTGACGTTTATACTACTCTCTCTAATTTTCAGTATTAGTTCCTCAAGTGAATTACAAATCGTATGATACATTTGTCTCATATTTTAATTATTGTGTTATAGATTTTATATTATCATTCTATGAACAAATCATCAGGGAACAAAAGTCTTCAATTTTATATCTGCCACTATACAAGGTAAATTAGTATTGTTATATTTCCTATGTATATTTATCACATTTAAAAAATACATGGGACCCATTTTCTGTACACTGTATAATGAAGGTTGTATAACAATAATTACAAAAACGTTCTTCTCATGGGATACCAGTCTCAATAAATAACTTGTGACTTGAACAACGAAATTCGGCGAGTGCTATTCTGAAATAAAAATGTTAATTTAACACAAATATCTGTCTGGGTTAAGCATTGTTTTAAATTGCTTATATGTATCACAACGCCTGGAATCGTTGATCTGTTGGCAAGTCTCTCTTAACAGGAACTTAAAAATGTATTTAAGTCACCAATGGTTTTGCTTAACCAAAGCCATAACTAAATAATAAATTCTTAATAGACGATGCCCAGTTGTTTCTTCCTAGGTTATTTAGTTGCCTCAACATTAAATAACAATTTCTTGGATTTCTATTTTTGGACATACATAAAAGTTTATACCAATACTTTAAACATGTTTATATATGTTCAATGCATAATGGTAGTCTACCACTTTCTCCCAAGGCTACATGTACACAATCATTCACATGTGAATTTACTCTAAGAAAATCTTTACAATATTGAATTTGAACTTGTTCTAAAATATCTGAGTATTCTGTACCATATATTACATTACCATATTTGAGGATCGGCTTTACCATTGTCTCAAATTGAAATATTCCTTGTGTGAAAAATTAGAAAACGTTCTTTGAAAAGATCTTATTGCAAAAAAAAGCTTTGCTTTAGCTTTAGACCATGAGAGTTTCGGCATGAACATTGGCCCCATATATTTATAGCAAAATGTTACATGTATGGGTCAGCTATTATATGACCAGCGTTTGTCTGGTCATGATGGGCCTCTGTTTCTAAACAGAATAATTTCTGTTTTTGATTGGTTAATTGTCATACCTGCAATATCTCAAAATTCTGCAAGAGAATTTAATTGTAATTGTAGTTCAATGGCTGTTTCTGGGCAGTTTGCAATGTTGTCTGCAAAAAGTATGCATAATATGTCATGTATTTGATTAGTCACATTTATATCGCGATGACCTTTTGTTTGTAGATAGCTCGATAATTCATTAATATATATAGATTCATCTTTTATTAAAAAAAACACATATAAATTTAAGTACATAGATATCAAATCTCGTAAGTTTTTTCCTGTAACACCCATTTTATGTAAAGCCGAGAACAAGTCATTATGCAAAAGTCCATCAAATACCTTTTGGAAATCCACATATAGGACGTAAAATCTACCACCTGGTCTACTTAAATTCTTTGGTATTAACTTGTAAAGTAAAAATATTATCTACGGTGAAATATCCTTCTTTAAATCTGGCCCATGCTTCATCTCTTTTATTAAATTCTTCAGCCTATGTACTCATCCTATCATCAATTGTTTGAATTTTTTTTATACATTACATACATAAGAGAAACTTCTCTGTAGTTTGAATGGTCCAATTTACTACCAGTCCTATATGCAGGTACAATGATGTTTTCTTCCAAATGTCAGGAAAACCACCAGTTTCTAATATTCTGTATAATAACATAGGAAATGTAGGCATAACAATATGATTTGAATGATTGTAAAAATTAGCCCCAAAACTGTCTGCTCCTTTAGAGTTGCCGATTTTCAATTTGTTAATGCTTTTTATAATTTCTTCTTGTGTTATTTCATAATAATAGTGTTTTGCTCATCGGCTAAGTCCGATCCAACTAAATTCGTATCATTTGTTCTTGGCAGATTATCTTTCCATAATAAACCCTCAAAATAATCTCTCCATGTGTGCTTCTCTATGATGTTCGTTTCTCCTATTATTTCTTAGCATTTGCCAAAATAATTTTGGTGTTTTGCAACACTTAAGTCGTTCCTCTCTGTTATTATGCTGATAAAGACGTTTCTTTACATAGCACATTTTCTGAAAAGTCTTTCAAAATAGTCTTGAAATGTTGTAAACTGTTTGTCTCTCTGAATCTCCTTAATGCCACGTAATTAAATTGCTTTAGTTCGTTGCATAGTATGTTGCCATTTATCATCATTGCTTACATAATGCTTGTTTTGTGCTGCTGATTCATACATATTTATCGAAGTATCATCAATATTTTTTTGCTGATCAATACACACTATCAAATATTGATTCTTTTGGCTGCAAAACAAAAGAACAAAATAAAAAAGAATATAATTTTCATATTTGGCAGCATTTTTGCGGCTGGCCAGAAAAGGTAGTGCTGTCAAATTAGGTTCCCTATAAAACTTTGACCAAAGTAGCATATTCAACTGTGCTGGTTTGTAGCTAGTTGAAGGCCATCTGTCAGAAATTTCTTGCATTAATTAAATATTTCTGATGGCGTTTTAGAAACTGAAGTTATGAAAAGAATAAGACAAGCTTAATATAGATCTATTAACTCAAAACTCGCCTCTCTGATAACCTCATTGAGTCAAAGGGTGACTACCTTGATGTGATCATGATGAGTGATGAAGGCAATAAGTTTATTTGTTGATGTATATCCTAAGCCAAAATGACAGGCATTCACTGCAGAATCGATGACAAACCATCTCAAAGTGGGGAAATGCTTTTTAACAAAATAAACACACATCATTTACTAGTGCTAGGCCTTTTGAAAACTGTTACTGTCTTTCTAAGGTCAAATGAATCAAGAAAGTTTAATAATGTTTACATTTTATCTCTTTTAAAGTAAACTGAACAACATCATCTCATATATTTGAATTTTGAAATATAAAATACACCAAACAAGCAGAAGTCTAGGCAAACACTTTTTTTAATTTAAAAGGGAGTTTGTATCCATATCATCAATGTCTGTATCTTGATGTATCAATATTGTTGATATGCAAAAAGAAGAATCAATGACAGCCATAATTTCATACAGCTGTAAAGAAATATTTGGTTCAGCAGACACACCTACTTGAAGGACTGAGGTACTAAGAGTGTAAGCCAACCAGTTTACTGCTTACCTCTGGTGGAACAGTTAGATCCTCAATACATAACACTCCAGCCTATCACTGCATGGGTTCAAATTTTGGTCTGGATAAAAGGACATCTTTCATATGACCTGCGGTGTGCCAGTGATTCTGCCCTATCATTTGTTTAAGGTCTTCCACCTTAAATAATTGACTTATGTAACAAAAATGACTGTCCATAGTTGTAGTGGTGTTAACTTTTTCACTGTAAAGTATTAAAAAAACAACACTAGCTGGTTTAAAATTTGCAGATGTTGAGCTCAGCCTATTTTTGACCTTCAACAAGATCAAGACTCTAACACAGGACATCTCTGTGATAGCAGCAGCCTTGGATGGCAAGTCACAACTATTAGAGGTACTCTTCTTACTTATTACGTATTTGCCGATAGCAAGCTTTCTTAAAGCCCTTTAATCTTAGTTTCTAATAACTTCTAGTTAAGTCTACAAGACATACTGCTAGAGGCTAGGAAGCAAGTAGTGTAGGCCCTGTTTGTACGGCTCCGTCCAGAATAATCTTGATCGACTCCATTTTCTATGTCTGATTAAGTCAGGGTTAGCCCTTTAAGATTCAGTTATAGTGTCATCATTTATGGCTTTATTTTCATATTGACTCAATTTAATTTTTAATATCAAGTCATTTAAATGTTAAGTCGTTACAGTTTTGGGTTGGAAACCCACTTGACATAAGAATGTTTTAAAGTGGCATTGCTGTTAATATCTGAATGTTGTCAAATGACCTTATAAATGATGTAAAAATGTATATATATATAAAAATACTTTTTGGGATATTCTCACATTATTTTTGCAGGTGGTTGTGGAAGGAGGTCTCGGTCAACAAAGATGTGTTGACTGAAATTAAATAAGAACTCTTCTTGTTTAATCTGATTTCAGGTCAATGAGGGTAAAACCCATGTCAAGAGAATCATACCCTTTAAGGACCCTGTTGACATGGATGAGAGAACAGTTTATGTTGTAGGTTGTTTTATTGGTAGCTCAACTTTTTAAAGAGAAAAAAAGTGAAGCTTTTGTCATGGCCCTCATTGTCAGCAGCATTGGTTAACTATTTTGTCTCGGTCGATTTCTTGAAAACTATCGAAGAAATTCACTTCAAACTTGGAATGCATAGTCACACCTTCAAGAGCCAAACCTCTTTTAAAATAATTGGCTACATTAAAATAAATAATGGCAGCATTATTCCTTTTGACTTAGAATTATTGTTTTATTATCTAGTTCTGCAAAGTGTGATGCTTGCTGTGTACTGACAACTCTTGCTGTATATTATAATAAACTAAGAACAATATTCCTTTGAATTGTTATGATGATTCTTTTAAGTTGCAACAATAGAGGGGTTTTAAGGGAACAGAAATTATTAAACATCCCATCTGCCATTTATGATTGTATTTGAGCAGTTTGTTTTATTTTTACAATGCCAGTTAAATGTGTGTGTCATTGAAATGTGATTTACAGGGAGAAAACACTGTATTGCATAGCAGTATAATTCATTGACCAAACAAACATATTCATGTCATTTTGAAATTTACTAAAGAGTTGATGTCTACTGTAGCCACTATCAATAGACCTTTACAGCAATAATTTTTTTCAAAAACTGTTTTTTTTTTCATTTATTGCACCCAGTACCATTGGTGTCCCTTTGGTCTAGGAAGAGAGTTTTGGACTTGTAACTCTTCTGAATCCTTGTCCTCTCAGTTTAAGTTCTGGTAGTGGCAAGGAACTTCTGTGAGAAGGTTTTCCAGCTGGCCTGTGGTGTGCTGGTGGTTCTTACTAGACAGCTGGACATCACAATAATGTCAATAATTTTGTTGCTGTGATTTTTTAAACTAAAAAAAAATGTGTCATTTGCATCCCAGATTCCATTTCACAAATTTAGTTATTGCTTTCTTTGTTTCCATGCCTCCTTTAAGTAGCTTTTATTATGTTATGTTCTTTTCCTGTAGGAATGCCTTCCTCAACATGTTGATCATGACTGGGTAAAGAAACTGTTTTCTGCATGTGGACGCGTCTCTTATATCAGTCTGCCAAAGTATCCGTCAACAGGTGACCTCAAGGGGTTTGGTTTTGTAACCTTCGACACGGTGGAACAGGCAGAGATGGCTTGTAAGGTAGGTGTGTATTCATGTCATGTCAAGTCACATTGTTGATGCAAAAGCTTGTTCATTTAATAAGTTTATGAAGCTGGTTATGTCTGTATCTTTGATCCAAAAAGCAGCAATATGACATTGCATTCTCTTCATTAGTAATAATCAGCCATTTGTAATCAGCAAACAATTTTTTTAAAGGGTGTCTTACCGGTAAATGTCTTATTTGTAAAGCTTATAAACCACTATAATATGACTCGACACTGTTACTTTCATCTTTTTTTCATGTATACTGCATCTGTTCCTGATTAACTGTCACATTCTTGACCTATTGCAGTATTTGATGAAAATGGCAAGTTGTTTTTTTAGCTGACATTTTCAGGGAGAAGGACTAAAATAATCTAGTTAAGTTTTAAATTTTGATTTGATACTTTTCCACAAATGGCTTACTTACAGGAAATGATATAATTTACGACATCAGAAGTGCAGCCGTGAAACAAATTTTTGCAAATATTAACAGCCACCAGTTTAAAAATTCAGTGTTAATGTAAATTTTTCATGCAGTTTTGTGTGAGAATGACACTTGATGATTGTAATTGTTAGTGTTAAGATTTGGTGACACTCTGCATAAATTATAATTGCAAATGAGTGACCCATTTCATATTACTTGTCCATTAGACTAGAGGCAATTCACAAAAAATCAATTATCTTTTAGGGTTAAAAACATAATCTGGTATTGAATTTGTCACTCTTGGGAACTGATGATAAGCTTAACTAATTTGACAAAGGTATTTGTTTTCTTATTTCACATAAGCTGATCTCCTTGTGCAATAGAAAAAAATCACATTTTCCCTAGTATAGATTTCAGGGGAAATGCTTCAGATGATACGATAGTCATTAAAAACCCATTTTGAATTTGGCACACTCTTGTAAGCAAGAATCAATAAAGATGCACAGAAGACAGAATATGACCGTCATAATAACTGTTTGCAATCAAATATTTCTTTGCATATTTGCTGGCAAATTTTGTTGACCCCATAACCCATCCTTCTCTTATGTGCCATTTACATTTTTTAAGGATAAATTATGCAAAAATGCACCCTCAGCAGATTTCTGGGTTGTATAATTCAAAATAAGCATTAAGAATATTAAATATAGCCCACAGAACCTGTTTGTAAGTCAGAGTATGAAAGGTCTACATTGATATGCAAAAATAATTCTCTTATTGATATAGGTCTGGAGGCAAGGGGTTATTAATTGTACATTTCCATTCATTATTTGACTTCTTTGTTTCCAGATGTTGAACCATTCTACATTTGATTTCCTATTTTGTTTACAGATCTAGTACCTTTAAGTTCAAGTAGTTATGGTCTTGGCTTCTCACTATGTCGACCTGTTTTCAAATCCGACTTCATGTATACAAATTGTCCATCTATGCTTTGTGCAATGTGTATTGTAGGTATTTTATCTAATCTCTGGTGCATTCAGTGGTTCTGCTGGGACATTTTGGAATGATATGTCTATAACTATCTAAGGGAGGAAATCGTATTTTGGTTCAATCTATATAAAATGTAAAATTTCTAACTCGCTGTTCCAGTTGTCTCCCTTTAATTGGACACTATATTTAGACTTTATTTAGGAGAATCTTGTTTCGTTTTCCTAATACATTGCACTTGTAATTAGATAAACTCCAAAAGTACAAATACTTCACCAAATTATCAAAACTATGGGCTAATGGAATTAGGCTTAAAATTCTGTGGTCTAATTTTAAGTATTTTGTTAAGACAAAAGTCATATAAATTAATTTCTCAAATAAAAAAAGTTGTATTAGTCCAATTTTTTTACATTTACAAATAACCAAGTTAGATGTCTATGTTTAGACCTTTGCTTGCAGCTGCTTGTCAGTCATTGTATAAAATGTGTACATATAAGTACAAGAACAATTCTCTAATGGTTGTAGGAGGTCCGGAGGCAGTGGGTTATCAATTAAATACTTCCCATTCCCCATTTGACTTCCTTTTTTGTTTCTAGATGTGATGTTGTTTCACAGTTATTAACAATTTTATTTGTTTGTGGCAGCATTCCACACTTGACTTCTTGTTTAGGTCCTGGTTGTTGTACTATTCTACATTTAATTTTCTGATTATTTACAAACTGTGGTAGCTGAAAACACAATAAAAGATGATCTAAAACAACTATGTTTGAGCCCAACTTTTGCTGTCAGAGATGGGTGGAAGACTGCAATAAGAACCTATGGAACCCAGAAACAGAAAACAGCATGTTAAATGACTGATGATGATGTTGATGTGTTAGCATTCCAAATTTTATTTACTATTTTGTTACTGGGCGGGCAAAATTCTATATTTGATTTCCTATTTTGTTTCTAGTTGCCATACCAATCTTTATTTCTTTTCATATTTTGTTCTGGATGTAGTACTTTTGACTTCTTATTTTGTTTCTAGATGTACTTCATTCCTTATTTGACTTGCAGTTTTGTTTCTAGTTTTAGCATTCATTATGTGACTTTCTATTTTGCTTCAAGTTTTATGGTATCCATCCACATTTGAAATCCTATTTCATTTCTGGTTTTGATACAATTCTACATTTGACTTCCTCTTTTGTTTCTTGTTGTGGTACCATTCTACATTTGACTTCCTATTTTGTATCCCCGTGGGGTACTATTCCACATTTGTCTTTCTATTTTGTTTCTTGTTGTGATACCATTCCACATTTGACTTCCTATTTTGTGTCCCCCTAGGGTACTATTCCACATTTGACTTCCTATTTTGTGTCCAGGTGGGGTACCATTCTACATTTGACTTCCTATTTTGTTTCCAGGTGGGGTACCATCAAGTTCAGTGGTTATAGTATTCGCTTTTCATGACAATATCTTTTTTTCAAATCCTAATATATGTATGGGATTTTTTCCATCAGTTCTTTGTGCAATGTGTATAGTAGGTATTTTATCTAATCTCTGGTGCATTCAGTGGTTCTGCTGGGACATTTTGGAATGATATGTCTATAACTATCTAAGGGAGGAAATTGTATTTTGGTTCAATCAATATAAAATGTAGAATTTCTAACTCGCTGTTCCAGTTGTCTCCCTTTAATTGGACACTATATTTAGACTATATTTAGGAGAATCTTGTTTCGTTTTCCCAATACATTGCACTTGTAGTAGATGAACTCCAAAAGTACAAATACTTCACAAAATTATCAAAACTATGGACTAATGGAATTAGGCTTAAAAGTCTGTCGTCTAATTTCAAGTATTTTGTAAAGTCAAAATTCATATAAATTGAGTTCTCAAATAAAAAAAGTTGTATTAGTCCAATTTCTTTTTACATTTACAAATAACCAAGTTAGATGTCTATGTTTAGACCTTTGCTTGCAGCTGTTTGTCAGTCATTGTATGGAAGGTCTCCATATAAGTACAAGAACAATTCTCTAATGGTTGTAGGAGGTCCGGAGGCAGTGGGTTATCAATTAAGTACTCCCCATTCCACATTTGACTTCCTTTTTTGTTTCTAGATGTGATGTTGTTTCACAGTTGATTTAATATTCTGTTTCTGGCTGTGGAACCATTCCTCATTTGACATAATATTTTATTTGTTTGTGGCAGCATTCCACACTTGACTTCTTGTTTTGGTCCTGGTTGTTGTACTATTCTACATTTAATTTCCTGATTTTTTACAAACTGTGGTAGCTGAAAACAACATAAAAGATGATCTCAAACAACTATGTTTGAGCCCAACTCTTGCTGTCAACAGAGATGGGTGGAAGACTGCAATAAGAACCTATGGAACCCATGAACAGGAAAACAGCATGTTAAATGACTGATGATGATGTTGATGTGGTGGCATTCCAAATTTTATTTAAAAAATGTGTTACTGGGCTGGCAAAATTCTATATTTGATTTCCTATTTTGCTTCTAAATGCCATACCAATCTTCATTTCTTTTCATATTTTGTTCTGGATATAGAACTTTCCACTTTTGACTTCTTATTTTGTTTCTAGATGTACTTCAATCCTTACTTGATTTCCAGTTTTGTTTCTAGTTTTTGCATTCATTATGTGACTTTCTATTTTGCTTCCAGTTTTATGGTATCCATCCACATTTGAAATCCTATTTCATTTCTGGATTTGATACCATTCCACAACTTATTTCCCATTTTGTTTCTTGTTGTGGTACCATTCCACATTTGACTTCCTTTTTTGTTTGCAGGTGTGGTACCATCAAGTTCAGTGGTTATAGTATTCGCTTTTCATGACAATATCTTTTTTCAAATCCTAATATATGTATGGGATTTTTTTCCATCAGTTCTTTGTGCAATGTGTATAGTAGGTATTTTATCTAATCTCTGGTGCATTCAGTAGTTCTGCTGGGACATTTTGGAATGATATGTCTATAACTATCTAAGGGAGGAAATTGTATTTTGGTTCAATCTATATAAAATGTAGAATTTCTAACTCGCTGTTCCAGTTGTCTCCCTTTAATTGGACACTATATTTAGACTATATTTAGAAGAATCTTGTTTCGTTTTCCCAATACATTGCACTTGTAGTAGATGAACTCCAAAAGTACAAATACTTAACAAAATTATCAAAACTATGGACTAATGGAATTAGGCTTAAAAGTCTGTCGTCTAAATTTTAAGTATTTTGTAAAGTCATATAAATTGAATTCTCAAATAAAAAAAAATTGTATTAGTCCAATTTTTTTTTTACATTTATAAATAACCAAGTTAGATGTCTACGTTTAGACCTTTGCTTGCAGCTGTTTGTCAGTCATTGTATGAACGGTCTCCATATAAGTACAAGAACAATTCTCTAATGGTTGTAGGAGGTCCGTTGGCAGTGGGTTATCCATTAAGTACTCCCCATTCCACATTTGACTTCCTTTTTTACCATTCCAAATGTTACTCAATATTATCTCTGGTTTGTTGTACCATTTCACATTTCTTCTCACTTCTTATTTTGGTTCTAGTTGTTTTATTATTTTATTATGATTTCTTGATTAATGCTACCTGTGGCATGTAGCTCATTGTCTTTTTTAGCTCACCTGAGCACAATGTGCTCAAGGGGAGCTTTTGTGATACCGCTTCGTCCGTCGTTCGTCGTCTGTCGTTCGTTGCAACATTTTACCTTGTGAACACACTAGAGGCCACAATTTTTTTCCAATCTTCATCAAACTTGGTCCGAATGTTTGTCTGCATGAAATCTTGGATGAGTTTATTATTGGGTCACCTGGGGTCAAAAAGTAGGTCACGAGGTCAAATTTTAGGAAAAGCTTGTCAACACACTAGAGATCACATTTATAGTCCAATCTTCACCAAACCTGGTCAGAATGTTTGTCTGCATTAAACTTGGATGAGTTCGTAACTGCGTCACATGGGGTCAAAAAGTAGGTCACTAGGTCAAATCTTAGAAAAAGCTTTTGAACACACTAGAGACCACATTTATAGCCCAATCCTCACCAAACTTGGTCAGAATGTTTGTCTGCCTGAAATTTTGGATGAGTTCGTAACTGGGTCACGTGGGGTCAAAAAGTAGGTCACTAAGTCAAATCTTAGAAAAGCTTGTAAACACACTAGAGGCCCTAGTTATAGGCCAATCTTCATCAAACTTGGTCAGAATGTTTGTCTACATTAAATCTTGGATGAGTTCGTTATTGGGTTTGTGGGGTCATAAAGTAGGTCACTAGGTCAAATTTTAGACAAAGCTTGTGAACACACTAGAGACCACATTTATAGCCCAATCTTCACCAAACTTGGTCAGAATGTTTGTCTGCATGAAATCTTGGATGAGTTCGCAACTGGGTCACGTAGGGTCAGAAAATAGGTCACTATGTCAAATCTTAGAAAAAGCTTGTGTACACACTAGAGACCACATTTATAGCCCAATCTTCACCAAACTTAGTCAGAATGTTTGTCTGCATGAAATCTTGGATGAGTTCCTTATTGGGTCATGTGGGGTAAAAAAGTAGGTCACTAGGTTACATTTTAGAAAAACCTTGTGAAAACACTTAAGAGGCTACATTGATGGCCCAGTCTTCAACAAACTTGACCAGCATGTTTGCCAGTATGAAATCTTTCATATGTTTTGAAGTGAGTCATGTGGATTCAGTAGGTTACTTGGTAAAATTCTAGAAAATGTTATCAACCCAGTGGCCACACTTATGGTCCAATCTTCACCAACTTGATGCCAGATTTGAGCCTACGTAAAGCCTGTGTCATCAGGTGAGCGATTAAGAGCCATCATGGCCCTCTTGTTTCAATTTAGGTGTTTGTGTTGAATCCCCTGTTTGTCCAGAGGTATAGGCTTATCATTCCCATTCCACATTTGACTTCCTATTTTGTGTTTTTGGTGTGGTACCATTCCACAATTGACATCCCATTTTGTGTTCCTACAGTGTTACCACTCAACATTTGAATTTCTTTTTTGTTTCTAAATGTTTTACCATTCCATATTTGGATCCATATTGAATATTTTGTAAAGTCAAAAGTCACTTAAATTGAGTTCTCAAATAAAAAAAGTTGTATTAGTCCAATTTTTTTACATTTACTAATAACCAAGTTAGATGTCTATGTTTAGACCTTTGCTTGCAGCTGTTTGTCAGTCATTGTATGAAAGGTCTCCATATAAGTACAAGAACAATTCTCTAATGGTTGTAGGAGGTCCGGAGGCAGTGGGTTATCCATTAAGTACTCCCCATTCCACATTTGACTTCCTGTTTTACCATTCCAAATGTTACTCAATATGATCTCTGGTTTGCTGTACCATTCCACATTTCTTCTCACTTCTTATTTTGGTTCTAGTTGTTATGTTATTTTATTATGATTTCTTGATTAATGCTACCTGTGGCATGTAGCTCATTGTCTTTTTTTTCAATTTAGGTGTCTGTGTTGAGTCCTCTGTTTGTCCAGAGTTATTTGCTTATCATTCCCATTCCACATTTGACTTCCTATTTTGTGTTTTTGGTGTGGCACCATTCCACAATTGACTTCCTATTTTGTGTTTTTGGTGTGGCACCATTCCACAATTGACTTCCTATTTTGTGTTTTTGGTGTAGTACCATTCCACAATTGACATCCCATTTTGTGTTCCTACAGTGTTACCACTCAACATTTTAATTCCTTTTTTGTTTCTAAATGTTGTACCATTCCACATTTGGCTTCATATTGCCCCAAGTTTTGTATTATGGTACACAGATCTTCTATCTGCCTGACTTATCATCTGTCCATCCATTAGGATACTTTTTTTGCAGGTAGCTTCTCCTTTATAAGTAGTTATAAATTACATGAAACTTCTTCATGCTGGCATGTTATTAGTGTGAAGTTGTCTGTGAAGGTGAGAAAAGACTTGGATAGTATTCTTTATTCCAGAGCATATAAAATTATGACGGTTGTTCTGAATTCACCATTTATTGAAACATGTCTAAAATGAATAGAAATATAGAAAAATGGGTTTATATCATAATAAATTATGACTTCTAACAGAGGAGCATAATAAACCACCCTCATCTCTTTACATACATGGCTTCTGAGTGTACAACAATTCTCTAATGGTTGTAGGAGGTCCGGAGGTATTGGGTTATCAATAAGGTACCTCCCATTCTACATTTTAATTAGTTTTTTGTTTCTAAATTTCTCCCTTGTTACTGGTAGTAGTTATTATTTGCATGATTTGTTTCATGCTGGCATGTTATTGATGTGTAGCTGTCTGTGAAGGTGAGAAAAAAGTTATATTGTATTCTTCTAATAGGATTTGGGCTGGGAGGAGGGGCGGGGCATTATTGGCCTCTCTCAAGACTTAAAATACATAGCTTCTATGGGTATAAGTAATACATTAACTTCTGTAGTAGGGATTCCACACTTGTGATCAGTTGTTACAGTATTGTTATCAAACTCCTTCCTTCCAGGCTTATTTCCTACTCAAGGCATAGGAATCTTCCTAGCTATATTTTTATGACCCTCAGTCAGTCTGGATTGACCTTTTCTGTTTCATGTAACAATTTGTATTAGGAGGTATTTCAGCTTATCTCTGGTACACTATTGGTTCTAGAAAGACTTGAGTGGGATGTCATGCACTGTGCCATCTAAGGGAGATAACTAGAAAATGTATTTTATTTATTATTTGTGTACCAACTGTTTCAGGGAGTACCATATGCTTCAGCATATTTTATAAAAAAAATAGTAGATTTACAGTTGTAAATTATTTTACAGGGCACCAGATAAATGAGCATTGGAGCTGACAAATTAAACAAAGTAGGAGTATTTTTAAATCTCAAGACTGGTGTATTACTCTGTATCGGCACCACCACTATTTCAGGTATTTCCTAATCACCAAGCTGATTGCAAGAATTCCATGGGCATTTGATCTCCAAAATCTGTCAACCAGCTAGGTGTCTTCTAATTATCAATAGTATGTACCTTGCTTTGTATAAATCCTATTTCTATATCAAGAGCTTCACAATTTTAGCAAAGTTCTAAACAGAACTGTTCGTCTAGACTAGACACCAGCTTGATGTGATATAATACACATCAACAAAAATACATTGCTGCATTAATCTGTCCTTATCTTTATCAGGAGCTTCATAATCCTCCAGCTGATGCCAGCTCTCCCACAGGAATGTTCCCCAAGACCAGACACCAGCTAGATGCCCTCAAGAAAAAACTGCCTGAGGAACAGATCAAAGGTGACAAAGTCAAATAGACATAAAATTAACTTTTCTGACTACTTCATTGTACCATAAATACAGACTAAAACTTCTGAATCTTCAATTCTTTAAAGACTACAACTTGTCAGGCTGTCATTTGATGCATTACCAATTACAGTGTAAGCAGGCTAAAAAAACTAAAGAAATATGTAAATATCTCTAGTCCCTCTTTGCAAGTGTTTAAGTTTCATTTAGGGTGAAAGTTGTTATGTGTACAGGTCTCCCAGCTGATTTGCAGTGTCTTGTTTGCTGTTCATATGTATCTGTCTTACTCCACAAATTGAGTCAGGTGTTTCATACTGGCCAATGCTATATTGTTGTTTTGTTTTATGCCTTTAAATATGTGTACTGTATTACTGGTATCTTCGCTGAAATATGAGCAATTTTACTTTTCTAAATTCATAGTAAAATCATCACATCACGTTCCTTGTGAGGAGGCACCCGTGATCATGGGGTAGAGTCACAAAATTATAAATCCTCTGACTCCTTGGTCCCTCGCAGTGTGGGTTTAAAACCCAGTTAGTGTGCAGTCCTCTTCCAGCTGACCTGTGGTGTGCCTGTGCTTCTACCCAGGTATTGGTCCTGTGTCTTCCTCCATCAATATAGCTTGAAGTTGCCATAATGACCATATTTGTGTTGCTGTGATGTTTTTCTAGAAACTATACAAAACATTCCTTGTGATACCAATGTGCTGTTGCAGCCACTGAAGAGAAGGCCAAAGAACTTCTCCAGTCTGGTGTCTCCATTGACTCAGATGCTGAGGGTGATGGTGAGGACAAGACTAAGGTCGAGATAACTGAAGATGATGACAATGAATCCAAATCTCCAACAAAATCTTTCAACTGTAAACGGTCTCGGATCCTTAGTGAGAGTAGTGTAGATGGGTCTGTAGCCAATTCTGATTCCATTCAGACTCCAACAAAGCGTAGAAAAATTGACACTAACGAATCATCTGATGCATTGAAATCTGTCGTGAAAGGTGAAAAATCCACCCCGCAAGGGAAGAAGAAATCTAGGAAGAGAAAAAGTCAGTCAAAGTCAACAGAAGGACCTGGGATTGAAGGAGAGATAAAGACTGGAGATGATGCAGATGTGGATAGAAATTGTGAGGCTGTACCTCCGTCAAAAGTGAGGAAAGTGGAGGAGAATCTGACAACTGATGGTGAAGATGCAGAGAAGATGGAGGAAGCAAAGCAGAATGAACAGGTGAAAGAAAGTGCAAACAAGAAGAAAAGGCACAGACGAAAGAAGACAAAGAAAGAAAAGGAAGTGCCAGAGTTAAAAGTTATTCCAAAGTAAGTCAGAAAGTTTGTTGCTATATTAAAAATTATATGTTGCTTTTTATGTTTGATAAATTAAAGATATGCAAAATAAAACAACTGATACAGCAACCTATTTTTTATTAGCTCACCTGAGCACAACGTGCTCAAGGGGAGCTTTTGTGATACCGCTTCGTCCGTCGTCCGGCATTCGTCGTTCGTCGTTCGTCGTCCGTCGTTCGTCGTCAACATTTACCTTGTGAACACACTACAGGCCACAATTTTTATCCAATCTTCATCAAACTTGGTCAGAATGTTTGTCTGCATGAAATCTTGGATGAGTTCATTATTGGGTCACCTGGGGTCAAAAAGTAGGTCACGAGGTCAAATTTTAAGAAAAACTTGTGAACACACTAGAGGCCACATTTATAGCCCAATCTTCACCAAACTTGGTCAGAATGTTTGTCTGCATGAAATCTTGGATGAGTTCGTAACTGGGTCACGTGGGGTCAAAAAGTAGGTCACTAGGTCAAATCTTAGAAAAAGCTTGTGAACACACTAGAGGCCACATTTATAGCCCAATCTTCACCAAACTTGGTCAGAATGTTTGTCTGCATGAAATCTTGGATGAGTTCGTAACTGGGTCACGTGGGGTCAAAAAGTAGGTCACTAGGTCAAATCTTAGAAAAAGCTTGTGAACACACTAGAGGCCACATTTATAGCCCAATCTTCACCAAACTTGGTCAGAATGTTTGTCTGCATAAAATCTTGGATGAGTTCGTAACTGGGTCACGTGGGGTCAAAAAGTAGGTCACTAGGTCAAATCTTAGAAAAAGCTTGTGAACACACTAGAGGCCACATTTATAGCCCAATCTTCACCAAACTTGGTCAGAATGTTTGTCTGCATGAAATCTTGGATGAGTTCGTAACTGGGTCACGTGGGGTCAAAAAGTAGGTCACTAGGTCAAATCTTAGAAAAAGCTTGTGAACACACTAGAGGCCACATTTATAGCCCAATCTTCACAAAACTTGGTCAGAATGTTTGTCTGCATGAAATCTTGGATGAGTTCGTAACTGGGTCACGTGGGGTCAAAAAGTAGGTCACTAGGTCAAATCTTAAAAAAAGCTTGTGAACACACTAGAGGCCACATTTATAGCCAAATCTTCACCAAACTTGGTCAGAATGTTTGTCTGCATGAAATCTTGGATGAGTTCATTATTGGGTCACCTGGGGTCAAAAAGTAGGTCACGAGGTCAAATTTTAGGAAAAAACTTGTGAACACACTAGAGACCACATTTATAGCCCAATCTTCACCAAACTTGGTCAGAATGTTTGTCTGCATGAAATCTTGGATGAGTTCGTAACTGGGTCACGTGGGGTCAAAAAGTAGGTCACTAGGTCAAACCTTAGAAAAAGCTTGTGAAAACACTTAAGAGGCTACATTGATGGCCCAGTCTTCACCAAACTTGACCATCATGTTTGCCAGTATGAAATCTTACATATGTTTTGAAGTGAGTCATGTGGATTCAGTAGGTTACTTGTTAAAATTCTAGAAAATGTTATCAATCTAGTGGCCACACTAATGGTCCAATCTTCACCAAAGGTTTCTAAAGTAAATAACTCTTAATTACTTAATGCCAGATTTGAGCCTACATAAAGCGTGTGTCATCAGGTGAGCGATTAAGGGCCATCATGGCCCTCTTGTTGAAATTTTGATGTTCTGTTCTTGTTTTTTAACACTTTGCCTTTATATTTACTAGATATTAGATATTTTGTCTTTGAATTTGGACTTTTTATGCATAGCACTGACACAGAAATGGTTATATTGGCAATGGCCTCTTATTATTGATGGACAATGACAAATGCCTTGAACCATCAGTAGGTCTCCTTTTATGTTTATGGAATACTGGTATGTTATGTTCGAAAGATGTATCAGCTCAAATGTTTCAGTATTGGACAAAAATATTGATCATAAACAAAGTATAAAAAATATTAAGACAATGATTATCTTTTTCTGAAAATATTTCTTGAATACGAGAAAGATGGTTCTAAATATTTAGGTAGAGAAAGAATAATTTAATTTGTCCTATAAGGATTGATACGTGTATTTCCTTTGATGGACATTGGACTTTGGTTCGTCAATTCCATCTCTGCTTGAACAGGATGCTACAACCATTTACTCTTCTCTGGTTATTTTTTTTCTTGATTCAAAAAGTTAATTTCATTAACTATTAACGTTTTTTTGTAGGTCTTCTTATCTTAAAAGTACCTATCTCTCTTCTAAACACAATGTGGACATTTTTTTAATGACGTCTCTACATTCGTCATAACTTGTCAAACAAAACGTCAGCGCGTGGATACTTATTAAAATTGATTGATTTTCTTTTCATTGCTTGCATTCGAGAAACCCATCAGGAAGTGGGAGGTTAGAGCTCTGTAAAATTGGTTTAAGCACCCCAGTCGGTCCATATTGCCTCCAAGGCTGTAACTGTTGCAAGTTATAAAACTACCAGATACATTCAGTTACATTTGTCTGTACTATTGATAAAGTGTAAGGCATACTTGGTTGAGCAGTTATCATTTAGAACAGCATTATCAAATTCTTAGCAATAATTTTTATCATTAGAAAATCAAATTAGTGAACAATATAGCATATCTTAGGTCCGTAAAGTGATTTGGATAAAGCTTATTAGTATTCAGAATTCTGGCTGTAAAAAACTTGAAATCTTTGTAAGGAAACACTGATGAAGTCAGACAATGTATATTGGTAAAAGGAATATATTGAAGATTTTGGCAGACACTTTTCTTCAGAAATCAGCATGATGATTGACAACATCTCTTTCTATTGAGACATTTGGCTAATCAATGGCATGGACGCCATTATGAAATCGTGAAGCGATGACGAAATAATGTCAATATTAGAATTTAGTTATATGGTTTTTTATTTAACCTAAAAGATATGAAAATACATTTCACATTTCTATCTTTGTTTAGACATACATCTAAAATGTGACATTAGAAGAAATTTCAGAGTTAAGAAATCATCATTTGAGGAGTCGGGTGTTATTATACAATTTGAAAAGAAATGTAACCTTTATATTGTATGATTTCCAGGAAAGAGTGGTTGTCACTAAGGCAGGAGTATCTAAGGTTACAAAAAACCAGCATGGCCCTGATGAAGAAAACCCTAGGAGTGAGACAGAACCAAGAAAACTTAAAAGGTAAGGAATACTGTGTAGAAGGTTAGGAAGACTTTGTAGCTATAGCTAAATGATAATGCATATGCTTCTGATTTCCTTTTTAGCTAAATGATAATGCATATGCTTCTGATTTCCTTTTTTGCTAAATGATAATGCATATGCTACTGATTTCCTTTTTAGCTAAATGATAATGCATATGCTACTGATTTCCTTTTTAGCTAAATGATAATGCATATGCTGATTTCCTTTTTAGCTAAATGATAATGCATATGCTGATTTCCTTTTTGTGACATGCTTGCTGCTGTGTAATATGATAATGTCAATTGGAAGTGGTTGCTTGCAATAGCACTTTTTTGCAAACTCTTTATCAAAAAGGTAAACCCTGGTAGCTTTTGCTTTCCTTTTAACTGCTGTATATAATTTCTGTATAATATTAATCAACTTTCTCAAACTATACAACTCTACATTCAATGTATTAAGTAGAAGTAAGCAGAAGGTGAAGAATCGAGAACCAAGAACAGTTGACAACTTCACCTCCAGAGAGTAGGTCACTACCCACCCATGCTGGTTACATCCCAGGTGCCACATATCCATGGGAGAGGTTGGATGATGTATTCTTTCATTTGATAAATATGTATATACAAAATTTAAAATCATCATTATTGGGGAAGATATAATTTTAAATAATCATCTTTTTTTCTTTTCAAGAAACTCTTATCAAAGCAGAGAAAAAGGATGAGAAAGTCAAAACAAAAGAGCTTGAGTTTGTTCCAGATGTTATCGTGAAGGTTTCATCACAAGATCCAATGACACGAAAAAACCTTAAGGTCAGTTTACGTACTTAAATCAAAGTCAGTTTTATGAACTGTATCAATTTTAGTTTCAGTAGTATTAGTAAAGTCAGTTTAGTTAGTTTTACCATTGATAGTTTTATAAGTTATATCATGGTAGTTCCATTTTATCAGGGTCTGTTCCATAAGATTTATCATTACTTTTAACTTTTCAAATCCTAATTTAAATGCCAAAAATGTCTGTGTTCATATTTTCTTTACCTTTAAAGGAATGTCTTGGAGAGAAGCATAACATTGCCTACTTTGATATCAAGGATGAACATCTAGAGGGCTTCATACGCTGTGAGGATAATGAAACAGCCTCTGCTATCTCAACAACCGCATTACCCGGATACACATTCTCATTGCTTACAGGTATAATGTTATGAATTTTTTTAAGGGTCTTCTGTTTATTCTTTATTCTTTAAAATTTCTTAAAATGAATCTGCAGCATAAATGTGTGCTCCAATTCAGCTCAAAATTTCATGGATAGTTTGCAGCTTTAGTATAATCATTTCAGGTCATTTTCATGCTCATCACTTGAGTAGAATCAGCGCTATTCCATATTTTTGGTGTGTTTCTTATTCCCACTTTTTCTGACAAACTGTATAGACTATAAATTTAAAATTTGTACTGCTTATAGAAAAGATGATGTGATGGGCCTACTTTAAACCTAAAATAAAAAAGCATATGCTACATCGTCCCAAGGTTGACTGATTTTCAAAACTCTTATTTTCAGTAAATTTCCAAGTGTCTTAAATTTGCCATTTTTATGAATTTATCACTGTAACTTCACCAGTGTGTATTTCTTTCATTCACCGGTATTCTTGTGATCAGAGCAACAGTTTTGCCTCAGTGTATAATTAAATAAGACTTATTGTTTTAAGGCTTATTGTTTTATTCAAAGAGCTATGCACAAATATACTGCTATATGGTGGTTATAACTGCTGGTGTGTTGATTTCTCACTGGTATTATAGACATTATAGACATATTGATATTTTCTAGGGAGCAACTCTGTTAACCAATGTTCTGTTGTTGTTTGTTGTGTTCCTTTTGTTGATATAAGATGTGATGTTGAAGGTGGTATCTGACAGTTTGACTTTATCAAATGCAAGTAACAATATTCTTTTCACTCTCTGTGGCAGGTATTTAGGAATATTTCTTGATAAGCTCATACCTTAGTCTAAGTAAGGGCCATTTTAACTATAATATAACAATATACAACATATTTTGACAAAAAATCATTAAATTTTCATTCTTTCCAAAATCTTTAACAAATCTTTTAATAACAAAAATGGAGATCTCAGCTAAAAAGAATATTTACATCAAAGCAGACTTACTGGAGTCTGCTGACAGTATAACATGAACTTACTCAAAAGTTGACAGTATAACATGAACTTACTCAAAAGTTGACAGTATAACATGAACTTACTCAAAAGTTGACAGTATAACATGAACTTACTCAAAAGTTGACAGTATAACATGAACTTACTCAAAAGTAAGATGTCACATGATTTTCTTAGTATGTGGCTCTGATAATTAAAAATACCTGTTTGCAATGGAGATTTAGGCTTCACTGTTCACACAGATCTAGGGCATCATAGAATTGCTTTTTGCAGGACCTTTTCAGGTAACTATGACTTTTTTCAATTGTTTGGGGAAAAAAATCTGGTTCAAACTGTTGGAGACCACCTTTAACACGTGATATGATTACCTCTAGCATCGAATATATATCTAAGAGACTTACGGGTCCATGTTCTAATAATATATTAACTAAGTATATATGACAGAGTATGTTAAACATTAGAATGTCTGTATTGTTCATGCAGATTACACAATGTTCACATCCACTAACCTTGCAGGCAAACAGTTCTACTGACACACTACCTGTTTGACAGTTGGTTTTACTTCCGATCCTTTTATTGTAGCATTTTTTGCTTCCTATTCAAAGCAAAGCAACATTCTATTTTCAAGCATTATCTAAATCCTGATGTAAGCAAAGGATTTTCCAGTTTACTTTCATTATAGTTATGGGGAGGAGGCACCTGAGGCCAAGTGGTTACAGATGCTTTCTTATTAGTATTACTCCCAATGCACTTACTGTGTAGGGTCTGCGCATGGCAAAGATCGCCTACTTGCAACTCTGACTGCTTCACCTCTCACTGCGAGTATTTTTTAGGCAAAGGACTAAATGTGCGAGGTTCTTCCTGCAGTGTGCCAGTGATTATACCCAGACATTTGTCTGGGGTCTTCTTTCACTAAAATAGCTTGACGCTCTCTAATGGCCATAATTAGTTGATGCAATGTATTTCAAAAATAAAGTATTAACTTCCTGTCAGGCCAATATGAATACTTGGTGTGAGAAATTCCTCCTGTTGATCAACAGTATGTCAGTGGTGCTGTCTCAGATGTTTGTTTGGTGGGTCTCTAGATGTTTGTTTTGGGGTCTCCAGATGTTTTTCTGGGGGTCTCTAGATGTTTGTCGGGGGGGGGGGGTCTCTAGATGTTTGTCTGGGGGGTCTCGGGATGTTTGTGGGATCTCCAGATGTTTGTCAGGGGAGTAGGGGGCATCTCTAGATGTTTGTCTGGGTGGTCTCTAGATGTTTGTCTCGGTGGTCTCAAGATATTTGTCTGGGGATCTCTAGATGTTTGTCTGGGGGGCTCTCCTCAACAAATCATAGCAGAGCCTTTACATAATAGCTTCATGTAAAAACAGTAAACAACATCACAAATTATTGTTATAAATAACAGTATTATTTTTTAATATTAATATAATTAATATGAAAATTTTGTGTCTTTGCTTGTTTTATAAGTGTTTTAAACATATTGATGAATCTTTTTGTTAGCAGAATTCATTGGAGCTTTTGCATCGATCATTTAATATGCTTACATTGTGCATTATGCCCTGCTAGTTGGCAAAGGTTACAATATCAGTAAAGGGTTTCCCTTGTCAACCTTTTACTGGTTAGCTGGTTAACCTGACCAATATGTTCAATATTACTAATACTTATAATTTTATATATCCAATCACTTTTTATGTGGTCATTGTATTTGCAGTTTGTTAATCTGAAAATCCTCTTGCTTCATAGATATTGAAAAACAAAACTTCAATGATGATAGTGAAATACTGGTAGTTGATAGAAATTCCATTTATATTTGCACAATAAATAAGAGTATGCCAAGGAATATTGACATTTTTGTGTTTTTTTTAACTGGCATATGACACAATTTTCATTAGATTTGCTTACTGAAAATACTGACTTCTGAGAGACCTGTCACAAACTCTTATAATAGCCTCAACATTGACATGAGTTCAGTCATGAAAAATCATAAACAGATGTTGTGGACATTCAATATGAAACTAGAATTGATTAAAGAAACCTATGTATTGGATTCTCAAAGTTTACAAAACCCCATTTAATTCATGATTCATAGCTAAAATCAACCCTAGCACCACTATCATTCATGATTTGGGCTTTTATGGATGTTTGCGAAACTTATTTAATAACATTTTCATAAACTGTGGTGACATCTTGTTTAAACAAGGGTGTTCCTATGGGAATCTATTGTGCATCTTTGATGGCAAATTTGTTTTTATGCACTTTGAAGGTGACATTATGTTAACGGTTAACTTTATCTCCTTCTACCTAAAGCCATATTATCTTGATGATATTCTTACTTTTGCTCTTGAGCTTAAACAATCCATTAGATTATCACTTACACAATGGTAGAACCCAGGAATTCCTTGATGTACTGCATTTCTTCTAATTGAACGTTTTACAGACAAGAACTTGGCATTGCTTTTAAATTACACAATGACTGGACAGGTCATTGAGACTGTCCGAAAACAGTGACTTAAAGCCACAATTTGGACAGTCACTGTTGTAGTTCTGTCTCGTCATCTCTGCCTTAAATAGGTGAGACAACTGGGGTAGTCTCCATTGCCCTTAACGTGAGATTACACAGTAGGTATAACTTCAGGATATTGTCTGCCTTTATTTTTTGACATGCCATTTGCAGACATATCTTTGGCCAATTATATTGTTATTTTTGGATCTTGTTACCTTTAATCGCTTAACAGTTAACATTTTGTTTCTATTTTGGATAGTTTCTTTTGCCATTTCCTCTTTTTTACTAAAAATTGATATTAGATATTATCTTTAGAAACTTGTGCTTCTTTCTTTCATATGACTTTGATATTTTGTAGTATTTCTGTCTTATATTTAATGACATACTACCTTTCACTTGACAGTTACTTTTGTTAAGTTAAATTTTCAGTTAATGAGTTGATGTGTTTTTTTCAAATGTTTATTGTACTTACCTGTATTCAATTATATTTCATATTATTTTAACCTGATAGATTTTTATATTACTACTCACCTATTTGAATTTTAACCAGATTATACCCTATTTATATTAAACCTAATTTTCTTTGGCGTCGCATTACCTGTTATAATGTTGGTATGCCATAAAACCCAAAATACAAATATAATATCAGTTAATGTTTAATTATTAACCTCATTAGCACATAATTACATAATAACTTTGCTTTGTAACAACATTATTGCCACTGGGATGAATTACACGCCATGTCATTCTGTTCACTGTTTCTCTCAGTTTTTGTCTTTATCTATGCCACTTTAAAATTTGTGAAATTGGTTAATTTAAGGAAATACTAAACTTTATTCTTTGTGTTCATAACCCAGAAACAATAATGTTTCCATGCAAAACAACTTTGATAATAAACAATAACATACTGAGAAAGAACAATATACTGTGTCTGAAAATTACTGCCTGAACAATAATGTTTTGCGTTATGTAAGGCTGCTGCATGCATTTACTTTCTGGTTGTATATTTTAGTTTTATAGTTACTTTTAATAATTTTGCCTTTTTTTTTCTTCTACATACTTAACATCTTGAAAAACCTGTTAAATCTTGTTGGGGTTATCATTATTTTTTGTTTGTTTTTGTTTAAAATCATTCTATGGTGTCAGGATTATGCATTATACATACATTTTCTGGTGATTTATGGTTACTGAAAACTATCAAATAAAAACCAGAACTTTTCAAATAGGTCTTCTTACTTGCTGCCATTTTATTTTAGCCTGTTTTTGTGTTGCTTCAATGACTATTCTTGTTTTTCTCACATTGATGGGATAGTTTTTTCTACACTACTTGTATTTGAGGGAAACATTCAGGTAATGCAAGGTTGAAGAGCTTAGTAAACCAAATTTAGCCAAATGAAATTGGTACAATACTTTAAAATAAAGTATCCGCTTTTTTATTAAATTCTCGTCAATTACACACTGGTAAAATACTTTATGCATGTGTATTGTTCGGGGATTTTTAAAGCATTGTACTCTAATGTATCTGACACTAACCTGTGTACCTATCCATAGGTGAGGCTGAGAAACAGTATTGGGAGAAAGCAATCACAGACAGACAGAACAAGCTTCAGGGCGGGAGTAAATCCAGATCCAAGAAAAGGGGACATAAAAAGGTAAGGCTCTCCGTCAAGGAGTATTTTATAATTGATTTTGTATGCAAACCTGTGCTGCATCATTTAACAGGCTGCACAGAAGTTAAATATATTCAACAATACAACTCCAGAAAGAGTAAGAGTGTCTGTTTTTATGATTTATACTTTATTAAACCAAAGATGTATATTGGGGCTACATTAGAGTTACATTTGTCTATCTGTTGGTCGGTCTGTCCATCTGTCAACAAGATTTGTCCTTGCCATTTCTTGGCTACAGTTGCCATTTCTTGGCTAAAGATGGTTGGTCCGATTTTGATGAAATATTATAGGACAGGTTAGTCCTTAGCTTTGCCAAAAGAGATATGGCCATTTCTTACATATGCAGAAATTGGTGTCAAAACAGTACTTAAGAACTTTCATCTTTTTTGATGGCAATAATTTACAAATTTTGGATTGGTCAACAATTTCAGTGTTATGTTCTGTAGTGGTATTCAAACATGTATTGTCTTTTATATTGATTATGGGTACATGTTAAATCTTTCCATGTGATATGAATTCAGGCAAATTTAGGGATACAGATTCATGGTTTGTATAGCTTGTTATATTATTTTTTTAAAGTTACAGCAGTGTTGAGTAAGAAAACATCATAGTAGATGTATGATTGTAACCTTAAATCTGTTAAAAACTATTAACACTACCAGTAACAGCTCATTGCGCCATTGTTTTGTGGCAACAAGAATTGTGATATTTATAAAAATAATTTGGTGTTTATTGTTTTTCAGTGGATGGACAAAGCTCAGAGTGCAAGCATTGAAAATGCTAACAGAAAGCACATAGTGTTTGATGACGACTGACCATTCACTACGATAAAAATACCTTAAAATGTTTGTTTTATAAGTGCTTTAAAGATATTGATGAATATTTTTTCTAGCCTTTACATCAACCATTATGCTTCATTATTGCACATGAATTTAGATCAATTAAGCTGACATTGGAGTAACCTTTTTGTTATTAATTAAGTTATTGTTAAATGAAATATTGTTGAAAATTAACTAAATTGTTAAGTCAAATATGTGTTGGAAATGAACCAATTGTTAAAACAAACTAACTTATTGTAAATTTAATATTTATTGCTAAATTAATTATTTATTGGTCACTTTATTAAGAAAAGAATCTCCCATATTAAATTGGATTTATTGAAATGTCTGTAAATTCCTACTTTTTTGCATTATTATGGAATGTGCTCAAATGTTATATTTCTGAGAATAATGAATTGAAAAATGTGTTAAATAAAAATCTGGTCAGAAGTCTTAATGTTTGTGTTTCTGTTTTAACAAGGGAGTATAAGCAGTTATGGCCCAGTAAAGAGTTGAATTGAGGTAATCCAATCAGAAGAACTAAATGCTCAATAAATTATTTGTATCATTTTCAAACATTGCAGAAATATGAATGTAATATATATCATTCATTGTTGCTTACAAAGAATATGACAAGAAAAATGGTCATTTTGATTGTTAATTGCAAGTTATTTAATATTTACCAGTTATAACATAGAATGTGCCCGACAATGGCTTTACACCCAACTAAGAATAAAATGCAGACACTGCTAAGACAGTGTTGCCAGGGGATTTTAAAAGTCTGCCCTGCAAATTACTCCTGCATGTTTTTATTTTTACTGACTATTGGACACCACTTTTTTCTCAATAACAGAGTTTATATAATGTTTTGAATTGAAGTTTGTAAAAGGAGCACATATATTAAAAGAGACTATTAGTAAACTGTTGATGTGCTTTAAGTATCTATAAATGTTTGATTATATGTATGTTGCACATATATTGGCTGTAATCTATGTTAATATATGTAAGAAGAACCAGGTTGAACTGGGGGAAAACACTTCGTTTGGTGCTGTCTGCTCCTTATTGAGAAATGTAGAAATACAGTCACAAGTCTTAGAAATTTAAATCTGATCGCATCAGCATTTTCAGTCGCTTTGAACAGCGGAATATAGTAAACGGCATAGCTGCTTTGACGTCATCGTTGGTAGATACATGGGAACGGAGCTTCGATAAATACACATAGACACGAAGGTTCATTTGTTTTGTTTTTTGTATTTAATGATGTTATGTAACTCAAGTCTGGCCAATCGGTGATATGTTATTGATCTCGGTTTCGGGCACCACTTTATGAACTGGGACAAAAGTATTAGTCGTCATATTAGGGGTCTTTATATAAAGCTAGTCATGGAGTTCGATTTTCCCAATTTTCCCAATTTCCTTTATTAAATCTAGTGATAAAAGTGCATTTAGACTTTGTCTTGAAGCTTTACTTACCGCTAAAAGTTATGATACAAGGATGAATTTGTTGATTGAAACAAATCTGCAGGTCAAGCAAATCTGCTGGAATATGTTTTATTGAGACGATGTGCTAAAAAGGAGAACAGTACAAGCACAATTTTGTGTTTATATTGTATATATTGTTAATTTCAAAAGGCCACTTTCAACCATATAATTACATAACAGAATTGGATATTCTTACCAATACATGATTATCAAAGGAAATCATAAAGAACTACATGCTGCCATATTAAAGTGCACGTGCATAGTCAAAGATTGGTAACACAACTTACAATTCATCAAGGCTAATAAGTATATGTTGTTATTCTGTTACGCTGGCGTAACGATTGGCCAGCATACTATTCGATAAGGAGAAACTATTCTTTTGTACCGGAAAACATTTAAAAAATACTGTTAGGCCAGCATACTATCGAATATGTAAAATGATTCTGGTATGCCGGCATAACAATAAAAATGTACAAAAATACAGTTAAGCCAAAATACAGTTAAGCCAATATACTATTGAATAAGTAGAAACGATTCTGGTATGCCGGCATAACAATTAAAATGTACAAAATACTGTTAGGCCAGAATACTATTCAACAAAAAGAAATGATTCTGGTATGCCGGCCTAAAAATTGAAAATGTACAAAAATAATATTAGACCAGCATACTATTCAACAAAAAGAAATGATTCTGGTATGCCGGCATTACAATTGAAAATGTACGCAATGACTGTAAGGCCAGATACTACTGAATAAGTAGAAAATATCCTGCTACGCCGACAAAACAATTAAAATACTATTAGGACCTCGTACTATTAAATAAAAAATGATTCTGGTATGACGGCTTAACAATTTAAATGTACAAAAATACAGTTAAGCCAATATAGTATTGAATAAGTAGGAACGATTCTGGTATGCCGGCATAACAATTGAAAATGTACAAAAATAATGTTAGGCCAGCATACTATTCAACAAAAAGAAAAAATCTTTTACATTGGCCTAACAAAAACTCCACGCCTTGAGGTGAAATGCGCGAAGAATTAACCACAAAGAAAGCAGATTCTTATGTTGTCAAGATGGTCATTTTTTTTGACGACGCGCTGAAGCACGGAGTCAACTGTGATCACGTTTGCTGATTGCCACTGCAGAGTCATGTGACCAGGATGTTTACCGATAGGATCTAAGCGGTAATAAGAAATTCATCATCAATAAATAATCTAAAAAAAACAACATTGTCTTAAAAATCCAATGTCACATCAACTGTCGTGATTGTCACAATACAAAACTGCTGTCAAATAATCTTAGTCAAAAATATGTTTCATTTCAAATGTTGTTTTTTTTAAATTATGTTTATATTGTATTGTTTTTGAATTTGTCAAGAAAGGGAGATCACTGTGATGGGAATCGTGTGCTTTTTATTTTTGCCATATTTCTCTTAACTGGTACAATATATACTTTTCCGTCGTTTTTGATGCTTTGCATCGATGTTTTTCTTGTAATTCAGTTATGACGAAAACAACAAACAGACGTATTCTTGACTGAAAAGGTAAGCAAACAAAATCAATGAAATGTAAAATGCAGTCAGAATCGTCTGTAAGTTTTGATCATTGGTCAAATCGATGTACAACTGTAAACATATTTAAAAAAAACACGAAAACTATATGAATAATTTTAAATTCAAATGCTACTTTAATGCCACACACCATGATTATAAATAAATCAAAACTGACGTTGAAACTAAAGGAAAGAGTGTATATAATG
Source organism: Sinonovacula constricta (assembly GCA_007844125.1). Lineage (NCBI taxonomy): Eukaryota > Metazoa > Mollusca > Bivalvia > Cardiida > Solecurtidae > Sinonovacula > Sinonovacula constricta. Next base: position 55,883,302 of record CM017564.1, on the reverse strand, counting down.
ATTCATTTTAAGTAAGAGATGTCTATAATGTCGAATATTTAACAAATTAAATTACATGTGAAAGGGGATTTTTGTCTGCTTAATTGTACTTGAATTGAAATTTGTGTAAATTTATATGAAGTTTGCCTATCAATCTGGATCTACACAATTTGAAGCTAGGTCTATATGAATACCAGTCCAACTAATGAACAATGCATGTTGTTATATTATGACTTTTACCAAATGCAACAGTCTAGGATTTAACGCCATTGCCGTTCCAGCTGCATCGCTGCCGGCGGCCTGCACATTGGCTTGGAATGTTGCAACGGGGTTTAATCATAAGAACCGACTCTTAGAAAAGTGTTTGAACTTTTCTTTTAAAAGCTATGCCTATAGCAATATGGAAATTGATTGCCAAATGCAAGAATTACTTTCAAACAACAAACTTCCATTTTTGCCCTATAAAATTTATCTTATTTTTCTCTGATGCATAAATACTTTCAATGGACCACGTTATGAGCCAAACTGAGTTTCTTCCTTTTAGTACACTCAAGCGTATACACAAATATATATAAAGATTTAGTAATGCGGGCAGCGTATAAAGCAAAGTTGATTCATGTTGCAAGAGATATTCTGTCTGGATGTTGAGATAGCCCGGGATGTTGTAGTAGTGAAGACTCATCCATAAGTTTTTCATAAATAATATTAAAACAACATGTATGATTCTGTGCATTGTGTTACATAATAGCCGTGGTTCGCTGTGTATTTTATTCCTTTGAGCTATATATGGAATTCAAAATGTCTGCATTTTTATACATGTTGAAATTGCAAGTGTTGTTTTTAACGTATGATACTTTACGTATTCTTTGCTAAAAGTTAATAAGCAAGTAATTACATGATTATTATCCTCTTCATAGTTTAAAATAGAAACAGACATGCATTGAAATCTGATCATACCTCATATACTTTTCTCCAGGAGCAAGCTGATGTTCTTTGTCTAGTAGTTGTCTTATTAATGTCTATCTAAAACGTTTTGTCATGGTGGCGCGCTTACATAACTATATATGTTTGCGAAGACTTCTCCTGTTAGTCCGTAATTATATATATATTATATCTATTAACGACGTATTGTAACCGCTTGTGCCATTTACACAATTCCGAAATTTACTGAAAGCAACAGAAAGACGAATGCAATCAGATTGATAATGATGAACCAGACATATTCAAGTTGTTTCGACTGAAGTTTATATACAGTCAAGTAATAAGTCATTCATATACTTAGCTTGCATCAATATTTGACTTGAAATTTGTGGGTGGCTACTATCCGAGTATCTTCGTTGCACTCCATTGCATGCAATCGACCCTTTGAAAGTCAAGAACTGGAATTACTTTTAAAATTACATGATGACCGGACATGTCGAAAAGGTTAATTCGGTGACTTATAACCATAATTAGGACAGTGACTGTCAGTCACTGAAAATCTGTCTCTTCATCTCTCCAATCGTGCCTTTTATAAGTAAGACAACATGATCACTCTACATGCCCTTTACGTGAGATTGCACAGTTAGTATTACTTCGGTGTGTTTGTGAGCGTGCGTGAGTGCGTGCGTGCGTGCGTGTGTGTGTGTGTGTGTGTGTGTGCAATGTCTCGTCTCTGTGTTTTTGTTACTTTTCCATTTACTCTGTATGTATTTGTCGAATGGTATTTCGTTTAATAGTTGTAGTAATTCTCATAGGACATTTTCTTATTTTTTATTGTTACTATCAATAATGCAACAGAAAGTACAAGCCAGCATCAAGTTTACAACACAATATATTATATTAAACAAACACGCTACAAATTGTTACAATATATACAGTCAACAAACAAAACAATAAATCATAAATCTCCAAATAAAATCCAAGCTGATTCGAGTCCTAATAAGACTTTTTACTTAATGATGAACGTCAAAATTCCTTCCAATAAATGTTGTGTATGCTGTTAGTAAAAAATTCCTCATTTAAAACGACACTGTCAACAACTTGCACTTAAGCCGTGTGGAAGCATCGGACTTTTTTGGCGGACAAAATGGCAACGGATGTGCGGTCTCTCATTGAAATGAAATGGTTCTAGTAATGGGATAAATCGGTACCTGGTTTTTGAACCAGTCATTAATACGTTTTGAAAGTGCGTTTTTCCGACCCCATGGATCCCTAAGGAAAAGTAATAATAATGACATAACGGGCAGTGGTAAGTCCGAACAATGTGCCCACTTCCCCGGAATGTTTGCCAAATGTACAAATATGCTTTACCAATGAATTGTTGCGTGTTTGATATGACCGTATAAATCAATATTAAATACCCATTTTTCTATGTGTAATACTTTTTTCCAAAGTTATTTTAATTTTGCTTGTCCAAGAATTTGGAAAATGAAGACAATGTATTGCTCGAATAAACCTACATGAACGTAGGTGTCTGAACATCGTTTCTGTAGTCACGATTCATTGTTGTTTATTGGGTTTATCATCCCACTAACAGTATTTCAGTTTCACGATTTATTACTATACTTGTCTATTATATGCTGAGAAGTATCATGTCAATAATTTAATTACTAACAAATATTTTTTTAATAATCTGTATTCACTCTTTCATTGCATCATATCTGTCGTATGCAATAAACATTCCTGGGTGGAAGTGGGAACAGGATGAGGGAGGGAAGAAGTGGCGCATTTGACTTAATTGGCAGATTTATGACCCCGCTATAAAGACATACCCCACTGGATCATCCATATAGACTAGTTTGTACTATAAATGTTAATTGATTCTAGCTGTATTTTTTGACCGATTCACGTGAGGCAGGACACATATTAACACGCGATACATAACAAGTTATTAATTCTGTCAATATCTAAAATTGATTTTGTATAATACTAATGTATAAATCTACCGGTAGATGAAATTTGTTTGGAAAAGTAGACAGGATCCTTAGCAGGTCATTATGACCGCAGGTCACGTGGACCGAAGGGTCAAAGTTAACGCCATCGAAGGGAAATAAGCGTCTGCGGATTTACGCGGACCCGGAAATCCGCTCATTTTTAACGTCTAAAATCATTGCAGAACGTTGGGTTTCAAAAGTAAGAGTTAGCACACTGTTATTCTTATTACTCTAATGACAAGAAAGGAATATTTTCAACAAAAGTGACAATTTCCTTTGGTTTGACCTTTAAGGAATCCCCATTAATTATTGCCGATAACCCTTCAGTTGGTTATCGAGTCTCAGATGTTTTTGAAATAACGTCGTTTACCGCTATGACGTCGCTTCCCGTACCAAAATCCTTCTACTGTAAATTCAATGCAATGCTTTACTTTTCAAGACAGCTGAGTAGTTCGTTACGTGATAAAAGAATTCAACTTTCGTGCTCTCTTAATACTGAAATATTAAAGAAGATGGATGAAACGAAACGAACCTCAGCAGAGACGTTGTTCGATGGATTTTATTTATCGAGTGGCAAGGAAAGTAGTACTACCACGAGTTGCGTAACAACATGTGTACAATATGTTCTTTTTTAAAAGTTGAAATAAAATCTTTTTTTAAACAAGAAAAAATATTTTAATTATTTCATGCATAAAACATTTTTCAAATAAACATATTATTTTTGTTGTTGTTTTACTCCCGTTTGACGCCTTTTTCTCTGCAAGATGCACTAAAATTTCAATATTACACATTCAATCTACAAAGAATAGTTCCTAAATAATTAGTTTTCTTTTAAACGATTTTTCAAATATACTTGCAAAAGCACCACATTTTAAACAACATTTAAATATTATAACAATAACACTATTGGAACTGTGGAGGTTATTTAATATCAAGACCATATAATACTTGTGTTTAACAACAATGTAAATACAACAATGTTTTCAAGTAACATTGTCGTCATTTTTGTTCACGAATTTAACCCGAAAACAAATTTGGAAACTAACTGCTGTGCAGTAATAATATGCTGATACAAACTTTGCACTGAGTGTGATCATATACAGTTGTTAGAGTTAATTCCATGCATAAATCGAAAGTAAGGATGCAGCGAACTGGCAGTGAACTTAGAACGACATGATTAAACGTTTTAGCATTAAAATTAGTATTAAAACGCATCTCCTTACCAACTTTAAAGAACTCTGTCTAGAAGAGTTCAATTTAGGGTAACTGTATGTAAACATATAAACGTGTCCTAGAATTCTGTATACAGCAGTTAGTTGAAAGCACCTTCACAATGTACAACGTAATGATTGAGTTTATCAAAGCTTCATGCTACATTGTTATTATTAATAAGTATCAATGTAGCGTTAGTGCTTTCGTCTGGAACTTTTTCTATATCTAGGTTTTAAGAACAGGGACATGATTAGATGGTATCTTATTTTTCATTTCTTATTTGGTTTATTTTTTTTTATTATGAAGTTATATTAATTGGAATGCGTACAACTGCAAAATATTCTTCTTGAGAAAACTATTAAAAGAAAGGAATATATTAATGTAACTGTTTTCTTAGATTAATAACACTGGGACACTTAAAATACACATTGGATTGAACTGCTTTTACGTCTCATTTTTACGTAAAGCTGTCATACGGCAAAGTAAAACAAATACGATACATAGAAAATAAACGGTATTTGTTCTCTGCCCTCTTAATATACATACATTTTCTGGTGATTTATAGTTACTGAAAACTATCAAATAAAAACCAGAACTTTTCAAATAGGTCTTCTTACTTGCTGCCATTTTTAGGGATTAGGGATTAGCCGGCATTTTTGCCGATACTGCGCAGCAACATTTCTATCGTTATAGCACAGGGGCACTTATGAGGTGCCCAGGGACTGAACCCGGCCGGTCCATTATACTGACACCGACGAGTCAGGTGTAATGCTGTCCCCTTAGCCCCGAGCGTTAGGAGGGAAGCCACTACTACCAACTTTAAAGTCTTTGGTTTGACCCGGCCGGGGTTCGAACCCACGACCTCCCGATCCGCAAGCCGACGCTCTACCAGCTGAGCTAGCTGCCATTTTTATTTTTAGCCTGTTTTTGCATCGCTTCAATGACTTTTTTTGTTTGTCTCACATTGATGGGATAGTTTTTTCTACACTATTTGTATTTGAGGGAAACATTCAGATAATGCAAGGTTGAAGAGCTTAGTAAACCAAATTTAGCCAAATGAAATCGGTACGATTCTTTAAAATAAAGTATCCACTTTTTTATTAAATTCTCGTCAATTACACACCGGTAAAATACTTTATGCATGTGTATGGTTTGGGGATTTTTAAAGCATTGTACTCTAATGTATCTGACACTAACCTGTGTACCTATCCATAGGTGAGGCTGAGAAACAGTATTGGGAGAAAGCAATCACAGACAGACAGAACAAGCTTCAGGGCGGGAGTAAATCCAGGTCCAAGAAAAGGGGACATAAAAAGGTAAGGCTCTCCATCAAGGATTATTTTACAATTGATTTTGTTAGCAAATATGTGCAGCATCATTTAACAGGCTGCACAGAAGTTAAATACATTCAACATTAAAACACAACTCCAGAGAAAGTAAGAGTGTCTGTTAACTTTATTAAACCAAAGATGTATATTGGGGCTACATTAGAGTTACATTTGTCTATCTGTTGGTCGGTCTGTCCATCTGTCAACAAGATTTGTCCTTGCCATTTCTTGGCTACAGTTGCCATTTCTTGGCTAAAGATGGTTGGTCGGATTTTGATGAAATATTATAGGATAGGTAAGTCCTCAGCTATGCCAATGGAGATATGGCCATTTCTTACATATGCAGAAATTGGTGTCAAAACAGTACTTAAGAATTTTCATCTTTTTTGATGACAATTATTTACAAATTTTGGATTGGTCAACAATTTCAGTGTTATGTTCTGTAGTGGTATTCAAACATGTATCGTCTTTTATATTGTTTATGGGTACATGTCTAATCTTTACATGTGACATGAACTCAGGCAAATTTAAGGATACAGATTCATGGTTTGTATAGCTTGTTATATTTTGTGAAAGTTACAGCAGTGTTGAGTAACAAAACACCATAGTAGATGTATGATTGTAGCCTTAAATCTGTAAGAAACTATTAACACTACCAGTAACAGCTCATTGCGCCATTGTTTTGTGGCAACAAGAATTGTGATATTTATAAAAATAATTTGGTGTTTATTGTTTTTCAGTGGATGGACAAAGCTCAGAGTGCAAGCATTGAAAATGCTAACAGAAAGCACATAGTGTTTGATGATGACTAACCATTCACTACGATAAAAATACCTTAAAATGTTTGTTTTATAAGTGCTTTAAAGATATTGATGAATATTTTTTCTAGCCTTTACATCAATCATTATGCTTCATTATTGCTCATGAATTTAGATCAATTAAGCTGACATTGGAGTAACCTTTTTGTTATTAATTAAGTTATTGTTAAATGAAATATTGTTGAAAATTAACTAAATTGTTAAGTCAAATATGTGTTGTAAATGAACCAATTGTTAAAACAAACTAACTTATTGTAAAATTTAATATTTATTGCTAAATTAATTATTTATTGGTCACTTTATTAAGAAAAGAATCACCCATATTAAATTGGATTTATTGAAATGTCTGTAAGTTCCTACTTTTTTGCATTATTATGGAATATGCTAAAATGTTGTATTTCTGAGAATAATGAATTGAAAAATGTGTTAAATAAAAATCTGGTCAGAAGTCTTAATGTTTGTGTTTCTGTTTTAACAAGGGAGTATTAGCAGTTATGGCTTAGTATAGAGTTGAATTGAGTTAATCCAAACAGAAGAACTAAATGCTCAATAAATTATTTGTATCATTTTCAAACTTTGCAGAAATATGAATGTAATATATATCATTCATTGGCCATGTTGCTTACAAAGAATATGACAAGAAAGATTATCATTTTGAATGTTAATTGCAAGTTATTTAATATGTACCAGTTATTACATAGAATGTGCCAGACAATGGCTTTACACCCAACTAAGAATAAAATGCAGACACTGCTAAGACAGTGTTGGCAGGAGATTTGAAAAGTCTGCCCTGCAAATTACTCCTGCATGTTTTTATTTTTACTGACTATAGGACACCACTTTTTTTCGCAATAATAGAGTTTATATAATGTTTTGAATCGAAGTTTGTAAAAGGAGTACATATATTAAAAGAGACTATGAGTAAACTGTTGATGTGCTTTAAGTATCTATAAATGTTTGATTATATGTATGTTGCACATATATTGGTTGTAATCTATGTTAATATATGTAAGAAGAACCAGGTTGAACTGTGGGAAAACACTTTGGTGCTGTCTGCTCCTTATTGAGAAATGTAGAAATACAGTCACAAGTCTTAGAAATTTCAATCTGATCGCATCAGCATTTTCAAACGCTTTGAACAGCGGAATATAGTAAACGGCATAGCTGCTTTGACGTCATAGTTGGTGGATACATGGGTACGGAGCTTCGATAAATACACATAGACTGGAAGGTTGTTTTTTATTGTATTTAATGATATTATGTAACTCAAGTCTGGCCAATCCGGGATATGTTTTTGATCTCGGTTTCAGTCACCACTTTATGAACTGGGACAAAAGTATAAGCCGTCATATTAGGGGTCTTTATACAAATCTAGTCATGGAGTTCGATTTTCCCAATTTCCTTTATTAAATCTAGTGATAAAAGTGCATTTAGACTTTGTCTTGAAGCTTTACTTACCGCTAAAAGTTATGATACAAGGTTGAATGTGTTGATTGAAACAAATCTGCAGGTCAAGCAAATCTGCTGGAATATGTTTTATTGAGACGATGTGCTAAAAAGGAGAACAGTACAAGCACAATTTTGTGTTTATAGTGTATATATTGTTAATTTCAAAAGGCCACTTTCAACCATATAATTACATAACAGAATTGGATATTCTTACCAATACATGATTATCAAAGGAAATCATAAAGAACTACATGCTGCCATATTAAAGTGCACGTGCATAGTCAAAGATTGGTAACACAACTTACAATTCATCAAGGCTAATCAGTATATGTTGTTATTCTGTTACGCTGGCGTAACGATTGGCCAGCATACTATTCGATAAGGAGAAACTATTCTTTTGTACCGGAAACACATTTAAAAATACTGTTAGGCCAGCATACTATCGAATATGTAAAATGATTCTGGTATGCCGGCATAACAATAAAAATGTACAAAAATACAGTTAAGCCAAAATACAGTTAAGCCAATATACTATTGAATAAGTAGAAACGATTCTGGTATGCCGGCATAACAATTAAAATGTACAAAATACTGTTAGGCCAGAATACTATTCAACAAAAAGAAATGATTCTGGTATGCCGGCCTAAAAATTGAAAATGTACAAAAATAATATTAGACCAACATACTATTCAACAAAAAGAAATGATTCTGGTATGCCGGCATTACAATTGTAAATGTACACAATGATTGTAAGGCCAGATACTACTGAATAAGTAGAAAATATCCTGCTACGCCGACAAAACAATTAAAATACTATTAGGACCTCGTACTATTAAATAAAAAATGATTCTGGTATGACGGCTTAACAATTTAAATGTACAAAAATACAGTTAAGCCAATATAGTATTGAATAAGTAGGAACGATTCTGGTATGCCGGCATAACAATTGAAAATGTACAAAAATAATGTTAGGCCAGCATACTATTCAACAAAAAGAAAAAATCTTTTACATTGGCCTAACAAAAACTCCACGCCTTGAGGTGAAATGCGCGAAGAATTAACCACAAAGAAAGCAGATTCTTATGTTGTCAAGATGGTCATTTTTTTTGACGACGCGCTGAAGCACGGAGTCAACTGTGATCACGTTTGCTGATTGCCACTGCAGAGTCATGTGACCAGGATGTTTACCGATAGGATCTAAGCGGTAATAAGAAATTCATCATCAATAAATAATCTAAAAAAAACAACATTGTCTTAAAAATCCAATGTCACATCAACTGTCGTGATTGTCACAATACAAAACTGCTGTCAAATAATCTTAGTCAAAAATATGTTTCATTTCAAATGTTTTTTTTAAATTATGTTTATATTGTATTGTTTTTGAATTTGTCAAGAAAGGGAGATCACTGTGATGGGAATCGTGTGCTTTTTATTTTTGCCATATTTCTCTTAACTGGTACAATATATACTTTTCCGTCGTTTTTGATGCTTTGCATCGATGTTTTTCTTGTAATTCAGTTATGACGAAAACAACAAACAGACGTATTCTTGACTGAAAAGGTAAGCAAACAAAATCAATGAAATGTAAAATGCAGTCAGAATCGTCTGTAAGTTTTGATCATTGGTCAAATCGATGTACAACTGTAAACATATTTAAAAAAACACGAAAACTATATGAATAATTTTAAATTCAAATGCTACTTTAATGCCACACACCATGATTATAAATAAATCAAAACTGACGTTGAAACTAAAGGAAAGAGTGTATATAATGATTCATTTTAAGTAAGAGATGTCTATAATGTCGAATATTTAACAAATTAAATTACATGTGAAAGGGGATTTTTGTCTGCTTAATTGTACTTGAATTGAAATTTGTGTAAATTTATATGAAGTTTGCCTATCAATCTGGATCTACACAATTTGAAGCTAGGTCTATATGAATACCAGTCCAACTAATGAACAATGCATGTTGTTATATTATGACTTTTACCAAATGCAGCAGTCTAGGATTTAACGCCATTAACGTTCCAGCTGCATCGCTGCCGGCAGCCTGCACATTGGCTTGGAATGTTGCAACGGGGTTTAATCATAAGAACCGACTCTTAGAAAAGTGTTTGAACTTTTCTTATAAAAGCTATGCCTATAGCAATATGGAAATTGATTGCCAAATGCAAGAATTACTTTCAAACAACAAACTTCCATTTTTGCCCTATAAAATTTATCTTATTTTTCTCTGATGCATAAATACTTTCAGTGGACCACGTTATGAGCCAAACTGAGTTTCTTCCTTTTAGTACACTCAAGCGTATACACAAATATATATAAAGATTTAGTAATGCGGGCAGCGTATAAAGCAAAGTTGATTCATGTTGCAAGAGATATTCTGTCTGGATGTTGAGATAGCCCGGGATGTTGTAGTAGTGAAGACTCATCCATAAGTTTTTCATAAATAATATTAAAACAACATGTATGATTCTGTGCATTGTGTTACATAATAGCCGTGGTTCGCTGTGTATTTTATTCCTTTGAGCTATATATGGAATTCAAAATGTCTGCATTTTTATACATGTTGAAATTGCAAGTGTTGTTTTTAACGTATGATACTTTACGTATTCTTTGCTAAAAGTTAATAAGCAAGTAATTACATGATTATAATCCTCTTCATAGTTTAAAATAGAAACAGACATGCATTGAAATCTGATCATACCTCATATACTTTTCTCCAGGAGCAAGCTGATGTTCTTTGTCTAGTAGTTGTCTTATTAATGTCTATCTAAAACGTTTTGTCATGGTGGCGCGCTTACATAACTATATATGTTTGCGAAGACTTCTCCTGTTAGTCCGTAATTATATATATATTATATCTATTAACGATGTATTGTAACCGCTTGTGCCATTTACACAATTCCGAAATTTACTGAAAGCAACAGAAAGACGAATGCAATCAGATTGATAATGATGAACCAGACATATTCAAGTTGTTTCGACTGAAGTTTATATACAGTCAAGTAATAAGTCATTCATATACTTAGCTTGCATCAATATTTGACTTGAAATTTGTGGGTGGCTACTATCCGAGTATCTTCGTTGCACTCCATTGCATGCAATCGACCCTTTGAAAGTCAAGAACTGGAATTACTTTTAAAATTACATGATGACCGGACATGTCGAAAAGGTTAATTCGGTGACTTATAACCATAATTAGGACAGTGACTGTCAGTCACTGAAAATCTGTCTCTTCATCTCTCCAATCGTGCCTTTTATAAGTAAGACAACATGATCACTCTACATGCCCTTTACGTGAGATTGCACAGTTAGTATTACTTCGGTGTGTTTGTGAGCGTGCGTGAGTGCGTGCGTGCGTGCGTGTGTGTGTGTGTGTGTGTGCAATGTCTCGTCTCTGTGTTTTTGTTACTTTTCCATTTACTCTGTATGTATTTGTCGAATGGTATTTCGTTTAATAGTAGTAGTAATTCTCATAGGACATTTTCTTATTTTTTATTGTTACTATCAATAATGCAACAGAAAGTACAAGCCAGCATCAAGTTTACAACACAATATATTATATTAAACAAACACGCTACAAATTGTTACAATATATACAGTCAACAAACAAAACAATAAATCATAAATCTCCAAATAAAATCCAAGCTGATTCGAGTCCTAATAAGACTTTTTACTTAATGATGAACGTCAAAATTCCTTCCAATAAATGTTGTGTATGCTGTTAGTAAAAAATTCCTCATTTAAAACGACACTGTCAACAACTTGCACTTAAGCCGTGTGGAAGCATCGGACTTTTTTGGCGGACAAAATGGCAACGGATGTGCGGTCTCTCATTGAAATGAAATGGTTCTAGTAATGGGATAAATCGGTACCTGGTTTATGAACCAGTCATTAATACGTTTTGAAAGTGCGTCTTTCCGACCCCATGGATCCCTAAGGAAAAGTAATAATAATGACATAACGGGCAGTGGTAAGTCCGAACAATGTGCCCACTTCCCCGGAATGTTTGCCAAATGTACAAATATGCTTTACCAATGAATTGTTGCGTGTTTGATATGACCGTATAAATCAATATTAAATACCCATTTTTCTATGTGTAATACTTTTTTCCAAAGTTATTTTAATTTTGCTTGTCCAAGAATTTGGAAAATGAAGACAATGTATTGCTCGAATAAACCTACATGAACGTAGGTGTCTGAACATCGTTTCTGTAGTCACGATTCATTGTTGTTTATTGGGTTTATCATCCCACTAACAGTATTTCAGTTTCACGATTTATTACTATACTTGTCCATTATATGCTGAGAAGTATCATGTCAATAATTTAATTACTAACAAATATTTTTTTAATAATCTGTATTCACTCTTTCATTGCATCATATCTGTCGTATGCAATAAACATTCCTGGGTGGAAGTGGGAACAGGATGAGGGAGGGAAGAAGTGGCGCATTTGACTTAATTGGCAGATTTATGACCCCGCTATAAAGACATACCCCACTGGATCATCCATATAGACTAGTTTGTACTATAAATGTTAATTGATTCTAGCTGTATTTTTTGACCGATTCACGTGAGGCAGGACATGTCATACACATATTAACATGCGATATATAACAAGTTATTAATTCTGTCAATATCTAAAATTGATTTTGTATAATACTAATGTATAAATCTACCGGTAGATGAAATTTGTTTGGAAAAGTAGACAGGATCCTTAGCAGGTCATTATGACCGCAGGTCACGTGGACCGAAGGGTCAAAGTTAACGCCATCGAAGGGAAATAAGCGTCTGCGGATTTACGCGGACCCGGAAATCCGCTCATTTTTAACGTCTAAAATCATTGCAGAACGTTGGGTTTCAAAAGTAAGAGTTAGCACACTGTTATTCTTATTACTCTAATGACAAGAAAGGAATATTTTCAACAAAAGTGACAATTTCCTTTGGTTTGACCTTTAAGGAATCCCCATTAATTATTGCCGATAACCCTTCAGTTGGTTATCGAGTCTCAGATGTTTTTGAAATAACGTCGTTTACCGCTATGACGTCGCTTCCCGTACCAAAATCCTTCTACTGTAAATTCAATGCAATGCTTTACTTTTCAAGACAGCTGAGTAGTTCGTTACGTGATAAAAGAATTCAACTTTCGTGCTCTCTTAATACTGAAATATTAAAGAAGATGGATGAAACGAAACGAACCTCAGCAGAGACGTTGTTCGATGGATTTTATTTATCGAGTGGCAAGGAAAGTAGTACTACCACGAGTTGCGTAACAACATGTGTACAATATGTTCTTTTTTAAAAGTTGAAATAAAATCTTTTTTTAAACAAGAAAAAATATTTTAATTATTTCATGCATAAAACATTTTTCAAATAAACATATTATTTTTGTTGTTGTTTTACTCCCGTTTGACGCCTTTTTCTCTGCAAGATGCACTAAAATTTCAATATTACACATTCAATCTACAAAGAATAGTTCCTAAATAATTAGTTTTCTTTTAAACGATTTTTCAAATATACTTGCAAAAGCACCACATTTTAAACAACATTTAAATATTATAACAATAACACTATTGGAACTGTGGAGGTTATTTAATATCAAGACCATATAATACTTGTGTTTAACAACAATGTAAATACAACAATGTTTTCAAGTAACATTGTCGTCATTTTTGTTCACGAATTTAACCCGAAAACAAATTTGGAAACTAACTGCTGTGCAGTAATAATATGCTGATACAAACTTTGCACTGAGTGTGATCATATACAGTTGTTAGAGTTAATTCCATGCATAAATCGAAAGTAAGGATGCAGCGAACTGGCAGTGAACTTAGAACGACATGATTAAACGTTTTAGCATTAAAATTAGTATTAAAACGCATCTCCTTACCAACTTTAAAGAACTCTGTCTAGAAGAGTTCAATTTAGGGTAACTGTATGTAAACATATAAACGTGTCCTAGAATTCTGTATACAGCAGTTAGTTGAAAGCACCTTCACAATGTACAACGTAATGATTGAGTTTATCAAAGCTTCATGCTACATTGTTATTATTAATAAGTATCAATGTAGCGTTAGTGCTTTCGTCTGGAACTTTTTCTATATCTAGGTTTTAAGAACAGGGACATGATTAGATGGTATCTTATTTTTCATTTCTTATTTGGTTTATTTTTTTTTATTATGAAGTTATATTAATTGGAATGCGTACAACTGCAAAATATTCTTCTTGAGAAAACTATTAAAAGAAAGGAATATATTAATGTAACTGTTTTCTTAGATTAATAACACTGGGACACTTAAAATACACATTGGATTGAACTGCTTTTACGTCTCATTTTTACGTAAAGCTGTCATACGGCAAAGTAAAACAAATACGATACATAGAAAATAAACGGTATTTGTTCTCTGCCCTCTTAATATACATACATTTTCTGGTGATTTATAGTTACTGAAAACTATCAAATAAAAACCAGAACTTTTCAAATAGGTCTTCTTACTTGCTGCCATTTTTAGGGATTAGGGATTAGCCGGCATTTTTGCCGATACTGCGCAGCAACATTTCTATCGTTATAGCACAGGGGCACTTATGAGGTGCCCAGGGACTGAACCCGGCCGGTCCATTATACTGACACCGACGAGTCAGGTGTAATGCTGTCCCCTTAGCCCCGAGCGTTAGGAGGGAAGCCACTACTACCAACTTTAAAGTCTTTGGTTTGACCCGGCCGGGGTTCGAACCCACGACCTCCCGATCCGCAAGCCGACGCTCTACCAGCTGAGCTAGCTGCCATTTTTATTTTTAGCCTGTTTTTGCATCGCTTCAATGACTTTTTTTGTTTGTCTCACATTGATGGGATAGTTTTTTCTACACTATTTGTATTTGAGGGAAACATTCAGATAATGCAAGGTTGAAGAGCTTAGTAAACCAAATTTAGCCAAATGAAATCGGTACGATTCTTTAAAATAAAGTATCCACTTTTTTATTAAATTCTCGTCAATTACACACCGGTAAAATACTTTATGCATGTGTATGGTTTGGGGATTTTTAAAGCATTGTACTCTAATGTATCTGACACTAACCTGTGTACCTATCCATAGGTGAGGCTGAGAAACAGTATTGGGAGAAAGCAATCACAGACAGACAGAACAAGCTTCAGGGCGGGAGTAAATCCAGGTCCAAGAAAAGGGGACATAAAAAGGTAAGGCTCTCCATCAAGGATTATTTTACAATTGATTTTGTTAGCAAATATGTGCAGCATCATTTAACAGGCTGCACAGAAGTTAAATACATTCAACATTAAAACACAACTCCAGAGAAAGTAAGAGTGTCTGTTAACTTTATTAAACCAAAGATGTATATTGGGGCTACATTAGAGTTACATTTGTCTATCTGTTGGTCGGTCTGTCCATCTGTCAACAAGATTTGTCCTTGCCATTTCTTGGCTACAGTTGCCATTTCTTGGCTAAAGATGGTTGGTCGGATTTTGATGAAATATTATAGGATAGGAAAGTCCTCAGCTATGCCAATGGAGATATGGCCATTTCTTACATATGCAGAAATTGGTGTCAAAACAGTACTTAAGAATTTTCATCTTTTTTGATGACAATTATTTACAAATTTTGGATTGGTCAACAATTTCAGTGTTATGTTCTGTAGTGGTATTCAAACATGTATCGTCTTTTATATTGTTTATGGGTACATGTCTAATCTTTACATGTGACATGAACTCAGGCAAATTTAAGGATACAGATTCATGGTTTGTATAGCTTGTTATATTTTGTGAAAGTTACAGCAGTGTTGAGTAACAAAACACCATAGTAGATGTATGATTGTAGCCTTAAATCTGTAAGAAACTATTAACACTACCAGTAACAGCTCATTGCGCCATTGTTTTGTGGCAACAAGAATTGTGATATTTATAAAAATAATTTGGTGTTTATTGTTTTTCAGTGGATGGACAAAGCTCAGAGTGCAAGCATTGAAAATGCTAACAGAAAGCACATAGTGTTTGATGATGACTGACCATTCACTACGATAAAAATACCTTAAAATGTTTGTTTTATAAGTGCTTTAAAGATATTGATGAATATTTTTTCTAGCCTTTACATCAACCATTATGCTTCATTATTGCTCATGAATTTAGATCAATTAAGCTGACATTGGAGTAACCTTTTTGTTATTAATTAAGTTATTGTTAAATGAAATATTGTTGAAAATTAACTAAATTGTTAAGTCAAATATGTGTTGTAAATGAACCAATTGTTAAAACAAACTAACTTATTGTAAAATTTAATATTTATTGCTAAATTAATTATTTATTGGTCACTTTATTAAGAAAAGAATCACCCATATTAAATTGGATTTATTGAAATGTCTGTAAGTTCCTACTTTTTTGCATTATTATGGAATATGCTAAAATGTTGTATTTCTGAGAATAATGAATTGAAAAATGTGTTAAATAAAAATCTGGTCAGAAGTCTTAATGTTTGTGTTTCTGTTTTAACAAGGGAGTATTAGCAGTTATGGCTCAGTAAAGAGTTGAATTGAGTTAATCCAAACAGAAGAACTAAATGCTCAATAAATTATTTGTATCATTTTCAAACTTTGCAGAAATATGAATGTAATATATATCATTCATTGGCCATGTTGCTTACAAAGAATATGACAAGAAAGATTATCATTTTGAATGTTAATTGCAAGTTATTTAATATGTACCAGTTATTACATAGAATGTGCCAGACAATGGCTTTACACCCAACTAAGAATAAAATGCAGACACTGCTAAGACAGTGTTGGCAGGAGATTTGAAAAGTCTGCCCTGCAAATTACTCCTGCATGTTTTTATTTTTACTGACTATAGGACACCACTTTTTTTCGCAATAATAGAGTTTATATAATGTTTTGAATCGAAGTTTGTAAAAGGAGTACATATATTAAAAGAGACTATGAGTAAACTGTTGATGTGCTTTAAGTATCTATAAATGTTTGATTATATGTATGTTGCACATATATTGGTTGTAATCTATGTTAATATATGTAAGAAGAACCAGGTTGAACTGTGGGAAAACACTTTGGTGCTGTCTGCTCCTTATTGAGAAATGTAGAAATACAGTCACAAGTCTTAGAAATTTCAATCTGATCGCATCAGCATTTTCAAACGCTTTGAACAGCGGAATATAGTAAACGGCATAGCTGCTTTGACGTCATAGTTGGTGGATACATGGGTACGGAGCTTCGATAAATACACATAGACTGGAAGGTTGTTTTTTATTGTATTTAATGATATTATGTAACTCAAGTCTGGCCAATCCGGGATATGTTTTTGATCTCGGTTTCAGTCACCACTTTATGAACTGGGACAAAAGTATAAGCCGTCATATTAGGGGTCTTTATACAAATCTAGTCATGGAGTTCGATTTTCCCAATTTCCTTTATTAAATCTAGTGATAAAAGTGCATTTAGACTTTGTCTTGAAGCTTTACTTACCGCTAAAAGTGATGATACAAGGTTGAATGTGTTGATTGAAACAAATCTGCAGGTCAAGCAAATCTGCTGGAATATGTTTTATTGAGACGATGTGCTAAAAAGGAGAACAGTACAAGCACAATTTTGTGTTTATAGTGTATATATTGTTAATTTCAAAAGGCCACTTTCAACCATATAATTACATAACAGAATTGGATATTCTTACCAATACATGATTATCAAAGGAAATCATAAAGAACTACATGCTGCCATATTAAAGTGCACGTGCATAGTCAAAGATTGGTAACACAACTTACAATTCATCAAGGCTAATCAGTATATGTTGGTATTCTGTTACGCTGGCGTAATGATTAAAATGTACACCAATACTGTTGGGCCAGCATACTATTCGATAAGGAGAAACTATTCTTTTGTACCGGAAACACATTTAAAAATACTGTTAGGCCAGCATACTATCGAATATGTAAAATGATTCTGGTATGCCGGCATAACAATAAAAATGTACAAAAATACAGTTAAGCCAAAATACAGTTAAGCCAATATACTATTGAATAAGTAGAAACGATTCTGGTATGCCGGCATAACAATTAAAATGTACAAAATACTGTTAGGCCAGAATACTATTCAACAAAAAGAAATGATTCTGGTATGCCGGCCTAACAATTGAAAATGTACAAAAATAATATTAGACCAGCATACTATTCAACAAAAAGAAATGATTCTGGTATGCCGGCATTACAATTGAAAATGTACACAATGACTGTAAGGCCAGATACTACTGAATAAGTAGAAAATATCCTGCTACGCCGACAAAACAATTAAAATACTGTTAGGACCTCGTACTATTAAATAAAAAATGATTCTGGTATGACGGCTTAACAATTTAAATGTACAAAAATACAGTTAAGCCAATATAGTATTGAATAAGTAGGAACGATTCTGGTATGCCGGCATAACAATTGAAAATGTACAAAAAAAATGTTAGGCCAGCATACTATTCAACAAAAAGAAAAAATCTTTTACATTGGCCTAACAAAAACTCCACGCCTTGAGGTGAAATGCGCGAAGAATTAACCACAAAGAAAGCAGATTCTTATGTTGTCAAGATGGTCAATTTTTTTGACGACGCGCTGAAGCACGGAGTCAACTGTGATCACGTTTGCTGATTGCCACTGCAGAGTCATGTGACCAGGATGTTTACCGATAGGATCTAAGCGGTAATAAGAAATTCATCATCAATAAATAATCTAAAAAAAACAACATTGTCTTAAAAATCCAATGTCACATCAACTGTCGTGATTGTCACAATACAAAACTGCTGTCAAATAATCTTAGTCAAAAATATGTTTCATTTCAAATGTTGTTTTTTTTAAATTATGTTTATATTGTATTGTTTTTGAATTTGTCAAGAAAGGGAGATCACTGTGATGGGAATCGTGTGCTTTTTATTTTTGCCATATTTCTCTTAACTGGTACAATATATACTTTTCCGTCGTTTTTGATGCTTTGCATCGATGTTTTTCTTGTAATTCAGTTATGACGAAAACAACAAACAGACGTATTCTTGACTGAAAAGGTAAGCAAACAAAATCAATGAAATGTAAAATGCAGTCAGAATCGTCTGTAAGTTTTGATCATTGGTCAAATCGATGTACAACTGTAAACATATTTAAAAAAAACACGAAAACTATATGAATAATTTTAAATTCAAATGCTACTTTAATGCCACACACCATGATTATAAATAAATCAAAACTGACGTTGAAACTAAAGGAAAGAGTGTATATAATGATTCATTTTAAGTAAGAGATGTCTATAATGTCGAATATTTAACAAATTAAATTACATGTGAAAGGGGATTTTTGTCTGCTTAATTGTACTTGAATTGAAATTTGAGTAAATATATATGAAGTTTGCCTATCAATCTGGATCTACACAATTTGAAGCTAGGTCTATATGAATACCAGTCCAACTAATGAACAATGCATGTTGTTATGACTTTTACCAAATGCAGCAGTCTAGGATTTAACACCATTAACGTTCCAGCTGCATCGCTGCCGGCGGCCTGCACATTGGCTTGGAATGTTGCAACGGGGTTTAATCATAAGAACCGACTCTAAGAAAAGTGTTTGAACTTTTCTTTTAAAAGCTATGCCTATAGCAATATGGAAATTGATTGCCAAATGCAAGAATTACTTTCAAACAACAAACTTCCATTTTTGCCCTATAAAATTTATCTTATTTTTCTCTGATGCATAAATACTTTCAATGGACCACGTTATGAGCCAAACTGAGTTTCTTCCTTTTAGTACACTCAAGCGTATACACAAATATATATAAAGATTTAGTAATGCGGGCAGCGTATAAAGCAAAGTTGATTCATGTTGCAAGAGATATTCTGTCTGGATGTTGAGATAGCCCGGGATGTTGTAGTAGTGAAGACTCATCCATAAGTTTTTCATAAATAATATTAAAACAACATGTATGATTCTGTGCATTGTGTTACATAATAGCCGTGGTTCGCTGTGTATTTTATTCCTTTGAGCTATATATGGAATTAAAAATGTCTGCATTTTTATACATGTTGAAATTGCAAGTGTTGTTTTTAACGTATGATACTTTACGTATTCTTTGCTAAAAGTTAATAAGCAAGTAATTACATGATTATTATCCTCTTCATAGTTTAAAATAGAAACAGACATGCATTGAAATCTGATCATACCTCATATACTTTTCTCCAGGAGCAAGCTGATGTTCTTTGTCTAGTAGTTGTCTTATTAATGTCTATCTAAAACGTTTTGTCATGGTGGCGCGCTTACATAACTATATATGTTTGCGAAGACTTCTCCTGTTAGTCCGTAATTATATATATATTATATCTATTAACGATGTATTGTAACCGCTTGTGCCATTTACACAATTCCGAAATTTACTGAAAGCAACAGAAAGACGAATGCAATCAGATTGATAATGATGAACCAGACATATTCAAGTTGTTTCGACTGAAGTTTATATACAGTCAAGTAATAAGTCATTCATATACTTAGCTTGCATCAATATTTGACTTGAAATTTGTGGGTGGCTACTATCCGAGTATCTTCGTTGCACTCCATTGCATGCAATCGACCCTTTGAAAGTCAAGAACTGGAATTACTTTTAAAATTACATGATGACCGGACATGTCGAAAAGGTTAATTCGGTGACTTATAACCATAATTAGGACAGTGACTGTCAGTCACTGAAAATCTGTCTCTTCATCTCTCCAATCGTGCCTTTTATAAGTAAGACAACATGATCACTCTACATGCCCTTTACGTGAGATTGCACAGTTAGTATTACTTCGGTGTGTTTGTGAGCGTGCGTGAGTGCGTGCGTGCGTGCGTGTGTGTGTGTGTGTGTGTGCAATGTCTCGTCTCTGTGTTTTTGTTACTTTTCCATTTACTCTGTATGTATTTGTCGAATGGTATTTCGTTTAATAGTTGTAGTAATTCTCATAGGACATTTTCTTATTTTTTATTGTTACTATCAATAATGCAACAGAAAGTACAAGCCAGCATCAAGTTTACAACACAATATATTATATTAAACAAACACCTACAAATTGTTACAATATATACAGTCAACAAACAAAACAATAAATCATAAATCTCCAAATAAAATCCAAGCTGATTCGAGTCCTAATAAGACTTTTTACTTAATGATGAACGTCAAAATTCCTTCCAATAAATGTTGTGTATGCTGTTAGTAAAAAATTCCTCATTTAAAACGACACTGTCAACAACTTGCACTTAAGCCGTGTGAAAGCATCGGACTTTTTTGGCGGACAAAATGGCAACGGATGTGCGGTCTCTCATTGAAATGAAATGGTTCTAGTAATGGGATAAATCGGTACCTGGTTTTTGAACCAGTCATTAATACGTTTTGAAAGTGCGTTTTTCCGACCCCATGGATCCCTAAGGAAAAGTAATAATAATGACATAACGGGCAGTGGTAAGTCCGAACAATGTGCCCACTTCCCCGGAATGTTTGCCAAATGTACAAATATGCTTTACCAATGAATTGTTGCGTGTTTGATATGACCGTATAAATCAATATTAAATACCCATTTTTCTATGTGTAATACTTTTTTCCAAAGTTATTTTAATTTTGCTTGTCCAAGAATTTGGAAAATGAAGACAATGTATTGCTCGAATAAACCTACATGAACGTAGGTGTCTGAACATCGTTTCTGTAGTCACGATTCATTGTTGTTTATTGGGTTTATCATCCCACTAACAGTATTTCAGTTTCACGATTTATTACTATACTTGTCCATTATATGCTGAGAAGTATCATGTCAATAATTTAATTACTAACAAATATTTTTTTAATAATCTGTATTCACTCTTTCATTGCATCATATCTGTCGTATGCAATAAACATTCCTGGGTGGAAGTGGGAACAGGATGAGGGAGGGAAGAAGTGGCGCATTTGACTTAATTGGCAGATTTATGACCCCGCTATAAAGACATACCCCACTGGATCATCCATATAGACTAGTTTGTACTATAAATGTTAATTGATTCTAGCTGTATTTTTTGACCGATTCACGTGAGGCAGGACATGTCATACACATATTAACACGCGATATATAACAAGTTATTAATTCTGTCAATATCTAAAATTGATTTTGTATAATACTAATGTATAAATCTACCGGTAGATGAAATTTGTTTGGAAAAGTAGACAGGATCCTTAGCAGGTCATTATGACCGCAGGTCACGTGGACCGAAGGGTCAAAGTTAACGCCATCGAAGGGAAATAAGCGTCTGCGGATTTACGCGGACCCGGAAATCCGCTCATTTTTAACGTCTAAAATCATTGCAGAACGTTGGGTTTCAAAAGTAAGAGTTAGCACACTGTTATTCTTATTACTCTAATGACAAGAAAGGAATATTTTCAACAAAAGTGACAATTTCCTTTGGTTTGACCTTTAAGGAATCCCCATTAATTATTGCCGATAACCCTTCAGTTGGTTATCGAGTCTCAGATGTTTTTGAAATAACGTCGTTTACCGCTATGACGTCGCTTCCCGTACCAAAATCCTTCTACTGTAAATTCAATGCAATGCTTTACTTTTCAAGACAGCTGAGTAGTTCGTTACGTGATAAAAGAATTCAACTTTCGTGCTCTCTTAATACTGAAATATTAAAGAAGATGGATGAAACGAAACGAACCTCAGCAGAGACGTTGTTCGATGGATTTTATTTATCGAGTGGCAAGGAAAGTAGTACTACCACGAGTTGCGTAACAACATGTGTACAATATGTTCTTTTTTAAAAGTTGAAATAAAATCTTTTTTTAAACAAGAAAAAATATTTTAATTATTTCATGCATAAAACATTTTTCAAATAAACATATTATTTTTGTTGTTGTTTTACTCCCGTTTGACGCCTTTTTCTCTGCAAGATGCACTAAAATTTCAATATTACACATTCAATCTACAAAGAATAGTTCCTAAATAATTAGTTTTCTTTTAAACGATTTTTCAAATATACTTGCAAAAGCACCACATTTTAAACAACATTTAAATATTATAACAATAACACTATTGGAACTGTGGAGGTTATTTAATATCAAGACCATATAATACTTGTGTTTAACAACAATGTAAATACAACAATGTTTTCAAGTAACATTGTCGTCATTTTTGTTCACGAATTTAACCCGAAAACAAATTTGGAAACTAACTGCTGTGCAGTAATAATATGCTGATACAAACTTTGCACTGAGTGTGATCATATACAGTTGTTAGAGTTAATTCCATGCATAAATCGAAAGTAAGGATGCAGCGAACTGGCAGTGAACTTAGAACGACATGATTAAACGTTTTAGCATTAAAATTAGTATTAAAACGCATCTCCTTACCAACTTTAAAGAACTCTGTCTAGAAGAGTTCAATTTAGGGTAACTGTATGTAAACATATAAACGTGTCCTAGGATTCTGTATACCGCAGTTAGTTGAAAGCACCTTCACAATGTACAACGTAATGATTGAGTTTATCAAAGCTTCATGCTACATTGTTATTATTAATAAGTATCAATGTAGCGTTAGTGCTTTCGTCTGGAACTTTTTCTATATCTAGGTTTTAAGAACAGGGACATGATTAGATGGTATCTTATTTTTCATTTCTTATTTGGTTTATTTTTTTTATTATGAAGTTATATTAATTGGAATGCGTACAACTGCAAAATATTCTTCTTGAGAAAACTATTAAAAGAAAGGAATATATTAATGTAACTGTTTTCTTAGATTAATAACACTGGGACACTTAAAATACACATTGGATTGAACTGCTTTTACGTCTCATTTTTACGTAAAGCTGTCATACGGCAAAGTAAAACAAATACGATACATAGAAAATAAACGGTATTTGTTCTCTGCCCTCTTAAACGAAAAAAAAAAAACATGAAGTAAATTATTTTCCAAATTAGAATGTTATGTATTAGTTTCCGAAACTATATTTTACTATCATGAGGTAAATAGATAGAACGCATACCGATGTTACAAATTGTGACATTAAAAGAAAACTACTGGAAAATGTTGATAAGGACCTGCATCGTTTCAATAATTGGTACATACTATTAGACTATACTGTGTTTTATAAGTAAAAATAGGTAAACTGGTAGGATAATCAAAAGAGTATCTCTTCAAAAAGAAAGAAAAAATTTAACAAAGAAGAAATTGGACAGATGCAAAACTTTAGACAAAGATTGTATGAGATTAAAAGCGAATGCTTACCTTTCAAAATTGGACACCCGCTACATGGTGATGTTGCGAAGTCGGGTTACAAATTATCATTGGTTTATGGGCCGTGAACTTGTAGATCGTAAAACTTTGTTGCTCATGTGACATTTAACATCGGCGATGTCATATTTTAATCGACATGACAGAGTACATTTAATTCTCTCTTAGCATTACTTGTACGTAATACTCACAGAGTAGAATTTTGATGGGACATGTTGATAAATGCAAAAGTGTAAACACATATCTGCTGAAGTGTGCTGATGTGATCTAAATGAAATCTATTTGCATGAGGCAACCCAATTAATGTACAGTAGAAATTAAATTAATATTTTATATTACATTTTTTATTACCCTGCCCCATAAAACAATAAGAAAGATTAAACATTTTTAGAACAAAATAATGTTTTGTATTTTTACATCCTTTATTTTTCTCGATTCTCTGTCGATTCCGTCTATATTTTGAATCAATACTAGACTCAAAGAATGTATTTTAGATGTCAGCTTGAATGTAACATAGATGTCAGCTTGAATGTAACTTAGATGTCAGCTTGAATGTAACTTGAATGTAACTTAGGTGTCAGCTTGAATGTAGCTTGAATGTAACTTAGGTGTCAGCTTGAATGTAACTTAGATGTCAGCTTGAATGTAACTTAGGTGTCAGCTTGAATGTAACTTAGATGTCAGCTTGAATGTAACTTAGATGTCAGGTTGAATGTAACTTAGGTGTCAGCTTGAATGTAACTTAGATGTCAGCTTGAATGTAGCTTGAATGTAACTTAGGTGTCAGCTTGAATGTAACTTAGATGTCAGGTTGACTGTAACTTAGTTGTCAGTATGAATGTAACTGAGATGTCAGCTTAAATGTAATTTAGATGTCAGATTGACTGTTGCTTGAATGTAACTTAGATTGCAGCTTGAATGTAGCTTTAATGAAACTTAGATGTCAGCCTGACTGTAACTTAGATATCAGCTTAAATGTAACTTAGATGTCAGCTTGAATGTTGCTTGAATGTAACTTAGATGTCAGCTTGAATGTAGCTTGAATGTAACTTAGGTGTCAGCTTGAATGTATCTTGAATGTAACTTAGGTGTCAGCTTGAATGTAACTTAGATGTCAGCTCGAATGTAGCTTGGATGTCAGCTTGAATGTAACTTAGGTGTCAGCTTGAATGCACCTTAGATGTTAGCTTGAATGTAGCTTGGATGTACTTTAGATGTCAATATGAATGCAACTGAGATGTCAACTTGAATGTAACTTAGATGTGAGCTTGAATGTAACTGAGATGTCAGCTTGAATGTTGCTTGAATGTAACTTAGATGTCAGCTTGAATGTTGCTTGAATGTAACTTAGATGTCAGCTTGAATGTAGCTTGGATGTAACTAAGATGTCAATATGAATGTAACTTAGATGTCAGCTTGAATGTAGCTTGAATGTAACTTAGATGTGAGCTTGAATGTAACTTAGATGTCAGCTTGAATGTTGCTTGAATGTAACTTAGATGTCAGCTTGAATGTTGCTTGAATGTAACTTAGATGTCAGCTTGAATGTAGCTTGGATGTAACTAAGATGTCAATATGAATGTAACTTAGATGTCAGCTTGAATGTAACTTAGATGTCAGCTTGAATGTAGCTTGAATGTAACTTAGATGTCAGCTTGAATGTAACTTAGATGTCAGCTTGAATGTTGCTTGAATGTAGCTTGAATGTAGCTTGAATGTAACTTAGATGTCAGCTTGAATGTAGCTTGAATGTAACTTAGATGTCAGCTTGAATGTAACTTAGATGTCAGCTTGAATGTAACTTAGATGTCAGCTTGAATGTAGCTTGAATGTAACTTAGATGTCAGCTTGAATGTAACTTAGATGTCAGCTTGAATGTAACTTAGATGTCAGCTTGAATGTTGCTTGAATGTAACTTAGATGTCAGCTTGAATGTAGCTTGAATGTAACTAAGATGTCAATATGAATGTAACTTAGATGCCAGCTTGAATGTAGGTCGAATGTAACTTAGATGTCAGCTTGAATGTAGCTTGAATGTAATTTAGATGTCAGCTTTAATGTAACTTAGATGTCAGCTCGAATGTAACTTAGATGTCAGCTTGAATGTAGCTTGAATGTAACTTAGATGTCAGCTTGAATGTAACTTAGATGTCAGCTTGAATGTAACTTAGATGTCAGCTTGAATGTTGCTTGAATGTAACTTAGATGTCAGCTTGAATGTAGCTTGAATGTAACTAAGATGTCAATATGAATGTAACTTAGATGCCAGCTTGAATGTAGGTCGAATGTAACTTAGATGTCAGCTTGAATGTAGCTTGAATGTAATTTAGATGTCAGCTTTAATGTAACTTAGATGTCAGCTCGAATGCAACTGAGATGTCAGCTTGAATGCAACTTAGATGTCAGCTTGAATGTAGCTTGAAGATAACTAAGATGTCAGGTTGAATTTAACTTAGATGTCAGCTTGAATGCAACTTAGATGTTAGCTTGAATGTAACTTAGGTGTCAGCTTCAATATAAATTGAGATGCAAATTGAATGTTAATTGGGATGCAAATAGCGTGTTAATTCTTCATAGCTTGAAAAGGTTGTTAGATGCATTGTATATTAAAAGTAGCTTCTGCAGAACACACATATTTCCTTTGTAGGCAATTGACGTAGCTTTCTGTAAAAAGGTAATAGCTATTATCAGGGCGTATTTTTACTAAACTGGGAAATACATTTCCCAGAAATAGGATTTCTAAATTGTGCACGCTGCATCAATTAATTTACATCTGCTTAGATCATTTTTCTTTTTCCAACCCAATTGCTTTGCATCACCGTTCTTTGTAATATCATTTTAACAACATATGGCCCTAGGTTATATTCTAGCTATGTATGAGAACCATGTGTAAAGCTATATTTCACTAAATTATTTCATAACATGTTAAGAATTTATATGAGTTAATGACACCAGTTGAAAGACAAGAAGACGTATACAACATTTACATCTATTTCAGTCTGGTTTTATCGAATTAGGAGTGGTTGCGAGCGGTTTCACCAGTATATTCAACAGTAAGATATTTTGCACATGCTAGCATATTTCTATCGTTCTATTAGTCTAGTGGTGTCGAACCAGGAGTGGATGGGAGCGGTTTCAACAGGGCATTCGCCATTGAGGTCTCAAGCACATGTAAGCATATTTGTATCGTCCGTTTCAGTCTGGTGTTGTCGAACCGGGAGTGGCTGGGAGGGGTTTCGCAGACAGGTTTCATAAATATAGTTGTGGTCGTTGAACAAAATCCCAACAAGAAATTGTTCAGAAAAAAAGGCCGCTGTTTCCAGGTCGCTAAATTATGTTCACCGGAAATATTCTTCAGAGTTGGTACCAGTTAACAAGACTCACAAACAAGGCTTATCCATACCCAATCAACCCTGTAGATAGTCTAGCAAGTGTGTATTAGCTTTAGTGTAGTAGGTATATTTAAACAACTTGCATATGCTTTTAATCGTTCGTTTAATGCAGTCAAAATATTTTATTACAACTCTTACTTACCCTGCACAGCACGGATAACAGATAAATAAAAGTCAAAGTCAATGAAAACTCAAACCTTTTACGATCTCTCTGATGCACGGGTTGTATTTGGCGAATAGTTTAATTTTTTTATCAGGTTCTGCATTCAAATAAACGTCACACATTTTTTCCCTGCGGAATAGTGAAAATACATAACTGTTACTATATAATATTTTTAGCGCAGTCAATAAATAGTTCTAGAGTTACGATAACATTTTCTGTCTAGGTCATGCGTAGATCTTTTAGCGTCTAAACATGCATTGATAGGGATAAGTCCAATAATGTAGATCTGGTACAGCTAGATCCATGCTGGGACCTTTAAAGTGAAAACCCTTGTAGAACCGCTTCCCTACTAAAACAGACGTCTACTATATAAATACACCATTGTTATATATGAATATATCAACCCACTGTCTTTGAGCATTTGAAAAATTACCGACCTTGGGTTCGGTCTTCATTTCGATACGATTATATCCCGATTTTAATGGTAAAATAAATCTTGAGTCTCACAATTGTGATTTGACTATTATGTTTTGCATTTGATACTAGTGTATATAAAGCATCGATAAATAAGGCAAGACATGTATACCTTATTTCTACGTACGATGTTATAAGAAATAATTTGGTTTTAATTTATTATCTTTATTTCCTCAAACCAAGCAAATCATATGCTCCTCTTGTATAAATTGCTAGAAATAAACCAAGGACCAGATGTTATTAACAAGAATTCGGAAGAACATCAAAGCCCAATAATTACGTTTGTATAGGGAATATTTTTGAAGCAGATGCGACTCATATGCAACATATGAAAATCACAGTAAGATAGATATTATCTCAAGGGAAAATATAACCATGGAAATTGAAATCATTAATATCTTGCTGTGAAAGAAAATATTTGTAAGTATTCTTACAGGAGAAATAAAAAGTCAATACATGTATAATAGACGATGGAAATTAGTTTTGCCAACGCTGCTTAAATGCACAAGAATCCTATTTAGTCCTTTAGTTATGAAGACACATGATATTTGCATTGCAAGTTAAGATTGTTAGCTGACATGTGTATGACATTCGAGTATTTGTAAATAATACAGATGCGGGATAAAACGTAGAATTTATATTCGTTTTTTTTTTTTGAAAACGGAAGTATCTGATGTAAGTTCAAATAATGGTATGAACTTAAAAGAGTTTTACCTAAATCTTATTTTTATTAGAGCATTGTCAATGAAACATTGATAGTTGATATTTTTGTCTTCTTAAATGGGAATTAAAGGTATCTCCTTTTTATAAATAAGAAAACTACAAATATTATGGCTTATCCTCTTTAGGAGAAGTGTTTTGCTATTGAGTACCATTTATATAGCATCAGACAAACCAACCAAACATGCTTGGATGGGTGGACTCAAACTGTCCCAAATATGTAATTTATTGTTTACAAACCTAACGCATTTAAGACTGATTTTCCCATTTTAACTGCTTATTGTACTTTATTGCAAAAATCACCGAGCTCTTGATAGCCAGACGATTTATTTCAGAGTTGCGCAAAATGTTATATAAAGTATTTTGACTTTATGCTGCAAAATAAAAAAAACAACAATTTCACCGCATGGTTTTGATTTTTTTAGGCTTTGAATATACCAGGTAACGCTATTGTAATCAAATTTAGCAGATATTTAGCAAATCATACCATTAAAATTCTTTTACAAAAGTGAATTAATAACTATACAAATTTACTTCACGATCTAGTAGTGTGATGCAGAAATAATTGTAAAAGAGAAAAAGTAGAAAGAAAAAAAAGTTGACAATTCGTGCCCAAACCGGGATTCGAACCATTAACCCTCAGTTTTGATGCATTTTAGCCCTAATTTTGATACTCTTCAATTCGAGATGCAGCATTACATTTGCTTTACCTTTATAATATAAAATGCAACAATATTATTTTGATAATGCATTTAGACATTTTTATGACTTTTAGGTAGTTTCGAATTCTCTAGACACCGAGATCTAATAATGCGTTGGTTAGATCCCGTTTTAATAATTAAATATTTTTTTCTGTTCAAATCCACTGCGATTTCACCTAAGAAATCTATGAACTATACATGCCATTTTCTTCAATAGTTCATCCAAATGTTTTGCCGTGACATTTGATATGTTTTATTATATATATTCGGAAACTTATACAATACATGCTAGTTAAAATAATTACAACCTTTGTTATGGTTCTACGTTTGCGTGCATTGAACACAGCCGCTTCTTGTTAGTATGTGACAGATATATTTCTCTCTGTCGTTTGACAAGTAAAATATTGACTCGGTTTGCACGAATTTATGACTTATGCAATTTAGTAGGGTAACATAAATATATTCTATAATCGAATACCAACATTCCCGCAAAGATAAATGTTATGTCAAAAATTGCATATTTTCTGTTAATAAATAATTCATTGCATAACTGTTCCATTCATTTTATAAACATGTAAACATATACTGACATTTGAATAAACGATCAAGAACAATTCAATTGCATCCAAAAGCCATTAACATATGCTGAAGTGTCAAACATGCCATTATCTGTAAAAGTGTACTAGCTGATATTGTATTTGCATTTTTCCTGGGTTTTTCTTTCAAACTGCTCGTATTTAGAGAAGCATTTGTTCACATGTTTTTGTTTTTGTTGTTTTTGTTGTTGTTTTCAATAAAGAATTCGGCGGTATGCAAAATGATTAGACATAATGTTATTGAAATGTCAATGATAATACCGATTGGCACACAGGGTTTACTGACCTAAATTATTAAAAGTAATATGCTGTCAAGTGTGAAACGGTTCTTTCTTGTACAAAATGAACTTCATGAAAAACGTACAAAACGGCATATGACCTATGGGATGGAAATCAATTATTAGAAGTATTTCCCGGTTAACAAGAATGATATGTTTAGTACTTATTTCAAAGTTTTGTTTTAACCATTTAAGCTCCCATGTATGTAAACATGCAACTTGATTGGAAAACGTTGAAATTCAACAATAATATAAATGATGCTGACATGCTTATAAACAGGCGCGATTATCCATACGTGTTGACATGAGTACAGTTACTTCCCTTCTTACTTTTAAACTCATATTTCTGCTAATGCAGTGTAAATGAACTGTTGTGTATACATTTAGAACTCCTGACCCATCTTCTAAGGTAAGAAAACATTGACGTCCTGTCATAGACAGTTCTGCGAACACCTGATTCTTTTTATTTGAATGTTGTTGTTTTGCGCGTTTTTTTTTTTTGTCATTTGACCAATTAGAGGTTTGACATAGTTTGTGACTCGGGGTCAGTGTTCTATAAACTCCAGTTCGACCGTTCAGGTGACAACGCAACAATGAAATCACATTTCAAAAGTTATCTTTGTTTAAAGGTAAATCATGTTGGACACACTTAGCTTTGTTTTGAAGACGTTTAATGATGGTGTCCTACTCATTGAAATAGAAATAAGATAGGGTAAGTGCAGACCTGGTTACTGATAGATCTTGCTACAAACTGCTTGTTGGGGTCTTTGCAATGTCAGTGTGTGGGCGTCGTAATTCCAGAGAACTGTACATGTCAGTTTTATAGATATTTCAGCAGAATACAGCAAATATTTGGCACCACTCGATAACTCTGCCATTTATTAGGTAACTACAATATTCGGGTAGCTCTACTGGCAACACATTATTGTGCAACAATGATTTAAACGCACAGTTATAGCGTAGTAATGTAAGGTTAAACACCATATTCGAGCAATATATAAAGAAGAAATTCTAAATACGTCTAAAATATATTAGGAAAAGATGGAGAAACCCGATTGAGTTCCTGATTTTTGCTGTCTTGCCATTAAAGAAGAGATAACAATTTCTTAACTTACAGCATGACTGTATGATTTTCCAGAACTCATTCCGCCATATCGATTGACAGTAGTTAAGTATCGCTACTTGATTCTGATGAAGGTGAAAAGTCAGAGAACAACTTGAAGTCAGCAAATGTTGGTTTCTGGTATCGAACAATGATCTTAAATACATAGAATTACATTGTAAGAATGGTTTGCAGATGGTAATTTATATTGAATTTAGAATTAAATGAAGACGATTATACAAAGATAGTGTTTGTGATTGATGCTTCAAACGTGAATATATTGTTATCTATTGTACTTCAAGTTTTTATTTCCAGCTATCTTTCGATATATGCACATGTATGTCCACTTATTATAAAGCAAGTTTTTGCTTGAAAATATATCATCCATGATAATCGTAATTGTTTAAATTTTATATTTGCAACTGATATATGCGTGTTTGTGTGTATGCGTGTGTGTGCGCGTTTCTTTACTGACTATACATATGTAAGAAACAAAACAAAATCAACACATGAAAATATACATTTTTATTGTTATCTGTCATTGATACATGTACAAAGAATAAAGTGGAACCGGGCAAAAGTAAATTTGAAACATATACCCCGTTTAAATACAAAGTAAAATACTCAAGAGAAATGTCAGCAAGTCGAGCATTGGAAGATATAGAAATACAGGAATCAGAAATAACTTGACTGTAGGAGACGCTTCTTTAAGATACCATCGACACATCTTAAACAGCTTAAGTTATGACAAACTGATCACATCGTCTTTTTCGTTAAGCTAGAAATTAATTTGTCAATACATGTACTAGTAAAACATTTATTTTTACATTTTTTGGTGTAATAGAAGATAAAGAAAGCATAGGCATGGAATTATAGCAGTTGCTTTTTACCATAACAGGTCAGTTCATAGCTGGTGAAATCACTTCCATCCTAACTTTGCTATTTTAAAAATTTGAACATGCGAGAAACTGTGAAGCAGCAATACATGAAGAGCTCTCTTGTCATCGGAGGACTGATTTAATACACTTTTGAGCTCAAGCATGCTGCCATTTTCTGTCATATTGGATAATTGTATTAGACAAGTCTGACCAATTGGGGGCTCGATAGTGGCCTTTGATCCGCTCTCAAAGGTATATAAACTGGGGCCAATGTCCACTTATCCAGGAGAATACTTCAATTATCACAAGATGAAAAGTGACATTAAATCCAGATGAACTATTCAACTGCCATACCAGAAAACTTTGAATTCACTTAGACATGCTTTCGAATACCCAGAATTATTTTGATAACGTAATATCTTAATTGGCACACATGCATTTTGACAATGTCAAAAGATCAACTCCATAACAAAATATTTTAAGTTGCCGTGGCATATGTTTAAGGGTAGATGAAAAAACAAATTACCTATCTGCTGCTCGTTTGAGGTGTTATTTTAAGAAAATTCAAATTGCAAACATTTATAAATGGTAACCCAAATTTGTGTTAATAGTAAACACAAAAATCAGTATAAATTGTAATCATAAATAAGCGGAAATAGTATACCGAAAAGTGTTAATATAGGAATCAGGAGAAATTTATGTCACACATCATTGCAACATTTTTTCCTGTCTGACATTTATGCAACATGCTTTGCATGTAGTATCCCAAGTGGTTATAAAGGAAAAGGAAAAATATATATAGCAAATATTTAAAGCATATTTAAATATATTTCAACATGAGATCGCGTTCGGAACAGAATATACAAACTAACAAAGAATACAAAAACAAATGTATTTTCATATATGTAGCTACAGAAAAATGCTTGGCATTCTCTGAGCAGACTTCTACTCGCATGCCTAAAGTGAACTTTAAGCAATCAATGAAATTCTAGTGTTGTTGTCTACCACGACAAGTTGTTATATATTTAGCATTCATTTTGGTATATTCACCAAAACATCGCATATCAGCTGGGAGACGGCACATGAAAGCCCCCGCCCTGATTGCGACTCCAGACCATGCAGAAGCAACTATTGCACGCATAAAAGACTAACAGCTGGTGACTCATTTGGCAAAGTTAACGCTTAGCAAGCGACATTGGTTGTTTTGTTTTGAAATAGATCGCAGCGAGCATGTAAGACCATTATTGCGACGTCTAGCTATTTCGGTGAAAGAAGCCGCCAACCAAATGTCTGGTAAGAATCCCCGGCAGTCAGCAGGTCAGCTGAAAAACTTTCCCACATTAAGTCCTTCGCTCCGAACGGGACTCGAACACACGCGGTGAGAGACCTACATTTGTTAAAAATCTACACTGAATTTTAAGTCTTTAACTTATAACATAAGACATAAAGATAAAAGTTGAGACTGAGCAGCAAATAGTGCGGATCCTGATCAGATAGCTCCCATCAGGGAGCAACTTAAGCCATATAAATACGTGCTTAGCAAGTTAAGAGGTAACGTTGTTAGTGCTTAAGATCCAGGCTAAATATTTTCATTTAAATTATAACAGGCTCCGATTGTTACATAAATTTATAAGCAATACTTAAAACAAACTGCTTAAACAAAAATATATCTTGGTTAATTGATTCAGAATGTACAAGACAAAACATACAGGGACATAATCATTAGTAGAATATTGCACGAATTGTGAATGTTTGAAGGTGATATTCATCGTTATTGATGGCCGTGAGCCGTCAATTTCCAAATACAACAATAAAGATACAAATACCAGCTCCAGCTCCAGCAATACCAGCTCCGAACAACCAGTAATAGAAAGTTGAATTGAGAGATTGATGCTCATTGTCACTCCAACGCCCGTTAAAATTAAGAGTCTTATGATTAATTATCATCATTTTTAAATACTTCTTTTTTTAAGTATTTACAACTTTGTTTTAGTTTATTTATGGGTGAAGTTCAGTTGTTTTTGTTATCAATGCTTGTAGGACCGTTGAAATCTGTTTAAAGAAATCTAAGCCCTTTGCAATATTTAAGTTAAGAAAGACGCTTAGGTATATTCCGGTCAATCAGTGGACATGTATTATTGTAAGAATCGAAATGGTATATCCATATTAATACACCTTTATTGTTAATAACATGTACTTCTTCGAGCATATTTCCAATCCATTTTCTCTCATTCAAGATGAACACGAATATGCCCATCGACTAGATCACAAAAATAACAAAATATCACTTTTCAAAAAAGATGGCACCATCTGATGTTGTTTTTCAAAAGAAGTCATCTATGATCACGTCTGTATATGGATTTGATTCCACACAGTCGTGAATAGTCCGCAAAACTTTGATCACGCGCCGGTCCAGCGCTCGTAGATGGCGCTCGGTGAGTATAGGATTTGCTTTGTCTCTCTGTAAAGACTGCCTCATGAGCGCGCTGAGGTGCTCTGGTCCCAGATATAGTTTGACGAGCTTGGTGAAGGTTGAGTAGCGGATCATACAACACTGAAAGACAGGAGCGAGTATGGACATCTCATCCTGGCCGGCGCGACCAAACCTGCAATAAGATCGAACTTATTACTATAGGAGAATGCTATTTTAGGTAACTATTAATTGCTGTATGGTCTTTCCAAAGACCCGAGCGCTACCATCGCCAACAAATCC
The DNA here is from genome assembly GCA_007844125.1 of Sinonovacula constricta. Classification (NCBI taxonomy): domain Eukaryota; kingdom Metazoa; phylum Mollusca; class Bivalvia; order Cardiida; family Solecurtidae; genus Sinonovacula; species Sinonovacula constricta. The sequence continues at coordinate 55,848,308 of CM017564.1, read as the reverse complement.
CATTGAATTTACTGCTGACAGAATAATGATTTGAATACTCGTTTGTGTAAATATTGAAAGGGTGGGGGAGGGGGTGGGGGGGTTGTAAAAGTTTGTAAAAATGTGAATGGTCGTATAAAATGGAATTTTTAAAGATACGCATACCGGCAGCGACGACATCTTGTAATGACCGTAAACTCAAAGCATTGCTTAAATGTACATTTATATTAATATTTCATTGTATGTGTAACTTACCCCCGGCCGTTGTCGAGATGTAAAAGGAATGTTTCATTGCCAAAGTCGGCAAACGTTTCGTAATGATGTCGGTCCATGTTACCTGCAAAGGTAAATGTACAATACTAATACTACACCAAGAATTAAAGTTGAAGATAAACAGAGGGGCATTATATACGAAAAAGAAACGAAAACTATTTTGACAGCAAAAAAGCCTCAAGTGTTAATTTATATTATTTTGAGGTCTTAATATATGCCGTTGTATGTTGTTGCTTTTTTGAATATTTACTCGAAGATGAATGTAAATAATGTTCAATACTTAATCGGCTTTAACTGTCATAAACTTGACTCTTGTCAAAATCTAAACATAAACCTTGCTAGGGGTATACTGGCTTAACAACAATCTTTCCCTCGGCCAAAATAAATTATATGAGCAAAGGTAAATGAGCAATTAAAATAATGGCTTTATAACAAACCAGTATTTTAAAAGTGTCTCTTACCTGTTAAAAAGTCGAAGATATGCATGTCAATGATATCTAGAAGCCTGCGGCCACTGCTGAACGGTTCTTTCTCCTGGACCCGGCCACACAGATCGTCGTACACTTCCCAGTAGGCCTTCCGGTGCTTGCTGTACGACCGCTTCCAAGGGTTCCGCCAAGTCTTCCGAGGTGCGATCCTCTCTGGCGGAAGGAATGTGGCGAACGACCCCTCAAGCATGTCTGGGTGGCCACATACCGCGTGGCCCGTGTCGCAATAATACGAGCATATGCCGTGGAAACATACGTTGTTGGCTGAAATGATTGGCAAAATGATTCAAAATTATACCTTTAAATAACATTCCATATATCATCGAGTCATGCTTACTGTATAGTATACAAAGTACTCGCCATTGCACTAGCCGATGACATGAAAACACACGTTGGCAGATGCAGGTGATGGACATAAAACCTTCATTCAGTACAATGTAGGACGACTTGCCACTGGACCGTTTTCAACCAGACAGTGGCAATTCATTGACCAATTAAAAGTGCTTACACGCCAACGACGAAAATCTTACATGCAACATCCAGAATGTGAAGAATGCACGGTGCTGAACATGTCGGAACTTAAAGAAAAAAGTTCTTAATTGCCACAATCACGAGATAAAATCAATACCTTTATTTTAAAAGGCATTCCGATAGTATATAGTGACTTAAATATGTTTTATGTCAGCAGAAACAGACTTAACACACTGTGTTCGAATGTTGTATATTGGTGTACTTTGCAATTAAGAATCTCCATAAAAAATAGCGTCGTAGCCTATAGCAACAGTAACTAAGGACTCGGAACGGTGCATTAGTAGAGGTTCTGCACAATAACAAACTACGATATTCGGTCAAAGTTAAAGTTACAACTTGTATGCTTATTAGTTCGATAAAATACACACATTTTAACATGTGTATTAAAACAAGCAAAGCAAATTGTAGAAAAGAATAGTTGCTGCTCAAAATACTTAAAAATAACTTCCGATCTTCTATTAAAACACATGTACAGCACTATTCAATATCTAGATTACCGATAATCCAAAATTACCTTTGAAATTGCTCGGTTTATGATCTTTTTTCAGAATTGGCTAACAACTGTATGCGTGTTTTATGATCAAAAACATATAATCAATTGAAAAATATGAATCTAGTTATATAAAGTTACCTGGTGAAATGAAGAAGGTTTTCTTTACTTTAGACTCGGCCAACCGTTTGATATCCTGAGTAAGATTTACTTCTCGGGCAAGCGTAGGTGGCACGCGATAAAATCCGAGTATCCTGAAACAGACACATTTTCATACGATCATCTACTACTGTAAATGCTAAAGTATTCCGCTGGCAGATATATCCGATCAGGATCTATTTGTCAATGACTCTCTAGTAAAATGTATTATTTTATATTTCTTAGGCATGTATTTCTTAGGAACTAACTTAGCTTAAGTTTTTGTTATTCATGAAATAACTTTCGATCGCCTGTGGGTTGTTTGTGCAGATAATAAACCAAGAAGTACGCAGACTTGTCCAGTGTTTATAAAAGTCTAGAATCTCAACGACCAACCATGGTTTATTTGTCAACAACCCACGGACAACAAACATATTTCCATTCTTTGTGTGGGAACTTAAGCCCATGCAGTAGCCGCCTTGTACATTTAGACTGTTTCATTAATATCAAAACAAAGTTAAATCCAACTAAAAGCTCACAGCCTGTGGTGCGCCAGTGGTTCTAAGCAGACATTAGTCTTGGATCTTCCTCCACTAATAATAAGCAAACAAGAGCTCACATACAAACACAACAGTATTCATTATTTTTTTAATTGATGACAACAAAATACAGGCGTTGGTCCTGACGCACGTAACACAAAAAAGAAATGTTTCAAACTTGATACGAATAGTCTGTCAGCAATCACAAAATCGAAGAAAAAAGTGCCTCTACTATTAAAAAGAACGGAAAAAATCAAATATGATTTGTTATTCAGAGGGCATAAATATTAATTACACCCAGTGACAGTTATAATGCTTAAGTCCAAATTGTGCACTCCTTGATACAAAAGAATGTTCAAAGTAAAAATTGAAAGAAACCCAAATGTCAAAAATAGACACTGACTAACTTAGCAAATTAACAGACAATATTCACGTGTGCTGATTACTGGAAGGGGCAAAATTAGCTTGTACATATTTCTTAAATATACGCAACGTTTCTCGTGTCACTTGTTGCGAACGACTATAGGATGAAAACTGTTAAAAGCACTATTTACAGCGTATCATGTTTATAAATAAACAATGATTTATCGAATGACGGATATGGATGCTTGATGAATGAAACAGCTTGGTTTTATGCGCCACTGTGACTTCACGCGGTTAATATAATAGTGTGTCTAGATATACCACGTTTGTTTTTCTTTCTGCTAAATATTGAGACTATTCGAGTCATCTTAGAATGACAAATGTAGTTTGATAACGTCTTTATTGCTAACTTACCTATCTAGGTGAAAGGCTGCTATCTCGGCATTATGACGCTCAAAATCGACAAAATAAAAGTGATCAGGTAAAGTCTCCTGTTCTCTAGAATACCTGAAAAGTTTTGATCATAATTGTTTAAAAATGCATATAGCGGTTAAATAATAATCAATGAGATTTTAAAAGCAAGCACATTGTTAATTGAAGGTTTAGGTAATTTAATACTTTCTGCAGTTGTAGTTCCCAGAATTCAGTTTTGCACGAATACCAATTCATGTCGCTTTCTTATCAAGTATATCACAGACTTGTATGAAGGCCAAAGAAAAAATGTATTAGAAAGATGTGTATAATTAACGCATATGCCCTGCCGCAACGGAAAGAGAGTTAAGATTCGCAGTAATGAAAAGGAACTGTAAAACCAAGAAACATCTGCTTACCCCTTAGGCTAAGCGTATTAAGAGCTATGAACAGACTTCAAAGCACGTCTGATAATGTTAGGACTTTAAAATTAGTTTTTTATTAGCAAAGAACAAGTAAACATATACAAGAATCGAATAAATAAATAGTGCGTTCAATTATATGCACAATATATAATGATAACTTGAACTGCATGCATACTGTGAGAAACTTACTAAACAGATAACCATGGGAATTTTGTAAATATACCTAAAACAATGGATGTCCTTATAAACTATAGTGGAAATCAGAATGCATTATTTAATTTTTATGTTTTATAAAAATATTCATATATGAATATTCAACAGTACCCAACCATCCCTACTGGCCCCACATATCCAGACAAAAAGTCGTTAGCATGAACCAAAGTTCTTTTCAAGATACTCACACCAGCGTTATAATGTACTTTTGTAGAAAAGGGCAGACACCCAGCTAGGCCAATGACTTGGGGTGTGAAAATTATTTCTTTAGAAAAAATACTACTATATCAACAGTAATAAGGATCAAATGCGGTTTGTTGTTTTAAAAAAGTTCTTGCATGTGGCAATCAAATTTCATATTGCCCCTAGCAATGCTTTTGCATGGAAAGTTCAAACACTTTGCTAAGAGTCGGTTCTTATGATAAAACCTCGTTACAACATTCCAAACCAATGTGCAGGCCGCCGGCAGCGATGCAACATAGATGGCACGTTCTTTAAACAGTAGCCTGCTACAGTAGCTCATAACTCATAATACAACAGCTACATACATATGAAATAAGACGTATTGATATAGACTTAGTAGCAAATTGAGTAGATCTTGATCAGACAGCTCCCAGCGGGAGTTGACTAACGTGGATCTGCATGTTTCCTCTATCCTGACTAATCTTCGCTTATCAGGTAAAAGGAAGAAATAAAATGTTTCATGTGAAAGTATTTGGGGCATAAAAATGATGCAATCATAAGCTAATATTGCAAGTTTAAATGCGAATCTTGAATTTTAGTTTATTCGCAATATATGCAGGTTTGATTGCACTTTGATAAGTCATATTGGCGAGGATTGTTTGCTTAATTTAAACCTATTTATTTATAGCCGCTTGAGAGAAAAAATTCTTTCACCTTACATTAATCCCTCTGAAACAAATCTCCTTTTCCTGCTTAGAAGCCATATTCAGGCACTGAATACTAGGGTAATGCGCAGTAAATAGGCACAATTTAGGACTAACATCAGTTAATAAATTCGATACTGAGATCCTCCAATCCGGAGGCCAACGACTTGACCACTAGACCACGGACGCTTATTTATCTACTTAACTGGGTACATTGGCTATTGCTGAGCTGTCTTAATTAATGTTATCTTAATTTGAGCAAAATCCAAACTGATACATGTTCTGTAAGTGAGGTCTGTTGTGAATTGTCTTACACCTGTGCATCTACGACAAAACTTTGTTAAATCAAATTAAACACTGATTTCAAATATCAACATTAATTTCTTGATCATATATGCGAACACGTTTTCCTTCAATAGAAGATGGTGTATTTACATTGAAAGAATCAAAAGCATTCTAAGGAATTTCAAGTTTTTTAAAGCCCAATCAAGCTTTATATCGTGTAGTTATAAAATGGCGAAAACATGTCATGTGTCTCTCGTGAATCTTAGTCCCGTAAAAACTTTACACATGGCACTAAGATTTTATATATCTGAAAAGCAATGTGTTGTAATGTGTTAAATACAGTAACCTGTACTGTGATACTGTTGTTGTTTGTAAATAGACTTTTAGACTTCAAAATACTCTTGTGTAGAACATTAACATTTGTCACGAAGTTACTTCTTATATATAAAAGTCTGATTTATTTAATAAATGTACTAATTTATTTATTTGTACAACGCTCTACATCTTATAATTTTCCAGTGTCTTAACCATTTCCTTATAAGTGCTTTTATTCTTTTAAAATAGGACTTTTATTGAACTGAATATGAGTGCATCCATTTTCTTCTACCAGTGTCGACTAAAGGACAATAAAACAGATTAACTGGGTCTACTAATTTATAAGGCGTATCGGCGGTTTTAATCTTTTGATTCCCATCTTGAGCATTTTCTAGCAATTTAGTCGTTTTAATTGAAGCTCACAGAAGAAATACGATCTTCTAATGATCACTTTCGACTATGCAAAGGAAACTAATTGTTGTACATGTATAAACATTCTAATATCTGCCAAAGCTCGTGATATATTATGTACGTTTTACTAAGTATTAAAAAATGTTACCATGGGAGATATTATGTGTAATTTTATGTCTTGCATTTACATTATTGGACTGAAAAGCTTTACTTGTATGAATACTCGATGTAATCATTAGCTGGGAGCTGTTTGGTCGGGATATTTGCTATGCACTACTAGATATTTATAAGTATATATTGTTATATATGCATGAAGGTGTGAGCTGTTAGCGTAATATGGAAGTAGCATGATCGATATTTATTGAAACCGTGTTCATTTTCCGAAGTGTTTCGCATTATCGTTCACTACACTTTAAAATGACATCGTGTCTGCTTTACTTAAAATTTGCCAAAATATTTTGCCGTTAGTTAAAAGAAACATACATTTGCGAAGAAAAACCAAAATTGTTGTGTCGTATATTTAGATTAAACCTGGTAAAAAACATTTTAAGAACTAGTTAGAAGACTGCTTGGTATGTCAGAAGCTAGATTTTTTTCTTGATTAATTACGGAACAAGATTATGGGAATAAAACAGATTTCGGAGGAAAGTATGAGGTTTTTGTTTAAGCTCTCATCGATTACTAATTTTAAACACCACCTTGTTAAACTGACTTAATTCAGACACAAATATTTGCCGCAGCATCCGGGACCCTAAGAAAGTGTTTCTTGACTAAAGACCGTACTCGATACGTAAAGTAGTACAACTTTATTATTAATAAATAACACCCTTTCAAAAATTGATGCAACTTAAGCCGAATATAGGAGATATTGCTATTTATATTTCTTCCTTAAGCTGGGTATTAGTAATGCCAAATACAAGCATATTAAGTCCAGTCCACTTATTTACCGAGACATTTGTTCTCCAAGGAGATTGTTCTTTATATCCCGGTGCAACCTCCGTTCGACCGCTTAAGACCTTATTTGGTTACATCGTTTACATCAAAGAAAATAATTCTTACGCAAATAATGTTATCATACAGAATAATTATTTATTGTCATGAATTAAAGCAAAAGCAAACCGTACCTTTCACACATTGTTTACATTGTCATCAAAATGGCACCCTCTGTATACTCGATTACTCGGACTTTTTCCAACATGGGTTCGACCACGTGATTTGTCTATGACGTCATTTGCCTTTAGCTAATACACTTCACTTAAAAAGTTAGGAATCAACATAGTGTTATAACTGGTAAGTTTCAAACGACTTCTATTTTCAACTCTAAATTAAATTTTCAACAATTTTTAACAATTTTAACAGTTTCAAAGAGGGGATTGAGTTTTTATTTAATTAATCTGACTCACAAGAAGGACACATGAATGTGTCTCCTCTCCTAATAACCTTCACTGATGTGCAGAATGATAGGTGGACCCACCCTGCACATTTATCACACTGACCCCATGAGACAATCATAACATACGGCCGTTTACTTATGTCTGGGTAAAACTGTTTGCAGACGATACACTTTTCAGATTCGGTAACTTCTTCTTCGTCTGAACTTTCAATGTTTTCCACAGCAGCAAGGGCATTCCTGGGTTTTTTCACTCCAGATGTACTGGGTTTAGGAGATTGAGCTCTTTTGGTCAGTATCTTCTTGCCTTTTTCATAATTTTGCTTGTGAGTTTTTATTTTGTCAAGTATGTCCTCTTCAGTTATTGCCTTGCCACCGACAATTTTGCTAAGTGTATTGCGCACCTTAGATGCTTTCTGTACATTTTCAAGTACCTTCCCACCTCGCTGTTGAAGAAAACATTCAGCACTAGTTGTTTCATTGGCAGATTCCAAAACCTGAGCTGGAGCATCAGATTCTCTGCTAAATGTAGTTGAGGGGGCAACCTGGAGGTCAGAAATAACATGTCGGTCAAACGGGTATATGCCACTCCTCCTAAATGCAGACTGGATGTTGGCAGGTGTAAGGGTAGTAGAGTAGACCTTACACGCTAACTCAGCAACATCATAACGGGTGACCAGACGACCACCATGTACTCGCATGTAGTTGTGCACTGCTGAATTCCAGGCAACTTCAAATGGCCCAAAGCAGCTTACATCTAGGGGCTGGAGGAGGTGACTGCAGTGCGGCGGTAACACGAAGAGTATTATGTTCTCTGCCTTTGCCCACTCTATCAAGTTGAGAGATACGTGACTCTTGTGACCATCATACAAAATGAGAACAGGTTCCTCTGGAGACCTAGATGGCAGGTACTTGAGCAGGTGGTCCTTCATGTACATGGCAAACACTTCCGTGTTAGACCAGCCGGTTGGAGAGACTGTGCCATCAGCTCCGGCAGATGCTCCATTCAACAACGAATCTAGCATCCTCATCCCAGGAAATACAAAATAAGGTGGAACTTGCTGACCCACACCATTAACACAGCCTATTACAGTTACATTCTTTGACTTCCCTGCAGTGATGGCCTGTGTCTTGTGATGCTTTCCTGAGACAATTTTGGGGGGCTTATGTTCTGTACTTAATCCCTTTTCGTCCACATTGTATATAAGGTGGGGCTTTGAAACTAGGTGGTATTTGACCAGTATTTGGTTTAGGGTGTCAAAGTAGTTGTCAACTGCCTCCCTAGTGGCACATTTCGCTCTAGCAACATCCAAACTTCTGGGTTTCTTGACATTAAGTTCAGGCCATCTACCAAGAAATTTATAAAACCAGCGGTCAGTAAGTGGGTGCGCTTTATCTCTAAGTCCAAGATTTACAGCAAAATCTGAGGCAAGGTTAATAGTCTCTTGACGACTATACCCATACCCTACCTCAGACATAGTCTGTAAATGACAGACAAGGAGGGCCTCTTGCTCCTGGGAAAATAATGGCAAAGTTCCTGGTTTCAAAACATCAATGTCTATTCTCCCACTCAACCTGTCAATCAGCGTTGTTTTGGGAACACCATAGTACAATGCTGCCTTTCTGATTGACATTGTGTTGTCCTTCACAGCCATATAGGCTTTGGTCAAGTTATCAAGGTCATAACCCCTGTATGGACCTCGGGCAACATCTTTTTTCTGTAAAAAATAACACAACACAGCTTTTATTACTAGATTACTTACCAATAATTAAAATCCAAAAACACAAATTTCGCTCAAATCATCGTAAGGGTGGTGACCTATTGTGACGCGTTATTTATGGTGTGCAGTTTACTACGACAATACTACAATGTGTACGGTAGGCCCTGGAAAATATGTAAAACATGATCGTGGCAGAAGACAAAGATTGTCTTTGGAGTTTGTCCAGGAAAAATAATATTTTATGGTAAGACATTTTGGGATTAGTGAAAATGGACTAAAATTCATTGTTTGCACTAAAATTACGAAAATTTACCTTCCGGATCTCCATAAATCGTCTATTGAAGTTGGTTGACAGTTAGGCGTCTATTTGTAAACAAAATGCGCGCGAGTAACCGGAAATGACACTATTTCATCGAGTTTTAGTTATTTTTCGGGGTCGGTCGAACGGAAGTAGCGGTCGAAAGGAGGTTAAGACAGGATATACTATTTGCTACTAGATGAACATGTAAGTAAATGGGTAATACAAACGTAAAAAGTTTAAAGAAAATCACGAAATATTTATGTTTGTTTTATTTTTTGCATTTGGTCTTGTATTTGTAATTAAAAGGAAAACTTACCTCATGGGTTTGAACAAAGCTTGGCCCTCATCACTGAACGTAATGATCAACTTTAACTGGGTACCACCCTCCTTCATTTCTGTAATAATAATAATAATAATAATAATAATAATAATAATAATAATAATAATAATAATGGTATTTTATAATATTTTATAATATATTCATAATTCAGAAATATTTTCTACCATATAAATGAGTGACAGGTAAATGGTATATCCATTTATATTCTATTATGTTTCTGTGTGTCGGGCGGTCAATATGATCATATAGTTTGATGATTCACACGGGCTTTATATTAAACTCGCAAATTCGTTCATGCATCTCTTCTTTGAACCAATCAAAAAATAAAACATCTAACCAAGCAATCAATTAAATTAACCATATCCACCTATATCAATGATTTGTTCAGTGGCCATGTCCTCCAGTATCCCATCAACGGCTGGATCATCCGGCTGGTAGAGGCCGTACTGATGAATACCCTTGTGAAAGCGCTCCCAGTTCGACAACACCGGACTGAAATGGACGATAAAATTGTACCTAATTAAATTTACTCTGTATCAAAAGCACACACAACAAACATGCCCCCTTTATGTTGCTGTTCACGGTAACCTAGAAATTGATATGGTACCTAGAAATACTTTGATCAAAGCTGTTGTCTGATTTTGCTTCCAAGGGCAAAATCACTCTTACAAAATCAATGATTTTTACCTCTTTTTAATTATTGTGGCGACGTTACACAATCCAAGGCGGAGCAATACCGAGAACAAATGTCTGGGTAGAACCACCGACCGGACGGGAACTCGAACCCACGTGATGCGAAAATGTTGATACAGAAGACGAAAGAAGCACATTTATTTGCAACAGGAGGCGCCCTGCGTACTTTTGAACATTTTTCCATAACATGTTACGCGAATAATAACTAGATGGCAAATTGGACAATTATTGTCGTGTTTTGTTCATACTGTTTTATGGTGTTTTAAGTAAGATGAAACGCAATAACTAGTTTGTTAAGGTTTGTTCGAGGTTAGCATTATATTTTAATGCACTAAGAAATACATGTATATTCTTATTACTTGATGGTCTGTGGACTGTTATAATTTGTATAAAGAAAAGTGTTAACTATTTGTTCAGTAATTTTCACTTGTTTTATTAAAAAGATTTTTCTGGGATTTTTATTATTTATTAAATTAAAATACATGTTCAATTAAAACATTGTTCTGAAAATAATATGTTTTTAAAGTTTTTCTGAGGAACAAATGCTGTTTAAAATAATAGCTTTATTAGAAAAAAAAATTGTTTCAATAAATATCTTTATTGACAAAATATAGAAAATCATTGTAAAAACAGTGAACAGAATATAATTTAATGACTATTTTTCTTAAATTATTTTGATTTATACAAACTTGCCTCACTCCACATAACATATCCATTTTATAACGTAGTATATAAGAGCTTGGTATTACATTTACAAGTATAAATAAGTAATATACTCATTTTGTGATTGCGATTTGTGTAAGTATCTTAAAACCGACCAACAATGGTCCTATGATCTTAAAACGTTTATGGAATGGTCACGTGATAATTATTTTACATCTGAAGGCTATAAATGTCCTGTGTATCTAACGATACAAAAAGTTTATCAAACTCTGAGCCTGCTTTACACGTATTTATAAAGCGTAGGCAAATAGTCTCAATCCGTACTGGCCAGCACCATGCTGGTAGCTGTCTGATCAGGGTCTACACTATTTGCTGCTCAGTCCCTGTTTATAATTATATCAACTCTGACATGTAACATATATTATATTAAAGAAAACAGCAACAACAGAGCATTTAGCACTGGTTTTGAATAAAATGTAGCAAACTAAGGGTTGAGAAACATCCGGACATGGATCGTTAGACACATGGTATTAAAAATAACTTGGTTTTAATTCTTACGATATTGTGTTAAAACTATATAACTCGGGTTTTACATATAGCTGGAATATAACCTAAGTGCAGATGTTACTGAAATCATATTGTGATGGACGCTTATCAAGGCTGGTATGTATAGACTATTTTCCAAGCAGATGTGAATTATTTGTTTCAGGTGGACAGTGGAAATTAGCTCGTACAAATATATCACCTCGATAAAAGAAGTAATGCTTTTCTCTAAACAAAGTGTTTCATTTGACTGACAAGGACACTAATTATGTTACATCCAAAGAAGATATGTTCTGGCAGTGTTCTTTAAATATAACATCTCAATCATTTAATACACAAGATATAACGTGGTATTTGCATCACAATTTACATTCAAAATTGTTATCTAAGTTGCAGTAAAACTTTTCTGCATAATTTAGACGCGATCGACAATTTTAAATGGTGATTCATTTGTATAACAAAAATATCGGATGTAAATTTAAAATAGCGTCCTGGAAATATGTCAATCTTGCGTCTGTTTTGTATGAGATGTGAACATTTAATATATAGATACATTGACGTTCAGGTTGTTTTATAGGAGATGTGTACATATAATATATAGATACATTGACATCCAGGTTGTTTTATAGCAATAAAGCTTACGCAAACATCTTCCAAATAAAGGTTTTAAATATTGGGCTATTTAGAAAAAGTACTATAGAACGTTTTTGTCAGCGAATTATTTCTTATAAACATGTTTAGATGTGAAAAATAACTCATAGAATGATTGGAAAGTAAATATTGTTTGCGATTTTTTTATTATCAATGTGGAAAAAAAAATGTTTAAGTGCTTATAAGCCTCATATTCTCGTGACTATTTGCAAATTTGTCAAACAATGTTTTTTATTAATTAGATCGTTTTTAAAATAGTAATAAGAGTTCATTTTCAACTTACAAAACCAATTATCTTCTCTCCATTGTGATTAGAAGCTTAGTTAATGTTGTCATTGTTATTTGTGAACATCGTCAAAATGACAAAAGTCTTTCTGGTCATGTCATCTGCGGGATCCGTTTTAAAATATGAGCCGAGGATTAAATGTTCTTTGTTGTGCCGACTAAATTATTAACTCGATGTTTAATGTTTCCCGATCAACAAAGCATAACGATCTACAAGGTTACAGCCCATAAAGCAATGATTATGTGTAATCTGACTCTAAAATATCTATGTGATGTGCATCCCATGTGGAAAGGTTATCATGCTCAATCTGTTTGATAATCGGATTATCTTCATCTGGATTTCGTATATCTATTTAATTTGTTTTGTTTGTATGACGCCTGTCTTCATTTTAATGCCCCCATATATATGTACAGAAAAAGAAAACTACTTGACTTATCTAGACAGAAAATGTTAAGTTAAATGAAAGTTTAAATCTGAAGAAAGTATAGACCTTTGTCAGAATAATCATTTCATAGGAAGGCACAGTTGGCCTCCACTACCCCGTGCAAAGGAGTCACTCGACCACTCGGCTTTATGCGTCACTTTTACATTTAACTGCAACTTGCTTGACTACAGATGAATTTATGTCCACACATTTATATAGTTGTTTGATAGGAGACAAAAGGAGAGAAGTGTGAGAAAAAGGGGGAAAACGAAAATGGAAAGAAGGGATGAAACCCAATACATAAAATAGAACGAGAAATAGAGACAAAGGAGGAAAAGATAATAAGAAAAACAGAAATAGAAATATGCACTCTTACTTCATTGAACCTTTTAAAGTCTTCTTGACAAAATGCTTTCATTTCGAGACTCAGAGTATCAGGATACACGTGCTTGTAGAATACCCTTTAGCAATGATAATAACATGGCATATTGTAACTCAGAATTTGATCTCTTCATGCCCTTAGAACAAGTGATCAGGACGTGAAATAATATTTGGTTTTTGTTTCCTAAGATCTGTCGAGATACCAGCAAGCTTGTTAACAGAGAATAAAATTGTAAAAGTTAACTCTTTTATTTCTTAAAACGTTCAGGATCAACAAAATATAATTCCAGGAAATAAAGGAAATGGATCAGGGTTAAATGATCAATCTAATATAAACTGTAACTGTTATTTACTAAACGAGGTTTGCCTTGTTCAAGATCCTGATATTTATATAGTCTGAACACTGCTCAGTAGTCTATACTGGTAGCTAATAAAACTGGAAGGACACTGGTCGCCCATGCAAAAGTCTAGATTAGTATCTACTAGACCGGACAGAACACTCGTCGCCCATACAGTAGTCTAGATTCGTACCTAATAGAACTGGAAGAACACTGCTCGCCCATACAATAGTCTAGATTGGTACCTACTACATGTAGAAATAGAAGAAAATTGATCGCCCAAACAATAGTCTATATATTGGTACCTACTACATGTAGAACTAGAAGAACATTGCCCGCCAAAACAATAGTCTAGATTGGTGCCTAATAGAACTGGAAGAAAACTGCTCGCCCAAACAAAAGTCTAGATTGGTACCTAATACAATTGTAGGAACAATGCTAGCCTAAACACTAGTCTAGATTGGAACTGACTGGAACTGGAAGAACACTGGTCTCCTTAACAGTAGTCTAGATTGGTGCCTAATAGAACTGGAGGAACATTGCTCGCCCAAACAATAGTCTAAATTAGTAACTACTATAGGACTATGAGTGAAAGAACACTAATCAATTGAAAACTGATGGTTTTGGAAGAACATTTGTTCATTTTTGATAAAAATAAAATAGAATAAATTTTAACTTATAAAATTATAGTGAAGCTTGCAGATAGAACATTATTAGACAGTTTAAACAAGGGTTTACAAATCTATATCTTGGAACCCACGTATTTCCTCCAATAGTTCATCCAATTGTTTTTAGTTGAGGCAACTGCTGACATTTGATATATTTTTGTTATACATTCGCCTCACAACAATGCATAATTATTTATATAAAAGAAAATAGACAATTTTTGCCTTAACCATATTATTACAATTCGCTTGCATCGAACAAAACCTATCCAGTTTTGTAAAAGAAAAATATTTCACTATGTCGTTTGAAATATTGACATAAAGAAAACTTCTGCCACAATCGGTTGAGCATTAAACATTCAAGAAGTCGATGCGATGAATCTTATAAACAACAACAAAAATGTGTTTTTTACGTTTTTTCTTCTTTTCAACTGAATATTATTTTAATAGATCGTAAATTTACCGACACATATTTTTGCTGGTGTTATTTTTAAATCTCAGACGGTCAAAAACTGTGTGTCTGTTAGCATTAATAAGTCTTGTGGTATTTTTGGTTTCCAGTAAAAGTTATATTTTGGTCGTATAAATATAAGAAGCGCCCACGGGTTTGGAAGAATATAATTGTTTTTGCATATTACACAGATGTGACGCGGAACTGAAAAGCAACAATGAGAGATAAAAACGTGACACCATCATGATCATTTGCATTTGGCAACAACAGAGAGAGCAGGCACAAAATAGTAATAACAACTATCGCTTCTGTTTCTACATTTATTGCTGGTGTTGCTATTCCGGCATTATGTTTTCAGCATCATTTGTGGAAAATATAGCTTTATAATAGCATATACATGTATCACGTTTCCAACGTGTTATGTAAACGCAATAGTTGTATTGGCAGCAAACGATGGGAATCTAACCATAACGTCATTTGCTTGATAGTTTTATTGCATATAGTTTTATTTATCCCGGATAGCTGTGACATGCAAAAAAAACCCCAAAAAATAACAACAAACAAAACAAAACAAAACAAAAAAAAAAAAAAAACGCGCGAAAAAATTCGCCGAAACGTTTATCTTTGTCATTTCAAATTTAATATATAGCCAGAAGTTTTTGTCAACACCTATTTCTTAATTCCTAATTTTTGTAACCATTTTATAACAAGGTAGAAAGATAAACCTATTAAGACTTAGCTGCTTATATTGCAGAATCTGATCAGACAACTTCAAGCGGCAGCTGGCCGCTCTTGATCAACACCATTTGCCCACATTTGACCAATTCGTGTTTAGCAGTTAAGATGTAAGAGGTGGGTGCCAGAATCTGGTTCCGCTGATAAACAGTTATACGGTCGTAAATAAAACGAGCTTGTAATTTACCCTTATCATGCTACATTTGTTTGTAGCGCAAACCTCAACTTCTCTGTCCACAACTTAATGTATAAGTTAGACAGCTGTGCCGATTAAGACATACTGCAAATAGTCTAAATGTTGATCAACCAGTTGGACTTGATCTATTGACTATTTTCACACGTCCGATCAAGGCTAAAAGCATAAACGAATTCATAAATCTTTCAAGAACGCGCCCAAGCGGGCAGTCACGAGGCGTTCCGTATAAACGTGCTAGAACAGTGTTGACATGAATAAACAAACACAGGCTCGGTCAGAACGATCAAACAACATCAGAGAAAATTTAGAGAATTTTATTATGATGAAAATGCATGTGTGTAGCCTTAGTTCAAAAGATATATGAACAGTTGCTTAAAGTCGATAATTAGGTGCGGGGTTTCAAAGCCCTGTGCAGTTATAAAAGTTGGTTTTGATTCGTCAAAAAGGATATATTTTGGCATGGCACTCAAAACGCCAACAAAATAATAAAATAACATTATCGAAGTAAAGCACTTAAACATTGTTCAATATATTATTAAAGCTATTGCATTATTCTGCTGCTACAGTGTTTTTAAAATATGAGTATGGACCCATCTATGACATCAAATGGTAAACGTATAAATGTAGCTACTAGGCCATAGTATAAGCCTCTAAAGTTAGAGTTTATCCACTCCCAAACAGTAGAGTTAGGCAAAGGTATACGCCTAGGACAAAGTATACTCTCTCACATGTAGGTCAGAGTATACTCTCCTATGCCAGAGAGTACCCCTGTCCTAGAGTTTACATTCTTTCATTTAGGTTCAAGGATACTCTGAGTAAAGCCTCATAAGCCAGAGTTTACTCAAGGCCAAAGTATACCCCTAGGCAAAAGTATACTCTGGGACAAAGTATACCCTATTACATGTAGGTCAGAGCATGCCCTCCTGGGCAAGAGTATGCCTCTAGGGCAGAGTATACTCGCCTACATGTAGGGCAGAGTATACCCGCTTACATTTAGTATACCACTAGACTAGAGTATAATATCTTACATGTAGGTAATAGTATAGCCTACTAGGCCAAGTTTTCCCCTAAGACCTGAGTATATCATCCTAGGCCAAAGTTTACACCCTAAGCCAGAATATAAACATTGAACATATAATAATCTTTTAGGCCAGGTTATAACTCAAGGGGCAAAGTATAACCTTCATAGGGTACAGTATTCTCCATATGTCAGTATATACCATCTAGGCTGTGAGAGGATGTATACTCTGTGGGTATACTCTGCTATGGGGAAGAGGTATACTCAGTGTGTACACTTTGCTAAGGGGGGGGGGGGGGGGAGGTATACTCCGTGGGTTTACTCTGCTCTGGGGAGGATGCATACTCTGTGTCTATACCCTGCAATGTGGGGAAGGTATACTCTGTGGGTATACTCTACTCATGGGAGGATGCATACTCTGTGTATATTTGCTCTGTAAGAGGATGTCTACTCTGGTGGTAGACTCTGCTATGGGAAAGAGTTATGCTCTGTGTGTATACTCTGCTTTGGGGAAGGTTTACTCTGTGGGTATATTCTGCTCTTGGGGAGGAGGTTTACTCTGTGGTATACTCTGTTCTGGGGGATGTATACTTTGTGGTATACTCTGCTTTGGGGATATATACTCTGTGGGTATACTATGCTCTGCTCTGAGAGGATGTCTACTCTGTGGGTATACTCTACTTGGGGATGTATACTCTGTGGGTATACTCTTCTATGGGGCGGATGTATACTCTGTGGGTATATTCTGCTCTTGGTGAGGAGGTATACTCTGTCATATACTCTACTATGGGGAGGATGTACTTTGTGGTATACTCTTCTATTGGGAGGATGTATACTCTGTGGGCATACTCTGCTCTTGGGGAGGAGTTATACTCTAGGGGTATACTCTGCTCTGGGGAGGATGTATACACTATGGGTATACTCTGCTTTGTGAGAGGATGCAAACCCTGCGGGTGTACTCTGCTCCAGGGGTGGGGGTATAGTTTGCGGGTATAGTCTGCTGTTCGAAAGGATGTATACTCTGTGGTACACTCTGCTATGGGGATGTATACTCTGCGGGTATACTCTACTCTTGGGGAGGAGGTATACTCTGGTGGGATATTCTCTTCTATAAGCGATGTATACTCTGTGGGCATACTCTGCTCTTGGGGAAGAATTATACTCTGGTGGGATATTCTCCTCTATGAGCGATGTATACTCTGCTCGGGGGGGATGGGGGGGGGGGGGGATAATATTCTGTGGGTATACTCTTCTATGGGGAGGATGTATACACTGTACAGACCTGTTATATTGGTACACACTTCAGATTGAGGTAATACAAAGGAAAAGGGTGCCTGAAGCAAGATCGATGAGAGTAAACTAAATGAGAAACTTTTAAGAAAATGATGTTGCTGAAAGTTTTAATTCCATTTATGGCAACTTTGATGCTTTTTCTCTCTGAATTAATTTTGAATCTAAACATTTTAATCATACATAGTTGGCTAAGACACGGCACATGTATCTGCGAGAGAAAATTGTAAAGCTGTTATATAATAGTATGTGTTTTTTCGTCTTACTTATTATTTATTATTTTATTGTTATTTATATATTTGAAATACATCGCACTGAGAACATTATTGTTCAATCTAACTTTAAATTGCGGAAGAATACCTCGTAAAATTCATGGCAAGAACATATGCCGCACAATCCCCGAATCGTTCTTCTGAGCACCCAACTTTATACATTTGTTTTTATTAAAACCTAATTCAAAATGCATAGATAAAACATGAATTTGCATAAAATATTAAGTATATTTATTATAATACTCTGCAAATTAATTGTATTATACATGTGTATCAAAAATAAAAAAAGAAAGAGCAATCATCGTGTTCTTGGCGTTCTTTGTTTTTTGAAATTCCTAGAACTTTATTTTAACATCAGTTAACATCGAGAACATCAGTTTCCATATTTTAATATCGCAGTACTATCTTTTGTGAATTCCCATCAACGCATGACAATACATAATTTAGAAATGTTCAACTGTATATACAAATAACGATAATGTTCCTTTTAGCTTTTGTTTTCGCTGCCTTTCTTAAATTTTGTATGAGTGAAATACTTCAATATGTCGCTGCACAAGTAAGCACGAGGCAAATTGATACTAAAACGCAAATAAAACAACTATTTGATATCTAGATACTGTGTTGCAACATGTACAGATGATATTGAAGAACTAAAGATAGTGCATTAATAATGACTTTGTGGTATCGGGTTTTATTCCAATGAACAAACTTACCTTATAATAAACAATTAAACACATTTTACAAAATCTCAAGTCCATTTATTGTAATTTAAAAAAAAAGAAGTTTATGGAATAATGTTACCATTTAATTCATCCCGAACGGACCTTACACTGAGTAAATATAATTTCCTGCATTAACCGTGAAAGCATGTCGTGTACATCGGAGAAGAACAAATTCTAATTAATCCAAGTTATCCAAGAATAACTTGCTGACGTTCATACTTTATAAACGCTGGTCGTGTGCGTAAAGTTTACGTAATTTTCTTGAAAGATTTAATTAATACCCCTTAAAACAGATAATGTAAAATAATGTGTTTACCAGTGTTATTAGGACGTTACATATTCTTGTTATACATGTACCACCTGACTCACCGCTGAAAAAAGCAAAACTATACCAACATATGCTTTTCTAGTTTAACCCCGTGTATATTATATATATATATATTAAGGCCTTGTGGTATTAACTGGGGTCGTCTTTATTTTAACTACGTCAATTTTCGGAACTAGTGGTATTAACTGGGGTATTATTTAGACGATTCCAGTTTAACCATGCGAAAATTCGGAACTGGGGGTAGTAATTGGTGGATTTCAGATTAACAACATATGAATATAAGGGACTGGTGAATTAATTGGTCGATTTCAGTTTGACCACGTGAATATTCGGGACTAGTTGTATTAACGTGAATATTCGGGACAAGGTGTATTAATTGACCGAGTCTAGATTTGCCCCGTGTAGATTTAAATTGTAGTGCTGGGTGTTTACTCAAGGCTTTTCCACTTTAACCACGGAGATTCGGGACTGGAGATATACTCTGGCATGTTGGTGTAAAATTCAGATTTGTGAGAAAAACAAATACGAAGGAAAGGAATTACTAGTGTAAAGGTTAATTTGGATTATCTATAAATAATTATATCTTTTATAGAAATACATTGACACTTCGCTTAGACGATAAGAGGAGTTTTGATTCGATTCATTACAATTTTGAGTGTTTTATGTTAAAATTTAATTTATATTTTTTGTGGTCGTGTGCCAATAGTAATTGTTCTATTTTATTGTAGTCATCTGCACCTGTGTCTCCAATGAAAACTGTAAAACTGTCACACTAAAATGAATCTCCAGATAGCTGATAAAATTTATGTTTCAAATCAATTATAGTTCATGCAAACGTAAGAAACAAATTGTAGAAATGCTACAACCATTCACACTTATCTGGTCTTTTTTTTCTTGATTCAAGAAGTTAATTTCATTTGCAATAAGCAATTTTGTGCAGTTCTTCTAAAAGAAAGAATACTTCTTTCTCTCTGTTCTAAATACTGTGGTTATTATTTGTCAGTGACGTCACTACTATCGTCATATCTTCTCTAAGAAAACGTCAGCGCTTAGACATTTATTATTTAAATAGAATGGGTTTTTATCCTTCATTGTTTGCAATTGAGAAACCCCTCAGGAAGTGCAAGGTTAGAGCTCTGTAAAACCAGTTTAAGCACCCCTGTCGGTCCATGTTGCCGACTGACCGTTCCAAGGCGGTAGCTGTCGGGTTTGCTCTTTTTGTTACATGGCTAATCATAGATTTGTTCTTACTTTTACATTTGGCTTGCATATAAATACCTTTGTCCTCTGCCTTTTGTTGCAATGCTCAAGGTCATTGTCATATATTCTTATTCATGCAATAATCAAAGATGTCATGATGTCAAAACCTATTTAAATGACTTCTTAAACTGACATCAAATATCGAATATTGAAAGAAGAAATGCTTGATTGAACTATGGTTCAATCATACAATTATACTATATTTTATAAGAACGACAATTTTAACTGCCAGCAATATTTCGTATTGGAATTAATTTATATATGTCCATACCATAATGCAGTAAACGTTTTTATCACGGAGGTTTTGCTGACTTTTAACAATATATACGACTATAGTACATATATTACATATCTTTATAAAATAACGTTTTCACGACCACTTTAACTAACAGAAATACTCGTTTTTTCTGTTTAATATTTGTCCACACAACAATATTTACATGAGCATTTTTCTCATCGTTAGTATTTGGTGTTAGAATTACATTTTTCTTTAACTAAAATGTTACTCCTTTTGACAGGGCTGTTTAATTTCATACTGGTATTCTACAGCTTTTGCTAATTTTAACATGTGACACTAAAAATTAAATCAGTTAAAGCTACTATTATTCTGATTTCTGCTAGGAAAGAACAAAAATCCTTCAATTATCCTCACCAAACATAGAACCTTTGATTTTTATTCTTTTTCGCTAATTTGTTGCAAATTCTACAAACATAAACATTTTTGGTGTTCTTGACATTACTAATGGTAATCCAATATGTAATTATACACTTCAAAAGAAAATTCCACTAGAGTCTTCCTTAATTACGAATAATGTCAATGTTTCTAATTCTGTGACAATCAAACATAAAATCTTATCTTAAAGAAAACACGACATATATTATTACACAATAATTCGCTTAGCAACCATCTGTTACGAAGCAGTAGTCTTTGATGTTTATATGATGTCAAGCTTGCCAGATCGTAATCCAAAAGGCGTAGGCATGAGAGTTTAATATACCAAGCAGAACAGTTTTTGTTTGTTTGTTTTTGTTTTGTTTTTTGTTCGTTTATAAGTTTGTTCCATCGCAGCGACACAATTAGCTTCATATTAGTGAATACATTTACAATATATGAACATCGTTAAAATAAACTTAAAAATATAGTTTTTGTAGTAAGGATGTCAGTAGGAACTGCCTTTTTAGAGCTGTTTTCCCTCCAGTTAATTTTTTCTTTACTGCAGATAATATCGAAATAACAACAACTAACTCATACAAAAAGTTACTTCATGCCTATCAGTGAAATATAAGGATTTGTCAATGTAATAAAAGAATATTGTCACTGTGAAAAATTTCTTTGGAATGTTGACGGAATATCCCGCTGTTCACCAGTCTCATGTCCATCCAATTAATGCCAATGAATAAACATTATATTTTAACAAGATCACACTTTAATTACAGTAACACTGCAGAGACATTCACGGACTAAAATTTCGTTCTCTTTTTTTTTAAATCGAGGACATAATTTGCGGCTATGGTATTTGTAAACACAAACATTACTAGACCTCGTGATACTACGCACAAAGAATTATATGATATTTCTGTACTTAATTAATTCCATTTTCCAATAATATCCACGAGGTCACGTTTAAATATTGCTTTCACGTGTTTTCTGTTAAATGTTTGAAAAGAAAAAACAAACATGCTAATAAGGAACTATTTTCAGTAGTTAATTGGGCTGGTTTTGAAATTTTAGCGAAATTTGCGGACAATAAGTTACAAATTGGAGATGTTTACAAGGAAAATATTTTGTTTATTTGAAGAATAAAGTTTTAGTCATAAACATAATAGAATATTTCTTCCTTCTGATGTAAGTAGAATTTAACTTTGACACGCGGTCAGCAAAAAGTACACCTCTCGTGAAAATACCTTTTTTCTGACCAGTCACTGGTTATATTCAACTTCCACCAGAATAAAACAATTATATATATTAAATGTTTATATTTAACTTTATATCTGAAATGTTCCATAGTCCCTAACTACGCGTAGTGTGTTCATAACAAAAATACATAGCCATTTATCATAGTCTACGTCTCTGTCCTTCGTTTCAAATAAATAATACATATACGGCCAATGAAGACGGTTCCAGCATGCAACTGAAGAACATATCAATTTGATATTTAATAAAACAAGTCGAAGTACGCACATCAAAGCACTTGGATGAAAGTATGGGGCATATCACCACTTTCAATAATCATTAACTGCACAATTAGTCAGCACCGGAATGACGTCACTCTGTCGCAAGAGACACGAGTACAAAGTAGTTTATCAATGAAGCAAATTACTCATCTGTTGGTATGGCTATATTATGTTGTTGATTAATTCCTTTTTATGTGATAGTTTCCACTAAAATATGCTACAGTTCATATGTGTGTATAACCTATTTTGAACTTCGAAATTCATTTAGGAAATATACACTGAGACCATTCGATTAGAATATATATAACATATTTACCAGGTCATTAAAATTATTGTTGTGGCTGCTGTTGTGTAATGATAGCATGCTTTACTGGTAATTAAGAGGCACGCGTCTCGATTCTCGGCTGCGTCCCATTTTCCTAAGGTCTCTACTTCCTAACAATGTGTCAACACCCGATGGAACAACCAGTCTATATAAAACGAGGCTCAATCGAGTATCGTATTGTTTCATCCAACAATTTAATAGTTTAAGTATTCAAATGAACACGAATGGTGGATTCTATTTATCATATAACCATAAAATCAGCTGGTTGTATTGTTGCCATTGTAGTTGTGTGTGAAAAATATGTATTTGAATTAGAAGTGGTACTGGAATTTAAGCGACGTTATAACCGGAAATTACGTCAGTCTAATAAACATTTGCGACTTGATAACTCACTGGTGCGTTATCAAAAATAACAAATGGGTGTTACTTAATGAACACACGTCAAGTTGTGTGATAAAAGTATTCTATATCTGGCAAGATTAACCAAAATACTACATGCATATAGAACGTATATGGACACATGGAAATAAAGTATATGATTTTGTTGATCTCGGGTTTTCAAGAAAACATATAGAGCAAAAAAAAATAAAAATACGTTTTCTATGGATGTGTTATTTTTATGATTTATAACATATTTCTGATAATCCGAGAAAAGCCAATAAAGACACATATTTCGTATTTATCGTGTGTTTGCCTTATTCTGTCACTCGTTTTCAACGGATCACCAAGCAAAGAACATTTCTGAACATTACATATTATTTGAAATTTCCTGATTTCTAAAATTTTCCTTTCATATATACAATCAGAGATAGATGACGAATTTTGTTTAAATACAAATTTCCTTTAAGGCATACAACTAATTTCATAATTTGTCTTTAACACTTCCTCTGCCTTAAAGATGTCACATACATTGTGACTTTCCCTGTAATCGCTAGCATGTTTATGTCTTTCTTGCCATGTGTTTGCATTGTGCTCTTTTCGACAACAAACTATGTGTTGCACTGTTTTGCACTCACAAGTGAAAGGTTCTCGTCATAGGACCGTATTTATTTATGTTATATAGTTATCAGATGTACCACACGTACATTGTATACCTCGTTAATTAAAAATGTAAAAGTTAATTTTGATTATTGATGCTAATTTACATATTTTTATATGTCACATACATGCTTGTTGTGTTGGTGTTGTTATATACAGTTGTCTTCAGATAATTTCTTTGTAAAGATGCCACTTATGAGAATAAATAATCCATACATCATTTTATCGTCTCAAGAATTTATAGTTTGACATTCTAACAATTTAAGGAATTATTTAAATAGAATTATTACCAAGTAAACTAAATGTTGTTTCATTAATAATGTAAAGCAAATAAATAGTATTTATTATATGAAACTTTTAAAGTATTATTTTATTTGTTAATAACCGGTAATTTTAAATAACTATTAGAATATCATTGAATAAATTAGACATATTTCGCACAAAATAGATAAGGAATATAACCACCACTTTTCATCCGTGTAACTTTCATAACAGGAAACATACTCAAATATAGTACTTTGAACGTTTGCCATAGTTAAATTTATTTGCGGTGTGCTGCATGATAAAGCTAATACTGCATAAAATAAATAAATAAGCCAATAGCTAACTTAATTCCGAGACAAAAATGATAAAAGAAGAACAGGCGTGAAAAATAAGTTGTTCGTATTATTGTCCTGGGCAATATTAAAAATTGATAACTTCGCTACACCGTGATATGCAAAGTGTTAAGGTGTCAAAGCATGCAAATACAATAAATAATTATATTTAAACCCATAGCCCTTCACCGCGGTCGAAAACCAGGTGGTCTAAATACTGAATACCGTCTGGACTCTTGTAGATTTGCATGGGGTCTTCTCTCCTCAATTTTAGGTGATATTGTTGTCGTACTTCTGTCAGTGCGATTCATTTACCAAAACAAACAACTTTAGTAGTACAGTAAATATAGGATGCGGTTTCATACGAACCCAATGATGCGGTTATGAAAACAGTAACAATTCTTATCTCTGTTTTCTTTGCATGGCTGCACGTATCTCGTGCGTTTGATGTTGTCGTTCTATTCTGCAAACATCCTTACTTCATATCCCTTGACGCATGGCTTACATCAAGCGCCTTTAATTGGCTAATTTTCATTTATTTTACTGCACGCAATGTTTCCAACTGCGTTGCTATATATATATTTAACTTATTACTTTCATCTCATAGTTTTCTGCATGTAACATATTACTTTCTTCTTCCGTGACGACATTTCATTATCGTTATACGCCTTCTGTCCTATATGTTTGTATATATCATTTTATCAATTTCTGGCAAATATTAATCATTCTTTGATATACTTTTTTTTTCTTTCCTGTGCGTGTATTTTATCTAGATTACTTGGCTGAAACACGAGCAACAACAGCATACACATTCTAGTGTACCGCATTGAAAGGAATAGTATCGCCTCATTAGGCCAAAAATAAATAAATTCAATACACTTTGCAGAGTAAATCTCTGCATTTTAACCAAACAAAATATACGTTATAAACAACCATTGTATTTTAGTAACTTACCCGCCATTATAGTTCCGATAGATCGGAAGACCTTTTCCTCTCCGACGACTTCTTTTGCTCTGAAATTTTAGAAAGTCATCGTATGTCACAAACTTTGTCTTTTCAAAATTAAACTTCAGTCCATTTGCTGATTGTAACGAATATAATAACCTGTCAACAAGTTCGTCTGTCAAATTAAATGCACTTCCCGCCAAAACATTCTCATTTGGAGCCCCTCTATTTTGTTGCTGTCCGTCAAATTGTGGATTTTCCTGATTCACACTTCCGCTTTGGTCTTTGATGTCATCTATGGTGTCGTTGAGTGTTGTTTTGATTTCCATGGCGCGTTTCTCCATTTCGGGACTGATATTGTCACTGGAGTAGTTACTTTTATTAAGCCGTTTGCGAAACGTAAATATATGGGGGCCATCTTCTAGTTCTGCAAATGGTGTCCTTTTGGCATTTAATCGTAAGATGGCATCAGGTCCATTTTCACGGTACGTGGGAAGTTTGTTTAAGGCGAGGAAGACGGCGATAAAACTAAGGACCGAGCACGTGACCAAGGCAGCTCGGACTTTCAGTTTCATAGTCTTCTGAATTCCACACATTTAACCAGTCTCTGTTCGTCCTACTGCACATTCAGTCCTTGCACAATGCATTCACACTATACGCACAACGCACAACGATCAAGCAGAATAATTTAGTATTGGAGTAATACGCACCTTGGTCACGTCAAGATACACTAAACAGTCCTTGTATTGCACATGTCAAATCCATTATGAAAAAATTACGACTTCTTACATATCGTCACATTTTTCTTACACATTTTTAATTTCTTATCCGTCTTTTCAATGTTCGATCCACAATCTGAAAATCAAAAATAAACAATTGTATTTATGAATATTTAAGAAAAAGACTAATATAAATCATCATGACTGTCAAGTAGAAAAACGACATTGAATAATTGTTATCATTCCCTCTCCACATGAAATAAATTAATGCACGGTCAGTATTCTTGAAAGACAAAAACAGCAAGACAACCTACAGAGTGGAACCAATCTATCGATGCAATATAGCTTGTATCACATAAATACAAGCGCCGTAGATCACACTGCAGCCGGGATACACTAGCTGCTTCCTGATTGGTTAAAAGGAGACAATGAGAGATATTTGTATCCTCTCGACTTTAAAGAGAGGAGATCACAAAAAAGGGAACAATTATTACAATAGCAGTGATTTTAATGACTTTTAGATATAATCATTTTTATTTTATGAGAAGCTTTCTTATGTTCGGTTTTGGCTAAATCTTGAAAGGAAACTGACAATTGTTGAGTATTAATGAAACGCGTGTGTTGGTAGGCTTAAAAATATTTGCAAAAAAAGAAGCACTGTAAATAAAACAAAACAAAACCTGTTGTATAAAAGAAACATTATATAAACATGAACATGATATAAGGCATCACAGAGTATTGTTAATAAATGTGATTAACAATACGGTAGTTTTATTCAAGTTTGAACAATATAGTATAAAATTGAATTGCAACTCCTTTTTATTATTATCTGTATTTGTAATAGCTACATATACATACAGTCTTTCACAGTTAACTTAAACATGGAATCGCTAATAACCAACTTGTATTAAGTAATGGATGCATATATTATTATATTTCTACCCCAGATCTGTTCGCATTAACTCTAAGCCCACTTGGCACATATTTATTAGCATAAGGTAAATGGTGTACAGGCAGATTTGTCTCTATCAATATTTCTACTAGCATGAAATTGTAGAAATTATCCGACATTATACAGCAGACTGTAACATAGGTTAATAATAATTGTATCAGGCTAGGGGATATGGATGTTTCAAGAACAGGTGTGAGCGTGAAATCTCTTAGTTTGTGAATTGCTAACAAAACACCTATCTTTGCCCCCCCTTCTCCTCGCCACATACCAGTAATTAAACAGTTTTATTACGCCTCTTTGCTCCGGGGGAACATATGGCCTCAAAGAGACTAGTTCTGTCGTTGTGCTTTTTGAATTGAATACCCCGCTTTGCTTACCAAAGAAGCCCATTGACAGAGAAACATTGAAGCAATGAAGCGGTTTCTTTACATCGCTAAACACTTCTGTACTTTACTTTTAACATTTTTCGCTGTAACTTGCATTGTATAAACAAAGAATAGTCTAACGAATCCACGGGCATCAAAGGATGTAAGAAATAGAGGAAGCTTGTTTTACGGCTCTCTTTTTATCTCAGCTTTCTTTAAATCTGAATGTGGTACCTAAACAAAACATTCATTTCATAAAAATTCTTCCAAAGACCTTTATTCATCTTTGATTAAACTTTGAGTTTAATTCCTACAATAGCATGGTGCCTGTTCCGATGATTATATTCAATCACTAAAAGAAAGCAGTATGCACTTGTTTTAATCAATGACATCATACAAACAAGAACGGTAAAAAAATGTTTCTCACTTTATCTTTTTGACATCATATAAAACAGTTAATAGTTTCCGCTCCATGATATAATTTTTAATAAAAACACACAGATCTACAATAAATCTTATTTAGAGGATTTAGAAAAGAGCAATTACTTGGGCTTGTGCACTGACAAAAGAAATTTATAAAGCTGAAAGTAAAGGGGTTTTGTTTTTGTTGTTAGTTAGTTCTTTTTTTTACCTACAACTACCGTCTTATATTCTGTTGAACTGTAACAAAACCGAGAAGATCGTTGTACTTCGAAATACAAGCAGACATGCTTTCCTATTATAATACTGTGTAAGCATATTTAATCATTTAAAAGTCGATTCTCTGCAAATGTGTTCATATGTGGCCGATAATTTGATTGCGGTGGTCAGGATCTTATAAACGATTAAAGAAGTAATGACGAATGACACCCCTTTAACATTTGCGCGGGAAGTCGTATGCCTTTATAGAGCTAATACAGCAACTGATTTAAACATTTTATCAGTTTATTTAAATACCTTCGACTTTGTCGAGGAAAAAAATATAATATAGTGAAAACTTGGTTTAAAAGATTATCCCACAAAGCGCTCTGCGTCTTTGAATATGCATTTAATTTAACATCGAACATAACACATTTTATTTGTCGATCAATGTTGATAGAATCTTATCGCCATTAAGATCATCAGTCTTGTAGGTAAATCTGCTCGCCATTTTTAAATATTGCATAAAATATTTTTATACTAAAGAGGGAAAGTTACAAGTATCTTTAATACGCCGAGCTTCGAGGATTTTACTTTGATAAACCAGTTAAAGTAGAAACCTCTCGCTCATTTAGCGTTTTATACTAAGCCCCGTTGGCGGGTATGGGAAGGGTTCTTTATAACGACTTTGTAAGGGGGGAACTTCTTCTTTGATGTTGCCGCAACAATCATAATCAAGATGCATAATCGTCGGCAAATGCATCTACTTCTGGTGCATTTGCCTCCGAGGCGAAGTGTAATGGAGGGAATATAGGCCTCAGAAGCTTCAGTCTGAGGCCCAAACAGTCTACAACATATGGCAGATAAAGCAAATTGCTGCGATCAAAAAACATAAAACAACCAATATTGATATCAAAGTGCAATTCATGCGCATTGCTTGTTGTTCTGACTTTTTATTAACAACTAGACACGAGCTTAAAAGTAAATAAAGCTTGACTGAGAAGCACCGAACAGACGCACGCCGCAAGTATTCGAATTATCATGTATGTATACATATTTCTATGTTTCTATGTTTTAGTGAATACAAGTACTTTCTGGCACAAGCAATCAACAACATATGGCAGATAAAGACGCATGTTTATTAATTGATTACGTCGACCAGTCGATATATCGACCTCAGATATATCGAATCTTTATCAATGTCGATACAATTTAGCTGTATGTCTATGTACTTATTACTTAACAAAGATAGTGTGCCTGCCTTACTGAAATATTAAATCGCAAATCTTGATACCATAGCATTGGTTGTTTTACTTTCTTTATCAATTTAAATTGAAACGATCTTAGGTTTGAAGCTATACAGCTGAAAAAGGGCCAGAATCAAAGGAAAATGGCCTAAAAAACAGCAGTAACCGGACTGGCAACCATGTTTAAACAAAAAAGCTAAATAGTGTCAGACACACGCCGAAAGATAGACATTGAAATTATCAAAGACATTCGAGCTCATTCTGCCGTTTAGTAAATAGCTTGCATACACGTAAACATTCAATATATCGACTTTGGTTTTGTCGATTTTCTAAAAATATTACGAGTGTCCAACGAACATTATTTGATTTTTGTAGTTTTCGTTCTTTCTGAAGTTTTACTTATAGATTATGACAGATAAATAAGGCAACATTAACTGGCCGGTATTTGTCTCGTAGTAATAGATAGGCGCTTGCTTGTTGCTTCTTCGGCATCGTGTTTAATTACTGAACTGATTCAAAGAAAATGAAATGTACCAGTTTCGTCTTTGTCAATCACCTTAAACAAAAGATTCCCCTGTCTGATCCATGGCTACATGGTTTTGGTGTTTACATTCTGTTATTGATTTCGTTTCTATTAAATTTTAAGTTTTAAGTATTCCCTATATCATATCTTATAAAATGTTTTGAGCCATTCGCCTTCCGAGCATAGCTAAAAAAGCAAGTCAACATAAACTGTTTGTCAGCTTACCGTCCAGTTAATATTTTATTGTAAATAATCCATAGATTGTGTCCACTTGAAGATACATGTATATAGCTGACATCACATTGAATAGCATGCCGTGAAGAACTGGCATGGAAGAACACTCAGTTGGATAGTCATGGCACCGTGCCGACCAGTTTTGGAACTACCCTCAAATTTTCTTGAACGTTACGGGAGCTATTACACTACCAATAAACGAATTTGGTATGGCCCGATCCGGATTTGAACTCGGGCCTCCCGTACCCGGAGAAAACATCTACCGATTGCGCTATCAGGACTCGTTTTACGTTACAAAGATACAATTTTCTACTGAAAGGTGACACGCTGAATATATTACCGTACATTTTTATGTGGAAGAATCATTTGATGAGTCATCATAATTTAAAATGTATTTGAACACGCTACGTTTTGCTAATACTTAAACATTATCTAAAGTTTATACATGTACACTTAAAATCCTTCACTTCCTCTTACATGTCTCCCTTCTCAGTTCTTATCTCTGTATCTTTGGTTCTCTCTCTCTCTCTCTCCATCTGTCTCTCTCAAATGAAGTACCTTAGACATGTATTATATGCTGTCTATTTCTTTCGCTTCAACTTTTTCTTTTTGTATTTTGCATGTTATTCCCATTCTTCGTTAACTCTGTTCTGTCTTGATATACTTCAAAGTGCCTATTCCATGCACTTTTCTAACTTATCCACGTCAAATTAACTTAATTTGCGTCATCAGATACGGAAGATATGACATTATGGAGAACTAACCCGATGGTATCGGAAGTTTTTTTCTATACTGAATTTATGTAGATAAGTTTATCTGGCTGCAAACATTAATTTATCCTAGACAGGCATATGTGAATGCCAAAGGCTACATTTTTACACAAAATTTCTCCCCGCCCGGGTTCAAGTCTTAGCCGAAGCGAAAACATATGAGCATAAAACATATCTCAGCTTCAGAGATTAGAGCTCTTTGATTTTCCAATTTAAACACTTACTTGCTTACTTAGTTACTTATCTGTTTCTAAACTTAGAGCTCTCCTTTTTTTTAATTTAATCACTTACTCACTTACCTAGTATCTTATCGGTTTCTAAACTTAAAGCTCAAGGATTTTCCCATTAAAACTTATTTAAATATTTAGTTCCTTATCTTTTCCAGACTTAGAGGTATTTTATTTTTTTAATTCGAACAATTAATTTCAAACAAAAATATATTCCCGCTATTCATAAGGAAAGCGTTGTCCTATTTGATTGTTATGTGTAAGCGGAGAATTCAAAACAAAACAGACATATCTTAATTTCATATTCATTAATTATTAGATTAATACTCTATACATGTTTTCTTAAGTTAAGTTTTATTTATCAGTATATGATTTGAAAATGCATTTTTTATTCAAATGAAGAAGATAATCAGAAAAACAGAAAACAAAACAACAATAACAAACAACAACAACAACAACAACAACAAAAACAACATAACAAACAACACAACAACAGCAAAAAGAGAAACAATGCAGCGCATGCAGCATTTAATTTAACCATAAAATAACCAGGGAATGATATTTTCTAATTATTATTATATTTTTCATCACGAAAAAAAATAACACAGTTGCGAGCTGTTTCATGTTTATAATCATGTTAATACCTCATGACGAAATTCTCAAGATAAACTTTCTGTTATCTTTGATGCGCTTGATTCATGAAATCTTCTGGCAAAAACAAATGATAATAGAGTGGCGGCATGCTTGTCTTTACATATTAAGATGAAAACTAGCTTAGCAACGGAATTATTTCTAACGGTACACGCCCTATATTCTGGTCGAGGATGTACCCGGCCTAACAACTTTCACGTATCAATTCACCTAGCAACACATTCAGCCTTGTTCTGACGAAACCATGTTTGTCTGCCCTTGTAATTTGTAACTAACTAAAATTTACTATGGGCAGGTCTAGATCCAGTCGTATGTAAGTGACCCCGTTGGCTTTGGTCAAAAAGTAATTTTAATTTTTATTTTTAATAAATCATACTTTGAACTTTAAATAATGTATGCAGAAGGATCGAATATATTATAAATAACGAATGTAACATGTAAATATCCCTCGAAAAGGTGATATTAAAGTCCAAGCAAACCAAAAGAGTTTTTTTTTCGCGCTAGGGTAGATTCAGCTGGGCATTGTTTTGAAATATTACATAGTTAACAGTAACATGTTGTTTGTTTTTGCAAATATGTCTTATTCTTGTCAGTTGTCTTTCTTAAACGACATGCTCTATTTGCCATTGCACCACTTATTTATACTATTTGTATTCTTTTAATTTCCATTTTGACGATGTACTGATGTACAAGTCATGAATAAAGATCTGTTCTGTTCTGTTCTGTTAATCATGCACGAGAAGTTATACACTCAACTCCCGACACCCTGCAACTAATTATCTATACAAATTATCAAATTACCTAAGTAACACCAGATTACATTGCTTAACTGATGTAAGCATTTTAGTCAAGTTGCGTCAATCTTGTCAGTTAATGCAATTATTGGGAGTACTTTTGTTCAATTCAATTATCAAAATACCTTAACAAAAGGAAAAACAACAACTTAAACCTGTACAGTTATTTACTCTGACACTGTTTACCAAAAACCATGAACTTTTAATTTGAGGCCCTTCAAAATAATAATTTACGTTTACCTCAAGGTCCCATTTAAAAGACCAACAAAGTCGATCATGATCAAATCCATTGAAAACAATCCATAAACATATAAACAATTAAGCCATTGTATATTTTCCTTACCTATGTCTTTTTACTGGATCGTTTTTTTGTCAGTGTACATGATTTTATTTATGGAACTTGATTATATGCATCAAAAGATGTAAAAATACAGCAATTACAGAACACAAGATAGACAAACACATGACAAGAAAATGTATCTAAACTACATCCAGATATGTAGCAAACAACAACAAAAAAACTAAAAAGTAAACGCAAAGTTCAAGCTTTCCAAAATAAATTTACAACCGAAAAGAAGAATGCAAATGATCTCTACTAGGCTTAAGAGACTAGCGTACATCCAGGTAATGACTTACTGGGAATTGTTTCATAAAGTTCTATAGTTTATGTAAAAATACATATTTTATCTATGTATGGCGTTGTGAGAAAAGTTATGACTAAGAATTTTATTAAAGTTCTTTACAATTGTAGCGTGAAAGCGTTGAATAATGTATCATTTCCTTCACGTCTGCTTATTAAGATAATGACGAGCGTGGGTAGTGTGAAAGTCGCTAAACAGTGATAGCCGTGAAACAGTGGTCATGTTTACATGGGCGGACGTTGTCTGGTTGTCAGTCGGTCCCTACTAATGGCTGGGTGATTGACCTCCCAACATACGCCTGGACACAGTGAACATGCATCTGGCCATGTTGACATCGTTTGCGCCGCCAATTAGTAGCATCCGAATTTGCGAACAATAGTCAATACGTTGTGTACAGGTTTGTTTCAAATTACAGTGTTCGATGTTCTTTTGTCACTTTATGTTGTTAATTGTTCGTTAAGATTAAATTCATTCTTCCAGTTCGAAGCTTAAGGTATAATGCAATTTACGCGAAAATTCAAAATGCCCTTTACATCAAACGAACATTTTCGTTTTGTTTTATCGAGTAAAAACAATTATATACTTCATATTTTATATACTAATTTCTCTAATATATGAGAAAATGTTGAAGCTTAAATAAATAATTGCTACAGTCATACAAATAAGTTTTCACAAACATTAGTGTTGTATTTCGGTATATCCGCTGGATACTGTTAATGTATGAAACCATATAAAACCGTTTGAACGCTCGCGTTTTCGATACTAGTTATAATTCATGACATCAACTTAAAATGAACCCAGACTAAAATTCATACTCTTAATGGTATAAAATATAATATTATATAATTTGAAATATATTATATTCTACTGGCTCGGCACGTGGTGCAGCGCTATTTTATATGTACGTTGGTGATAATATTTCTAATATTTTTATTATATATATATATATAATATAGATAGACTTACAGAAAAAAACAGACCGAGACACAGACATACCGATAGAGAAACAGACCGACCGAGAGACAAACAGACCGAAATACAGACAGACCGAGAAAAGATACAGACAAAGAGACAGACAGACCGAGAGAGAGAGGGAGAGAGAGAGAGAGAGAGAGAGAGAGAGAGAGGGGGGGAGAGAGAGGGAGAGAGAAACAGACCGAAAGACAGACAGACCGAGAGAGAAACAGACCGACAGAAACACAGACCGAGAGACAGACCGACCGAGAGAAAAACAGGCCGAGAGAGAAACAGACCGAGAGACAGTTAGACCGAGAGAGAAACAGAACGAAAGACACGCAGACCGAGAGAGAAACAGACCGACAGAGTAACACACCGAGAGACAGACAGACCGAGAGACAGACAGACCGAGAGAGAAACAGACCGACTGAGAAACAGGCAGAGAGACAGAAAGACCGAGAGAAAAACAGGCCGAGAGACAGATAGACAGAGAGACAAGCAGATCGAGAGAGAAACCGACCAAGAGACAGACAGACCAAGAGAGAAACAAAACGAAAGACAGACAGACCGAGAGAGAAACAGACCCAAAAACAGACCAAGAGACAGACATACCAAGAGATAAACAGACTTCGACACAGAGACCCAAACAGACAGACAGACAGACAGACAGACAGACAGACAGACAGACAGACAGACAGACAGACAGACAGACAGACAGACAGACAGACAGACAGACAGACAGACAGACAAGAAGACAGACAGACAGGCAGAGAGACAGACAAATAGGCAGGCAAACAGGCAAACAGGCAGGCAGGCAGACAGACAGACGGAGAGAGAGAGAGAGAGGGGGAGAGAGAAAGAGAGAGAGAGAGGGAGAGAGAGAGAGAGAGAGAGAGAGGGAGAGAGAGAGAGAGAGAGAGAGAGAGAGAGAGAGAGAGAGAGAGAGAGAGAGAGAGAGAGAGATTTGAACACTTAAGGCGTCCACACATCAAAAGACTAGTCTAAATGTTAAGCACAAGCTTAACCGAACAACTCTTACTAACATGTCACAAGACTGCGTTCTAGTTTTTTTTAATAATTATTGCGTTCATGATAAAAATATTGTCCTCATAAAAACAAAAAGACTTAACATGTTTCAAACTAGACAAATGGTTGTGATAAACTGGATCATTTAACAATCAATAACATAACATTTATCATATTCTATATCCGACATTGCAAGATCGCATATACTCAATTAAAACAACGAGTGCATTGTCTTTGACATTTATCCTTCAGCTTGCGTTAATGCATCTTTTCAACAACAACAACAATTACTCACCAAGCTACACGGCGGGTTAAAAACGTATAACATTTTCTATTTTGTTCATAGCAGAGCAAGCAATGGACATGGGTCGTTAATGGATTTATGTTGTAGGTAGTTTTGTCTCTACCGTTTTTGTAGACATTATTGTAAACTACAAATAGGTAATATGATAGAAATTAGTTTAAACATATGCGAGTCTACATTTCTGCAGTAAATCGCAAACTTTTGAGAATCTGAATAAGCTGCTACAGGGCTAGGTTCGGTGTACAATTTCAATAACTTAAACGGCAATAGTTTTTCTTCTTAAAGGCGATCCCCAACAATTGGACTATTTTTATTTTTTTCTCAAGCAACCAAATAAGCTATTGTTACCTGAAAAAAAAGATCCAGCGAAATGCTTTTTATTGGTGCCCTACATCCATGTGAAAAGTAAAGCACACTATCCCACGTGTCAATACAAAACATGTACTTCCTATCCGAGCCACGCTGCACAGATAGCTATTTTTAAAATAAAACAAAAAACACGCCTTTTGAAATTACGTCATGTGATAATTCCGTAATCAGCTCTGACGTTGATATCTATTTGCAGATGAAATCGCCATCTTGCTTATTTATAGATTTATAAATAATAGATATTTTAAGCGATAAATTCTACGATTTGTACATATTTAACAATAAACAACCCTAACTTACACTAAAGTATAATTATATCCATGAAATGTGCACACATTCTCCAAGAACAGTGGTAATATTTTCTATCATGTATAAGATATATGCAAACTGTCGGATACCTCCTTTAAATGATACTATTATGTATCCTGTAGTTAATTCAAAATGTTCAATATTCAGTGTTTTCCTTGTCTACCAATTATCATAACAGCGACTTGGTCAATACTTTGAAGTAAGGACATGGCACAAACAACCTCACGATTCGCACTTCATACATTCATAACATAGTCACTATCTAGCCAACCTGTGTACTGTTAATGACTGATGTACACGATGTACAACACGTGACATGTATCCCCGTATCTTAGCTGCTGAGTTTAAACGGGCAAAAAGAGTTGATACAATGTAAACGTAGCGACGTTTTTGTTTCTTCCAACCTTAAAACACACAACAAATCTTTTAACAGACACCACTTTCACATAAAGACAAATAGTCGGAGGTATTTGATCTATTTTTCATTATGAATCAAGTTTTGCTTTCGGGGCGGACGTGGGGTCGGGTGTAGCTATTTAATCGAGAAGCTATTTTATCATAATTATTCTGCAGTTAATTTTAAGAACATATGGCTAAAAGAGAGAGATGTTTATATTATATTTAGCGAATCACGGTTCAGCAGAAATATACTATCGAAACACTGCATTCATGTAACTGAATAAATGTTAGCGTGTTCGTTTAACAGCGTATGCCAATAAAGCTACAACAAAAGAGAAAGACTACAATAACTGCCAATTTATGATTCTTGAGCTGTTTTCAAAGATATGTATGGTGTGACTTTACATGCCGAATATCTCTAACAGGAACTTTGTAAAGAGTTTGATTACAGGATGTGAGTACAGTAAACATACTTCGGGACACATTATTTCCGCTTATTTATTCATGGCAAGCTTTATATGAGTAATTTTGTTGAATTTATAGAAATTCCACAGTATTTAATGGAGAATATGTCTAATGGGACTTCTCTACAGAATTTTAATTGCGGATAGTTTTTGATATAGCATCCAATAAACAAACAGGTTAACATTATTTTCTCTTTGCTTCGTCAATTTTATATTTCTCTGTAATACTAGGGCATTAAATATTCTAAATATCGATCCATTCTACTGACTGTTAAACATCCTTTACTGTAATTCAGCTTCAGACTGCTTAAATCATGGATTTAACCCTAAGCCTGTTGAGCGCTAATTGATCGACTGATGCAAATTATTCAAATTCAGACATCATAACTTACACTGAAATCAAACTGATCGTGATATGCACTATTTGTTGCCGAGCCTATAGGTGATGTCTATTTAACACTAAGTGTATTGTTTTTTTTAGAAAATAACTTACATATTGGAATGCGCTTATATTAAATTATATAATATAATATTCTAGAACAAATTGTTTTGACAGCACCTATTCAATATGCTTTTAAGGTGGTAAAAACACGAACCACCAAACATAACAATGCCATACATATTAACTGTTGTTGTTGTGTTTGTTAAATATAAGATCTAGGGTGAGACAATCTGTTGCAAAACAACCATCAACCGATTGTCGTATATTTTATATTGTTCGTTTAATATTGAAGCATATCTTTCTAATATATATATATATAGAATATGATATATGTGATATATTACTAAACTGATAGTGAAACGTCTAAAGAATTGTGTGTTATAAACGTGACAGTTCATAACCATGTCAAGTGCTGACAAGTCCTTTGGTTCAAAATTAGATCTTTTCTTATTTGTCTTCTTTTTTAAGTCGGATATAATCAATTTTAAATTTTAAAGATCATAATTGATTATAACTGTTTCCGATCGATTCTATCATCGGCACAACGCCAGTATACACATTGCTTCAAGTATAGGGGGTTATGTATCATTAAGCATAGAAGTTAACTGTAATGTTAAGCTACCTTCATTGCTGCACACATATGTGTATATGTGTATTTTATCACACACGAAGAATGGAAAGAGAGTGAATAAAACGCTCATTATAATTAAAGCTTTGCGATTCTGTTACACTTTACGAAGATGAAATCCTATTCATATAATAAATAAGTATTCTATCAAACAAGAATACGCGGGAAATATTCTCCTATAAAAATGGCATTGTTGCATTGATGCCAACAGCCAAATAAATGTACATGTACGTTATTTTTAAATCTACACACTGTATGGTTTTGATACACTCTTCTGCAGCCAAGCGCGAATTGATAAGGCGTTGGCTTCTAATGAAGAAACAGATCGGTCAGCTGCCGGTGGAAGTTGTCTGTTCAGAATATACACTAGTTACTATTGAGTCTGTAACGATACTTTTTGTTAACATAGCACTTCTCTGTTAGCAAAAAGTACGATTAAGCTTTCATTAATTAAGATACGAAAAGGGTTATTAAAACATTAAACCGAATATACCGTATACTTGAGAAAAATGTTATATGATTGATGTTTGATATACATTTGTCGAACAGAAAAGACAATATACAAGTATATTTTTTCAATTGTTATTCATGTAGAGTACATGACTGTAACAAGTAAAAGCAGTAGCATAAAGTTAGACCATAACAATACAAATTGCACGTGTTCAAGCCGTATATTTAACAAATAACGAAACGCGCCGTTTTTATGATAGCAAAGAAAATAAAACTGAATTTAATTGGGTAGATCAAACACTAAACAGGTGTTGAAATCAGTACATATGCTCGTCGCGTTATTTATGATCCTATTGGATGACATAAAAGAACGTGGTGCATAATTATTTGCAGGCAAATCAGGACTAGGAGCGTGTTTGGTAGAATATACGGTCAATTAAAAAAATGCACGCATTTGAATATGCACATACATACGTGACCATGCTTGTTACGATACGATATGCTACCATAAAAGCACGTGACCATTTAGAAAACCATAATTTCTGTACATTAAAATAAATGTAAATGTTCCAATCATTAAATAATAAAGGTGAAATGAATATTCTTAATCATTTGAACATTCCCATACTTTATTGTTAATTAAATAACATTATGATTATAAATATATGATATTTAATACATATGAATATATTTATTATATATATACATATAAATCTTTAAATCTTATCTGTCTAGGGTTAGAGCTGTGAATCTGCACGTGACAGCTGCGCGGGGAAAGATATGCACAGACCAAGACTGTTCAAGCTCGTTGAACAAATGGTTTATGGCAAATTTCTTACAAAATTGCTATTTTATGAAGCCTTTTCCAAGTCAGCTGTCATTGTAGACCTTCATCAAATATTTTTTATGAGTAAGCATCATAAATCTATGCAGTGTACAATGTCTTTTTGTTCTTTCATTATAGATATCAAACGTTCAATAGCCCCTCGGGAGCGCCAGGACCAATAGCAGTCGGCCGTTTAGAGGGCCTCGTGCCTACTTTTATGTACATTTGTCTATTTTTAAATAAATATTGTGTTGTATGCAATTACTGACATACTTAAATTGAACACACTACCAATTCAGTATTCAGATAAATATATATATTTTTAAGGTGGCGGTTTAAATAAATAGTACATCTTCTCGCTTACTACGAGTAATATGTGTATGGTTTGAAAATCTGAGTGACCGAGTGTATTTATAAATGCAATAAATGGGTTGGATGCCACATGTTTATGTAATGCAACTGAGATAAAAAATGCACTGTATGTAAATACAGAGAAACAATTTAACATACAAGCGTTTATGCATTTTTTATTTATTGATGGTGCATGTTGTGTTAAAATCGCGTATCTTTTGTGTCTCACCATACGCCGTTTATAGCTTCTCTTTACTACACATCTATATCTAACATTAAAAACAAAGTTGTTTTTCTTGTCCCTTGCCCCTAGTTAACAATATGTCTACAATTAATTAACAATGGGAATTAGAAACATTTTAACAGAGAGCACGTGATCTTTTTAATTAAATACATAGAGGATATGACATGAGTTGTCATTTAATAGAAACATGTATTAAACGCGTTCAAGAAAAATAATAGTTAGCAAGCCTATGGTGTCAGATTCTGTTTTATCATTTGGGCCGCCAATAGACGATTTCACGAAATTTAACAACAATACTTTGTGAAATAGTGGTGTGAGACGATCTGCATCATGATGACGTCATCAGTCAAAAAAAGCTGTACTGCACTACTGTAATACGACAAAGTATATATGTGTGTATTGAATGGAAAACAAAGAGAATCATGTCATAAATATATAATAAATATATAATAAATTTAAAAATAAATCATAAAGATTCAGTTCGACTTTTTGTATAGTGGAATAAAATGGTTATTGTCATTTAAACATTTTGTGGACAAATGTTTTATTAACATTTTGCTTTTAAAATAAGTAGCATAAATATTTAGTTCCTATTACAGTTTGCATTATAAATATACATTGATAGATTTGTAATAATAGTACGTGATATACAATACAATGGAAAACAAAAATGGAACGTGATAATACAATCTTGTTTTATGTTACTGTATCCTATATGTTTATAACGTTGTTTTGAGTATGTCAGATTTCAATATATGTTGTGACAATAACAGATCCTTGTCATATTTTCATATTGCAACTGTTTAGAAAAAAACAACAGTTTTGTAATATGATTAAATGTGTTGTTTTTTTTTAATTAAAACATGCTTGCGTGTTCCTCATTTATTTAAGTAAAAATATGCATTTCTGTAAATCGACAACCACCGGGTCCCTCAAATCTTTAGTAATCAGTGATCATTTTCTGTAGATGATATTATGGCGTACATTTCCGAGAAATAAAGTCACATTGCCTTGTTCTCCGTGTCATTTACTGTTACTGCCGGTAAAGCCACGGGCATAAAATGTGCACGGATACAATCTGCGGGAAGTCGTTAATATATACTGTTGGTCTCTTCCAACATTGAAAATATGTGACTTTTATACTGGCATATGCCGAATGCAAATTCAGACAATAAGAATGCCTTTTGAATATTCAATGCTTAAAATAAAAAAGAAACCGAGAAAAATATAAAATGAGCTATGTTTAAACGTATTTTATTGATTTCAATACCATGTTTTATCACCTCTATATCACTTTCAATCATCATCATCATCACCACCATCATCATCATCATCATCATCATCATCATCATCATCATCATCATCATCATCATCATCATCATCATCATCATCTCTGCCACTACCACGACCACCACAACCAATATCACCACCAGCCACACCAACATCATAAGAACTGTTGGACATTTGACATGTTTCTCGTTCAAAGATCGTTCGAACGCTACAAAGAATCCATTTAAATGGCCATGCAAGACATGCACATGAATGTATCAAATTAACATAATAACTTCAATTGGTTCGATATTGACTTTTCTATTACGGAAAACGAATGAACACGTGTATAAGTAACAGTTTTTGTTATATTTACGTCTAATTTATATTTTATATTGTTCAATTTAAGACGTGCCATATTTTTAAAAATTATCTGCCCGCAAATTAATGTCTTGGATAAGAAACTTGGCAAAACACAATTATTTCAAATTGATAAATAATCTTTGTTAATTATTATCATGCTATTTAATGTTTGTAAATACAAAAAACAAACAAAAAAAACAACAACAAAAAACAAACAAACAAACAAAACACTTGCATATTGACTTTATTCAAGGTTTATATATTGATGGTTGAATAACGAACATGAAAACCATAGAAGTTTGTAAATAACTCTCGGGAATAAATATCATTTCCAAACGATCTAATTATAACCAGACATTTAAAGTTAAAGATTGTGTCAGAGTCAGATTTATTTGTGTTTTTTTCCTTTAAAGATCTGTTTAACATTCGAATCAAATAAGACATTGTACATCATAAATTAGTCACTGATTTCAAATGTGACACAACTCTTATAATGTTACGGTTGCATTTGCCTTTGCATGTCACATATAGTTTTGGCGCAGTGGTTAGCTTTGAAGCATTGTCTGTTCATTCAAACGAATATCGGAAGATGTTATCGTGCGAAAAGTGAATAAAATACACCAGTTATGCAAATGCAAAAGTCTGAAATGTTTTAGAATTCTGCGGAATACAATTTTGTACATAACTACTTGTCAGCCATGATTAGTATATTGACAACTGCTACACAAGTTAATATACGATTTCAAGTAGTTATCTTATTTGGCTGTCACTTTGATAAACATATTCAGCTTTGCTTTATTTATATACAGAAAACAGTATTTATTTAAGTGAAGCCTTAATTTTGTGAAGAATGTAAACTTTTAAACAAAGTATGTTCGTACCAATATGTAAATACATATTGTTATGCATGATACATAATGGTTTTTCAGCTAACTATTTTCCTCAACTAAACGTGTTATCGGAGTTTAAACTAAACTAGTTTTAAACTAAGTCTAAAAATAATAAAAGTATTCATGAATAATTACTTTAACTTTTTATTCTTACTAAGTTTTCTTAAAGGTTTTCTTAACTTACAAGCATTTACCTAGATAGTGTAACAAATATTGGGGTTTACAAATAACTCCTTTAATCTTCCACATGTAAAAGGGTTTACACAAACATAGCGTTTTGTTTTTTAAAATAAAATCATTTTTTTTATATTTTGCATACATTAATCAGCTATCCAAACTTAGCTAAATTCAAATTAAAGTTAACTTTCAAAAACTCCTAATTAACTGTGACCGAATATTAGAGGCATGGGAAAATAGTATAAATCCAGAT
The DNA here is from genome assembly GCA_007844125.1 of Sinonovacula constricta. Taxonomy (NCBI): domain Eukaryota; kingdom Metazoa; phylum Mollusca; class Bivalvia; order Cardiida; family Solecurtidae; genus Sinonovacula; species Sinonovacula constricta. The sequence continues at coordinate 55,805,351 of CM017564.1, read as the reverse complement.
CAGACAACTCCCACTGCTCAGGGTATGTTCTAGTTGCTGCTCACTTGATATGGCTTGTTATGTTTGTATGAAGAAGCACTATAAGCCAAGTACTCGCAACTGTATGCGCAACTATAGCATACCAAAGGCGAAACTAGTCTTACCAACATTCCGCACATCAAAGGGGTTGTTTAACCATAAAACTTTTAAGCGAATCCTTGTGGTAACGATCTTAAATCACAACCATATTAAAATCGTTTTGGGATTGGTTTAAGCAGTTCGCCTATTTATATCTTTGTACTAATGAATTTAAATAAAATAAAATATAATAAATAAATAAATAAAAAAAAAAAAAAAAAAAAAAAAAAAAATATATATATATATATATATATATATATATATATATATATATATATATATATATATATATATATATATATATATATATATATATATATATATATATATATATATATACATATCACCATCAACTTTAGAAAAATATTGTTACAATGTAATAGAACGCGTGGTATGAATAAACACAACAAGTTCTCTCTTAAATATCTTCTTTATTTAAATTAAGCTTAATAATTGCGTAGACAATATAATGTTTGTAGTAGCTTTTCTATTGATAAATTCTTTCAAAAAAGGATTTCAAAAAAGGATAATTTAAATCTTAATTATGAGTAATGTTGTTTTAGTTGTAGAAAAGGTATTTCACAAATTAATTGCTTTTCTTCGTCTGTAAGTTTAAAGATATATTTTACACGAGTATATATATTACATTGTCTATATTTATTATTTCACAATCTTGTTTGTCTTTTGTTTGTACATATAACAATGATTATAGTTGACTCAAGAGTTAAGTGATATCGCATTATTTAAACGTATTATTTGTGTCTAACAAAATGCCTTTTCTAAGAAGCTGCATGTTACTAAGATGCGATTATAGATTGCATTTTGGGAATACGATTATGAAGTTATTTGTAATTAAATTGTCTTTCTTAATTATCCTTTCATGCTGTATGCATACGATATTACCATTAGTTCCAATTATATAAACTCTTTAAGACCTTAAACGTATGCAATGAAACACATCAAAACTGAAATTGTTTCTCGAATTGGAGAAACTAGAAGTTTGCCCTGCTTCAATACGTGTGGCACTGTAACTTGGTCAAATATTGCATACTTCAGAGTTCTAAATTCAGTTTCCAATACGAGGATGCATGTAGTAAATTGTTCTTTTGTTTATGTTTCCAATTGACTGTAGAGGAAGAGAGAATATATATTTCCCCAACCGGTGATTTTATCAATGATACATTCGATAACCTGATGCATTTTTACTTTTTATAGATTTTTTTGTATAATGTAATATTTTAATGCATTTGTTTTATTCACACAATAAATGGCACTGGCACAACTCTGGTCATAATGCTGATATTTTGCCTTGGGTGATGCAGGATAACTCGAGATAATTGTTAATTGTCTGAGTAGAAGCACTGAATTAATTAAAGACAAATAACATTTTATTTTACCTTTGAATAATATTTTATATATAATATAATATAATATAACTATACAATATTTACTTCTATCAATTTTAGACAAATATACATAGATATTTAATTGCATAATAAGGCATCTATACACATACAAGTAAAACATGACAAGAGAATATATTTTTTTTATTGCTAGCCCCTGTCTTAATAAACAACCTCGTATTTGCTCGTAATCTTTCTAACTGAGAAAACGTTTCTTCCTGAACTGTTTTAATCTGAGACTTATGAGAGTTTATAACCAAATGAAAGGAAATTTGAAACAAACAACCCACGACATATTATCAATCTGCATTTTCACTCGCTCCAAGTCTCTGAAGAAAGTTTGTATTATATCTGCAGGTGTTTATATAAATCAGCTTTCTGTATATGCTTAGCTTTTCCATTAAAGTTGATGCCTAGCATTTACAAAGGCGTACATTTTGTCTAGACTTCATTAGCTTAGTTTATTTTTCTTGACAGCTCAGCTTGTGAAAGATATCAGCCATTTCCTAGAATTGGTATCTATTTTAAAGGCATATCTATGTTCCGCACAGACTTTAATTGGGATAGGGATTTGATTTATCCGAGGACATAGAATATATTGGGGTCTGAATATTGTCGAGAAGACTTATAAACGTGTTTACCTGTTTCCCACATATATAATTATAACCTTAACAGTAGCAGGAGTGCCGCTGGATGCACCACTTCCACTTCCACCAACACAACCACTATCACAACTGCCACGACCGCCACCAACACCAACACCATCGCTATCACCACAACCAAACAACAACAACAACCAATGCAACAACATCCACACCATTTTAATACTAATAATAAACAGAAACAGCACTACCACCACATATACGATCACTACTACCAGCATAACTAACACAAACAGCACCACTACCACCAACATTACCTTCACAAACAACAATAACACAATCACCAACACCAGCAACAACATCAGCACAACCATCATAACCCCAAAACCCGTCATTTTTCAGATCTAATCACCACTGGTTCATTCATATATTTTCCCAGGAGCAAACCTCTGGTAAGAACAACACTCATGTGTATATTTTCTGGGTTCTGTGTTTGTCGATTATTGTGAACGTTTCTCCAAACGCCGATCGACTTATATGAAAACATGTGAGTTAGCCAAAAGTATCATAATTAATACATTTATGATTTCTCTTGGAACTGAAAACGCTAGAGATCGACTGTTGAACATAGTAAAGACAGAAAGAGAAGGAGAGAGAGAGAGAGAAGAGAGAGAAGAGAGAGAGAGAGAGAGAGAGAGAGAGAGAGAGAGAGAGAGAGAGAGAGAGAGAGAGAGAGAGAGAGAGAGAGAGAGAGAGAGAGAGAGAGAGAGAGAGAGAGAGAGAGTTATTTCGACTTCTAACGAATTTTTATGATCAGCCCGGGACAAAGTAGTAAAAAGAATGTTTGGGTCGGGAACTTGCTCCGTGTGATGTGTGGAGTTTAAATAAATACTAATAATCCATACCTTGTACACTTTATCGGAGATGTTTCATGTATGGTGTTAGCTCTCTCAGAAGTTATCATGCTACATTTGAAATAACAAACAAAATATCATTTTCTCGCTAAAGCTACTAGCACACATAAACAGGTCTTAAGACACATTGCTAGAGAGTAAGCAGCAAGTAGTGCAGACCCTGATTAGTCTGTTCCAAGATGGAGTTGACTGATCTAGATTAACACTAAGTTATTTATTAAATAATAAATTCGCGCAAAGCCCAGTGTGTCAGTAGAGTGGGGTTATTGGCAATTTGTTATTCTTTGATAAACCTATATGTACTCGGTCGTGTATTTTTACATGGTAGTGAAAGCATGCAATAATACTCTGAACTTAATGTAAAAGGGTCGGACTGATTGTAAATAGATGTGATAAGGCATATCGTAGACGAATTTCTGTATGCATACAAACATGGTCAAATATACATACAGCTTGGTCACAGAATAATGGGCCATATAGCAACGTATAGCTACATAATATTGTTGGAGCATATCCACATTTCTGGGTAGAACCAGTTGCGCATAACAGGTCAGGTGGAACACCTCACCGCATTACGATTCCATTCCGACCGGGTCTCGAACGTAGGTAAGGGACGGATGAGCAATAAAGGTTGTCACAATAAAGGTTGTCTCGTGCTTTGTCTTTCATTTTCCATATACGCATAAAATAGTGCAGCCCTTTAATGGTTGCCATAATATTACACTATTATGGAAAACGCTATGCTATGTTTACCTCATAAACAATAGAACTTACCTTTGAAGTGCGCGATTTATCACGATCCTTACATGCTAAACACTCAAATTATTCCGAATGATAAAATGTATTACATGAACAAAAGATATCCACGAACAAAATCCATAAAATCCATTATAAACTTTATCAGATTTCAAATAAACCTTACTGCAAATTGTCAACCGACACAAGTACATATATCAACACTATCACTAGAGCAACAACCCAAGCTATGCATCAAACAGAGTCTGACATCTCTCTCAGTCCATATCCGGTTTTATTATCCTGACAGTTAAACGTTCACTATCCGCAGACTACATGACTTTATAGCTAGGTGAGCAATGAATTCCGATCTGACCTGAATATAGGTACAACATAATGAACGTTTATTTTAATATTTCACGACCGATTTGTTACCGCGAACATTTTCTGTTATAGTGTGAAAAGATGTATTTGTGGTGTAAATGTTGGATAACAAGATATTCGTCCCGGTTCACAAAAATAAACGTGTTTCGTTTTGTCAATACATGAGTCTGGACTTAACATGACGTTCTGCTGTTGATCGATAGTGGATGAGGCGGAGCAATTCGATGGTATTTATCAATAAAGAAACCGTTTAGGTATACCCGTATATAAAAGTTAACAATATTTATCGCACCGGCTTCAGTGATCTTCTAAAATGCTGATCTACCTTCACCGTTAACACATGTATTGCAATACGTGTGACACCTGAATATTGTTTACATTACTTATTGTGGTCTCTGAATCGCTGCTTTTATCGCTATGAGGCCGATTTTCGTGACTGTTTATGGCAAGTTCGTAGATTTTGCTTTGTTAAAGTTGGATTACAGTGGTATCTTATCATTAAACACTGACACTGGTTCCCATAGGAACATCGCAGTTTAGTGATACTTCATAACTACCAATTTCCTTAGTCTATCCGAATAATCCAAACACAGCTTTTTCCGCACCAATAAAATTATCCGCACTATATTTTACCACCATACACCCATATCATCGAGTCTAGATTTTATTGTCGTGCTATTAAGTGTAAACGAGTCGGAAGACACATAGGGAAGTACGGCAGTGTAGTTCACACGCTACACCGCCAATGTCATAATGTGCCAATTGGTTTCAGGCGGGTGATCGCCAAAAGAGCCTGTAGCTCTTCAAACCTACCTCGCTGTATGTAGTTCGGCGCTGTTCACATCTTATAATATGTATTCCTCCGCCTCCTTCGTTAACCACAGCCGTCTCTCACGCACTTCAAACTACAAACGCACACCGAGAAAAACGCCGTAGGTGAACAGATGCTCGAAGGTCTTCAATTATGACAACCTCCTTCATTTTTTTCACGACGTTACGCTCGTTTTGTTCTCAGTCCATAATCAGCTCTTATTTAAATGACAATACCAGTCGTTTTAAGACTAAAAAAAGCTAAATTATTTTATAACGGTACAATATTTTCATGTTTAAATCATAATTAGTATAAATTTAAAAGATTTCCCCCATATTTCCATTTTTATCTTTAATCAGATTCATTTATAAGCAACATTACGAGACCACATTTACATTTTTAATGTTCATTGTAATCTTTAATCAACTTCATTTTTCCCCTCAAAACGATAACATTGATCATTGTTAATCCTAACTTACTTTATAGCCTTCATTATGATCACGATATTTTCATTTGTCATGATTTAGTTAATTAATTTCGTTTATTGGCAATACAATAGGTAATTCTGAATACATGTTAACGTTTAATTTAGTTCATGACGATTTCATAATTAATACTCTCCATCTATAGAAGGCGGTTTGATGGTTTCAGTACTTAAAGGTTGTGTTAAAGGTTTTCGCCTATATCTAAAACATATAACAACATCTTTCCCATGTTATATACGAAGGTTTGCACTATTACTGGATATACTAATACCCTTATTTAAGTAAAGGCTATTTGTAATATTAGCTTAATCGTAAGGCTGTTCAAATCGTGAAATACATCGCTTAAAATGTCCATTATTTCCAAATCTACACACAAGTAGGCCTACGAATGGGAATTTAGTTAAAATATGTATCGACGTCAGAGCTAATAACCCGGATGTATTTATTACTGTAAATATTGTAGTATTTAAAATATAGTTTTCTCATTAGCGTTGTAATTAACCAAGCATTTGAGATTTTTCTTATATCCCCTAGAGTTGAATGCATAATAAAGCCATCAACATTTCTACTTGGGTTGTTTTATGTACATACATTATACATTTTGCCAGGGATAAAAACATAATTCAAATGCACCTCGTGCTGTGATCAAGAAAAGACAATATTAAATATAAATAAAAGATCATCATAAGCAGAGTTATCGTTCGTTATTTTCCAGTGTACCTGTAACAGGCTCACGGCCATAAATGTCCAGACTATTGACACTACAAGGACAAATAAGTAAATTATGAATTAGGGGGTTCCTGACTATTATACACTTTAAGCGTGAATGATTGATTTGTTGTTGTTGTCTGAAAATTAAAGATTACTTGGGTAATTTAGCCATTGAATTATTTTCTGTACTTTTTACGCAGGGTAGGAAAATATGCAAATATAAACGATAACAGTGGCCCGATCCTGCGACAGAGCTAAATGTAAGATAGTGGTTACAAATGTCTTTTATAAGCTTCTATACACAGAGAGAATAACATTTAAATGAACATTGCTATAGTATTTCTAATATCAATATCAATATGAATATCAATATGAGCATGATATGATATGAAGTATTTACACCCTATCCGAGTATGAAGCTGTATGATTTTTTCAGCCTGTTTAGAACGACTTCACCAGACAGAGGAAAAAAGTGTAACCAAGCCCGTTACTGGTTTGTTTCAGTTCCTTTTGTTTACATTTGCATAAGACCTAAAATTTCAAGTATTATAATAAACGTTTTTTCAATGCATCATGCTGAAGATTTTCACATGGGCGTTCCATTTCGAGTTGTATCATTTTTTTTTGTCTTTGTCTCTGCCGTGTTGTTTATGTACTGTCTTAACCCACAGCAGGCTAAAACATGACTTACCCAGGCTAAGACATTAATATAGATCCAGACAAGCCATCTTCTTTTTGGATAAATGTTTATGAAATATACATAGTCGCATTTGCGTAAACATGAAAAGTGTGTATTTTTTATAATAATTTGGCTAAGTAACAAAATGTAGCTAATAAGGGTTAATGTCTTTGTATTTTTTTCTCTAACGCTGTCATCCCGTGATTGATTGAACATCCTGTATTTATGGTTACATTGAGGGCTTGGCCGTCGCCTCCCACGCATGGAATATAAAGGTCAAGGTTGAATATAGAGACAGGTAGTCGACTGTAGACATTTCGTGAGAAACGAAACATTTAATGTATTTTTTCCGCATATACTCTTTTCAATGTCATACAATATGTAAAATGGAATTTTTACAGAAGTTGTAATGTAATTTGACATATCAGATATTGCTTAGAAAAAATGCAACCATTTCTAATAACTACAGGCACAGGAAGCAAGAAATAGTGATTAATATTGAGGAGCAAACAATGAAGATCCTGATCAGACATCACCTATCGTGAGTAGGCTTAGAGAATATTTCTCCATGCCTTTATAGATTTTGTAAGTGTTATTTAACGCATGACACAGTTAACTCGAATAAGATATCCTTATTGCATAATACCATAATTATATTTACAAATACAATCACCATGTTGAATTAACCTTACAGTGATATATAAGTGAAATGGGATAGGATATGCTCACTGTTAAAAAACTTAACTAATATACCCCAAATTCCTTTCATTAAATATCATGTCATTAATCTGACACTATGTATACTGGTAAACATATATAGTGTTGCCAAGAATGTATTATCATCATCCAGATCTTAACAATAGGGTTGATCACTTTGAAGATTAGTTTGAAACTTTGTTAAAAATATCATGAGACTATAACGTCTAGAAACTTTGCGAAACCGGCTGCATAGCTCAGTGGTAGTGGGTCCGCTTGCAGATCGGAATGCCATGGGTTCAATTTCTGTTAAGATCAAGCCTAAGACATAAAATTGTTGTACTGGGATTCTATTCACGAGGCTTATGATCGCTGGTTTAAAATAACGACTGATTCGTCGGTTTCAAGATATTGTGACCGTCCGTGTTCAGTCCCTGGTGTACCTCACGAATGCCCCTGCACAAAATACTCACGAGAACACCTCATTCGCAGTTTACATTGCCTCGGACATTAGATATTTAAAAAAAGACCGATGGGAAAGTGTTTGCTTTATAAGCCACTAGTGTAGATTCTCGGGTGACTGCTTTAAAAATGAATAAATCACGTTCCAACGTCGTCTAAGTATGGCAACAGCTTGCGTTTATATAGACTCTTTACACTTCTTTAACATTAATTAGGTCGCTTTATTTTTATATGTCACCTGGTCACATTGTGACGCAAATCTCTTCGAAAACTACCTTTTTCCGTCTCAGATAGTAAACACAACATAGCGATAAATCAGCCCTCATACTAAAATGCAGTCGTGTAAACTGTACAATTCGGATTCTAGATAGTGTGGAGAAAGGATATTACCTGTACACTTGCATTATTTGAAAATCGATTCGTACAAGGAAAACAAAAGGAAATGAGACTCAGTCCTGTGGTTCTAAGAATGCCACAGCGCTGACTACGAAGTTGAAGGGACGTTGGAATCAAGTTAGTTCAAACCTTTTCAACTTGTTTTATGAAATTATGGTAGTTTCTCATTTGTTGATCTAAGTAAGCCACCTGTGTACACGTACGAATACATAAGTTACAACAAGTTAGAATAAGTGATTTTTTTTAGAAAATTACGTATTATTTACTTATTTTGGTAATTAAAAGGATAATATGATAAATCGAATGTTTAACATAGAAGATGATACCAAATTCGGCAAGCCTTATTTTGGTAATTAGAAAGAAAATATGATAAATCGAATGTTTAACATAGAAGATGATACCAAATTCGGCAAGCCTAGTGATATACCTCGTTTAATTATATTGTCTCCATTTTTTACCTTGTATTCTATTCTTTATGTATTCAGTTGTACTCTTTCCCATCCTAACGTCACTATCGATTTCCTGCTCTAATATATTAAAACAAACTGTATTGCCCTGGTTAAAACAGTAACAAAAAGTGGGTAGAGGCAAATGATGCAGAACCAGGTCAGTCAGCAACAGTCCAGGATCTTTGCTATTTGCTGCAACACCTTCATCATTGTTACTTACGGATACAGTTGTTACATGAACACTTGAGAACACTTTGTACTTTTGTTTTTACAAATGTAACATTAATTAAACTTATGCTCCAAATATACATGAAGGTTTTATTTTTCTGTTACATGGTCATAGTGGCGACCCCCCGCTTATTATTAGTGCAGAGAGTCCAAACATATCTGCGTAGAATCAGTGGCGCACCGCAGGCCAGCTGAAAGACGTACCCACATGTTCGGTCTCACCACATTCTTGTATTGAACCCACACATCGAGGGTTTGAGGGGCTACAAGCCAGCGACCCTAACCCGCACACCTATATATAAATTCAAATGAAGCTTTTAGGCGGTCAAGGTTAAAACATTACTCTGAAATGAAAAAAGGACAATTGTTTTCGAATAATTAAAATCAATATAAGGTATTTTCGTAATAGTAGTCTAGCTAATTTATTTAAATTGCTATGAAACATTATAATAGGACAAATAAAGTGTGAAGCACAGATATATACGGGGACAGCATACGACTGAATCGCCGTGACAGTAAAAGGGAACTCAGCCGAACTGCAATCTATCGTGTAAGACTTTAAATAATTGATCATATTCAAAAAGCATACATTTTCACGCCGAGTCTACGTTGTCGAGTCTGTACAACATTTAGTAGTCTAATGGTTAGTTATGATCCTTTCCAGCGTCTAGACATGATAAATCTATGATTTCCTTTCCTGCTAAGCAAGAATTGATCAGGCCTGGGCATAAGTGTAGGTAAAGATTATCCAAAATCTGCATTACTTGCAATGTCAATAAATCAATTAATTGTGTAACCTCAAAAGGAAGTTGATAAATAAAATATAAAGCAGCATTGGTTTTAATAAATATTGCATGCAAAGGGTTATATTTCATGCGCCGCGGTCCCAACCCTCTCTTTGTTTGCTTGGATGGGCCTGACTTTAAAAGCAAGTTTTTAAAAAAAACCTGCTTGAACTAAGTTGAAGACTCATATAATGTTGAGCAATGAGAGGTTTTATGAACGCAATTAAAGCGAAATATTGTTTGTGCACTGTAGCAGGGAAAATCAAAACTTTTCGCTTCACTACACTGCTGTGAAAGGTGTTTGAAGCAAGGATCCATGGCGCAGATCGACACCCACAGCCGGGGACGTGCTCTCCACATTAAAGGGACGACCGGTCATACAGATGGATAAACTAAATAAAAATACCTCAATAAACTTTGAAGATGATTCGGAGCTTCTCAGGTAAGCCCGTCATGCTACATAATCCACCAAATGCGCCCGATATAATATTATGAATACGTTTTATTATTTTTGAATAATAATAATACACAAAAAAGCAGCAACAAACTTCAAGTATATTGTATGTCAGAACATCCATTTACAACTATTTGGATGCGTCTAACGAAAGGAATGCATAATACCGTTGGAAAAAATAATACTATGTAGGAATGTAAAATATTTTGGCCGAAGTTATTATGAAAATGTTCTTTATTGTTAAACTCATTTATTTATCACACTGCACTTAATAATGCAAAATAAACAAATTTCTTGCAATTTAGATGGATGCAGAAACTTGTTTATTATTTATGATGTAATATGTTTTATAATGGAGATTTACTTCGAAGTCATTACTGAGAGCGTCCAACTGTTAAAATTAACACAATACTCATTTCTGATTTATTTCTAACTGCAATTAATGACATTAAATTTTGGCACATGCCTTAACTTCAAAGGACTCGATTTTGTTACAGCTGCGACCCTGACACCCAAAAAGTTTTATGATATTTTCATACAGTACTTGACATAAACAATTAAAGCAAAATAGAAGAACAGCGTCAGTTTTGCCATATTGCGCATGTCATTGCGCATGAAATCTGAAATATCGCGAAGAAACTGCATTGTATTGTTTTAGAAATTGACAGCTAATTTATTTATTAATCCGGATTTTCAATCAATATACGTCTATGAGTATTTTATTTATACCCATTTATAATTATTGTTATTTTTTATTTAATGTTGAAAAAGATCTTGAGTCAGAATGTAAAAACAATTAAATGCTCGTTTCTCTGTAGATCTCCTAATAATTTAATTACAATGCAATACGTTTCACCATTTAAATTTACAATAAATAACAATTTTATAGATCTAAGCTTTATCACAAAATTCATGCTGAATTGTAAATTATGTTTTTCAAACATTGTAGATATATTCATTTTTGGTGCAAATCGATACTAAAATAATAAATGCAAATTTTATTTTGTGTTTAAAATATGAAGATCTTTTCTGGTAGTATAACATTTAATCCCGAATCAATACCATACAGAAAAGAATCACTGACTGGTCGCTTTACGTTTATGCAAATTCATACTATACTTGCCGAACAGATAAGGGACAAAAACGCGGGTTGTGTTGTAAGCACTTTTAAACTGGGTTCGTGTGTTTTATAAACCATATAATGGCAGCACACTCGGTATTTTGATAGTAATCCAATGCATGTATGAGGCAAGATTTCTACTTTTTTTACGTCAATCATATGATTAAGTACAGAAAGTTAAGTATACGTGTAATATTTGAATAATTTTATTTACTTAATTCTTAAAGTTAGCTGTTTATGGTCGGACGTCAGGTTAATTACAAGTTTGTCTATGACATCAGTTAATACTGACATAAAATACCAGCGTTGTTTTATGAGTCAACAACTTTTAAAAGTTGTGTGAAAAGATATGAATGTCTCCCACTGTTTTATCTTCGATATATGAGTATTAAAAATATCATTTACAATCATCAATTTTGTGTGCTTCTTCCAATAGAAATAATGCATGTACTTCTCTCTCTTCTAAATACTAAAGAAAACGTAGGCGCTTGGCTATTTTTATTCAGATAGATAGGTTTTATGTTTTATTGCTTGCATTGATTCCTCATTAATTTCGAGGTTAGAGCTCTGTAAAAGCGGTTTAAGCAACCCAGTCGGTCCATATTGCCGACTGACCGTTCTAAAGCGGTAACTTTACGGTTTGCTCTTTTTCTTAAATGACTCATCACAGATTTGTTCTTACTTTCACATTTGGCTTGCATGTGAATACCTTTGTCTTGTGCCTTTTAAAATTTTGGTATATGTTGTAATGCTTATAGGACTTTGTCATATATTCTTATTGAGACGAAAGTTGTGGTCAGCATGAAATATAGTAGTCATCTTAGATGGAGGCCTTCGATGTTTTTCGACAAAGCTTGTCGTGCACGTATTTGTGCAAAAACTGCTTGCATCACATTTTTCAATTATGACTAAAATGTGAGTTATCTGCCGAGCTTTATAGTATTACATTCTCTAACGTCCAATTAATTCATTCGAAATTGTCACGTTTTTGATTTTCCGCGCACTGAGTCACCCGAGGCTTCGCTCGTTCTCCGATTTTGCAGCTGTCCTTATCCACGACACATGTGACATACACCAGATGTACGCTTCAACGGACAACTAAACTCTTCAGAAAAAAGTATTAATAAAAAAGCTGGGAGCCGCCAGCTTAGGATCTTCACAGTTTGCATCACTATTTAGTCGTTATTAGTTCATCAAGATATCTAACTCAATAAAACTGTAAGCTAACAATAAAACTATAAATTTAGCATTGTTAATCAACATTCTGAATGATAAGGATTAAAAGCAACAATTATTGCTTTAATGAAACAGCCTCCATTTACAGTCTACCATTTAAAAATAATGCGTGTTTCCTGGACAGAAATAGACGTATAAGGCGACATGGTTAGATTGGGGTATTAAAATTGCACTAAACAGCCAAGGATTATTTAACAAATGTGTCGTTCGAGAGAGATCACACGGAAATGTTTAAGCCTTTGCCTGCTAAGCACAAATTAATTAATATTTCTCCCCTGAATAATCCCTGAATGCAAGTAGGGCCTTTCATTTGTTTTTCCCCGGTTCTATGCTTGTGATCTATGGAGTGAATGTTGACTTTTCTGCCTTTCTTGTGATACCCAGGTTAACCATCATCAACAAACACATCCATTTTCTTTTTTAAATAACATATCTCTAGAAGTATTTAAATGAATGTTAAGCCTGGATTTATGCATAAGTAAGAAACTTCAATGTGTGTAACTGCACAATCAACAAAAGAACAGGCGATAAATTCCAGGAATTCCAACTAAAAGGACCTACCTACTGCTTGGAATACCAAGATATTTACTAACGAGAGGGACAATTTTCATTTGACCACTGTGCACCATTAAGTTTATATAAATAGTAACGATCCTTGTCGGCCAGCTCCCTTATCTGCTGCAGGGTCTCTAACAAACCAGTTGAGTTACAATTGTAATTTTTTATATAAAAAAGCTGAGCATTATAATATGACTTAACGTAATGTTGGAGACTGCGTGTTCAGCGGAACCAGCGTTTTTTTGCTGTTCCTCTCACTAGACTCAGGTTTACAGTTTATTCGTACAATCTACACGAGTATGTGAGATGAGGTTATTACACAATACAATGAAACAATGTTATCGAGACACGACTATCCACAATGCGAACGACGGTACAGTACAGTGTTTGGCACACAAGAAAAATAATAAATGACTCGGTTTAAACCCCAAAACAACTGATAAGTCATCGAACATCCATCATTCGCATTCTAAAAAAACCTTTCATAAAACTACATAGACTATTCATGCGTCGAAAATCAGTGTCGCTATAGCAATGGACTGCAAAGCAAGAGGTCTCGGATTCGAATAATATAAAACAACCTTTTATACAGGTAGTTTTGTTGTTATTACATTTTCCTCTTTTTCTTCCCTTTCTCCACTGGTTATCATATTAACAGCTACGTTATTTATAAACAAGTCAGTTTTCTACCTTCACTTTCAATCCCATCCAATATAGAACCTTTATGATTAAGGTAAATAAGGCCTTTTCGAAGTTAATGGACACAAACATGGCCTGATGTCATATATTTTAGGCATGCGTAAATGAAAAAAAGCCCAAAATTTATTTGAGAAATCCAAACAGTTACCTTTTAATAAGAAATATTTAACGGCTTATGAGCATAGAACTTATATTAAAATTTGAAAAGGCATAGGACAAAAGTATTCACATGGCAGTAAAGAATTACTGTGACTAGACATTTATTAACATAGAGCAAACACAACAATTAATGCATTATAACTGTAACAGACTCAATATGTTACTAAATCATCTTACTTATCTTTCCTCATCCTCACCCGTCTTCTTCAACATTTAGTAGAGTCATTATTCTTTCTAACTATCATCAAGCATCTAATTGTTAATCTCATCTTCGAATTCTTATTACTAAATTTTACTTATGCCAATATAAAGTACATGTAGGTCAAACCTCATTATATCACAGTACATTAATTAATACGTATATCCCATCATATTGCATAAGCCCTTATACTTTTGGTGTAGGTATACTGGATCTTTTTTGTCCGAATTAACCTTTCACCTTGGCACCGGGGCGCCTGCGCACTACATTAAAAACATTCCTGGCGAGAGCCTCGTGTTTGTTTCTGTTGTCTGAACTAAGACCTTTTTGTGCCCCAAAAGCAGAACCAAATAAAAAGGTAACATAACGGTCAGTAGGCAAAAGGGCAGACTTGGTTGCTTGAACCGGTTGTACAGAGCTCTAACCTCGCACTTGCTTATGGAATTCCCAAACGCAAGCAGCGAAAAAAATTTGTTCAATTTGAAACAAAAAATTCCAACTGATTACGTGTATGCCCATTTCAAGTACAATAGTGTTAAATTTCAAACACAAAACAGATCGACAAAAGCCTTAACCCGTATCATGGTATATTGTAAATAACCGCTGGTTCGTAGCTACTGTCTCACAAGATCCACATAGGTGACCATGAGTATAAATAATCAACAAAAAATGGTGTAGATCCTAATCAGAAGTTTCCAATTTGAGCCGGATCTTCAGGACGACGACGATGATGATGGTAGTGATGGATACGACGACAATGATAATTATGATGATGATAATGCTGATGATAAAGATAAAGATGACAACGGCGACAATGGTGATGATGATAATGACGACGACGGCAATGATGATGATGGTGATGATAATGCTGATGATAAAGATGACAACGACGATAATGGTGATGATGATAATGATAATGACGACGACGGCGATGATGATGATGATAATGATGATGACGACGACGACGACGATGATGGTGGTGATGATGATGATGATGATGATGATGATGATGATGATGATGATGATGATGATACTGTAAGATTTTTTTGATATTTTTTGGCATTTTATTAAAACACGGTCATGGGTCACAAAAATAAGACGAGAAAAATCCTTCCAAAACTTTTTCAGTGCCTGTATCACGGCCCCAAATCGCACTGAAATCACCAGGTACTCTGTTTATTAGCTCTTGGCTATTAGCTCTTGGCATGGTACGCACGACTTAATTATGCTTAAGCAAACAGTGTAGATGCAGATCAACCAACTTTCTGATTAGGATCTACTCAATTTGCTGCTCCTTTGAATACGTCTCGTTGTTCATAAATAAAAATGTATTCAGATAACAGATATGCAGATTGGGGCATTAAAACATAACGTGGTAAAGGTTAATACAGTCTCCTTTGTTTGAATATCCCGGGGTTGTGATGGGAAAATAAACCCCGACTTCTTATACAAGAAGTTTATCTTTCGTCTTGAACTTGATCCTTATCTTAGTTGTTGTATAAACACCAAAGAGCTATTTTCTTTCACGTCAAAGAAACGCTAGCCGCAAACACTTGTATATTATTAAGGAGCCCTCAAGTGCCTGTTGATAAGATCGTTTAATACAATAAAAACTTCGGCACTCTTCGGGTATTTCCGCTAGTCGACGGCTTCTATTCAGGGGCTTTTCGATTAGATAAAAGATGTTGCACCATTCTTATATTGTTCCATACGGTATTTTTTATTTTATCAAAAATTGTAAGCATTAATTATCACTTTTACCCATTGTAAAATGGTGTAAACTTAATATATTTTGGCAATGTAATGAAACTATGGCTAATAAATAAGCTCCTTCCAGCAAAAAACAACAACACAAAAATAAAACACTTTAAACGTCACTTTTCGAAAAAGCTAAGAATATCTTATGAACAACTTACTTTTTCTAAAGTCTATTTTGTACGTGAGTTCTTCCATGAGTTGTTAGTAGCTAGGTGAGTCTGTTGGTAAGAATTTATACCATTAAATATGATTCTATTCTCATTAGCAAACAATCAACACAAATACGTTGAAAGGAAACTTGAAAAATATTGTAGAAAGATAAAAAATCTGCCTTGAAATCTTTTCGGTCAGGCTTGATGGAAGACCAATCTGGCATCAAGACAAACCCATACATGGGTTCAAACCACAAGAAACAAGGAGTATCTTTAAAATGATACGCGATGTTTATGAGCCTTTAAAACATTAAGTGTGTTTGTTTCTGTGACAAAAATTGTAATCAACATAAAAAGTTGATTAGTTAGTTTAAGCTAGAAAGTATGTACTCACCAAGACACAAACATTCTACATTTTCTTACAATAATATTATAGCGAACTGTTTAAATAACACAAATACATACTAGTTATTATTTATACACTTTTGTAATTTATACAGCTCACAAAAAACACCATAAACCCACAAAATAATGTTTGCTAATCAAAAGTAAAATGTCTTTGTAAAATGCATATGCTTATCGAAGAAAATAAAACAAAAAATACAGCCAGATATAGATAAAACTATTCAATCTACACATAAATATGATAACGCCAATGATGAGCCTGTCTAGGAGGAGAGACCTGAATGTTCTTTTGCAACATGTTTTTGCACTTTTCAATTAACATGCATGTTTTTATTGTCATAGCAACCAAAATACTTTACTCTTGAAATAAAGCTGACAAATGACATTGTATCTAAATTGCCAATAATGCAGCATTCAACAGTTTTCGTGCGTTAAATAAGTGGCAAATGCTTGTTGCGTCTTTTGTTTCATCAATTTAATAATCTATTAACTCAACTGTTGCTCATTACGTCCATCTTTAGGCTTTGGAGGGCTTTTGAGACTAATGAAAAGTATTTTGGGACTGTTCATGTCTCTTTTACACGTAATCAGTTCTGCTTAATTGTTATTGCTATTAAAATCTGTTCAATTATGTTCTTGTTCATATGTAAATTTATTTCATTTTATTTTCAGTAGAATTGTCCTCCAGCTCCAACCAATACAGCCAGTATGTACATAACAAAAGAAATAGTTTCCTACACAAAACCTCTGCTGGTTCTAAATACGTTAATTTCTGTAAAATATTTTTCTTTCTAAGCATAAATCCAGTGTTTACTCTGGTTACAAAACATTGCTTTGATCATTTGATTTGCTTGTCGGAGCAATTTCTTTAATGCAGCGTCAAAAAGTAAACCTTGAATAATTGATGACGGCCACCATAATGTCTATACGTTGCTGAATGTTATGTCCTCCCGATTAAAAGGACACATCAACAGCACATCACACAAATTAAAAAACAAACACTTTGTCATGTGTTATAGACATATCTGGTCATAATTTGAATAAACGTACATGGAATGAAGCGATGTCATGTGTTATAGACATATCTGGCAATAATTTGAATAAACGTACATGGATTGAAGTGATATCATGTGTTATTGACATATCTGGCAATAATTTGGATTAACGTACATTGAATGAAGTGATATCATGTGTTATAGACATATCTGGTCATAATTTGAATAAACGTACATGGATTGAAGTGATATCATGTGTTATAGACATATCTGGTCATAATTTGAATAAACGTACATGGATTGAAGTGATATCATGTGTTATAGACATATCTGGTCATAATTTGAATAAACCTACATGGATTGAAGTGATGTCATGTGTTATTGACATATCTGGCAATAATTTGAATAAACCTACATGGATTGAAGTGATATCATGTGTTATAGACATATCTGGTCATAATTTGAATAAACCTACATGGATTGAAGTGATGTCATGGGTTATAGACATATCTGGTCATAATTTGAATAAACCTACATGGATTGAAGTGATGTCATGTGTTATTGACATATCTGGCAATAATTTGAATAAACGTACATGGATTGAAGTGATGTCATGTGTTATTGACATATCTGGCAATAATTTGAATAAACGTACATGGATTGAAGTGATGTCATGTGTTATAGATATAACTGGTCATAACTTGAAAAAAAAACGTACATGGATTGAAGTAATACGACAAGCACAAATAATAGTCCTTCATTCATGTGGTTTTAGACAAGATGACTTTCGAAGATGTTAGGATTTGTTTTTTTTAGGTAGCCAGATATCCACCAGAAGAATAGTTTTAACGAACATTTACAGTCTAAGAGAAATTTACATTTTTTTTTCTATTTACTAATGCATTAAATACGACAATCCGATAGAAAAACAATGAGCTGATTACTTTGCGGATAGTGTAGAATATTAATTCGTATAAAAGATGAATTTACCTTGTCTGGTTCGTCTTTTCTGCTATGCATTCCATATTCAGGACCGGTCCTTGGAACAGCCGACAAATATACTTCTCGGTATGTCATAAAAACTTCCCCAAACAAGTCACACGTGGTTAGTTATAACACATTTATAACAAGGGAGTCATTAGTCTGTGTCTTAGTTTAAATATTATCTCTTTATGGTTTCCGTACAAAATGATGTAGATTGAAGAATTGTCATATTTATTACCTTAATCTCATCTTATAACGTCTCTTAGCATTAAAGGCACGCGACAAAGAAGACATTTCCGCTTAATGAGGTTGCAAACGTCAATGATAATCGGTAACTAGCTTATGCTGCCTGTCTTTATTAGGATTTGATAAGGCCACAGCACGCAAAGGCAAAAAGAATCAGCAAAAGTTGCAATTTTGTAATACTGGGATACTGCAGAAATGCAACAATTATTACTTGTTATTTCCTGAACAATGACATAAATCTAACTTTTGATGATTTGCAAAAAAATCTAAATAAAATGACTCGAAAAGGTAAAAATACATTTTCTTGGAGGCGGTAACCGCTGCTCTGAAACAAAACGCAACAAAAGATGACATTACTAAAAGTACAAACAAGACATTGCAATCTTGAAACTTCTTATTTCCGTTAATTGTATGAATGATGTCATCTTTCTACACAGCACTATTTCAGTGTATATACTTAACATAATATAACTTTATACCACAATATTTAAATTCTTGATTTCTGACCCTAACTGGGCATCTATAAATACGTAATTAAACATCATTCTAGAAAAGAGATTCGCTTAAGTTGATCCATAATTTCTTCTAGCTCTTTTTGTCACACTGTATGCTATATATGTATATGCATACAATCTATAAATAAATACTGTATATACCTTTACGAATAATAATTTGTTTTAAGCACCTTTTATTATTAATAAATTAAGCTGATATACAATTGTTCGGTCGCTAAATTGTGACGTAGATTAACGATAGTTTATGTTTTATTTTGAAAACGATATTTAGATGTTGCGCTAAAATACAATAATGAAATGCTGGGGAACTATTGTAAGGGGTTTTATTATAAAAGCATGACTGTAACTATGGCCAGGAATGATTTACTTCGTTACTTATATTTGAAACTGACACATTGTTAGATACCACCTTTAGTCAATATGTGCCATGCGATTGTCTTTGTGTAGTTATTGCTGCAAAATCAAGATTTTAAGACGTCGTAAAAGCCTGTCTCCGTGGAGGCACATCGTTGGTTAAAGATTAGTTGGAATAAAGCACGCCAACTATTGAACAATCTCATGTGGCTAAGGATCAGACCTACTGACATTTTATTTCTTAGGATAGAAGGCTGCTTGTCTTTATGAACTTTTGTTAGGGACTCAAATACCCACTCTCCTAATTACGTTCTGTCATCAAAAGTCCATCTCAATGGTCACGCGAACTGCGTAAAGCCAACATCCATACTTACATATGGTTTGGACATGAGCCTACAAGATTATTTACAAGATTTACATGAAAACCTCTTTAGTAAAGATATATATATATATATATATATATATATATATATATATATATATATATATATATATATATATATATATATATATATATATATATATATCATATCACTGTGCTCTCTATTCAGCCTTTTCAATTTTATAATACTTATAAATACTATAAAACTAATATTCTTTCGTCTACTTGTTCAGAACGTCTTCAAAATAAATGGTCCTGTTGGAATTCAAGAAGTGTCGAGGCTGTATAATATACTTAAAGGAAATGCTAAAGCGTACACAATTATTTCTCGGCGAAGGTCTCACTTTTGAGCTACTTCGATATACTGACACAACATCAGCTAAACTGAATACCAGTGAGACACCCTTAGAAGAAACAGCACATTGTTATCGCAAAAAGATGCGCATCAATAAACCCAAAGGTGTGTATTAGTTCTTGTCTTTATCTGTTTGAAAACACGAAAGTTTAGCATATAATATTATCTCAAATTTATTTCTCTATTAATATATAACGTGTTACGGTTTTCGTGAAAACATTTTTATCGAAATATGCTGCATTCATAACATACCACGACCAGGACTCGAACCCACACGATAAGGGACTGAGGAGTTACAAGTCGGCGACTCTAACCGCTCGACAAAAGGGTCGGGACTCGGTGAAATCTCCTTCTAATAAGACGCGGCGGAAATAAACCAATACTCAACTATTAGAACTCTGTCAAAGTTCAAGACAGCTCTTCATTTTTACATCCAGACCTATCTATTACCGCCATGGTTAAATTATCATAATTGTCTAGATAAGACGAACATGCACCATGTGGTTCCATACACTGCACAACTGGGCCATTTTCTTGATCTGGTGGACATGTCAAAGTTGTCAATCAGTTTACCTTATCAATCCATCACAAACCTTTTTAAGATCCAATCAAACATCATTGATACAATATTTGATGGATATGTCTAGTGAGAAAAGTTTTATTATTGATCATTTATTTTAGGTTAAAAATGTAAAAAGTCTATTCTTATAAACTATAATTAAACCAAAAATAAAATAAACGCGCCTTTGACTTTACGATAATTGTTATAGATATGAGCATCATGATGATGATGCTAATTTAATTAACCATTCTATATTATCAGAATTACCTCGTTCAGTTTAGTTCAGATGTGATTATGATCGCAAGCAGTTAAGGTAAAGTGCCATGCATACTTCCAGCCATGAATTATGTTCCTTTGGAGTTATGTTATTAATAATTGGAATCCATGATTCCAGCATGTTCTTACTAAGCATAGGATGGTGAAGAAAGACTCGGTCATGTATTAACGATGGAGCTTTGTCCATCGGCAATGTGGCGATGAAGCCGGGCAATGTGACGATGGAGCCGGACAATGTGACGATGAAGCCGGACAATGTGACAATGGGACCTGGCAGTGTGATGGAGCCGGGCAGTGTGACGATGGGGTCGGACAATGTGACGGTCGAGCCGGGCAATGTGACGATGGAGCTGGACAGTGGCGATGGAGCCGGACAGTGTAGCAATGGAACAGGGCAATGTGACAATGGAGCCGAGCAGTTTGACAATGGAGCTGGGCGATATGACGATGGAGCCGGGCAATGTGACGATGAATCCGGGCAGTGTAAGATTGGGTCGGACAATGTGCCGATGAAGCCGGGAGGTGTGACGATGGAGCCGGACAATGTGACGATGGAGCCGGATAATGTGACGATGGAGACGGGCAATGCAATGATCGAGCCAAGCAATGTGACAATGGAGCCGGGCAGCGTTACGGTGGAGCAGGGCAGTGTGACGATGGAGCCGGACAATGTGACGATGGAGCCGGACAATGTGACGATGAATCCGGGCAGTGTAAGATTGGGTCGGACAATGTGCCGATGAAGCCGGGAGGTGTGACGATGGAGCCGGACAATGTGACGATGGAGCCGGATAATGTGACGATGGAGACGGGCAATGCAATGATCGAGCCAAGCAATGTGACAATGGAGCCGGGCAGCGTTACGGTGGAGCAGGGCAGTGTGACGATGGAGCCGGACAATGTGACGATGGAGCCGGACAATGTGACGATGGAGCCGGACAATGTGACGATAGAGCTGGACAGTGTGGCGATGGAGCCGGGCATGTGACGATTAAGCCAGACATGTGACGATGGAGCCGGACATGTGATGATGGAGCCAGGCAATGTGACGATGGGGCCTGGCAGTGTGACGATGGAGCCGGACAGTGTGACGATGGGGCCAGGCAATGTGACGATGGGGCCTTGCAGTGTGACGATGGAGTCGAGCATGTGATGATTTAGCCATATATGTGGCGATGGAGCCGGACATGTGACGATGAAGCCGGGCAGAGTGACGATGGAGCCGGGCAGTGTGACGGTGTAGCCGGACATGTGGCGACGGAGCCGGACAATGTGACGATGGAGCCGGACAATGTGACGATGGAGCCGGACAATGTGACGGTCGAGCCGGGCAATGTGACGATGGAGCTGGACAGTGGCGATGGAGACGGACAGTGTAACAATGGAACCGGGCAATGTGACAATGGAGCCGAGCAGTGTGACAATGGAGCTGGGCGATATGACGATGGAGCCGGGCAATGTGACGATGAATCCGGGCAGTGTAAGATGGGGTCGAACAATGTGCCGATGAAGCCGAGAAGTGTGACGATGGAGCCGGACAATGTGACGATGGAGCCGGATAATGTGACGATGGAGACGGGCAATGCAATGATCGAGCCAAGCAATGTGACAATGGAGCCGGGCAGCGTTACGGTGGAGCCGGGCAGTGTGACGATGGAGCCGGACAATGTGACGATAGAGCTGGACAGTGTGGCGATGGAGCCGGGCAAGTGACGATTGAGCCAGACATGTTACGATGGAGCCGGACATGTGATGTTGGAGCAAGGCAATGTGACGATGGGGCCTGGCATTGTGACGATGGAGCCGGACAGTGTGACGATGGGGCCAGGCAATGTGACGATGGGGCCTTGCAGTGTGACGATGGAGCCGGACAATGTGACGATGGAGCCAGACAATGTGACTATGGAGCCAGGCAATGTGACGATGGGACCTGGCAGTGTGACGATGGAGCCGGACAATGTGACGATGGGGCCAGGCAATGTGACGATGTGGCCTTGCAGTGTGACGATGGAGCCGGACAATGTGACGATGGAGCCAGACAATGTGACTATGGAGCCAGGCAATGTGACGATGGGACCTGGCAGTGTGACGATGGAGCCGGACAATGTGATGATGGAGCCGGACAATGTGACGATGGAGCCGGACAATTAGACGATGGAACCGGACAATGTGACGATGGAGCTGGACAGTGGCGATGGAGCCTGGCATGTGACGATTGAGCCAGACATGTGACGATGGAGCCGGACATGTGATGATGGAGCCGGGCAGTGTAACGACGGAGGACGGACATGTAACGATTGAGCCAGGCAATGTAACGATGGAGCCGAGCAATGTGACGATGGAGCCGGGCAATGTGACGATGAATCCGGGCAGTGTAAGATGGGGTCGGACAATGTGCCGATGAAGCCGAGAGGTGTGACGATGGAGCCGGACAATGTGACGATGGAGCCGGATAATGTGACGATGGAGACGGGCAATGCAATGATCGAGCCAAGCAATGTGACAATGGAGCCGGGCAGCGTTACGGTGGAGCCGGGCAGTGTGACGATGGAGCCGGACAATGTGACGATAGAGCTGGACAGTGTGGCGATGGAGCCGGGCATGTGACGATTGAGCCAGACATGTTACGATGGAGCCGGACATGTGATGATGGAGCCAGGCAATGTGACGATGGGGCCTGGCATTGTGACGATGGAGCCGGACAGTGTGACGATGGGGCCAGGCAATGTGACGATGGGGCCTTGCAGTGTGACGATGGAGCCGGACAATGTGACTATGGAGCCAGGCAATGTGACGATGGGACCTGGCAGTGTGACGATGGAGCCGGACAATGTGACGATGGAGCCAGACAATGTGACTATGGAGCCAGGCAATGTGACGATGGGACCTGGCAGTGTGACGATGGAGCCGGACAATGTGATGATGGAGCCGGACAATGTGACGATGGAGCCGGACAATTAGACGATGAAACCGGACAATGTGACGATGGTGCTGGACAGTGGCGATGGAGCCGGGCATGTGACGATTAAGCCAGACATGTGACGATGGAGCCGGACATGTGATGATGGAGCCGGGCAGTGTAACGACGGAGGACGGACATGTAACGATTGAGCCAGGCAATGTAACAATGGAGCCGAGCAATGTGACGATGGCGCCGGGCAATGTGACGATGAAGCCGGACATGTGACGATGTAGCCGCTCAATGTGACAATGGAGCCAGACAGTGTGACGATGGGGCATGGCAATGATGGAGCCGGGCAGTGTAACTATAAAGCCGGGCAATTTGCCGATGGAGCTAGGCAATATGACGATGGAGCCGAGCAATGTGACGATGGCGCCGTGCAATGTGACGATGGGGCCGGGCAGTGTGACAAAGGAGCCGGGCAGTGTGATGATGGAGCCGGACAGTGTGACAATGGAACCGGTCAATGTGACAATGGAGCCGAGCAATGTGACGATAGAGCTGGGCACTGTGACGATAGTGACGGGCAGTGCAATGATGGAGCCCGGCAATGTGACAATGGAGTGGAAGTGTGATACTGAAGCCGGGCAGTGTGATGATGGAACCGGACATTGTGACAATGGAACCGGACAATGTGACAATGGAGCCGGGCAATGTGACGATGAAGCCGGGCAGTGTAACGATGGGGTCGGGCAATGTGACGATGGAGCCGGGCAGTGTGACGATGAAACGGGTTCTGTGACGATGAGCTGGGAAATGTGACAATGGGGGCCGGACATGTGACGATGGAGCCGAGCAGTGTAATGATGGAGCCCGGCATTGTGACGATTGTTCCGGGAAATGCAAGAATCGGGCCGGACAGTGTGACGATGGAGCCAGGCAATGTGATGATGGGACCGGGCAATGTGACGATGGAGCCGAGCAGTGTGACGATGCAACCCGGCAACGTGACAATGGAGCCGAGCAGTGTCTCTATGGAGTCCGGCAATGTGGCGATGGAGCCGGCAATGTGACGATGGAGCCAAACATGTGACGATGGAGCCCGACATGTGACGACGGAGCCAGGCAATGTGACAATGGAGCCGGGCAATGTGACGATGGAGTCCGACATTTGACGACAGAGCCAGGCAATATGACAATGGAGCCAGGCAATGTGATGATTGGGTCGGGCAATGTGACGATGGAGCCGGGCAGTGTAAAGATGGAACCAGGCAAAGTGACGATGGGGCCGGGCAGTGTGACAAAGGAGCCGGGCAGTGTGATGATGGAGCCGGACAGTGTGACAATGGAACCGGTCAATGTGACAATGAAACCAAGTAATGTGACGATGGAGCCGGCTGTGTAACAATGGAGCTCGGCAATGTGACGATTCTTGACGATCGGGCCGGGCAGTGTGACGATGGAGCATGGCAATGTGACGATGGAGCCAGACATGTAACGATAGAGCCGGACATGTTACAATGGAGGCGGGCAATGCGACGATGGAGACGGGAAGTGTAATGATGGATGCCGGCAATGTGACAATGGAGTCGGGTATTGTTATGATGGCTCCAAGCAGTGTGACGAACGGGCCGGGCAGTGTAACGATGGAGCCCGGAAATGTGACGATGGAGCCAGACATGTGACGATGGAGCTGGGCATGTGACGATGGAGCCCGGCAATGTGACGATGGAGCCAGACTTGTGACGATGGAGCCGGACATGTGACGACGGATCTGGGTAATGTGTCGATGGAGGCGGGCAAAGTGACAATGGAGCCCGACATGTGACGATGGTGCCGGACATATGAAGACAGATCCGGACAATGTGACGATGGAGCCCGGCAACGTAACGACGGTGCCAGGCAATGTGTGATTAAAGATCCGGGCAAGTTACGATGGAGCCAAGCAATATGAAATCCGAAATTTACTTGTACAATATGAAGATGGAGCCAGGCAGATTATGACGAAGCTGGGCAACATTTCGTGGAAACCGTACATGTGACCATTATGCTAGGCAATGTGACAAGGAATTCAGGCAACGAAACGATTGAACCCGCCAACACTACCATAGATCCTGACAATTTGAAGACGGAGACGGACAATATTCCGATGAATCCGAACACTGTGACAATTAGCCCGGGCAATTTTCGGCATTACAAGCAAAAAACAAATAAATAAAAAAAAAAACATTCCAGAAAGTTAACTGTATAATCAAGATAAGCATGAAGACGTACATTTTATCATAACCACGTAATTAATTTAGATGATAACATCCAAGATACATGACGGATAGTGACGGCGTGGCAGTACCATTACATTTATCAGTAACTTATAAAAAAGTGCTAAATATCGAACCACAAAAATAGAACGTCCTACGTTTTCTGACTAGCTCTCTTATGATGTTGTCATTGTTTACTTGGAACTGATTGAATGTTATGAATGATGATTCAACATGGTTTTGTTTTGGGTATCACATATGATAAGTAGTTATGAGTTCAACTTAGAGACTCAATATTGTGCTGCTGTGAAATGTTGTTGCTCATTTTTTGTTCAGAGACATATACCGGCGACGACAATGCATTTTATTATATTGTTGAACAATGCTAATAAATGAAACCCATCGTGTTTGGTTTTACAGTGTTTTGATTTAAACATACATTAAGACCTTTTAAGAGAAACAACGCAATACGAAATAGGAAATCACGAATTTTTTACAGACATTGTGTTTTACATTTTAAGAGTTTTAGTTGAAATTGTCTGTGGTTTGTGATATAACTAGAACACTTATTTGCAATAAATTTTGGAGGTGTAAATATGCTAGAAAATAAAAATGGAAGAACATGACAAAAGTACAATATAAGCAAACATGAGAAAATGCTTGGGTTTTGTATAGATCAAAAGCGAGACATTTTGTAATTAATCTTAGTTCATTTATATTGCATGCTGTTTTATTTATATTGTGATTTAAACAGTGTTTACATACATCTTCCTATATAGCCCTTGGCGTGGACAGGACTGATTTAAACGACCTTCATCAGTTAATGTAAGATCTGTAAGGGTCCAGGAGGGGAACAGTCGCTTTTTCTTATGTCATTTTTCATTATTAAAATATCTTTTTTTATTATTGATTATGGTGATTGAATTGACTCACGGAAGTACGTGTGACTTAAACTTAATTCTGGTACCACTTTTCACTGTTTAAACAAAAATATGCATATAAGCAATCAACTTCAGATCTTCTGTTTGTTCGTGAGGTATATTCTAGTATCGCTAGTATATTTACGACCCTATCTTGTTTTCTAACGTCTTTTAACTTTGATGACACGCGATAAAGAGCAAATCTGCAGCCTAATGAGGTAGCAAACGTGAATGATTATCGCTAGCTAACTTGATTGCTATCTTGATGTCAAATTGATTTAGTCACAGCACGCAATGGCCAGTAAAAGAATTATCACAAAAGGTAACATTTTCAAAATTGGTTGTAAGAAAAAACATTAGAACGCTTAAAATATTCTTAAAATATTATTTATTTTGAATTGATCTGCAATAACCGATACTTGTAAAATAATCGGGGATTTTGTTTAACATAAAACATGCTTTACTTTGTTTCTTACACAAATATAGATAATAAACTCTCGTGATTGTGTCTTCTTCCAACTCATCGTTAGTAAAAATGAATGGAGCCCACCACGTGCACTTTGGCAGCACGCGAGCAGTGATCAGTAGAGTTCTTGACAATTGAATTTCTTCCCGAGTCCTAATGAACTCTTATTAAGGATTCATCCTCCCACCTTTATTTCTTGTCATATCAAGTTCTTTATAATAGTAAGCTGACTTTCGGAAGGCCAATTACTTTTAATTTGCATCCAGATATATATTTCTACTGTCGCTTTTGAAAATAATGTCTCAATTAAAAACGTCGTCTGGTCCCGGCTACTGCGAGACATGACAATTTTATAGATCTTGAGGTTGTATCATGGTCGTCAATAACACACGCGCTAATAGATTTCCCAAATAAAAATCTTCAATTAAGCAATGATTGACAGGTTATTTGAGGCCGATAATTTTCCCTTCAAATCATTTTATTTTTAAACACTTTAGAACCGTTTAAAATTCACGTTAATAAAAATCATGTTAACAAGTTTCACAATTATGGGCTCAGTGTCAGGATAATGTGACTGGATGTAGTATTATGCTATCTGTACAAGGCATGCTATATACATTGAAGACAGCGGTATATCTGCTTCCAGAACTCACTTCCCCCAAATGACTTACGATGGTAGGACGACAAACAAACAAACATAACTGAAAATACAGAACCTATTAAGCGATGTACGATAAAATGTTGAATTGCAGCTGATAGCGAACCTTGGTGAGATGGTTCACCCAGAAAATGTTACACGTGACAAAGCTATGGTAAATATATTAACACCTTCACTCGTTCACTCCCTCCAAACTGCAATGAAGATATGTTCACACACATACTTCCAGGAGAAAGTTTTCATCGGCACAAACAATTTGGAAAGCTGTTTCGAATTGTCATTTTTTGCAAGTTCATCGCCAAAGACGAAATTCCTTATCGAAACATTTTATATCAATTTACATTTTTATTATATGAGTTAACACTTATTCTGTGGTGTAAATATTTTCTCTTTAATGATAAAGATACTATTCTTTATCAAAGAACAGCATTACTAAAGGTTCATATTCTTTAATACTGCGACGATGGTTGCTAAAGGACGTTTAATTTAGGAAAAGAGAAGGGCAACAACATTCTTGAGTGATGCTGGATCATGAAGTTCTGATAGCCCTATCCAATTAATAACCCCATAATGTAGATAACCCCAGTTACTCCAGTTATTTTACTCACGTACTTGACACACGACAAGAACGTGATGAGAGCTAGCACAAATTGGCAGTCTTTGTAAAGAGATTTCAATCAGTACGCTATATTCAATTGAAAGTTATATAGCGTCCTTATAACTTGTACACAGAAGCTGGGTAAACGAGCAATACTCTCATTGTCGTTCATGGTCCATGAATAGAGAAGTCAAGTTTATTAAGTTCTTGATGACTTTCTGTGTTATAGTTATTACTGACAATATTGAAATTATGTGCACTCATATATTTGTCATGACTTTATTTCTAATAAAAGGTAATATTATTCTTTAACATGACCATTAAAAAAAACGAAACCCGCCTCCCCCCACCCGGCCCCGGTTTTTTGTAGCTGTCCAATCTCTCTTTTAGCAAACTAACAACTGCTAACGCAGGTTCATTCCGAATGAATACAACAACGGCTGTCATTGGTTTATATTCCACATAACATCATTTGCCGCTGTGTGCTTTTAACGCCCCTGCGTTAGCAATTTTTTTAACAAGTGTGGTATTAAAGTCATAAAAAAACAAAATCAATTTCCGCACATGTCGATTATTTGTTTCCTGATGTTAGATCTTTCAGTATAACACTTTTCAAAAAAAATATTGTTTTAGTTTTTATTATTTACTTTTTAAAACAACAAGTTTGAATAGGTTTCTGGTATAGTTTAAGAGAATCTAATACAATAGTTAAAATACTTTTATTGCTTATTTGCTTGTCCATGCACACAAGTAATTTTGAAATATCATGGCTTAATTTAATAAATTGTATTATATTATTGCTGTGGCTTTTACTTGTAATTATTTTGTTATTTTCCTTGTTCTTCTTGCGTAACATTTGTTCACGATGTACAACCATTTATTTATTTATTATTCTCACATATAGGAGAAAACATTGTATATAATTTAATTTTAGGCGTTTGAAAAACCTACTAGAACAATAAATATTCTTATTAAGGCTTCTGAAGACTTTCTCAGATATTCACGATTCAAAATACAGATCAAAACAGTAACCCGTTAAGTACTTATGCAAATTAATATATATATATGGAAATTTCAAGATAAGATGCCAAAATAAATACATTTTTATGAAGTGTAACTAACTACTATTATTTTCATATTAATTGTAATTATATTATTTTAATTTGGCCTAAAAGTGATTCACAAGTACAAAGACTGACATGCTACTTACTGTTTCCAGTGAAAATACTTGAAGTTGAGTTACTCCAAACGTTCTATAAAATATAAATATAATTTATACAATATAAAAAATGTAGCTTGACTATACATTTAAGACTTTCATATGAATGAGTTGCATGTATATAGCTGCAGTTTAAAGTTTATATTGATAGTGCTGCTATGTTTTTGATGTACGACAGCTTTAAATTGTAAGATAAGTAACGCAAAAGTAGCATCAAATGATTTTTAAAGAATCAACTTAAGGTCAAAATAGGGCAGGATTCAAAATTGTGGAAAATAAGAAAGAATACGAGGTTAAAAAATAAAGGGAAAACGTTAAAGAAGAAAGTGGCATAGACATAGCCTGTATGTGTCTTTTACATTAGCACGATTCTAACAAGGAAGCAGCGAGACGGATGAAAGTTTCATCTTGTCTTTTCATTAATAGCATGGTAATATGTGTAGTCATTTCCAAATACAGCATATAGAGAGAATTTAAAAGATAACAAGTAATAAGTTATTCAATATTTCCTGAGTTCCTTTCAAATCTATAAGCGATTTTAATGGATTTGATCTCACCCTAGTACAAACACCAATATATTCATGCCTTTGTCTCTATTGCGCATCTCACTTCGATTGCTCTGTATGTATTTAAATTGTCTAATGGTTGAGTCAAGATATAGCAATAATGTAACTGGGTGCTATAGCATGCCATGTGTTTATAGCATGCTATACACCGTAAAGACAGCATTGTATCTTATTCAAATGAGCATCGTTTCCAGATAACAGAAAGTGAGTTGGTGACACGTAAAAGGCAAAGCAATAAAACATGTACAAGAGAAACACTTTTCTGGCATATCGTCTGTGTGAAATGTTGACAAATTAACGTACATGTAAATTGTAATGCATTCCAAATTTCTTCCACAAGTGAAACAATTGCACCAGCTGCACGTTTCATTGTTGGTTATTTTCTTATATCTCATAAAGGAAAAACTTACTTTTATTATTAACTTGCTTATTTATCCCACAATGTTATGCACCTTTACGCGTTGTTTATTTTCCTTTTACTAGATATGGTTTTACGTGCATGTAAGGCGATGGAGAGGGAACAACAACTTTGACATGTTTGAGCTTTAAATCTTTACTTAATATAACTTCAATCAACATGAGGTGAACTAGAGATAAAAAGGCAAACAAATTCGTGCAAAAAAACGACCAAACAATAACAACAAAAACGAATAACATCAGTTGAGCTACATTTTGGCGTGTTACGTTATATTTTTATGCCCCACGTGGTCCCTGACGTCTATTATGCCGCTACCTTTTATAAAGTACCTCGACTTAACATGCTGTCCCTTGTGACATGAACCGTAAGAAAACAAAACATTTGTTTATTGCAAAAAATATATTCTCATTTGCTTGTAATTTTATAAATATATATTATATTAGTATAATTGTAAACGTAAGTACAAGAATTGGATCTCACTTGCTGACGTTCATGCTGCATAAACGCTGATTGTGTGCAAGCAATCTACCCATGACGTTCTAGCACGCGAGCAATATGAGACTCCTTAAATAACCTTCCAGAGAAAAATGTCTTGTCATTAAGTGTAGTATAGCATAGCCTAAGGACATTCTTCTTGTATGACTTCATGCGAATCGAGGTGCGCGGTCCTGCATGCGCATCGAGGTGCGGGGCACAAGCCAGACTGCGCAAGACCATCGGCCAGCTAGCATGTTTGTTTACAGTCACTATTTTAGATTCGTAAAACAGCAACAGATTGAGTCACAGTTTCGGTAACAAATGCAGTGGTGCAATTATGAACCATAAATTATGAAAGAACAAGAAATAAAAAGGCCCACAGAACCAATCGTTCTTTGTAAGCTAGTCTTTCTGTTTCCGACTTGTGTTGTTTTTCTTTTTTTTTGTTGCTAAAAACTTGTTCTTTTCAACTGGAGATCAAAGTCACTGGAAACAACGCGACATGCTGCACTGAGAAGCGCGCTTGAATTCGAAGCGAAGATAATTGCCCAATAAACCTTTGGACATAACATGAGCCTAACTGTTGTTACAAACATCCGCCCTTAGATCTGTCATAAAATACCACATGAGAGGGCCGTTTGATCGGTCATAATTATGAACTCTTACCCTGCTAAGCATGATTTGATCAAATAGTTAGGATCCAGATCAACCAGCTGCCGCTGGGACCTGTCATATGAGGATCTGCACATTTTGTTACGGAGCCCCTAACATAGTGTCTAGACTCATGTTCTTGTTAATATTACCATGTGACTAAGACTTTGTGTGGATTATTAACAAAATGTAGCATGACAAGGCTTATGGAGTTCTTTCTTTTATATTTTCCGCACTTAATGTATAAGCGCAACAGTAAGCAGATACCAACTTTAGTGCCCGCTGCACCTTTATTGCATTGTTTGATCTTACCCGCTTCAATTCTCACGCAAACGGAGCGGGTCGATCAAATGTGTTAACACCAGTGTGAATTTAATTGACTGTTACGTTTGATAAAGTAAAACATCTATAAAACAGAAAAAAAGTTCCGCCTCTTAAGTAAATGACATGTAAAAGAACTACCTAAACTGGATTTGTAAATCCGTGAGCAATCTGAATGTTTCGTATTTTATTGCTTAAACAGTGAGTTTCTATTTAAAATCCTTAAGTATTTTATGATTGGAGTCATATTATCTTGCGTACAGCACTGGTAATTGTATTGTAATTAATTGTGAGTCACGTGTGTTGTCCTAGATATGCACTTAACGCACCCAGAGTCAAGATCCACGCCCCTGTTTTATAATCGATATAACTTTAATCAGCCAATTAGTAATGGCTTGCGATTCTGCGTCCGCTTCGCATCTTTTGCGAAAAATTGCGAATCAAACGGGGCCACCCACAGTTTCCGGCCTAAATCAGACTGTGCAGCAACCTCGGCATATTGGGTTTCGATTGAAATCACAGACCAGTACCAAATCCCGTGTACGCTGTCCCTAACAGGCGCTTGGCCCTTATTTTGCTACATTTATACATGATCAATTTAAAATCTAAGTAAATTGCTTAAATCTACATGCAAAGGTAAGAAGATATACTGCCAGAGACTATGCACCAAATAGTGCATAGCCTGACCTGACAGCTTCTGGGCGGTGCTGGCAGATTTGGATCTACGTTATTTGCCTAAGCCTGATACATTCACTTTAAGTAGGTTTAGAGTACGTTTTCCCTACAGCAAAGCTTGTATACGAGTCCGACTTGAATTCGAAGCATCAGCTGCCGCCTAGACACGCATGGTTGACGTTCTTGCTGATCGATTTAAGATTATTTTTGCAAATATTACAACACAAGCTCTCGCCAATTTGTTAAGTACATTGCATGTTTATTACAATCCAAAATGTGGCAGAAGAAGCGTAATTGAATCGTGGTGTGAAAATGTTATAATTTCTCTAACAGAAACACAATTTCCGAAGAAAATTGTTCAACGCAAGACCTTAGTTGTTAATTGCATGTTTAAAGGCACATTATTCTTCCAGAAAACCGTAATACACAGTGTCTCACTCTAGTTGTATATAACAAAAATTGATACTTTATGGCATATGTCACTGAATTAAAAATGAAAGTGTCACTAGTAGCTCGTCGATACCCCCACAAACAGTGAAAAATACGACTCTTCCAGAACTTAAAAAAACCTGATTTGATTCCTTTACAATAATCATGAAGGAGTCCCCATTTTGCATTTTGACAGTATTATATTATTCTTAAAAACGCTGGACCACATATATATATTCCTCATCGACAACACGTCTGTATTTTGGAAAAAAAAATATATTCAACGTGAGTTATTTCTAGATTGTAAGGCTTTAAGAATTCCTAGTTTTAAGTCAGGCAAAATAAACATAAATTTATTTCATACGTCTTAATTTTTAAAATGTTAGGTATCTCTTTGTGTGTTACATTGGATGTTTTTTGCAGAGTTGATCATCATGTGGTTAGTAATAATACATGCATATTATTTACTGATTTCTTATTAATATATCTTGTCATTTATTTCATCCTATTAGGATTTGTTGCGTGTATTTTCCTAGGATGCATGCCTGATTTGATACCTCAGTTTGGTCTGAACATGATACTACAGACTTCTCTTTATTGTCTCCAGTTCATATCACTTATTTCTTTGACAAGTATTTCACGTAACTCTTCTAATATCAGTCATACATTTCTCCTCACCTATTGTGGTCAATATTTGCTTACATGCCGTCACAACCGGTTTATTTTCATGACATCATTACTTATATCTAAGCATATCATTTGAATACATTTCTCCACACCCGAAACTATTGTGGTCAATATTTGTTTACATGACGTCACAAAAAGTTTATTATTATGACGTCATTGCTTATATCTAAGCTTATCATTTGGTCTGTTTTGTTCCAAACTGATATATTTTCTTCCACCTTTTGCCTTTGACAAACTCCCCGGGAAGTGCTAGGTAAGCGCCTTTAACCGGTGAAATGATTCAAGTTGCCACATTGGACGAATGACCGTTCCATGGAAGTAACGATAAGGTTTGCTCTATGTGATGTAATGTCTTGTCACAGAATTTATGTCAAGTTAAGGTTAGCGTGGCACGTAAATACCTTTGTAGTATTCTTTCATATTATCTCATTTTATATGTCAATACTCAAAGGACACTCTCGTGTTTTCTGGTATCATTTATATACCAACATTCTAACTGAAAATGAACAAATTTAGATGAGACAGTCCCTTAGCGTTGGATAAACGCGCCAGCCAGCCGAAGAACCGCTTCTTTCACTTAAATCCCGCTTCGGTGACCATGTTTACAAAGACCGGAACTAAGCATCGACGTAAATGTGATCTAGTGAGGAAATTCCGCTAACATTTACTCCAGAAATCAAATGGGATTGTTTACTCAGAAAGACAAGCGTGATTAAACGTTCTTAACCGTGGAATTGAATATCAGTACAGCTCATAGCCTCAGCATGTCTCTTGAAACACTTTTTACATACAGATTATAATCAATATCCAGTTTCTAAATATATTTTAATTGATGCAAGAATCCATTTCACAGTCAACGAGCAGCTTATTTGTATCTCGCCAATACACTCGCTTCGTCACTACAAAACATATCGCCTTGGTCGGATTTTCTATATAAGCATTTCTAAAATTAGCAGATTATTCACATAGGCTTTTATAAAGTTAAACATGTCGAAAGTTTAAAAACTAATATTAATATTTTTAACTTTTAATAACTTCCTTTTCAAGTGTTTGCTCTCAAATTTGAACTGTGCCAGATCAGATGTCTCTGTTGTAGCACTACTCCAAACTATCCTGTCTTACTTAACACGTTGACATTTTGTTTCTGTATTTAATATCCGCTCATTTCTCATACAAGGGATCAACAAAATTACTTCACTTAAATTAACCAATACAACATACGAAATATATTTTTTATATATTTTGTTTATTGGATTTATCGCCCCACCAATAGTAGTTCAGTTATTTGGAGACTGTATCCAATCGAAATAGTTATAGTGTTGCCTTCACTGTGTATAGCATGCTGTAAATATCTGGCATGATGCCTAGAGCAGACGCTGCATCGAAAGCGCTACCATGTCCGGTATATAAAGTATGAAAAGGTCCAATGTCACTCAAGTAATTAACACTGTGCCACGAAGCGATTTAAGATAAGGTTGCATACTTGATTTTTCAAGGGCGAAATAAATTTATCTTGTTAATAAGGAAGGTAACTTAAGAAGTGATTACTCTTTAACCTAATTATATATATGTTGTATTAGCTGCATTTAAATCGTCGCTTATCTGAATTCTTCTGTCTGATATGTATGAAATGACATTCAGACATGGTCAGATATGTTTAACTGAACATGTTTAGGACTTATATATGCATTGTTGATCTTGAAAATACTTACTTCATTCAAACATAGAATACATGAGCTGATTGTAATCTGAAATAAATATGACTCCTTAATTGGAAGTCTATTTCATGTATTTAATGCTGTGCGTGCAACTACTGTTTAGAATAAACATTTTCAAGCATTGTCATTGCGTAGAATTACTTAACGTGTTAATATTTATTTATACATCTTGTACGGACAAGCCAGTTGCCCTTTTGTTGTGATTAAACTTCTTGTAACAATTATTATGCTGTAGACGTTATCAATCATGTATAAAGGGCATATTCGGGTTAATATGTTGGTAATAGAGTAAAAAACGGACAATTTAAAATCAGTTTTTGTTTGTTTGAAATACAACGTTGTTATTTTAGTATGACCAGTTTATGGCAACCAACATTTGAATGTTATTATAATTGTATGTAAAGTACCGGACATGTAAACAGCTTTAAATGTTTTGGCAATGGATTCCTTTTCACTGAACTCTATATTAAGGAGGTCAAATATTCTTTATATGATGTGAGATTTAATATAATACTAAAATATATCTCGACTAATGAAAGAGCTAATAAATTGCTAGCTTATTAACATGAAAATAAACACCAAAATGCATCGACGCAAAATATATAAACATGCTTGCATTTTGTAGGATTCAAACCCGGGTCCTTTGAATCACTAAACTGATTGCGAAGATTTGTATCTGCATGTTTCAAGCAGTGTTATAATACATTGCGACATGCCCAATGTTTACCTACAACTTTCAGTATGACATACATGCTTATTGATGGGTTTTAGCTGGCTCTAATCAGTAAGATTTAACTCAAACAGGCGTTAATGGTTGTCGTTTATGTCAGTCTTTTGGAGTAAGGAATTCGTCGTATATGTTTTGGAAGTACGCTTTGACAATTTGACTTACATTTACATGTGTTAATTAAATTGCACAATAGACTCCCTGTGCCGGTATAATAAGTGAATGGACAATGACGTAGGACTGAACTATCGTCAATGGAAGCTAAACTCAACAGAATTATTTTACAGAAAATTGTCATTGCTGATTGCCTTCAAATGTTGGCATTTTATGTGGCTGGCTGTTTACAGACCTCAAAAAGTTACCTGCACACCTCCATGAAAACATTGGCATCGGCAATAAACAGTCGGCATTTATGATGATTGTTTTATATTTACTTGGGTGAAATGTCGCCTGTATGTTTTGTTAATTAAACTTCACGTTTGAATGAAGTAGAGATGCATTTGTGACTATTCCAATAAATAAAAGTGCACAAAGTAATAACCAATAAATGCTGGCAAAGTAAAGGGACCAACATAATGATAATAAATGTAAAATTTCATTACAAAGTACTGCTTTGAAACGCTGGCATATGAACTAAATGGAATGCGAACATTCAGAAAATATACTATAATTGCTTTTATTATTTGCCGCTCTTCATGAAGAAAATGAATGCATTCCAGGAATGAACGTCTGGCTCAGCACATTTATTTTATCTCTGTATTTGAGATATGTTGACATGTTCGAGCCATGAGACTAATGCATTTACATTTAGCTGTTATAATGGACACTGTCTCATGAAAGCTGATGTGGGAGATGGATGTACATAGAGTGTATTACACACACAAAAACGAACTGTTTGTCCATGCGAGATAACATCATCTCGGTCGGTGAAACTGGAATCAATAAACTACTTTTTACAATTTGCGTCGGGACATTTTTTAGGCGAAAGATCTTCCCAGTGTACCGATCGCTGGCTGACACTTTTTTCAGAATTTTTGCATCAACTCCTCGCCGTCCTCGGTTAAACGAAACCGTCATCATACATGAACGTCATCATCACTGGAGTGATCGCAGAGAGTTCCGGTCTGTATCGGAATGCACGAATATTTCCAGGAAGTTCTGATATCTGATTTCTAGGTTAATGGCTTTCAGACTGTGGGCTATCTCTCCCTGCTCGTGAGTCTCCGACGTCCCTCACCTTTACAGTGTCTCAGAGATGTTAATATTTGACAAGACAGCTTGCCATTACCGGCTTAACAAAATGACCCCAGAAGATTATATATATCGATTCGTCCTTACCTCCAGTTGCGTAAGTCAACAACATTTTTAACTTGAGTAATTAGTGAGTGCCTTCTCGTATACTGATTATCAATTAACCATCTAATCTATCGAGCTTTGATGGTTCTACACAGCTTCTCGTCTATGATCACTTTACATTATTAGTGAATGTATGAACCTTATTGCGATATTAATGATAAACAACAATTTATTGTCAAAGTATGCGGAAGAATAGAAACAACTGATTGTAAATTTGTATGACTTGTATGCTAAAATATATAAGGTAATGTTTAATTTGCACCTTGATAGTATAATCATACAATGGCAATTAACTGTATCACTTAATTTCATGAATGATTTAATGTTATATATACGACAAAATAAAACTATACATTAATATACTTTAATTGAATTGATTGCTTATAATGCATTTGACGTTTTATGTTTTCCTTTACTGTCCCAAAAGAAACATCTGTAGTAAATTTCTTTAGATTCAAAAACAAATATTCAGGATAAACAACACCAATTTTCAATTGACCAATACACATCTGAAGACGTGCTTATTGTTAGACTAGTAACCAGACGACTCTTAATTAATGATAATTATATGTGTAAAATATGTCTAAAATTATATGATGGAATCGCAGAATCCAAAAAATCTCATTTGTTAGCATCGGTAAAGGTTAAAATAATGTTCCGGTAATTAGTGCGGGGTTGTACTAAACAGCATCTTTCACAAACACCCAGGGTTTTTATAAGTATGATTGCAAGCATATAAATAGCAGGAATGGTTAAATATTGAAGACGTATTCGCTGATTGATTTACAATTTACTTAAAGGCAAGGAAAATGACAGATTTATGTGTGTGACAATAAACCAATCAATAATGAAGTAGTAATATTTGGTATAGGTAGTTAAGAGAGTTTACTATAAACAAATATACAGTAGGTTCACTGAAAATACACACACCTTATTGTGTTGTATTTTTTGTATTACAATTATGTATTTTAAGACACGTTACCGATTAATATAATGTGCTTTAAATCTCTTTACTCAATAACAATTATTTTGTACAGATTTCTGCAAATAGAACTCAAGTAATGCCTGTTAATTGTAAAGTAGCGTCCGATAATCTTTATTTGGAAACAACATATACCAGTCGACTTGAGTTGTTTCTTATTTGTTGATTTCTCGAAATTTCGGTTTCAATCTGGCATACTGTATATTTATCAAGTACCGTACGTCATTACTCTTAAACTATTTGGCATCTCTTTGACTGTTATAAAATGAGTTCTAGTGAGGCTTTTACCGGCCTTTGTTTTTTACGATTTTACTGACGATAAAATAACTGAATTTATTCAAGCCCGAATACATGCATGATTTTAAATATGATTATTACAAAGGTTCAGTGACAACATGGAGTCAAACGACTAGTTTAAACGCAGTCAGTTTTACTGGTTAAATATTAATAGTTTGAAATGATACTTTCTATTCAGTGGTTAATTAACTTAACTAAAGTCTCTGATTTGACCCTGCCGGGGTTTTAACTCGCGACCTCCCGATCCGCAAGCCGACACTCTAGGTATATAATAGGCATGCATGAGGTATTAATGTTGACATAGCACGTGCCACTGACAAGTAGCAAAAGCAAAAATATCACTGACTTGACACGTCATTATATTTAATCTAGATATTAAAATTCCATCAGCTAACAGCTGCAATAA
This sequence comes from Sinonovacula constricta, assembly GCA_007844125.1. Taxonomy (NCBI): domain Eukaryota; kingdom Metazoa; phylum Mollusca; class Bivalvia; order Cardiida; family Solecurtidae; genus Sinonovacula; species Sinonovacula constricta. The sequence goes on along the minus strand of CM017564.1, from coordinate 55,765,354 downwards.
ACTACATGAAGAAAAAAGTAAAATATCCTTTAACGCCGCGCATGCATTGCATGCATTTAGGCTAAGATTAGGGCTCTTCTCTATAATTGAATGTTTAATCAGCAATCGGAACGCTTTTGTAATAATAGGCGTAATGCAGTGCGCTAATAAAACATTTAAAAGATAAATAAGCAACCTACACGTGTTTCGCAACGTTTTAACCAGAAATTTTCCCTTCCACAACGTAAAATCTTGCACTAGATATCCATGTTTACACATGATAACACTGACTTGTTTGTAGAATATGATACAGCTATTGATTACGCAAATGACTTCCTACCATTCTGGAATTATTCTTAGCAGAAATGTGACCGAATAATATAATTACACTTTTCGGATATTTAGGAAGTTTTGACATAAGTACATACCTACAATAAAAACGTCAAAAATATAATACAATGCATCAACTGTCAGATTTCTTTTTGCATGAAAAGAAGCTATTGATGTCTCAACCTGCTGTTAAGCCGTTCTTGTCAAGCTCATCTCGCTTCAGTGGATGTGTTAACAAAGAACGGAACTTAGTATCGACGTAAATGTGATGCAGTGCAGAAGCTCCATAAACATTTCGCAGGAAATGAAATGGGGTTGTTTACTAAGAGTGATTGAACCTTCTTAACCGTGTAATTGAATACCACGACAAACCAAGGCCTCAGTAAGGGTTGTCTTGACAGTCTATTTACATACGGATCATAATCAATGCCCAGTCCAGATATATATGGTTATTGATACAAGACATGAATTCATCCAGTCTTCTGACCTTTCATCAGAACTAATTCTCGGAAGTCTCATTGCGAATGTAAACTAGGAAGCATCGTATTTAATACAAATGAATTATTTAAATATACATGTTGCACATATATCGAATAAGGCAATATTACAAAACCCTATGGGCATTTTTGAAAAAATACAAAAGTATTATTTCCATTTTAAGAACTTTATTAAATTGTTGATTGCAGTAAAATAATTTTGGAATCAAGAAAAAATGACCAGAGAAGAAGGTATGGGATGGGATGGGATTAGCCGGCATTTTTGCCGATACTGCGCAGCGACATTTCTATCAGTATAGCACAGGGGCACTTATGAGGTGCCCAGGGACTGAACCCGGCCGGTCCATTATACTGACACCGACGAGTCAGGCGTAATGCTGTCCCCTTAGCATCGAGCGTTAGGAGGGAAGCCTCTACTACCAACTTTAAAGTCTTTGGTTTGACCCGGCCGGGGTTCTACCACCTGAGCTATTGCGGCCGACCCAGAAAAGAAGTGTAAATAAATGTACATCATATTCATGTGTAGAAAAAGTTGAGGCAACAAATTCCATCAAGGGAAAATACACCTTATAGGATGAATTAAATGACAACACAGACTACATACATAAAGTGCGCAGTTTTGTGATATACATATATAATTTTCTGTCTTGCCCTATATAGGTGTGACAACTTGAGCAGTCTCCATGCTCTTTACGAGAGATTGCACAGTAGGTATTACATAGGGATTTTTGTACCTTTATTATCTAATATGACTACTGATAAATCCTCGGCTTTTTATGATATTTTAAAACTTATTAACTCTAAACAATACTACATTCTATTTTGTTGGTTTAGGTGGTTTTCTAAAATTCGTTTATTTCCTTCGTATTTTTTTCATTTCACTTTTGGCATATGACGTCATGGCATTGTATTACATCATTAAACCCTTTTATGTATCAGCGCTTAGGCTGTTTTATTTCAAACTACTCTCTTATTTGAAATTTTGAGGTTGCCGAGGCTTTTAGCTACTGTACATACTGTACATATGTCGATAGTTTATTTTATTGCTGGATATTATTAATGTATATAAGTTCATTGTATGTGTTTTAACTCCCGATGTAGGTGCTAACTGTAAATTGTTCCACTTTGACGGGATTTTTTTGTTTACACTGTTGATAGAAAAACCTTCAGGAAAAGCGAGGTTGGGGCGTTCTACTCAAATGATCCATCTGATTTACCCTCCAGAACTTACCCTTAAAAAAGCAAATAACTGGCATTAAAATGCAGTAATTCTAGACATTGAGATCGCTATTTCCAATGGCAATGTCTCTACGAAAATCCATGACAAGAGAGATGATTTCAACTTTAGTATTGTGAATTATCCATACCTTGATGGTGATTCACCTCGTGCTACCTCCTATCGTATTTACATATCACAACTTACAAGATTTGCACGAGTTTGTACTAATGTAGAAATTCTAGAATTCAATTCTAGAAACCGGTTTATTTCTTCTAAACTGTTACAGTAAGGCTTTCGATTTAATGGCATAAGCCATCCTACATATTATAGAAATGTTGTATACAAGTTAAAGAAAATCAATGGTCTCAATAACTTCTCTGACCACTTTACAAAACTTTTCAGAAAATGTATTGCAGACGGTTACAACCCGGGAATCCTTGGTTGTACTACATTGCTTCAGCAGGGGCGTGCCTGGGCGACTTTTGAGTATACGCACTATTCCTAGGGAATCGGGGGCGTGCCCCCCCCCCCCCCTCATCCGGATTTTTCCGTAGAACGCCATAGATGCATTACATGGATTTAAATAATAAAAACAATTACCTGTTAGTGCCTTACCCGGGTAAGGCGACGATTTAAATTCGCTTTTAGGCGTTTTTATTTTTTCAATTTTTGGAAGCAACTGTACGCACGTGCGTAAGTGCGTAAGCCCAGGCACGCCCCTGGCTTGCAATTGACCCTTTTACAGTCAAGAACTTGCTTTGCTTTTAAATTACACGATGACTGGACACGTCGTTAAGACTATATGAAAAGAGTGACTTAAAGCCATAATTGAACAATCACTGTTGGATTTCTTGTCTCTTCATCTCTCCAGTTGGGCCCTATATAGGTGGGACAACTTAAGCAGTCTCCATACCCTTAACGTGAGGTTGCACATTAAGTATAACATCGGAATTTTTGGTACCTTTATTATATTTTATATGCCAAATGCAGATAATTTCTCGGCATTTATGATATGCTTTTTTAAAACGTATTAACTCTTAACAATACTGCATTTTATTTTTTTGATTTGTTTTGATTTGATTTGTTTTTGATATAAAATGTGGCAGTCTATTGCTGTAAAGAGGTCAGAATAAAATTTGTGGTACTTTAGTCAGGCTTAAATAGTTTCAAACCAGTAAAGCTGACTCGTGATTTGTATATGAAATGGATTAAATACGTTTGCTATCTAAACGACTGACCACTTTATAGCAAATCTAATTTGATAAGAATAAAAAAATCTACATAGGCCTAATGTTCTAAGCGTGGTACATGTAAACAGTTTCAGGTGTTCTGGCGATGGGTAAACTTAAAGTAACACTTTAACTGACTTTTTTCTCTACAACTTCATCTTGTACGCTTTTCAGGCTCATTCACAAAGAGACGCAATTCTGGCAACTGCAAACTATCTTGCAACATTGTCTATCTTGTAGACTGATTTGTATATCGAAGACAACTTGGAACTAATACGAAACTTGACATTATTTGTCCAAGCCTGAACTATAAGGCTAGAAGTTAAAAACATTTTATCCAGTTTAATATGCTTTACCTTAAAATTTCACTCTTTATCTGATATTCTTGTGAACCTGCAACTTAACTTGTGTCTATCGATTACTACAGCAGTACATGCGAAGTCATTTATTCTGGACAAGATATTATGAGCTGATGTTACTTTAATGCTGTTCTGATATTATGCAAATTTTGTGTCTGAATTCACTTAATGTCTTTCTTGTGTTAAGGTCCTCGTCGATAACATGTCTGTATTCTGGAGGAAAAGAAAACACATTTGTACTCGATGTGAGCTATTTCTTGTTCGTTATGTTTGAGATTAACTCTTAGAGTTAAGTCTAGCAAAATTAACCAAATTTATTCCATACGTCTTAATTTTTAAAACATCAAGTGTCTCTCTCAGTGTTACAACGGATGCGTTTAGCAAAACAGGGTTGATTATCTTGTTGATAGTAATAATGCATGCATCTTATTTACTTATTTTTATTTTACATACGATAAAACAATTGTTTTATTAAATTTTTTATACACAACTTAAGTTTTGATAATTGTTACTATTTTTAATTTAAATAGTTGATACATTAAAAATAAACATATGTAATATATGTCGTCATTATATTTAATCTTATCAGAATTGTTACCTGTATTTTCCTTGGACGTAGTTGAATTTGTTGGTCAGTCTTATCTAAAGATAATAGTACAACTCTTTAGACTTCTCTTTCTTGTTGTCTGTCATTTAAATTAACCATTTCTTTGACAAACAAGTATTTTGTTTAGCTGTTCTTATAACAGTTATACACCTCCCCTCACCCGAAACTATTGTGGTCAATATTTGTTAAATGACCTCATTATCATGACGTCATTATACGAGTATATATTATAAAATATTATACCTCATTTGCATACGCCCTTCTATATTTAATATGACGTCATCCAGTCCATAAATCGCATATTGACCGGCTACCCGGTCCATAATTCTTATATTGACTGTTTATGACGTCATCCAGTTTGTTTGTTTAAACGCGACTTTTACGACGTGCGAATTTTACGACAACACAAACAGACGATATTGTCAAAATGGCTAAGTGATTCGCCTCTTTATCGGAGACAGATTTAGTTAAACTCAGCGAATCTAATGGATTCAAAAAACACCAAAACCACGAAAAAAATGAAGCTCTTTCGAACATATCTAGCAGAAAAAGGCCACGACTCTTCCTTTGAAACCTACACGAACGAAATTCTTACAGTCCGGGTCTTTTGTCTAGTAACATTTACTATTTAATTTGAACAACAAAAATGGAATATTTAAAGAAGAGAATGTTGTTTTTTTTTGCTGCATCGCTTGAAAATAATGAAAAAAACGACTAGGGTTTGAGATATTTCACAAACTGAACAAATACAATTATTATTTGAAAGCAAATTATACTAAACATAAAAGCAACAAAAGGGATAAAAGGATTAAGATTCGGTATAATATAACAAATAAAACATGGCCTTGGGGGCAATATGCAAGTTTACGGACTGGTTGGTCAGACCTCGGAAGGTATATGGCCCTCAGCTGCGCTTCGGGCCATATTCCTTTCTCGGTCTGACCAACCAGTCCGTAAACTTGCATATTGCCCTCAAGGCCATGTATTATTTGTTAAATATCATCATTTGGTCTGTTTTGTTTCAAATTGATATATATTCTTTTACCTTTTGCCTTTGAGCTTTTAATAAATCCGCAGGAAGTCCAACGGTAAAAACACGCCAGTTGCCCCTTTTTGACGCCTGACAATTTCATGGCAATAACTGTTTGGTTTGAGCTATTTGATGTTATGTCTTGTCTTTGTATTCTCCCAAGTTAACATGAACATTTGGTGTTCGTTTTCATATTTAAATATACATGTCAATACTCATAGGACATTTTCGTAATGTTTTATAACATATATTTAAATACCACCATACCAACTGAAAAAGATAAAAGGGCTAGGTTCATGAAGGCTTATAATGGCCCCACTCTGAAAATTGACAAACATGTAATTCGATTCTTCAAAGTGCTTTTTTTTTCTGAAATTGATTATCGTTTTGGGCTCGCTGTATGTTATTTGTGTTTACAAGAGGCGAAACAAATCGCATCTGGTAAGACTGAGACCAGCGCATTTTTGACGTCGACGTCACTCCGACGTTAAATGATGCGGAATTATAAATACTAGTTTGAACACAACAAACTTCAAGAAATGTTATCGAACGTATATTTATTATGTTGGTAGTGTTAATTCAAGAAAATAACACAAATCAAACATACCTGTGTAGAGGATTCAAACCTGGTAACAAGACACATTACGAAAAAACGCACACATGTACTAGAGGCGTGTGTTAGCTATGACTTAATTAAGATATATCGTCCGCGTGATTTTTATGACACATAATAAAATGGTAACAAACAAAAACGAGTAAAGACTGATTATTTACAAGAAGAACATCGATTATGACAAATAATATGACAGTATTAGAGTAGACTAATTTACTCGAGCAAAATTACACAGATCGAATGCATCCCAAACTAAGGGAAATCACTACCAGTGTACCATTTGCCGTGTGTCATTGTAAATACTAAAAGCATTTTTTTGTTATCAAACAAAAGCTCTCAACTGTAAGAACAAGAACATGATTTTCTCTATCACACACGTACATCGCCAAAGTGAACACGTGGTGCTTCTTCGTCAAGTTTTCAGATAACGTGTTGATCTTAAGAAGTAAAATAAACGGTGTCTACAGAATTGATACTGGACTTGACCTGAAATAATGAGGTGTTTGGTTTTCTCTACAGAATCATAGGATATGTACCAGTAAAGGATATTGAATATAAGTACTGGGTCAATTATCTGTAGACTTGATTATAATAAAAATCTGGATATAAAGTTTACTCAACAGAACAGTGATTTCTGATACGTATTGTTGATAATAATAGTATGATGATGATGATAATGCTATGATGATAACTGGATTTTTGATGAGTTTAATAAAATTGGTAGATGTAGTGATTGTAATCAGTTGCTACATGTTTGATTATGGTAGTGATGATGATGGTGGTGTTAATGATATTGATTAGAAGTATGACAATGATAGGCATTTTTATGTTAAGAATAAATTGAAGAAAAATGTTAGTTGTTTGTTGATGAGGTAAAAAATGAATGATGAATGATTTCTTTTACTCACAGGTAAAGCTGATAAAAACAAGTGCTGAAGATCCACAAACTATTCAGGAATAATTAACATTCTATATGCTAGGTAGAATTTTCAATAAAAATGTAGGTTGTTATTCTGTAGTTTAAATAGTTTCACTTTTTGTCTGTTTTTGATTTAAATTTCATATACCATTATTCAAAAAAATATAAATATGTCAACAGCTATTAACTAGTTTAAAAAAATCTTCATACAGACTGAAGTGTTTATTTCATTCTTTAATGAAATATAACTACAAATATAAATATCACTTTATTCTAAGTAGTTTTTAAAACAATTTTTATTGTCCAGAAGGACGTGAATATATTTAACTAAATAAGTACATTACTGATTTTTGTAATGTTTATCTAACTCTGGTCACTTGCAATTTGTCATTATAATATTGTCAACTTGCATATATATGTATTTGTTTTGCTTTTGGTAACAAATCATTTTTATATATATACTTTCACTAAGACTTCCTACAAATATAAATTAATATGTTCTGATATAAAACATTTCTTGTTTTAAGAGGTTTACTAACCCCTGACTGGAACTTGATCACATCAGTTGGATGTACCATGGATAGACATAGGGTGTTGCCTTGAAACCTCTGATGAATATGGGACCCACCTGATGAAGGAGATAGTAACAGAAGTAGAAGGTGTGTTACAACTGTAACATTGGCAAGTTACTCCTCAACTCCAATGGTCACTGAATCTGTGTCGGATGAATCAACTGTTTCTTGCAAGTAACAGGCATTAGAGAAATAATTTTCCTACTTTTACTATTACTTCTTATATTCCTACACCAAATGAATCTTGGTCAAAATGTCGTGCTTTGAATAAGTACCAGATAACAGCAGCAATATGAGAGCAAACTCTCACAACTCTACTACCTGCCTTCATTTACAGTACCAGGAAACAACCTGGTCAAATTAATACATTATAATACATCGATGAAGGCCCCAAAACCTGGCATGCTGTGAAACAACAACTAGTTTGGATCCTGGTCTCTTGCAAAAGATGCACACCTGGTGTGGCTGCTTGAGCTGCCAGGAATTGACAGTATAACCAAAGGTGGACTGGCCATAACGCTTTTAGTAGTGCTAGTAGATGGTGGCTCAAAGTCTGGATCATCATTGTTTGCTAATGTACTTGTTTAATAAGTGGCCTTTGTCTGTCAATCAGATGTATAATATTTGTTTATTTTTGATAAAAGTTTTTACATCTTCTGTTATAACTCTTTCTTTTGGCTTGGGCCGTTTGTTGCATGACACACAATTGTAGAATTTCGGCATTCTGCAAAGATTAATATATTGATTTAATCAACAAATTTGCAACATTTAATAACTGAATATAAACGAACTCCTTTATCAATATGAAATGTGTTGGGTTTTTTTATATACAAGTTGTAAAATGTCACTAAGTGTAGTAGAATGCCTAATTCTGGGGTTCATCTTCCTGAGTTAAATGGATTCTTGCTTTTGCATGCATAGTTCCATTTAGCTAATACATACAATTATGTGATATTTTAATCAAAATAACTTTAAGCCAAAAGTTTTAAATGTTGTTTCTAGACAAACTGTTTGCATACAATTTAACAATGGCAAAACATTTATTGCCATGGCGCACTGTAATAAAAAAGTAAACGTGTACCTTCTGGCTGAATTATTAATATTAGCTAAATGTTAAAACTGGTGCAAAAATGAAATTATAAAACAGAATCATTCAAAATAATCTAACATGAGTAGAAATCTACATACATACAACTAAAAAAAAAATTAAATTGGTAAACAGATAACTGCTTATTGCGTGTTTAAAGTTAACCTTTGAGTTGAACATTTATAATCATCAGTAACAGTAAAAATTGTAATGTTCTTCTGAAACCGTACAAGAAAATAATAATAATAATAATAAAAGATAAATATTGATAAAACAACAGCAGAAATTATTTTTTTCTGTTTTTCTAGAATCGAACCCGGATCGCCCGCGTACAGAGCAACCACGCTCTCCACATCACCATCGCTCTTTGTGTCTTTGGCCGCTGATTTTATCGAGTCTTGTTTGCTCTTACCACAACAATCATGATATTCAGAGCAAACTAGTTGGAAATTTAAAGAAAAATTAGATATTTACCTTGGTGTGTTTTACTCATAGTTTGTCAGATTTTCATCGTACCTTAGATATTCTTCAATTCAACATCGTAGTAGTAGCAATAGCGTTCTTAGATACGGTACGTGGGTATAAAAGTACCTCGTCATTTTAACGCATAATAATATTTGAAAGCTTTCTGGATTATGTAAAATTTAGACTACCGGGCATTAAATTTTTGTATATAATTGTTGTAAAATATAAAATGTTCACTTATACAACTATTAGCGACACATGCGATGGTTTTAAGGTTATATTCAGCACTCAACCGGTGTCCATCTTTTCATCTCAAATGTACAGGTTTCAGCATATGGGCTAACATATGCGTCGAAAGTTTCGAAATTTTACCTATATATCAAAACAAGTAGTAGTAATATAATGTGCAAATATCTAAGCTGTCGAGCGCTGTGCTCATACTTTTTTCATGTCTGTAAATTACCAAAAATGCCAAAATTACACGATTTCTGAATTTATGTTCGACATTTGCCTGCTGCTGGGGCCTTTATTTAAGAACAAAACGATCTCATATGTTCATACAGATTTAGTCAGTTGTTTGTTCTGTGAGTACATATAACTTCATAAATCAACATTTCAGATAATTTCCTAGGTAAAAAGGGGGCCGATTTCAGTAGTTAGTGAACCTATCCCTTTGCTTGGCAGTTTCTTAGAGTTAAATTCATGCGCATTAAATGACCTAGCCAGCTGTAAAGTCTCCTTTTGTACACCAATTTCGCTTCGATGTGTTTACAAAGAACTGAACTTAGCACTGACGTAAATGTGATCTAATGCGGACACCTCGCTAACATTTACGCAGGGATTGCTTACTCAAAAAGACAAGTGTAATTAAATGTTCCTTACCGTGTAGTGTTATATCAGGACAACACAAATCTTAGTAAGACTTTTTTGCTGCATACATGTACAGACCATAATCAGTATCCGAATCCTAAATATGTTGTTTCTGACAAATCCATCATCACACAGTCAGTGAGCATCTTACTTAGAACTCGTCAATAGTGCTGTTTTGCAAATCCTAAATCTTCTCTGGTAATTTTTGTTCTTGATTAAATGATTAAATTTCCTTTACAATCAACAATTTTGTGTTGTTCTTCTAGTAGAAATAACACGTTCTCTCTCTTTTATATGTACCATGTGGACATTTTCTTTCAACGACGTCATAACTTATCTAAGAAAAGATCAGCGCTTCGACATTTTTTATACAAAGATCGGTTTTCTTTTCGTTGCTTGCATTTGAGAAACCCCGCAAGGTTAGGGCTCTGTAAAACCGGTTTAAGCACCCGAGTTAGCCCCTTTTGCCGACTGCCCGTTCCAAGGCGGTTTGCTCTTTTTCTTTAACGACTCATCACATATACATTGTATGTTCTTTCTTTTACATGTGGCTGGAATGCGAATACCTTTGTTTTGTACCTTTTCAAATTATGGTATATGTTGCAATGATCACATGGCTTTGTCATTTTAAATTATTTGTGAAATTTTCTGTGAATCAATACTAAAAAAAGCATGTAGTACACATAGGTTTTTACAACCCCAAACCATACATTCTTAGTTACTAATTTTGACTGAGTGTTAGCAAGAGAGCTTTACCACTACAATTTTAACGATCTTGGTCTGTTGTGGCCCGTACACGATCTCACTATCTTCCGCACCTGGAGCAGACGCTCGGATTGCGCTACCACGACCGGTATACTTCAAACGGCAAGGTCCTATGACCCCTAATTCATGGATTAAACACCGTGTCACCAAGCGTTTAAAGATAATGCTATAATAAGTATGGCTAATTTTTCAGGCGCGCATAATAGTAACTTAAAATGCATAACCATTGATTCATGGTTTTTCATGTCATGAAAAAAACATGGTGTTACCATGACCTTAAAGATACAGGTTACATGCTTGATTATTTAACTTCGCATTCAATTTATGTTGTCATTTAGGAGATATGGCCTAAGAAGACGTTGTTGTTTTTTTTTAAATAAATAAATGTTGGCATTGGTGAATGATACAGCTCGGCATGTATAACCAGTCGGAAGAAGGCAGGGCAAAATGTTTCACAGTCTATAGGCATTGCCTTCGAATCAGTTACTGGGAAGCAGAAAATTATATCCTCAGCATTACAAAACAAGCTTTGCTGGTCTGGTGCCTGGCTGAGAAACCAGGGCTTTAAAGTGGCATGCCCCGGTGGACATTAAGACTGCACTGCCAATATTCGCCCTCAATCCACACTGTCTGAGTATGAGCTTGGACGAGAAATTGGGGAGCAGCTTGGCGTCCAAGGTGTCTTTATTAAATATTCAACCACAGGTGGAGATTTCAGGTCAGCAGCTTGGGTAGATCAGGCAATGAAAGTACTGGAACCAATGTGGAAAGTTGAGAGGCTAGCAGACCCAACACATCTTGGTCAGGCACAGTTCAGACAGTGCTACAGTGTCAAATTTAACAGTGAAATGTTCTCAGGCACGACTAGGGAAAAGAGACAAGAACAACGAAGTGTCTTGAGATGTTACAGCTCGGAGTAGTCTTGTTCTTAAGGAACTAATGCAAATTTTAGCTGGAGATATAAGACGAATTAAAGTGGAGTTATTAAATGTCCTTCGAGCAACGGTGAGCTGCCATGATGGAGATTGTTCAAGCTGCAGGCGTCATTCTTATGTGTGCTCTGGCGGGTTTCAAACAGCTGGCGGACCAGACCCATGTTTCTTGCCACTCACAGAATCAGCAATCTGCAAATGAATGACAATTACTTAAGGAGATACTTAAAATGAAATTGAGTATCAGCGCCTTGGAGGAGATGAAGTAGAAACCAGTACACAGAAATGCGAAGCAGTTAACCGGTCCATTTCAGCGTCCCTGCCAAAGAATGCCAACTTTTCACGAAACGTGCAGGGCAGATTCTCGTCAACTATTCATCGGCAGAATAATGGTCTTTTCGCCAGTGCAGTCGAAAAGCTAAGCTGTACTGGGATTACCTTGTGTCCAAAGCCGCTTAGATCCCTGAGGCGGATGCAACAGGAACAGGAATATCAAAAAATGTATGCTTAAAGACCAGAAACCACTAAGAGAAGACTTTTATGTAAAGGCCGTCAACTGCGTGAACATCTGCAATACTATTAAGTGTCGGTGTGCCGTAAAACCCAAATAAATAAATAAATAAACAAGAAAATAAGCAAACTGACATCTGACTACAGAAAAGGACGTCTGGATCAAGTTCCTTCAACATCTAGGGCAGAAAACAATGAACATTCTTACTCTCAGTGAACAGCAGTTATACAACAGCAGATACATGTAACAGTCCTTTTTGAAAAAGCTTTTTCCAGTACAAATATGACAAGCTCTCACCATGAGTGGCAGCAAACTAAGCCATTTTACCAGAAAAGCATGGGCTGACATGTTTACATTTTAATACATCCACATAAGATACTTTTAACTGATGTTTAAGATACTTGTGACATTTGAACGAAAGACGACTAACATTATTTATTGATATAATCATTGACGCGACATGATGGCATTAGATCATTACCTGTCAGTTTTGCTGGGGTAGTCGACAAAGCAAGAATGGCTCAATCCCCCCCACACACACACATTTACCTCGTTTAAAACACTTGAGCCTAGCGGTGTTAACCGAATGTTGTGGCTGTAGGCTTAAATGGCTGAATTCAACAAACTAAGGATCTTGGCAAAGGTGGGAAACCTCTAAACCTTTGTCTAACACCAATGTCTGGCTACAAACTAAATATTGTGGCCTATGTGCATTAGTAGTATGTCAGCCATCTGGAAATTTCACATTAACTACACCATAAGGCACTGGGCCTTTCTTTTGGCAGCCACGCTATATTTTTTAACCGTTTTCAATAATTGTAGAATTTTCATTTTATTTTAAGATATATTTTTTCAAAAAGCCCTCCATTTTAACTGTTTAATTCAAAGTGAAGCTGAACAACTTTAAACCTTGACCTATCGGTTATTTTTAGACCAAAAATGAAAGTGACAACAGCTATTATCCAGTTTTGAAAAAAAATCATATATCATATTGTAAAATAATAAAGTCTATATATAATAATAAACATAATAAAACCATATAACTTCACTCAATAATTTCATGGCCTCATATCTAGCACCTGTCCAATTTTCAACAAAATATCTTCATAAATGATGAAAAAAATGACATCTTAGTTTGGGCACCCCCCCCCCCCCCCCACACACACACACACATTCACATTATATGGCCTAAGAACACATTCTTTTTCACTATATGTTTCATATAAGCATCTGTGAACAGAACATTTTTGTTTACTTCCTGAACAGAAAAAATCTTACCTGAACTTTGTAATATTATATATTGCGACATTTTCTAGCCGCAAGAAATTGCACTTTGTCCAGTAGTCTCGGTCAATAATCTCAAAAGTATATCTGGTGACTTGACAGGTCAAAAATCTCGGCAGTAAACAGGCCAAAGACATCCCTGTTCAATAGCTGATTTGCAACAATCTATCAGTAAACTTCCATTAAAACTGACATTTACTTACTGATTTACACATACTTCGTACAAAAATGCCATTTAATCAGTCTTCTTCATTAAACTTTTAATCAGTATTTGTCAGCAGAAACAGGGACTCTTTTGTCTTTTTCTGTTTCCTGTTTTTGGGTAACGAAGGGCATAAAACTGTGTTTTGTCGTCATATACTGGTTTCTTTAAAACTGTCTACATCTTGACCCGACCTTATTTTAGCTGCTTTTTAAAACGAAGTAAAGACATAGTCAGACACGTTAATGGAACATCTTAAAAATATATACATTATTGGTTGTGAAAATATTTAATTCAAATACAGATTACATAAGTTTATTGTAATTTAAAATGATCCTGACTGATACTTTGTTGGCTATTTCATGTTTTTGCTGCATGTGTTGATATTGATAATCATCTGCAGTTGGCTAGAATTATTTATATGTTAATCATTCTCTCTACATAATGGACTGATAGGGCAGCTGACTTATTTTAAATTAACTTGGTATGTGTAATAACCATTCATCTTTACTTTGCAAATGCTTGTTATTTATGATTACATGGAAGATTCGGGTTAATGTTTTAGTGAATGTATAAGGATTGGACAGTTTAAAGCCGGTAGTGTAAGGGGAAGATGTGTAACATAAATCGAAGAAACGCAAGAATGTTTTAAATAAAACTTGTTATTTTAGTATGACTATTTTAGCGCAACCCCATTTGAATACTATTGCAAACTTATATATGCCGAATGCGGTAAGCACCGGAAATATAAGCAGCTCCGGGTGTCCTTGCAAGGGTTTTACATGGTTCGTTTTCATTGAAATCTATATTCCTAAGTAAAATATTAAATTCAAAGACATTAGGACACACACATATAAACAAAAAGTAGCAACCAAACGTTTATATTTACTCACATCATCACGGTTTTAAAGTCCAAAATCTTGTTCTATGTTGAGCAATCATATTCATTATCCACTAAACTAAAACATTACTGCATCATTACATGTACCCATTAATTCACACGTTCGCTGTTAATTCACATACATTTTATAGACCCTATTGGTATATTCTAATTTGACTAATATTTGGAAGGACCGTCCCTGAAACGGTTGATGTATAAAAATGATGTGTGGTTTAAAATAGTACTAGAAAAAGTATAATGTAAAGGCTCATAGCTTGCTACCTAAAAAAAGAAATACCTACACCAAACTTTATTAATGTGAAAGATATAAAAATGCTTGCTTTATTGTAACACGGATTCTGTGTAATTCATCACACTACCGAGTGAGGCGCCATGTAGATTTTGAATCTGAATGATTTAGCAGTGTTATTGTGCATTGCGATTTTCCCAGTGTTTAATGTGTAAAGTAAGGAGTAAGTAATTGGAAGTACGCTTTGATTTACATACGTTTATAAATGCGCACGATAGAACACTTGTACTAGTATAATTAGTGGACAGACAATGACATAACTATGAACTATCTTTTATGGAAGCTTAAATTAAAAGAATGATTGCACATACATGTTGTCATTGCTGATTACCTTCAAATGTTTTATCTTTATGTGGATAGCTGTTTACAGACCTCAGAAAACTGCCATAATGTAGTATGTTCACAATTTTGTCTGTATGTTGATACTCTATTCCGTAATAGACATGAATTTGTGATTTGTGTTCATGAACTGGTTTACTCTTAATGTTAGGAAGGTCTAAAGAACGCGACAGAGAACTGTTGAAAACATCGGTGTGTTTCATATAATTAGGCACATTGATTCACAATTAAAATTGAATCACATGTCTTGGATATTTTTCTTTCATAAAAACCCAACATTTACCCGATGAAATGAATCATTTCATTGTATATTATATTAAATTGAATTCACGTAAATTTTCAATCTTCTATTTATCTATTTATTAATATGAGTAGAAAGAAAAATAAGTGTTGAATTCTTTCTAAAATTAGCTATTATAATTGGCATTTTTTTATAATGGCCTCTTAAACCATTATTGCTATCTTCTGACGTAGTTGACGGTAAAGGTGTCGTGTACATAATTCGATGAATTGAAGCGTGGCGGGAACCATCTGTGTTGAAGAGAAAAAACCCGAGTTGTCTGCTCTTAGAAATCCGCGGCGATGGGGGAAAAGTTACATATATGGGGCACATTATCTGTACACGTACAATCTTTAATCTGCTACACAATGCAGGAAAGCAACATTCCGAATGTCCGACTGAGAGTAACATAAATAAATCACGACTTGTTTCTCCTGTTCCCACAGGTCCGGTAGTTGTACATCTTTATAGGTATTGCTACATCGCAAACCTGTCAAATGAAAACAAACTTAAAACATTCATCTTGTTCATCTTGTAGACTAATATGTATATCTAAGACAAATTTAAACCTTTATTAAACCCTAATCCTACGGTTTATTTACGTTGTAGTAAACAAAAGTACATGAGAGATACGAAGGTTTAATCAATATAGCCAGTTGGCACAAAAGCTCATTATCTATAGATCATTGTGTCATTTGCTTGAAAAGGTAATCAAACATTTTGATAACAGCTGTGCAGCAAATAGTCAAGATCCTGATCCGGGAGCTGGTTGATTCATTTTATAAAGATTTATTTGCATTACAATAAAATTTTACACTTTAACAAACATTACTGTAAACCTTGTGTGTATCAATTACTATAACACTACACGAGAAGTCATTAATTCTGGACAAGATATTATGAACTGATGTTCCTTTAAGGCACTTCTGATATTTTGTAAATTTTACTTTTGAATTCACTTAATTTACGTTATGGTGTTAAGTTTCTCGCCGATAGCTCGTCTGTATTCGTCGACGTGCGTTATTTCTAGTTTGTAAGGTTTAAGGAATTCTTGGTGTTAGGTTTGGCAATCAAGTAGCATTTTGAGTGTTACAAAAGATGCTTTCTGCAATACAGGGTTGATAATCATGTGGAAAGTAATAACTCATGCATCTTATTTGCTTATTTCTTCATTTGACATACGATAAGATAATTGTTTAATTAATAGGAAAAGATTAAAACGATTATAAAAACTTCCACGGATATTTAAATCGGAACTACCTCTAGCTAAAGGCATGAAATGTAAACGTTACTGCCTTGGAAAACTCGGTCGGCAAAAGGTAACATACAGCAAGCACGTGTATCGGGAGTTAAAGCTGATAAAAGTTTATTATATACAAAGAAAAAACTCTTATTATAATCAACTATCAACATACATGTATGTGCTATATATGCAGGAGATAAAAACCTCGACAACTTAAAAGTTCCAAATGAGAGAGCGATTCGAAACAAAACAGTCCAAGCGATGACGTATAATAATAACAAGTAAATGACACAATACGATACAAATGCAGTGATGTTATATGTCAGCGTTACAATGTGAAATTAAGAAAATACACGAAGGAGACTAGAGAAGTTTAGAGAACAATCAAGGATTACCGGTTTTAACCGTCAGTAATATTTTTTTTCAGATATGTTTTGTAAAGAGGTCAGAAAAATTATTAAGATCCCTGATTTTGTTTATCTTAAATAAAACATTACCACAATATGCAGGGTGACTTATGCTTTGCTGCATACGTGTTTTCATACTGCTATTATATTTTAAAGCAATAAAATGATTGCGGTGAAAGAATTTTGTAAATGCCTTGCTTAGTTTGTGAACTCGAAAGCATTGGTGTAACAATTTTGAAGCGATTAAGTGGTTTCTAGCATTGGAATAATCTACTTTAGTACAAATTCGCGCAAATATTGTAAGTTGTGATATGTCAATACAATGAGAAGTAGCACGAGGTGAATAGCCATTATAAGTATGGATAATTTATAATACTGAAGTTAAAATAATTACTCTTGTCATAGATTTGAGCAGAGACGTTGTCAATGAAAAGAGTGATCTCAATGTCTGAAAATGCTGCATTTAAATGTCAGTTATTTGCTTTATTAAGGGTAAGTTCTGGAGGGTAAATCAGATGGATCAATTGGGCAGAGCAAAGAAAGGATTATATAAGCTAAAATATCGATCAAGATAGTGTGACGTGGAATTGAAAGCTTCTATAATGTGATTTGGTTAGGAATGGATAAACTTAATATGAAATCATGTTCAAAGCAGTGTAAAGCAAATCTGCAATCAGGGGTGCACTGGTGGATTCCAAACGTATACCAATTACTTGTCTAAATAAAATGTCATCGCATCTTTGTAAATATTGTCTAATATGAAACATAGAACGTCACAAACATCCATACAAGTCCACAAATTAAACTTCTCTACGAAAATGTTGTTGGTAAAAAAGCAATTACTTTCGGATATACAATGTCTACACGTTTCTCTCGGGCTTTTCAATGAAAGTAACCAATTATGTCTTAATTAAAGCCTAGGGTAAAGAAGTGTACAGCGTAAAGAAATCAAAAGTATTAACTGTAGAGCAATGAAAGTACGAAAGATTAAAATTTCTGAAGAAGTTTTTAAAAGGCGAAAAAATGTTAATTCCTGAATTTTATACCTTTTTTAACAATATTTGACAACGTGAGAGCTGCAGTAAGACACGAAGCAGGTAGTATTGATATGTAAGTTGTGGTTCTAGAGCTGGCATTAACTGTAACTCGTGACTTGTACGCTGCTTTAAGAATCCAGTACAGTGAAGGAAGTTTTTTCTTGTTTTGATGCGATCTTGATATTGTATGTTGCAAAAACTGCTTATGTTTTCCAATGGGCTGGTGGTAGATAACTCTGCACCTTGTACATTTTGTAGTGTAATCGTCAGTCAAAAAATATGTGGTTAGAAGTTTATCCGCAGGTGCAAGTACACATTTATTGTGGATATTCCGATTTTAGGTGTTTCAAGTGATAAATAGCTTAGGTAAACGATTGGAGCGGTAGAATTTGACACGGTTATTTATTATCTTGAAAATGGCCTTCCAAGTACTTCAGCCACACCCCTTCTTATTCGAAACTGTTGTGATCAGTATGGGTTTAAATGACGTCACAACATGTTTAGCCCAGTGTCGATACAACTTTCCGCGTAACCTGTTATGTGCTTGACGGGTTTCAACCGGCTGCAATCAGTAAAGTCGAGCTCAAAGAGGTGTTATTGGCTTTTGTTCATGCCAGTCTTTTGAAGTAAGTAAGAAGTTAATAAATCGATGGGAATTGCGCTATGATTTACATGTGTTGAACTTCATAATAAGCACGATATGATCCTTGAACTGGTAAAAACTATGGGTGGACGTTGGGTTGAACTATCTTCAATAGAAACTGAAAATATTGATTGCACAAAACAAAATCTTGCCAATGCTGGATACCTTCATTTTGTTTACAGACCCTTGTATATAACCTATATATGTTATTGAAGACCTTTGCATTCACATTAGAACTTTCTACATTTATGATGACCTTGTTTATTATTTTTAATGGGGGGATGTCGAATGTATGAATAGACGCCATTATTGAACATCCTATCGCAGTAGAAATGCATTTGTGACTATTCCAATAAATAAAAGTGTAAAATGTAATAAACAATAAATGCTGGCAAAGTAAAGGGACCGACATAATAATAATGATGATGATAATAATAATAATTATAATAATAATTATAATGATAATAATAATAACTGTATAATTTCATTACAAAGCGCTGCTTTGAAAAGCTGGCACATAAACAAGAAGGAATGCGAACATTCAGAAAACATACTATAATTGCCGCTCTTCGACAAAAATACTGAACAATGAAGAAAATGAATGCATTCCAGAAATGCAAGTTTGGCCCAACACTGAATTATTTTATCTCGGTATCTGAGATATGTCGACATTTCGAACCATGAGACTAATGACAATACATTCACATGTTGCTGTTCTAATGGACACTCTCTCATGACAATTGATATAGGTTTTTGATGTAGATGAAATTTATTACCCAGAAAACCAAACATTTCGACCATGCGAAATAATATCATCTCCTTCGGTGAAACAATTTTGCGGCAATAGCTCTACCTTTTTTATTTTCGATTTTCGGCATAAATAGGGACTTCTCTGACAATATCGTCGTCACTCATTGGAATGATTGTAACAGTTCCGATCCGTGCCGGAATTTGGCGAATAGTGCCGAAAAAGTTTTGGAATATCTGAAGACTGGGTCAATGGCTTTCACACTTTTCAGACACGGATGTTATTATTAGACAAGACCGCTTGTCATTATCGGTTTAACAAAGTGCCCAAGATGATGTATATCTTGTTCGTCTATTGATTTGCTCCCGCTTCTGAGTGCGCCAGTCAAAAGGTTTCCACTTCAGTCATTTGTTGTTTGCAAAACTGTCTTCTCGTATACTTTCATGATTATCAATCTTCTAGCTAATCTAAGCTGTGATAGTTCTAACCAGCTTTTTTGTCTGTGATCACTTAATTTATTAGAGAATGTTGGAACCTTGTTGTGCTAATGCGACATTAATTAAAAAAAATAAACAACCAGTTTAATCTCAAAATTGCGTAACAAATATCATTGCATTTGTAGAATTACAAAGCTTGTATCGTAAAATATTCATGTTAAGATCTTATTTGCAGTTGGATAATATGAATGCACTATGGTATTAAATTCTCCTAAAGGCAAAGTTCGTGAATGAAATCATGTAATATATTCGACAAAAGAACACTATATAGTATTGTGCGTTGAATGGATTGATCGCTTATTATGTATTAAACGTTTTATTTTTTCTAAACGATCATAAAAAAGATTCGTAACAAAATTTCTTCAATTCAGTGAATTGTCAAAATAAACAACAGGAAATTCAAACCCAACCATACACATCTAAGGACGGAGTTTATCTTTATCTGGTTACCTGGTGATTGTTGAATTGAGGTATGTAAAAGATATGCATGAGATCACTTGCTTTGTTGACATAACATATGCCACTTACTAATGACAAGCAATCTCCATGACACTTCATTTTATTTAAATATTTCTATTCCATTAGCTTACTGCAACAAAAAACTATATAAAGATAAGTCAAATATGCATAAACTCCTAAAATCATCTATTTTTTCTGACTGTCCTTATCGAACCAATTTAACGGTAAATGAAAAGGTTGTCGAGAAAATAATGTTTCTTATATTAAGTATTTTATTTGATACTGCCAATTTTACAAAGAAGAAATTTATATATACGTAATAGTCTAAAGGATGGTACAGATTTGGGTTTTGACGTAAGATAAATTAAGCATACCTACAACAAAAACTAACGTCAAAAATATTATACAGTGCACCAACTGTCAGTTATTTTCCCAGGAGTAAACTCTTGATGATTCAACCTGCCGTAAAGCAGTTTTGTAAAGCCTATATCGCATCGATGGATGTGTTAGCAAAGAACGGAAATAAGCATCGACGTAAATGTGATGCAGTGCAGAAACTCCATAAACAGTACTCCGGAAATCAAATGGGGTTGTTTACTAAGATGTATAAAAGTGATTGAACATTCCTAACCATGTAATTGAATATCACGACAAACCACGGCCTCAACAAGTGTTGTCTTGACAGTCTATTTACATACGATCATAATCAATACCCAGTACAGACATATATGGTAATCTATGCATTCATCCGGTCTACTGGCCTTTCATCAGAACCACATCTCAGAAGTCTCATTGTGAATGTCCACTAGGAAGTATCGTATTAAGTATATACGAATAATCAAAATATACATGTTGTAGTTATTTATAAAGTGCGCTGTCTCTTGAAGTTATTCATGTTAATATACAAATACCATTGCTGTCTTTTTAATAAGTGAGCTGCTTGCAAACTGTTATTGTGTAACAATCAGATGAATTTATTTTAAGGCTACCCAAATTAATGTCATTTTATTTCATTTTACGAAACACAACACACTTGACAACACTCGAATTTAATAACAGATGCGGATAAAACTCGTCGAAGTCAGAAGCCTCGAGACACGTAATAAAGCAAACGCGGTTTCGTAAAACATAAAGAAAATGTTACTTTAATTCTTTATATGTGCATTTAGTCTAGCTGTATAAACGGACAGTTACATTATTTTCAGAACTCAAATTTCAAACTCAAGCGGTTGTTAATGAAACTTGAATAAATAAGGTCAAAATTGACTTCATGTGTTTTCTTCACACGAACAATACTTTTAAGGTAACATGTGACATTTTAATTCTGGAAGTCATAATCATATTTGTGGTACTTCAACAGTTTTAAATCCGTCATGTTAGTTGGGGACTATTACATTAAATTGATTAAACTTAAACGTTTTTTTAAGTTTGTTATTTTAATATATGACCCTTTCAAGACAACGTCCATTTAAAGAGTATTGTAAATTATACCTTATGTGCTAAGCGGTTCATGTAAACCGATTCCGGTGTTCTAGCAATGGACAATTCAATTACTCATGTTTCTTTGAAATCTACATAAAGGTAGACAAACATTTATCAAGAATCTCAAAAAAAAACTTAAAGTAACACTTTCTCTGACTTCTTCACTCACAACTTCTCATTTTCCTCTTTAAACGCTCATTTACTAACGAATGCAAACACAATCGCAATTCTCTCTACTGAAAACACTTTTTGCATCATTTTCCTGGTGTAACCTGATATGATAATTCATCAAAAAAAATGTAAATGACTCTTAAAAGGTTCCTTTTACCATAATTGTAGCAAAGTTACAAATATATCACCACAAGGAGCGCGTTAGATTGCCACAGTTGACAGAAAATACTTTAGATGTGTGTAGTAATGATGAAACCATCATATTGGTTTCATTGATGGACGGCAAATGACGTCTGACTGACATCAATCTTCAAGGTGAGCTAAGATCAAATGTTGATTGCTTTCAACACATAGAAAATTTCCAATAGTTTTGCTGAATGCAGTGTCATCGCATTTTTAAGAACAATCTATCTATAATGTTGACAACTCTCTTATGTTTACGCTGAGGCTAAGGTTATATAGGCATTCTGTGCGATATAGAAAAAGAAAGGATTTAATCTAAATATACTATAAGTGCCTGTAAGTACCAAAATGTATACATACCTCGCTAGAGGCCCAGCTCACCAAATCTGGCATCCCTCTCAAAGTGACACTTTTTTTTCAGAATCGTTGTTATACATTATATTGTCCCCAAACCACGGACATTGGACCACCTGAATAACATGGCACACTTATTTCAGATCCAATCACCAAACTCATCCCTTTTCAAATTCCTGCTGTTAGGCAATCCACATGGTAATTTTCCACTCTGGCTAAATATCTGTTCACAATACATACGTTGTATATAATAACAGATAAACATATAAGCAATATAAAAACATGTAAACAATACCTTCTATAAATACAAAAGCAACACGATTTACTGAAAGGATAACGATCACGTTTATTATTAATACTTATATATAGTAAACGTTGGTCCTATTAACGAGGTTTTACTAAGGAATTAGAAAGTAGGAATAAAACATCAGAGTATAGTAATAGAATAAATAAGGCTTTTTATAGTTAGAGAAAATTGAAGTATTAATGTCCAATATGCGTCACAATTAAATTAAATTGAACTAGCTTTTATTTGATCCGATCATCTTAAGATTGAACAGTGAAGATAATGAATACATTACACATTCTGGGCCTCTCTATTAACAATGATTTTATTTACAGACACATTTCAGTTATTTGGGCATTTGATAAATCAAAGGACACATGATAATGATACATGTAGCTGTTGTTCGTGACAATATCTATAGAGGTGAATACAGAAGATCAATGGAGGATATTGATTAAGCGTTTTAATC
Source organism: Sinonovacula constricta (assembly GCA_007844125.1). Lineage (NCBI taxonomy): Eukaryota > Metazoa > Mollusca > Bivalvia > Cardiida > Solecurtidae > Sinonovacula > Sinonovacula constricta. The sequence goes on along the minus strand of CM017564.1, from coordinate 55,742,096 downwards.
CTAAAATCAAGCTGATGTTCAATATATATGGTGTAACTGAAATCAATCAAATAAATTCACCCATTATTGACAGTTTGTTGCGATGTATCTCCAAAGTGTATTACTACCATGGTGGGCACTTGCCTTCGTAATCCGGAATAAACCGAAAAATTTCGACCATCCTCATAGGGATGGTAACACTAAATACCGACCGAAAGTAGAAACTGTGACATGGATTTTTTTTAACAATATGTTGCTATGTTTTAGCATCAAGTTTTACATTTTGAAGATAATCTTTTGGTGTCCAAAGGAAACTGAATCCATGTAGAATTAAAAGAAAGCAAACCTCTTGAACACCGATGCACAGTAGTAAACTGATCCACTTTTACCGGAAGTACATACTTCATTGAAATTTAGCTTTTACCGACTAACAATTTGGCGGTATTTGCATTCTATGAAGCAGAACTTTCCTAAAAGTTGCAAAAGTTGACTTATTTCTAGGTGGTTTTGATAGACAATAAATGACTCTTTCCGCCTTCCGACTTTTATGGTTATAGGGGTCTGTCATAACTGGGTCATGGTGTAATTTGTTTCCAACTTTTCGTGATTTAATATAGAACAAACTTATTTAGTGGCGTCTAACTTCATACGCCATCAGCTTTGCAATTATCGCTGAAAAGGTTCGACCTGGTTCAGACTGAGCAGACAATGTCCGGGCAAATCCGATTGCAAAAGCTGTGACTAGATAAATGGAATTCCGATGCTCGGACTATCTCTTTCCCCTTGCGATGTCTGAGACGTCCATCACAGAGTCACTGGAAAACTAATATTCGAGAAGACTACTTGTCATTCTCGGTTCAACAAAGTGGCACATAAGATGAATGTAGATCACATTTATGTATCGATTCACACTTTTTTGAAGTTGCCTTAACTCACATTTCGTTTGAGCCATTGGGACGTTGCCGAAATGTCTTCGGGCATACTGACAATGATATCCATTTATTGAGTAAGGAGTTTCTCTAGTTAGCCCACCGTGTTTTGAAGTTTCAAAGGAGATGTTCACTTTATTGATGGAAGTCGTGTTGATCGTAAGTGTTCGATGCGATAAATACGAAACAAATTTCATTAGTTGAATAGATATAAACAATAACATATATTTATTACTGCATAAACTGACACGTGTCTTAAAAAACACTTGTTTTGTTAAGAGAGTGTTTTCAAATTTTTGAAAATGGTCGCAGTAAAATCTGAATCAGATTGCATTTCTTTAAGAATATGTGTTAACGCTCCATACAGTTGTCTGACGGAATCACAGAACCCGACAAATCTTACTTGTCAGCATTGATAAATGCAACAAATGTCGCAATGCCTGTCGCGGTAGTTGCACATAACAATTCCATTCTACAAACACGCGGAGGTGTTACAAATATTGTAACAAAGCATATATAATCAGGACCGGACTAGAAGTATGTGATGTAGTAAGTTTCGCTGATCAATTTACAGTGTGCAAATGGGTATATTGAGTAACGTTGGATAATGTTGTGCATAGACAATACTTTAGAAGAAAAATATTGAAAAGGGAAATTATTATAATACAATATAAAATTGGGTTAAGGTTTAAGAACGTTCTGACATAAACAAATGTGCTATCAAGTTGTCAGAAACATCTGGTTTTGTGTTTAGTACTGTTTGGAAAGTGTTTATAACAAAATACCTTGCATTTCGAAAGACATTAAAGATTGATGTAAAATGTCCAGTCATTTAATTCATTTGATGTTACGTTAAAAGCCTTTGTCAATTTAAAAGAAACATAGTCAAATGTTTTACGATAAATATCACAATTTAACAGAACTTAACACTCAAATTATTATAATACTGCTCGCATATAACCATATAAGCACTATGAAGGTTTTTCCTCTGGGGTCTTGGTACGTATAAAATGATACATCCGTATGCATTATATATGTATATAAGTCTGGGAAAAAATTTGAAGTATTGCATATGAGTTTGCTATGTTTATACTGCCTATGCTACTATGGTTTAGTACAGAATATCCAGAAAGGGCATGCAATAGATTATTTATAATTGTTTGCAGATATATAGACAATAAACTGGTCACACGATAGCTAAAATATTTGCTAATGAATGCAGTCATACAAGAATTTATATTCTATACAGATAGATGGGCTCCACATGCATATTGAATTAATTTCTATGATTTTTTTTCTTTTCTTTAATTTTGTTGATGTGCAATCCATACATTTCAAAGTCATTTGAAGACAAATATGTACTGAAAATGTATTTTAATTTAAATTAATTTCAGTTTAGTACATTGTTTCAGACATAATGATATAGTAATTTAACTTCTAAAGAGTGTTACTGAAATACAAGCTCCGAAATCACATCAAGTTGACAAAGTTTCTTTGAAGGGAATTTTAAAAAAGGCTCTGCAGCAAATTTTGTAGATCCTTACCATCCAGCTGCTAGCTCATTGACTCAGCCCGATCACTTTAAGCTTAGAAGGATCAGTGTTAAAACCAACGCATTATTGTAAAAATTAATTTGCCTTGCATAGACACAGGGTCAAAGTGTTATAGACAAGGCATTAATTATTTTATAAAATGAATTTCATTTTATTTGAACACAATGACACATGAACAAGCAGTAATATTCACAAGTAAATTACCTTGTGTCAATCGGGTAAAACAATCTACTTGGGAAATCTGTGTCTAGACAAGATATGATATTATGATCTGATATGCCTTTTATTTTCTTCTGGCAGTATACAAATAATGCCAGAGTAATTCAATGCTTTCTCTGTAACTTTCTCGAAAACAGGACTAAGGATCAAATGCTGCTTTGCTCAGTATTCTGTACTCCGCCATTTACTATGTACAATGGCATAAATAGAATGAACAGATACACATTTTTGCATTCTTATTTTATCAACATATCCAAGAAGAAAGAATATCATAATACATCTAAACTATATGGTGTCTTTTAATAGGTCTATGATCTAAACTACCAAACACACTATATGTGGGTACGAACTGGTAGGGGACCGAAAAAACAACGGTGCTTTTGACCTTGACACGTGAAAGAGTTTCAGTTTTTCAAGCGTTTTAAAGGGTGTTTAAAATTGCGATTTTACTCTTTATTGAAATGGACGTATTAAAATGGATGTTAAAGGTGCATATGTTGAACTACCTACTTTACAGTTGGATAAACAGTTGGATATATGACAAATTTCATGCTTAAAACTGGTGCGAGGTAGGGCATTTTCTGTTTGAGATATAGGCCCTACCAAGGAGTGATGCAGTAATCCTAAAGATCCAGTAAAGACTTTTCAGGGTTCTGCTTTGTATCTTATTTTTATACTTTGGATATTACGAAAGCGTTCCAAGCACAGTTTATTTTGTTTATAAAATGAGTCCGTGTCTGCTTCAATACCTAAGGGTGTTTTGTCGATCGTTGCAATACTCTTCCGACTGTTGATTTTACGTTCATTCACAAAGACATTTTGTATTCAAATCAAAAACAAAGGCTCGCGCGGAATTTATGGAGACTTGCCCTTTAATGCATATAGGTTATTGTAGCGGTTGTCTGACTAAATGTAAATGTTATGGACATTGATGGAAGATATAAACCTTTGCTTGTTAGACATATTTTAATTTAACATATTTCCAATGAGTCAGGTAATGGTATGTTTGATCGACATATTACATTTGCACACTACATCAAGATGTCCAAAGTTTGAATCATAAATAGCATGGTCATATTTAAAATAAATGGATTAATAACCATACAAACCATAAGTTTGTTACGGTATTGCCTTTTAGCCATTGTAAAAATACAGTTTATTCTGGAGAATAGTAACATGCAGCAATCCATGATCACCGATCTTGTACCCATACGAAGTTAGCCAAGATCACACAGTTTCCGAACGTTGTATATAAGTCACTTTAAGGGTCATACCAACCGTAAAGACGTCTTTCTCTGCTTCGATGACCGTATTAACAAAGGACAAACATGGCATTGACGTGAATGTTACATAGTGTAGAAACAGCGAGATTCAACATTCTTAACCTTGTATTTAAACAAAAGGACCAAAATCCCAACATGTCACATGAGGAAACATTTTAAAATGAATCATAATAATATATTTTTATACATACATGGTACTTGCTTCCAGAAACCATCTGACCCATTAGCTTGCGAACCTTTAATATAGAAAACTCCTCGTACGTGTATTATTCAGAATTTACACAAGGAAACCTTTTGAATGTACTTCCTACATAAGAACTGATCTATGGAACTTGTTGTATTTTCAGGTTCAACGTGTTTAAACCGATGTTAAACATATATTCTACGAATTTCTGATTTTTTCCCATATGTAATTTGATTGCAAATTCACACTGTTTTCGCCCTCAAAAGGATCAGACCGTTTTATTGAGGTTTTCCGAAGCATCTTCTTTCCTCTTGGTCGTTTTCTGTCTACGTCCACAACATACATGAACATTGACAACAAGCTATAATGAATTAGGACGTCTAAAGTACCTCATGGTCCTCTAGAAAACATACCTTGTGAGTTAATGAAGTAAAATGTGTACAATAATAGCCCTAGATCAATATACAGGAATATCAGAGACAAGTTTGGTCTTGAATAAGTGTAAAGATCATGTTAACTTTGTGGTTTCATAGAATACTTTAGTGGCTTTAAGAAGTCACGTAAACAGTGACTTGTACAAGCAACGTTTTTATTGCAGACTTTTTATTAATTTCCATTCTAGGTAAGTACCTATTTATGAAAACCTCCACTTAATTAATATCGGAATTTTACGGAAGTCGAACATGGTAAGCGCATGATAAATAACTGAAGAAAGTTAAACTAACAAGAATCTAAGATATGAATTTAAACAGAAATTACATTAGGGTGGCCATACTTTGATTTAGAAACAGTCAAGTAAATGTAGAATCTTGACTGATCAATTTCTACTGATCGCTGCTTTCAGAGGCTGCCATGATAATAGTTCTTCCAATTCATTTTACTCTGGCACCATTTCCATCTACTGTAAATTGAACTGTAAATTATATACACTTTTAAGATCCTAAAGGAATGCTTTTTGCCAAAATTGCAACAAATTTATCAATATATCGTTGAGAAATGTGCTTTGATTTACAATAGTTCACAAATGATTTCTTTTGATGTATTTACGCACGACGGAATCCGTGTTCCAGTGTTATTAGTAGATGGAACATGGCATGTGGGAACAATCTTCAAGGGAAGGTTAGATCAAAAACAATTTCTTGCACAAAAACATGTCGATATTGATTTTATACAGTCTTTTCCCTAGTGCAAACATGGATTCATAGTCGATACATTTCTTTTCATGAACAGAGCAAAGTATTTCGGATTTAATAACGTAGTGCCCCATAAAATATATGTACGTCATATCATGTCCGCCTTTAGAAGCACCCCTATTTACAACGGGTTCCAGTGTATAACATTTTCGGTCAATGGTCACAGGCAAAATGTCCAACCAGTATACAGAGTTGTTAACTTGCTGGTGAAGGAGGTATTCCAGTTAAATAACTGTGCGCTGGTGGTTCTGCCAAGATAGTATCGGGGGTCTTTGTTTCATGCTAGTGCTAAAAGACATGTTTATGAAAGAAACGAGAAAAATAACTTGTTATGTATAATTTAATTAAAGATTTAAGACAAAATAACAAATGAAATATTTGATTAAATATTTAATTGTTTAGATCATGATGTTAACATAACAAGTACACTGTGCACGAAGCAGTATTTATTAAAACGGTGCGTACTCATTAATTCACGAAAACTATTAACATATTCATCATTTTCATTAAAAACTTTATCTATAAAATACAATTAATGTTTAAAATGCTTCATAAACGTTAAGTGTAACTTTACTTAGAGATTGATTTTTACATTTACATGGAAGTATATACAACTTACCTTAAACCGCCCGCCCTCCTAAACAAACCTTACACGTTTGTAAACATTTGCTTTCATTTCTAGATTGGTCCCAACCTCAATGTCTTGAGATAGGTGTACACTTAAACCAGAGGCGGATCCAGAACATTTTTGTTGTGGTTAATGAATCAAGCTCCATTCCACTTTATTGCTGTAAATACTAGATATATATATACACAGTAAGGGACCCTAACTAACTTCAGCAGTCAACAGGCAAAATTTACTTTAAAAATGTGGTATTTTTAAGCTTACATATATGTTTTGTCACAACACTACTCTTTTACCTGGCCGGTGTGGGGATGCACCCCCCCCCCCCTGGATCCATCACTGACTTAAAGGCTATAAGATTGTTTTAAAGTACATTCGATCCCGACGACTCTCATTTGTCAGCATCAGTAAATGCAATCATGATGTTGGAATGCCTGTCCCGGTAATTAGTGTTGGATTGTATTCAACAATTATATTACACAAACAAGCGTGGATGTTATACATATTAAAGCTATGAACAAATATTCCATGGGCTTGAAATAATGAAGAAAGGATAATTATGTTCGAAAATGCTGTGTGATGATGTAAAAAAATAAAGAAAACAGAAATGCAGACAGTGAATGTGTGATGTCTGTTAAAGACTTCAGAATTCAACTCTTTTGAAAAAAAACATTTAGGTAAGTGAGTGTTGCATGTGTTTTTTTTTATGTGAAGTTAAGTCACATAACTGCTTAACACAAAATTACATAAAGCAAAAGCAAATAAAATGCTTCATGATATTTTTGACAAAACAATTCGAAATATGTATATCATTGTTAGCCTATCTGACTAATTATCAAAACTGAAATTACTAAGAAGGGGAAATAACAACATCACGTGATGCAACGTGTGTAGCTATGCCATTTATAATATACAAAACATTAGTTAAAAATAAAACTCAGTCCGTATATTCTCTGATGTGATGAAAGCATCTCCCATGGTACCTGGGTGCTGATAAAATTATATGTAAGTATTGATAGGGAACAAGACAAGGGTCGCATTTGGCATGTTTTGTAGATGGTTACAATTTTCCCTGTGAATTTTAGAACAGGATATTTACTTTTTATTTATCTATTTACTGCCTGTACGTCTTTGATGAATCAATCATTTATAAAAATGACAGTATATTGCCGTAAGCTTGTAAGCTTGCTTTAGGACTTCGCTACTGACAAGACTAATATATTGCGTGTATTCGATATTAGATGGTAATACCTGCTTGTCTATTGTTTTAGGTTTCCATTTTTATACAATTTGAAAGTTATATACGTGTTGTAACTACATACCACCAATTTAAGTCCCGTGAATACTACTTAAACATGGCTTTTCAAATGGGTTTTGCTGCCTCCTGACGTACGTAACTGTAAACACCATCTTAGTGTAGTTGGATATTGCGGTGATGAAGGCAAAATCACCCCGTACAAAAATTACAATATAACCAGAATATACCGGAAAAAATGCTGCGCCAGATGTGTACACTAATAGGTATTTGTAATGCGCAACATACTGCAGAAAAGCATTCAGCGTATCATTTAAATTCAGATTAAGATTGCCCCCACGACTTCGGGCACATTGAATTCCATTCTATTGGTATCCCCTACGACTGGTAATTATTCACTATGACAATTACACGTCAAACGTTCTGAACGTTCTTGACAGAATATCACTGACCATGCGTTCTGACGTTCTATCTGAAAATTTGGAAGTTCGATGTGTTGATACTATACACTATTAAAATTTTAACGTTAAGTCTCAACAAAATTGGATATGTTTTGCTGATATATTAACGATTATTTGGTACTCTATAATTGTAAATTTTGTATATAATATTTAATGTTCTATATAATTAATACCAGTAATTAAGCATATGTGATAAGTGTCTGTTTGTCCTCTGTATTCTACAACAGTCGTTATGTATACACGTATATAACCTCATTATAAAAGTTTGATGTAAAATTGATATCTAGAATGTATAATTTAATAAAGACAAAACACATATGTCTGAAAAGTTTATTAAGTAAGATTCTGACGGGGGAGGTCAACTGCATTAACAATTTAACTAACATTCGTGTGAACATTCAATTTATCTGAATCATTCGCTCGCTACATCACTACATGGAAAGTCAATTCTGGTCAAATTGTTAAAAACTCACGTTCCTTCAATGCTTTTCTGACTGTATGCAAAGTCACTCTCTGACTTCAACTAATGCCTTTTGCGTGTAAAGTGCCTTTCCGATAACAAATCTGTATTTGGAGACATCATCATATATCAGTCGACTAGGGTTATTTCAAGTTTGCTGATTCCTGGAAATTCTTGGGTTTCAGACTGGCAAAATGTTTTCATTCTGTATCATACGTCTCAATTTTTAACACATTTAGCATTTTTTCGAGAGTTACAAAGAATGTGTTCTGAAATAATGTTGTATCAGCTTGGTAAATGTCCTATTGCTTCTATCTAATAAAGACTTTATAATCCCGTCCGATATGACGGATGATGACATGATGAAACAACAGTTATATTCAACCCTTTTATAAAGTTATGACACGGGACTATTTCATACTTAGTTTAGTCGATATAAATATATATATATATATATATATATATATATATATATATATATATATATATATATATATATATATATATATATATATATATATATATATATATATATATTCTTATTCCTTGTGACAAATAATGTTTAAACGTAAATCAAACGGTAAACTGTGAGATTTTATATATGCAGTTAATTACTTCAATTAAAATAGTAAAAAACTACAAGTTAATTTCTTCCCTTGTATACTGAGGTCAATTTAACACAGAGCAGATCTGTTTTAAGTCATTTAGAAGTTATAAAATGTGTAAGTGTTTACTGAATTTCTTGACAAACCATTTATCATTGAACAATAACAAATAAATACAATTTCTGTCTTGAGGCATCGTTATATATTGGCGCAATAACGAGTTCACTAAGCTGCAAGTCCGCTTTTATCAAGTTCATCCCTTTTGGTGACTGTATTTAAGAAGAAGAAACGGAACTTAGCATCAAAGTAATTGGAATGTTATTCAGAATCTCCACCTATAATTAATTTTGAATTTATATTGTTTTACAAAGATAGACCAGCGTGACTGAACGTTGTTAACGCTCAAATAGAATATCAGGACACATCAAGAGAAACTATTTGCATATGAAGCATAATCAATATCAAGTTCATACATATGCTGTATTTGGTACAAGAAACCAGTTCATCTCTTCCAGCGAGTATCTCATCTAGGACGATTCTCAAGGGTCTAACTGTGCATGTACAATCGACATCATATTGCTCTTATTTCCTACAAAAGTATTACTAAAACAACAGTGTTGTAAATATGTTTGAGAACTAGTATGGAACATTCTATGTAAAAAAAAAATTAAATTCTTTTTTTAATAGTTGGTTTGCTTTCAATTCTTGCTGTGTTTGGCTCTAAATGATTTTAAAAGTATACTTCAATCCTTACCACTTTGTCACTTTATAGATGTATACAAAACACAATGGATAACTTTTAATCATTTTATAAATGGAAACTTCTATGTATTGGTACTGATGAAATAAAGTTTTAAAATTTTTGAAAAGAATTTAGAATCAGCTCTGGAACCGTGGAATGTTTGTTTGGTTATTGACTTTATCGTCCTACAGAATTTCAGTTATCTGCAGACGGTGTCTACTTGAAGCAGATAAATTGTATTTACTGTGTATAGATTGCCGAAAGACCTGGCATGATATAACACATTTGAAACTTTTAATTACACCCTCAAGTTGATTTTTAGTTTTGCGTAAGCCGTATGTGGTAAGCGCAAGTCATGTAAACATTTTAATTGTTCTGTCAACAGTTTCAAATTACTCCAGAACTTGTTTGAAAATTTTACATTATATTAACGAGTTCAATAGTTCAAGGTAAAATTTGTCTGGGCTATTTCTGTCAATTATTATTTGAACGTCGGCGATATGACAATAATTGTGTCATCGCGAAGTAACAAATAAATCAAACATATGGTATACAAACATAATTACCCACACTAAATCACCAACTGAGTGTAGCTAAATTAACTAAACAAAGCTCTCAAAATATTGCGTTAAATTGTTAAATTTAAAACCCATTTGCTATCAGACGCAAACAATTACAAAATAAGAATATATGACAAAGTCCTATCAGCATTGCAATATATACCAAACTCCGAAAAGGCACAGAACAAAGGTATTTCACATGCAAGCCAAGCGAAAAGTAAGAACAAATTTGTGTTGAGTCATTTAACGAAAAGAGCAAACCCGACAGTTTCCACCTTGGAACGGTCAGTCGGCAATATTGCCCGACTGGGGTGCTTAAACCGGTTTTACAGAGCTCCAATTTCGCACTTCCTGTCGAGTTTCTCAAATGCAAGCAATGATAAGGAAAAAAATCAACTTAAAACACTCTGGCATCATTTCCGTCTACTGTAGATTGGCCTATCAATTCAGATAAAAAGATAGACTTTATAGAAATGCCTTTTGCTCGAATTGCAACAAATTTACCAGTATATCACCAAGAAGCGCGAGTTGAGTTCCAAGTTTATAGACAATTCCTTTGATGTGTACACTCTTGATGGAATCCAAATACTGGTATTATTAGCGGATGGAAATGGCGGCTGGCTAAGAAGATCAAAACTTTGATCGCACAAAAATCTTGTCAATGTTTGCAACACCTTAATTCAACAATTTGTTGCAGCCCGCCGCATTCACATGTTAAACACACTTTTGATGGATGGAGAGAAAAGTCGCACATTTGATAGCAATCTACATTGACGACGACTGTCTTATGTTGACTTTGATGAAATGTTGATCTGTATTCAGATAAGCTTTACAAACCCTTGTTTTTCATAGGAACACTTGTGACTTCTTTAGTTAATAAATGTATAAAAATATAAAAGCAAAAACATGCTGGAAGGAAAAAGGACTGACGCAACGATAATAATTTGTGGTATCAAGGAGCCCAAGATTCGCTATGGTGGCATTTGAACAATATGATAAAACATTAAAGCTTAAATTAAATCATCGCCAGAAGTAAACAATCAAGGTTTTATCTCCGTCCCAAATACCATGTGGACATTATTTTTTGTGACAATTTTCTTGTAATGACACCATAACTTATCTCTAAAACATGCACCATTGCTTGAACAGTGTTGTGTCAAATAGAGCTGCTTTATTTTCATGTGTTGCATTTGAGAAACCCCTTCAGAGACGTGCTAGGTTAGATCTCTACAAAACCGGTTTAGGCACTACACCTGGTCCCCTTTGCCGACTGACCGATCCAATGCGGTAACTGTTGGGTTTGCTCTTTTTGTTTAATAACTAGTTACATTGTTGCTCTACCTTCTACATTTGACTTTATTTTAAGGTATTAGATGTGTAATAGTGATTAAATTGAATCCTGCCAGAATATATATATATTATATTATTGAGCAATGTATTTTCAACAACTTTTCACCTCAGCTAACTTGAGTTTTGCGAAATTTTAGGTACTAGGTCGACGTCCTCAAATCAGACCTTTAAATAATCTCATACATGTCAAATTTGGATGAATAAAAAATAGAAGACAGTTATGTTATTTGTTTTCTACATTTTATTAGAGTTTACATTTTTCTAAATACTCCAAAACATGTGAAAAGCACACTTCTGCTTTTCTTTGCTTTAATTTGCTTTTGCGATTCCTTGTCCAAATGTTGGAGTGAAGAAATTGACGCAATTTCATTGGATAAAATTGAAAAACTAAAATTGGATGATTTTATTCTTGGAAGGCCGAGTGTTAACGTAAATGATCGAACTTGTAATATCGTAAAACGCTAAATGCCGACATTACACGAATATTCATGAGATTGATTATACCTTAACCTTAACATATGTTGCAATGCTAAAAGGAATTTGTCATCTTTTTTTTAGATCTCACTAAAATGTTATATCATTTGAACTAGTGGCTCAATACAGAGTTTGATTATTGTTTCATTTTAGGTATTTGTCGACAAATGATAATGACTTTACATATTAATATTCGGACTGACGCTGTCTCGAGAAAACTGGCCGAGCTAGTTGACTGTGATTGGAGCCAAACTGTTTGAAAAGAGATGTTCATCATGTTCAGTGTAAAATAAAATAAATAGAATACGTATACACCATTTTTCATGATATTTTCCGGGGATATATCTCCGAAATGTACTCATTATGGGCACTTTCCTTAAAATTCCTGATTATGTATTAAATTTATGGGTAATTTTTTCACCATACATGGTCATTATTGAAATGGCTGCATAGGAGCTGAAACCTAGACAAGATTGAAAAGAAAAATTCCATAAGTTCCAATCTCAATATGCAGAAAATATAGTCTGGCCTTTTTGAGGTTTGTATCGTCTCTCTCCTCTCGCGCTGTCCATGACGTCCATCATACATGTACTAAAAACACATTTGGACAAGAACACTTGTCATTCTCGGTTTAACAAATTGCTCCATGATATAAACGTAGATCATATTCGTGTATTGATTCGTTCTCTTCCCCCATCAAATATGCTTCAGTCCGCATGATTTTATTTCAGAAAGGAGGTGGTTGGAAAAATGTATTGACAATGTTGTCAATTTCTTAAGTAATGGGATCTTCGGTTGAACTATTATAATTTGGTGGTTTAAAAGAGTTGCTCTCAATGAGTCTTTCTACCCACATTATTGTTGAAAAACGTATTAGTGATCGTAACTGTTTTGCTAGGATGTTTTTAAACAAACCTCTTGTAACAGTTTGTGTCACTGGTAAGAAGACTACTATAACTATATAACGAACAACCGACTTGTCTAGAAAAGAGAACCGATGACCTATTAATACATTTTTGTAGATTTTATTTTTCTTTCCTAAAATGATACTTTGCTGATGGGGTTGTCTTTCGATAATACTATATGATACAGTGTATTTAACTTATTGATATAATCCCAGAACCCTATACATCTGTTTGGTAAGTTAAGGTAAAGCAATTATGGTTTTGTTTGTTTATTTGGTTTATCGTCCCCAATTATGGTTTTGTAATGCATGTTTTGGTAGTTAGTGAACTATTCTACTAAATATTTCCATAAACAAACACGCAGGGATGTTATAAGCATAAAACAAAGCAGGAACATAACAGGGCCTTTCTTGGATGCTGAATGTTGAAGAAATATTAGCTAATTAACTTAAAATGTGCCAAAAGGGTCGAAAATGAATGACTGTTTATTGTGTGTAGAGAGAAAGGTATTATAGAATTATTAAATGAAAAGGTGAACATTTAAATCTTAATAAAAGTAAAAACCAAATGTACATTAACCTTTTTTTGTTGTGTTGTCACATTATATTTGAACTCACTTAATAGAAAAACACGTTTTTTTAAACGTTGCAGGTACACTCTTTATTTTTACTTGATATGTCGTGAAAATAAATATGTCGTTAAATAAACTCTGGAAGTTTATAAAAAAAAACTGTTTAATCTATTTTTAAACAAATTCAACATGCAGCCCGGATGTATCTATGAATGATCTAATTAAACCTGTCGAAATAAATTATAAATGAAAACGTTTAATACATTTGGAAAAATGACTCTTAACTTTCATCCAATGATTCTTTTTGGCTGCTGGTTTAATTTGCAGAAGACGATATATAAGTGGGACACAGTTAGGTTAAACAAGTCATGCATTAGATATTCTTGTATCTGAAGCAAATAGTTGTTAAACACAAACACTATGACATGATACTGGCTCATAGAAGTCGCCTACTTGCTTTATCTTTTTGCTCGTTTTTTTTTTAAATATATTGCAGAGACCAATTATGATCAATATAGCAACGTCCAGCTTTTTGGTGGAGGAAGACCCCATACGTATGTCTGGATAGAACCACCGCCGCACCACAAGTCAGCTGGAAGATCCTTCCACATTAAATCCTTTGCCCAGAACGGTTCTCGAACCCAGCTTATTGCTCATGTAAATATAGTTTAATATCATATTAAGATAGTGATCAGTTTAAAACCAGCTAGTAAATAAAAACATCATTTTCTGTCATATTGTTAACAAACTAGCAATTTGCTTGACATTATTTTCGATCACAGTAATACAATTGTAAAAGTTCGGAAGTTTTGATCATAAAACAAGCTTAATGATTTTAACATTGGAGTGGAAAGTAGTCAACAACAGACAATTAATACATGCATATCTCTTAATTGCACGCCCACAACCGACGAGAAACTGTTTTTTATGTATAAGACATTTCTGATTTTCTTCCTGATAAAAATGCCACCAAAGAAAGTTTAGCTTTTTTAAACTTCATCGTTAGTTAAAGAAAAATCCAAATAGTTCAGATGCAGGCAGATCAAAGCATGGGCTTGTCAGTCTGGACCTACAAATTTGGATAAACCTGGTCCATTAATCGACAGCCGGTTAGGAATAGAGCTACAAACCGGACGTTTGATCAAGTTCACTTTGTATGGGACGACTCGGGTATCAGATATAAACTAAAATGACACTTAAAAACCAACATTCATGTGCACATGTAATGCAAATCGATTACTACACCACTTCATTGGAAGCAATAAATTGTGGACAAGATATCAGCAACTGATGTTCCTTTAATGCTTTTCTGACAGTATGCAAATTTTGTCTCTGTATTCCCTTAATGCCTTTCATGTGTAAAGTGGCTTCCTGATAACAGGTCTGTATTTGGAAACATCAAATGCAAGTCGACGTGAATTATTTCTAGTTTGTTGGCCTCTGTAAATGTTTGGTGATTCACATTGGCAATATGTATCTGAAATTGTTTCATACGTTCTAATTTATTAAATATTTAGTATCTCTATGAATTTTACAAAGGTTTTGTTCTGCCAAGTTGGTTTGATCAGCTTTTTAAGCGCTCTGTTTCATGCATCTAATACTGTCCGTATCTTTTACTTACTGCTACTCACTAGGACGAAATGTCGATGCTAATGCATATTATTTTCACGCATTTTATATTTTTATTAATTACTTGATTAACCTATTTATAACAAACATCTTGCATTATCTAATTCTTATGAAAACATTAAACGTTTGCCTACGTAAATAGTATGTGACATGACATTAAAACAACCTGGTTCATGAAGGCTTTCTACATTTATTTTTGTGTTGCACTTATATTTTGGTTATTATAATTAAAGTGAACCGTTTACACACATAAATAAAAGACGTGCACGTCAATTACAACTTTGTAAATATATATGTGTTTCCATATTTGCAGTTCACTGACTGATTTCATAAATGAATTTATGGGTCGCTAAAAGCCGCCTTTTACACTCATTCAGCTTTGAAGACTGAACACAGAAAGGAACTTATCATCGACATAACTGGGATGAAATAGGAAGCTCCACTTGCATTTACTCCGGTTTTAAACATGGTTTATATCCAGAACGATCTAAAGAACAATCAGTAATTTTATGTCAGAACAAATCAAAGCCTCTGCAATCTTAAACGCTTCTCATAAGTCTTAATTCTTCTTTTCCACTGAGAAGTGCTTTGATCGTATTGGGTGAAAGAAACATGTAGTTATAACAAGCAATACTATAATTTGAAGATTTGAGACTGATATGTGTTTCTAATGGATAAGTTTTTTTCAAAGGTCTTTATCTGTCAATGACAATGTATTCAGACTGAAAAACGATCAGATGATTTAATTCAGGAACTTTCTAAGCCATGCGTTGTTCCTAACCGTTTAGTTATTTTATTTCTCCATATAGTTTTAAATTGATGAAGTTAAATGTTAATATCAAATACCTTATTTGATGAAAAAGTCCAAAAGTTTGCTTATATTTATCGAATTTGGTTTAACTTAAAGATGAGCAGTTATTTTTTGTCACAGTAATTGAAATAATCAACGTATTTGAATTCGTTTAATGACTGCACACAGGACGGTCTCTGGCATACGTTACGTATGAACATATCCACCTGGTCTGCTTTCTGTACACACAATCGCTTTCTCGCTTACTGGTGGTCGGAGGGAACAAAACGCCAATGCTCACATACAGCTTGTGCTGACATTAATTAATTAATGCAGGTAAAGGCAAATGTCAATATTAAGCATTACTTTATACATTTCTGTACGCAGCAAGCAGCCATTTCTGAATGAAAACCTGAACAAGTGAATATATTGTGTTAGCTTTGTATTGTCCGGCAATAGGACTGGCATGTGTGGAGTCCATTCTTATATTTATAATTTTATAATTTTTGAAACATGGTTTATGAAATCACTTCAGACAAATATATCAAATATATATTATATCGAAGAAAATGGGATATAAAAAAGCCATTGTCGTTAGTCCAAAAGGCAATTAAAATGAACAAGAGCCCTTTGAATTTTATTATAATTCAAATGTGAACATAACAGATAATAATTTATCAGGTTTTTTTTGCATGAAGGTTAATTCAGGTTAAGCGTATGGTACAACAGTAAGTTTTAAACATCTTAAAACCAGTAATATAAATTAGTGATTGGTGTTAATATGGATTTAATTTTAGTATGTTAATAAAATAACACAGTTGTATCGTGATGACATCGTGATGACATATTATTTAATGTCGTTTAATAACCATTACATGTATAAAAGTTAGACAATTCCTGGACAAAAGTACAAAGATGCAAGTTTAATGTAAAAGTGACAAAATACTGGGGCGGGATATCCCATAAACCACGGCCACGGTCACCATTTTATTGATATAAAGTGTCTTTTTCTATTCTTTTGTCATTTTTCTTGGCCTTTTATCATGCTCCATGCATTTCTTCTTGAGTGTGTTTATCATGTTTTAACGTTAACATTTGGTTATGCCAGCGGTCTCATAAGCTATATCTGTGCCCGAGTAGTCAGTGTGACCCAGGCGGATTGATGGCAAGTACATAGGTTTATATTCAAATTTGAGTTATTTTCATATTGTACTTCTAAAGATAGTCAAACGAAGCAATAACTTGCGTATAAACAGTAAACAACAATAGTATTTGTGCATGAACTTCCGTAAAGACCACAACCCATTAGTCCATACATTTATCTGAGTAGTAAGGATGAACATAAGAGTTCACGTATTCAGCAATACAAGTTTCGACAAGCTTGAACATCGCTTTAAGATTTGTGTAAGGTCCTACCATTGTATATAAATGATTTCTTTGATGCGTACATGCATGAGGGAATCCTTAGGCTAGAATTACTAATATGTGTATGAAAGATGCCGTCTCACAGATAATTATCATGAAGTAAGATGAGATTAGTTTTGAATACCATCAAACGCTTTTCTTATCGCAAGCCTGGCCGTAAAGGGTCAAGAGATAGTCACAAACCAAAGCATGCTGCAAATGTTAAGCTAATATTTGATGAATATATTAAATTTTGGAAACATGCTGTAACGATGATGGTTGTCTTATGCTAACTCTAAGAACAATATTCTCTGCGTGTAAGAAAGCTTTAATTATTAATCATAAAATAGTATTGACATAAAATGTACATTTAAAAAGCATAAACGTTAAGGCAATAAATAAACGGATAATATGAAGGAACATAGGATAAATCTATGATGTCATTAAAAATTATCATTTTGCATTGCATTGTTGACACCTAAACAATGCGAAAGTTTTAAAATAAGAATAAAAGCGTTTTGCTAATCGTTGAAAATAATGAACAATGGAGAGATAATTAAAACAAGATTAACGTGTCCGTGCATTTTTGGGTGTTTATGGGATTTGGACGAGTTATTGAACTAATGACTGGGAAAATCTATATTGATGTGCATGTAGCTGTTTTAAACTTTTATTTTAGCACAGTAACCGGAGACTAAACGAGACTGTTCTTGAATGATGTTACTGGAAACAACAGAAATTTCTCTGACCGTTTTGCGAGATATCTCCCAAATATACACATCATCGGCATTTTCCCTAAACTCATGAATGATTTGAGTATTTTTTCGGGAGAAATTATCATCATACATCATCATAATTTATCGCAGACGTCGCTTGTGAAATTCGAATTTGTTCAGACTGACCATTTATATGTTGTTTTTTTAACCATCTGGTGACTGGACGTTTGGACCATCTCTACATGAGCCCGTTTCGGTGTTTACATCGGCGCAGGTAGATTATAATCACACCAGACCGTTTATCTGCTATCGGTTGCACGAAGTGTATCATAATATGTTTACTATGTTCGTGTATTAAATCGGCTAATCCTTTTCAGCGAGCATCACTTCACAACATGCCACACTGACCAACAGCCATATGCTAACATTTCTTCACGTGCTTGTATAGTGACAGTGTTGTTAATTAATTGAGTAGAGTGGTTCTATTGAACAATTGCACGAACAAATTCTTCAAATGTTAATGATCGTCATTGAAAATGAAAATAAAATAGTTTTATTGAAAAGTATGCAAACTAACTAGAAGAGAAAGATGTTATTTTAAGTGAGTAATAGATAGAGACTTAACAAGTGTTTGTCTTGAAGCTTGTAAAATATATGACCACATCAAGAAACGAATCCATAAAACGACGTTGCTTAAACATCTGTTTGTGGAAACATTTATTGAAAACATATATGCAAATATGCAACAGTCGTCCCTTTTTTATTATCATGTTCACTGTAAAAAATAATATTGCAATTGCCAAAACTTGTTTTTCATGACGATGATTTTTTAAAGTTTTCTTTGAAGTTGGCAATAAAATAAAGTCTAAATGTTCCTATACATTTAATGTTCTTCATCAATGTTAAAAGTTGAATTTTATAGAAAATGTGTTTTTCTTAAAAGAAGTAAACGTCAGACATGCCTAGAAAAAAGCTACAGAAAAAATCAACCTATTTACATTTCTAGACGGGTTTTTATTTTCTACATTGGTCCTCAGCTGATTGGCCTTCGATAAGAATATGCGTAAAAACTGTATGAAATTATTTGATGAAATCGCAGAACCCGACAAATCTCATTTGTCAGCATCGGTAAAAGCAATCATGATGTTGGAATGCCTGTCCCGGTAATTAGTGCAGAGTTATA
Source organism: Sinonovacula constricta (assembly GCA_007844125.1). NCBI lineage: Eukaryota > Metazoa > Mollusca > Bivalvia > Cardiida > Solecurtidae > Sinonovacula > Sinonovacula constricta. The sequence goes on along the minus strand of CM017564.1, from coordinate 55,723,026 downwards.
CTGAACAATTCCATTCTACAAACACGCGGGGATGGTATAAGTATTATAGGAAAGAAGGAAAATAGCAGGGACGGTCTGGGAGGCTGAATGTTGTAGAAACAGTCGCTGATTAATTTACAATGTGCAAAGTGACTTACGTTCGAAATTGCTGTGTGTAGATAGGGAAAAGAGAAAATGAATGAAATGTAAATAGTGAACGTGTAAAGTATATTATAGGCTCCACAGCGTGCTAATGTTAAACAAATGTGCATGCAAGTTTAGTTTTATGAAACTGCAGGTATATACGTGTGTTTTAAAACACAGCAAAAACTCATGTAAGTATTTAAAGAAATATTAAACGGCAAAGAGTAAAATTTTCAAGCATAATAAGCTTAATGATTAAATTGTTTTATTACGTTTATATTTTAAACATTAATTCCTTTTAATGATGTTACGTGGTTGATTATACAAGGTTTGTAAATATAACGGGAATAATAATTCTGTGTGTTTGTAAAAAGTTTTGATTAAGCAGAACCTAGCATATAAAAATAACAATCATATTACGTATATCCCAAGGAACACTATTAGATATTTTATCTCTTCATACTCTAGTGCTTATTATGATAATTTTAAATTATATACTAATACGGTAAAAATGTAAGTCAAGCATCGAATAGGAGATTACTATGTAGATAGTTTATATTGTTGTTTTCGTAGTTTAAAATATGTACGCGAAAGTAGGTGCCTGAAAGGGTCCCTACTAATGGCATATTTGGCATATAAACCGTCACTGAGCTATTGAACGGTTCATCTTCTGTGTATTTTTCTATTAAAGTTAATTTCCTGTTCGTAACTACCTATTTTTATCTACCTATTTATTATATAATATTAAACAATAAACATGAAATCACATTCTGACATGAATTCACCTACTTAATCATTGCTTCATAAACGGTTCTTCCTTCCTTCTGACGTATTTAGCCGTATAACCATCGTGCATGTAATGGGGCGATTATAGTCGGTGCAGAGTCGCGTGCCCGTGACTAATTGAAGCATTGGGAGGCCTCCTTTGATGGTAGAAACATATTTTGCCAGAGATAAGAAAAGCAACGGCGGAAAATAAAAATGGAAGAGATAAAAATACACAACATCTTCTACTACACAGCGGAGACTATGGAAAAAGTTTAGACGCTGGTTCTGGGGAAAGTTTGTAACACATTCATCATAACGTACATTGTAAAAGCATCATTTGCATTCACACAAGAACATGACAGTTTCAGACATAGAACGCTCAATGCAAACGATTGTGCGCAACTTAACAAGTGATGTATTGGTTTTGTATAGCTTGAATAATGTGGAATATTTTCACATTTTAAATCCTGAACAGAAACGGCAGTGACAGATCACATTTACTGAACTGACATTGATAATACCTGCTTTAAAATGAGAAAATGTTTTATGTTTATTGTGTCATGTATACGTCTATCGGCATCCGTATCACAATACACCATCATCATCAAAACCAATCACTACCACCCCACCAGCATAGTCATCATCATTATAACTTTTTAATCGTGCTCCTGCTAGTCCTTATCATCATCCTGCTCATCATCATTATTATAATCACCCTGATAGTCATCATCATCACCAATATCATTTAATCATTCATCATCATCATGCCCATCCTTATTATTATAATTACCCTGATAGTCATCATCATCACCAATATCAATTCATCATTCATCATCATCATCATGATGCCCATCCTTATTATTATAATTACCCTGATAGTCATCATCATCCTGCTCATCCTCCTTTTCCTCCTCCTCATCATCATGATTAAGATTATGGCTGTTTTAATTATCATTACACGAATTATCAAATAGGAAACAATATTTTCTGTATCCATTTTACAGCAACAGTGTAGCGTGAAAAATGTCACATTCTTTTGTTGACTTGCAAACACAATAAAAGAAAAACTGCAGTAGGTAAGGGAAACAATCTAATTAAATTCTTAGTTATTGTTCGTATGAGTGATCTCCCTTTGTATGAGTGATCTCCCTACCCTGAGTTCAATCTATTACTCAAAATAAATGAAGCAAGGAATTGCATCTGTTTACGTTAAACACACTTCGAGTTTGGCTGTTATATCGATTGTTCAATAAACGCTTTAATTTTATTTAAAAATTATAAACAGTAGTAATAGTAGTAGAGCTTCCAATTGTTTATTAACCTTATTAATCTAGCATTTTTAATAAACTAGGTAATGTCAGCCTATCATCCTGAGAAAAGGTAACAACAGATTGCTTTTCTTTAATATGTACATGTCTGGGTTTTTCTTTACATGTAAATCATGTGCCATTGTAAACTTTGTCAATGCTATGTCATACGGAGCTCTCGAAAATATTGTGCCTTTGCAAATGTAAGGTAACTAATAACGTAAGTATTGCGACGGAATGTATTCAAATTAATCTTTTTCTGGGAGAAGAGATATTATATAATTTTTAATGTTTTCACATAAAGAACGGGTTACGATTTCTCCTCGTGGCTAGGGCGGACTGGTCAGTGCAATCGAGGTCCTTTCTTACCTGTAGTGAGAAATGTTAATGCAGAAAACAAAGTAAAAATTTATGTTTTAGAAGATACAGTATTAAGTTTAACAACGAAATTAAAAACATTAATGTTATTACAGTTACTTTGAAGCTATTTAACTTTAATATATTTTAATTATATATTTGATGCTTGTAAAATCCATGTTGAATGCATATATGTAAGACGTGTTCCAAAATAGTCTATAAAATCATAGAACAATCCGTAATTTAACTGCGGATATGTAAAACATTGAATAGAAATCACTTTGAAATACAGTGAACCCCTATTTAAACACTTTAAATCTCGCTCAATTTGTGCATTTCGGTTATATCATAGCTAATTTGAAACAAGTCTTAGTATGCTGCAAGTTAAGGAGCTAATGGTATACACATAATCAAAATACATCTATGACAATGTCTTTTGAATCGTTTTGTTTCATTATTTGAAGCCATATGCAATAACACTTGATAACCAGTCTGAACTAAGCATCCAGAACCCCCGTCTTATCCACAGAATTGACTTGAATCGCACCCCAGTAACTTAAGGGGTTGATAGGAAACCTTCTGAACATTGCCTGAAATCTATTGCAGCGACAGTTGTGGTCATTATTGCGATGCCTTGCTATCAGCCATTGTGGAAGTTCGTCATAAACATGTTGTAAATTTTATTATTGTAAATTTTAATAAGAAACAATGTTCTATAAGTAGCAACATTAATTTCAATCTGAAAATGCACGGGACTGATGTATTCACATGTCAGTCAAATGTAACAGCTGCAAGAAAACTGATGCGTCATATACAAAATAGATCCAACTGAACAGTTTCCGCCTCGGAAATATGACATTTATACATCTAATACCTTAACGGGATATGCCTCACTGTGTAAACAGGATATAGGAAACACAAATTTGAGGGCAAGGATCTTTTTATTGTTTGTTGTTCGTCTGTTCATTAAGATTTATTTATTTTTAGGAAATCGTTATTACTACAAAAGTGTACACATGAACACATAGTTAAATATTAACCAGTCTGTTGAAACGTCCACATACAGTACTTCGTACCTCTGCTGTTTTTTAAAGTTATGTAACGTGTTACGCCAAAATAAAGGTTTGGAGAAATTAATACAGTGACTATGGACAAAATGTAAAAACTATGGACTAAATGTGAAAACTTAAAGATTTGCGAGCATTTAAGTTAAACGCTTAAAGTATCGACACACATTTACAAGCTATAAACTAGGGTAAATGTTGGTAAAAGCCTAAAACAATAAGTTTTTTGAAACACTGTTACAGGGATATATAAAACAGATAAAAAAAGATTACTCACAACTTAAAACTGATGAAGTTGAAGGAAAAAAGGGTCATGAATGAAGCAAGAGATATATTGTTTAATATTTTTAATCAGTAATTAAAACAAGTGATAAAAGTGATAAAACAGAAACAAGAACAACTGTATAAACATAAAACACAACTAAAATTGCATAATTCAAATGCATAAAAAATATTTACCACATAATTACCACAAATGGGTTTTAACCCATAATTGTTTGCAGAGAGAACAACTAAACGTCTTGTGTGACTGTAAAAAGTGTTTTATAAATGTACACATGATTAGAAGTCGAGTTATCAGGTCTAGAGATAGCTAACAGAAAGCACTGGGTATAAAATGCAGATTCATGAAATCCGTCCAACAATACAAATCTAGAAATTGAGATTTACCTTCCAAACTTTAACTGCAATGCCAAAACAAAGTAACCTTGAAATAGTAAGACACATAAATAGGCAATGACAATTGTTACAGCAATTATTGTTTAGCACCATGTTTAAATGTGTTTTTTAACGTATTATGAGTTTAGGTCAATTTTAGCTGAACCTGCAGTGTACAAGTAAATTTAATACAAAAACGACTGTTTGAGGAAATATTTAGGAGGAGCTTTTATAACCGTAAGTTATACACATAGACAGAACAGAAAAGTTTATGTGGAAAGAGAATTGAGCACGTGCGCGCACACACGCACACAATTTGCACCAAGGTTGCCTAATATTATTTCTCATGAAAGTTTAGTTCAAATACACCAATAAAAAGGTGTTTATACTAGTTATTATAGTATGACATAAAGCTAATGTTATGATACATATCAACAAGAAGGAATGTTTGTTTAAGAAACAACAGGATATTATCATCCAACATATAGGATACAAAATTACCTCAATGACAGTGGAAAGCATATAAAACAGCATATAAACAGACAAATATTAGCAAAAGTCTTTAACATGATATGCTCAAGAAATATAAAGAAATACCTTTTCATAATAAGAATATAAAACAGATATTCTTAAATAAGTTTTCACAAAAACATACAAAACAAATCTTAAGAAAAAGTGTTTACAATAAACTTACAAAACAAATATTAAAAAAGAACAACAGATATGATTATAAGTTTTGAATAACACTTGTACGGACATTTTTTCACACCTACTGTTAACAGTGATTGTGAAGATTTAAAACGTATTTTGTTATTAAAGTTGCACGAACATAAAATATAAGTACATTATTAGTAAATAAAAACATAAAAATCTGAAACAATCAGTTTAAGAAATCCCTGAGAAGCTTGAGGAGATATTTTACCAATCAACAAAAACTTTAACTGTACATTTTACCAAACAACAAAAACTTTTAACTGTAAATTTCCCTGAGAGGTATTTCAGCCAGGTGTGCCTTGTATTTTCTAGTAGTCCAAGATAATAGTGTACCATGAGAGGTATTTCAGCCAGGTGTGCCTTGTATCTTCTGGTAGTCCAAGATAATAGTGTACCAAATTTGCCAAAACCAGTCCAAGGTTCACAGGAGTTTATTGGGATCTATGCAAAAGAAATACAAAAATATTGATAATACAAACACAATGTTGTTTGGAACTCTTGTTTTCATGAACATTTTGTCATCTTTTATGTGAATTGTATTTGCACATTTTACCTTATCCATTTACATTATCACAAAATTAGAGGAAATCTAGACATTAATGTGTATTTATTGCCATCATTACCTTCTAAACATTGTTAATGTGTTTTATCAGGTGTCAGATGGTTTATTTATAAAGTGGTAAAATTATATTTTCATGAACTGTGTAGCAACAAGTGTCAGACGATTTTTACATTAAGTGGTCAGCAAAATTATATTTTCATGAGCTGCATTGCAACAAGTAAGCATATTTCTTTTGAAAGAAAAATCAATCTTACACCAGTAAAGGAACACAAACGTTGTTATTGTTTGCTGCATAGATTTTTATAATCATATTTAATACAAAACCAGTTCTGCCACAAGTCAGCTTGAAAACTGGGTCCTCAACCCACATGGTGAGGGCAGAGTATATGCAAGAGAGCGACTCTTACCACTCAGTCATGGGTTTGTTTTAAAAGTCATAAGAAAAATATGCCTTCAACTCAGTATTAGCAGCCAAGTTTGATTGTTAAATTAAAGTTAAAATGCAATGTAAAATTGGTTTATTCTATTTTTTTCTTGTTATGTATACATCACATTGATTACAACAAAGTCTAGCTATTACATATACCTGTAAGAGAAGAGTCTAGGTTAACATCTCGATAGAACCACTGACACATTATTTTTATAAAAGAAAAGTTTTCTATTTACTCTTTGAACAGAATTGGGATGCCATTCTTGCAGCCAGGTGAGAGAGAACTAACACATTACCAGTCTATCTGTTTAGAGCCTGCACACATATCCTTGTGCATAAGGTATATGAATGGCAATACTTTTTGGCCAAGCAGTTTCAGAGGATATGTTGATTGACATGTAATGCTGGACATGGCAATCTGGATGGTCAGTGATCACCATAGTTTACCCTAAGAATGTGCTCATGAGAGCTAAAATTCAAGCAGTAGTTTAACAAAAACAAAGAACTGTTTACCTTGTGTGTTCCAGGCTCCTTTGCCAGCATGTTAAAGGCATCCTTCATTTGTGAGCACACAGAACAGTACAGCTTTACCCAGTCACTGGACATCATGACAACATGGCCCCCATCCTGGCAGATAACCCTCAATCAACAACGGTAAGCTATATAAACTCTGACTTCATTTTTTTTTTTTTTTTTTATACATTTCCGCCTTTCCCTCATCAGGGGAGTTTACTCTTACTTTTCATATTGCAGTCACAATAAAGCAAGTTGTGTTTTAAGCAGCAAGAGCAGAACCCCAAATTTTAGGGATGTCCTCTCAATGACCAGAAGTTACGAGAGAACACACCCAAGACTACTCAGCATGTTACCATCAGCTCTTTCTGTTATTTCAATATCAGCTCTCTCTATTGTTGATACCATTTCTTTAAAAACTGATGCTGCACTCTGAAAGAGAGGAGGAAAGTACATGGTTATGCAAATCAAATTTACTTCATTGTAACATAAGGATATTTTTTTCTATGCCAACTTCATCAACTGATGTCTCATTTGTAAGAGTGTAACCCTTATATTTTTTTTGGATGTGTTGGAGACGAGAAAAAATTAAACTGTTTATGGTTTTTGTGTTTATTGTCCCACTAACAGTATTTCAGTTATCTGGAGACGATGTCCACTTGAAGCAGATATAGAGCTGCCTTCACTGTGTACAGCATGCCGTGAACACCAGGCATGAAACTACACCCAGTCACATTATCCTGACACGGGGTCAACCAGTCATGGAATTACCCTTATATTTGGCATTTAGAATTGCAACACAAATGAGAATACATTAAAATGAGCCAATTAAATTCCATATTATAACACAGGATATTTTGTTTTCCTTCTCAGTTGTTATCATTTTGTTCTTAGCAAATCTGTACGAAAAAGTGAATGTTAAATTTTCTATTTTTAGCAAGAACATTGCAAAACAGTGTGGAGCTTCAGTACAGAGTACAAAGATTTTCAGTACAAATGTTTTGCCGGGATTGTTGCCAATATGTTTTTTTGTGTGTTTTTCTTTCATTTAAATATTTTTTCATTTAATTAAGGTACTGGCCACCGACTTGGAAGTTATAAAGCCGTCACACTGATTACAATAGTGTTCTCGGCAGAACACTGAAAGTCCCACAAATTGTATTGAGCAAGACATTAAAAATGCTGAAATTGTTTTTTTTTTTCTTGCAAAAAATATAACTGCAAAAGAAAAATCAGTCTGTTGTCATCATACTTAATTTTAGTAAAACATAACATCAACTTTCACTAAATGATGCAACTCATTCCCCTTTTTCAAGATATGAGCAGAAAAATGTTAATATTTGAATCAGTCACAATGAAATGATTATTTATCATATCCTGATGGTTCCAGTAAATGGATATTTTACAGAATACTTAGGAATAGCATGTAACAATGTTACAAGAAAAGCATTGATGCGGAGCATCATAGGGCGACGCAACAATGAAAATTAATATTTATTAGAAATTTAGAGATGACTGATTTATAATTATTAAATAAACATTAAAATCACTGGAAAAATTCAATTCTGGTATATAAGGCTACTTATATGCACAATCCTAAAAAGGGACAAACATGTCTTCAATAACAAGTATAACCATCAGATGTATGTTAATGTTTACAAATTTAAAAGTAAAAATACCTCGTTTGCAAGGAAGTTACACAGAAAAAATACAAATAAATATAAAAAGAACACCATTTACCGAATTTGGACCTGTATTTGAGAACGTGTAAATTGCGGTACTTTCAAACACCTCGCCCATTTTCGCTAGATCATTCTCTAGCTAGAACGAGAATGTCCGAGGACATACGCTCACATGTGCAAAATTTTTCAGCATTCCATATATAGGCGGCGCACTCCAGTGCGTCGCCTATGATAGTAGACAGACACTTTGTGTGAATCTATTAATAGATACTCTCTCTGCCTTAACCCCAGTACCTGGTATTCTTTGGCTGAGGCCTCAAGGAACCTAATCTTCCACTTGTCTGCGATTCTTCTTCCAGCATCAGTGGACACCTCCCTGACAAGACAATACGCAAACATCACACATTTTATTGCATGGCATAATACACAAAAAAATCTACTGTAAAAAATTATTTACTTAATGATTATGTCACGGACCACGTTTATAAGGTACTATATACTGCTACAAAAATATTTCACAAGGACTGCATGTTCAAATCACTTTGTTGACATTTCCTGTGGAAAATGTTGTTCTTTTAACATGACACAGTCAGAAGTTGTCGTTTCTGTACAAGAATAACCCACAACTTTTAAGGATATTGCCAGTGCCAAAAGCATGCAGGAATCGACATTATTTATAAAGTCTTAGGATATTTTGAGAAAACCAGCTTTTAGAAAAAATGATAATTAGACATGTTTCAATAAATGTTTTATCAATACTGGCATTAATGTTGTATGGCAACTTGGGAATAAGTGATAAAACTTAAAAGGATTGATAATACAAATGTGTATATATTTATATTGTGTATATATTTATATTGAAAACGCAGATGTTTGGTGGAAAATAGTGGACCTTTCTGAACTCATTGACATGTAGCAAAGAAACTAGTTTATTACTCAAACTTTAAGCTGAAAGTTTCTGTAAAAGATTTAATTCATATCAAGCTCATCAGACCTCATTTTGAAATCCCGAGACAGAGGGCTCCACATTTCTCACTGCTAGAAGGTTCAATGTTAGATGTAACTGACATTAACCTAAGCACAGAAAATCGCAAGTCGAAAAAAGGGTAGAAATCTCAATTACTAGAGTTTCCTGCCCCTTTGAAATGGATTCCTCTTGATACATTACAAGCGTTCCAAAACTGAAGTGAATATCTGAAGACGGCTTTCAAAACAAAAACCTTAACCAATATAATATTCTTAGTTCAAAAAGGGGAGTAACTCTGCCAAAATTAATCATATGGTCACTGAGTTTTTGTAATAGGTTTCTCCCATGTCAATAAACAAGTATCCCATCTTTGAAGTGAAAATCTTTTCAATTTATTTTAGAAATGGACCTTAACAAATTTCTTTAACCAAAGCTGGACAATCTTTTACAATAAAAGAGCATAACTCTGCTTAAATTTATTTTAGGGTAATATGATAGGTCAATACTTTTGACATTTTAAAAAAAACAGACCTAACAAGAGATTAATTAATGCTATGAGAGTGTCCCGACAAAAGATCCACTAATTTTCTTTGTAAATTTAAGCTAGAAAAAGACAGTCTGTAAGAAGCATGTGCCACATTTCTCAATACTGGAAAGTATAAATTCTAAGAAAAAGAGGCATACAATGCCAAACTGATTTTTGGGTTACTCAGCAAACAATGGCTAATTATTATATTTAAATTATCCTTCTACCCAAATAGATTTAGATTTTTTAGCAAATGGCACACATCAACAAATTAATAAGAATTAAAAACAAATTATATTCTTAAATGGTTAACACACTCATTATAGATAGAATACACACAAATAATATATTTTATGCAAGTTGGAATTTAAAAACCAATGTCACACACAGTAGAGGTTTAACTGTAAGGAAGTCGTAAAAAAGGGAAATATGCTAACAAAAATTGCGACTGAATATCAATTTTAAATATTTGATATAACTTATATAAAAATCTGATGCTAGCTTAGAGACAAGTCTACATTACATAGTATCAGTGATACTTTCAATCATAGTCTAGTAAATTTTTTTATCTTTTCTTCTTCACAAATAGAATGCATTTAAAGCTTAAATACATTGCAGCAATGTCTACTAGAACCACCTGTGCATAGCATCTCAGCTTGGTGACAAGCCCACTTGATTGCTTTTAGCTTACTAAAACTCTGAGACAGTGCTGGGCGAAAGAGTTGCACATTGGCAACTATTACTGCTCGTCCTGGAGAACCACTATTCAATTTATAACTTATATAATATTGTTTACATTTTGTTTTATATACCTGAATTTGATATTTATATCGCTTCACTGCATGAATGGCAAGTATACTTCCTATGTTTCCTTGTATGTCAATTTTTCATTTTCAAAACAGTCTATTCATTCAAAAGCAGATGAATAAACCTTTCCATATAATTGTGACAGACAAGTTTTGCGATTATCTCACTACAATGCACTTTACTGGTCTGACTGGCAACAATCGATTAACTAATAACTTGACAAGCGCCAAGCAGGATACCACAAGTCAGTCTTGGGCTTCAGCCCTTGGTGCCTACTCATTGGATAATAAGTACAGAGCTGGAAAAAAAAACAACCACGATACAGACGGCATGAACAGGTATCCTTTTGACAAAGTGACTGACACAGATGATGTGGAGAGAGTAAAGATAGAAGACCAAACTGTCAACGCCATCTGTTATAGGACATCAGAATCCTTTGTCAATACTATTCCAGTGATGATGTTGAGACAACAGAAGGTCCAGGACAACCTCTAGCTCAAAAGGAAATGACGGAAATTAGCAAGGATCCTTTAATAGAAAAAGGAAGAAGAGCAGTAATCGATCTGAAGATTCCCAATCACTATATGGTAGGTCATGATCTGACAATGAAAAAAACAGTTTAGAAACTTCAGGATGGAAAGAAGAATTTTGTTTAGAGTGCTGCACGACCAAGAAGAAGAAATTGAACAACTTGTCATGCCAGAAGAGTTCAGAGCACTTCACGATCAGTTTTGACACCCAGGACAAGATTGCACCTTGAGACTAATTCGAGAAAGATATTACCCCTTATCATGCTAAGCGCGACCACAGGTCGTTCTGCATACAGCCAGTCCGCACTGCTAAGCGCGACCTACACTCGCGCTCGGGGATGGGTGCATTTTCGAGATCCCCATTCATTTAAAACAACGTGACAGTTGTGTGCGATGTTGGATATAGCTGTGTATATGATGGAGTGACGCTATGGTCTGAAAATATCACCCTATCATATAGTTCCAAAAGGGGAACAAAGGTTAAATTTCAAAGTTCGCATCCATAAAAAAAGATGGTGGCAAGTACGAGATCACGTTTGACAGCTGAGCAGGTTTTAGAAGAATTATTTGAAGATAGTGACTTTAGTGGGTCTAGTGATTTGGAAAATAATGATGAGGATTGTGATTTTGACCAACTGATGCAACAGATAAGTGATTGTGACCCAATTGTGCATGAAATTCTGATGGAACAATCTTCAAATATACGGAATGTTGACATGGCTGCCGATGTTGCATATGGCTGGACTTCCACTGATGATGTGCCTTTAGTGATGCCATTCATCGGCGAAAGTGGACTTTCTGATTCATTACCTAACTCCCCAGAGCCTTATGACTTTTTCAAGATACTAGACCAACCTTTATGCTTCACAAACATTGGCTACGAAGCAAATGAAGCTTCAAAGTCGAATTACTAAATGGACGCCAGTAACTGAGGAGGAACTAAAGATGTGTAATATTTGCAGGCGTTTTAATTATGTTATGTTTTTTTATACACTATATCTATATAAAAAATATATAAACTTATATAATATTATATAGTTCCTGTCATTGATATGCATATAATAGTGTCTGTAGAAAATAGAGAGCTGAATACATTTTCTTTCAAGTATTCTTAGTTTATTCATTTCAAATTGCAATGCTACATGTTGTCTTACTGAAAAGAATCATTTTTATTCATATAATATAATTTGTGAATGTTTGTGTACTTCCAGTGTTTTTTGCTTTGGTTATGGCCATGGGGTTAAAGAGTGACATCAACGCATATTGGTCAACTCAAGACTGTATAGCAACACCATTCTTCAGTAGCAGAATGACCAAGGACCGGTTTCTACTAATTTTATCGAACCTCCATATTGCCGATAACACAGAGGCCATTCTACGTGGTGAACCCAGCCATGATCCCCTCCACAAACTGCGACCATTCTTGACAATGATGAAGCTAAACTTTACAAAGTACACGCCCGAGGAGCACCTAGGCTTCGATGAAGGAACTTGTCCGTTCAAGGGTCGCGTTCACTTTCGAGTGTACAACCCCATGAAACCAAACAAATTTGGAATAAAATTCTACCAAGTTTGTGAGGCAAAATCTGGCTACTGTGTGGGATTCGACATTTACCATGGAACTACTGACTGCATTCAAAATTGTGAATCAATTGAGACAGAAGATGGGTCTTTCTATGCGGATTGTACTGTGACCACAAAAGTTGTTCTTGGGCTTCTTGCTCAGTGTGGGTTGCTATCCAAGGGATACAAAGTGTATATGGACAACTACTATGTATCCCCAGAGTTGCTGACAGAGCTGGAGCTTCTTGACACATATGCATGTGGAACCGTTAGAACCAACCGGTGCGGAGTACCCAGTGTTCAGCGCAGTGAAGAAAATGAAGCAGGGCGAGTTGGTATTCAGACGCAAAGGAAATATGTTAGCCGTCAAGTTCCATGACAAACGCAACGTGCATATGCTGTCAACATTTCACACTGCAACAATGGGAATGACGGGTAAGATGGACAGAGCAACTGGAGTTCCAATCAAGAAGCCAATCTGCATCAATGACTATGTCAAAAGGATGGGTGGTGTAGACCTCAGCGACCAAATAGTGCAGTACTACGACATCCTGAGGAAGTGTTTGAAGTGGTGGAAACAGGTGTTTTTTCACCTGTTTAACCTGGTATTGGTTAATTCATACATACTATATAGAAAGTATGGACAAAATGTGCGACGGAAATCCCACATGGACTTCAGGATTGAAGTAATCAAAGCGTTGCTGAACGAGGCCCCTGATGGACCAAAACCAAAACAAGCTGGACGCCGAAGCACGGTGGAAAATTTGAATCGGCTAACTGGCAGGCATTTTGCCAATCACATTCAACCAAAGGAAGGTGCTAAGAAACAAAAGCCGATGTGAGACTGTATCGTATGTAATGTACCAAAAGGGGAGAGACTAGACTGCAAGCAAAAACAAACTGCATTTGAATGTCAGCAGTGCCAAAAACCCATGTGTATGCCAGTGTGCTTCGAACGGTATCATACCTTGAAAGACTACAAGCTACCACATGAATGAGTGGACTCATACTGAACATTGTGTAAATAGTGTATAAAACAAATATGTTTCTTAGACTGTCATAATAAATTGTGAGAATAATCCTATAAACAATAAGTGAAAGCATATTAAATGCAAACAAAATAATTACAACATACATATATATATTTAATCATATAAATTGGACCATGGATGTTGAACTTTATACAAAAAAGTTTCTTTTTTATTCTTAATATTCAGTGCTAAACTTTGTTGTAAATGCAACATTAGCCAGACATGTATAATATATATGAGAGAAACAAACCACAACAGTGTAAAAATGGCCATAGTGTACTATTCTTTTGAAGGATGATTTTGTCAAAAGTATGTAAGTAAACCACTTAGTTTTATATGCATTTTATTTCTTAACTATTCTACAGACAATATATAGTTAATTGTAATAGATAAATTACTAAAAGAATGTTACAAAACGAATTAAACCAAAGTTAATTGAAATCAGTTCTTTTTTTTTCGGTTGTTATTGTTAAATAAACACTGTCAATTATTTGATGCAGTATTTAATATATTGATAAAAGTGGAATCATTGTTTTCTTTGTTTTATCCCCTTTTCAAAAAGTACAAGGTTATGTATGGTTTTCCTGTAAAATCTTATTAAAATAAACATATAAACACCACACCCCCTACTTCGCATAACCTTACCTGACCGAGCATAATTAATCTAGCAGTGGGCTAGGCTTATCAGGCCAATGTATGTAGCATAAGGGTTACTGGCCAGGAATTAGGGCAGACGTTAAGAACTGCATAGAGAAATGTGACAGATGCTCGAGAAGAAAGAGCAATACTGAGATAGCCCCTTTGGTAAATGTCAACACCTCATATACTTTAGAACTACTTTGCATAGATTTTTTGACTCTGGAACCTTCAAAATGAAATATTAGTAATGTACTATTTGTCACAGATCATTATACAGTTCGCACAATCAATACCAACAAAAACCAGACAGCAAAAACAACTGAGGCTCTCTACAACGGACTCTTGGTTCATTATGGAATACCTACTAGGAGCCAACTTCAAAAGTCAAATCATCTTAGAACTTTGTCGACTGACCCGAGCGAAGATGTCTCACACTACGCCATACCATCCGAAAGGAAATGCAGGGACAGAGCGATTCAACCAGACACTACTTGGAATGCTTGGAACACTCGGAAGACATCCAGAAGGCAGATTGGAAAAGGTATATAAGCAGCTTAGTGTTCGCTTATAACTGTACACTCCACGATTCGGCAAGGACTTCAACTTAGGAACTTCTTGTCAGTCACAAGCCTAAGCTGCCCATAGACATGATGTTTCAGAGTGCCCATGAAGAACCAGTGAACAAAACTTCAGAAGAGTATCTTGAAGATTTACAGGAAAGGATAGATCTAAAGTAAGACAACAGAAATATTACAATCCAAGGACAAAACATGTGAAAATCAGAACTAATGACCATGTTTTAGTAAGAAGCTGGCCTTTGATGGAAAGCACAAGATCACGTATAGGTTTGAGAAGGAAGCCTATATAGTCACTGACCAATCTAGAAAGTACATCCAATGTTCAAGGTTCAGTCAGAGACTACTGGAAGAAACAGGACACCTCATTGGAATCATTTGCTGCTTATGGAGCACATAACATACGCTTATGAGGAAGATGCTGAAGATAAAGAGGAGATTAAGGGGATTAAGTTAAAGAGGTTGATATCAGGGATGCAACCAAGAGATCAAAAATTGACAAGGAAATGAAGTTATTTAAACTAATGACTCAGATGAGGAAAGTGAAGATAATGGAGATACAGTTAATGTATACCTATATGGGGATGCCCGTAGACCTGAACTTGAGGATAAATTGAGTCAAAGTGGACAGGAAAAGATGGACAGTCGAGAGATGATTGGTGAGACAAGTTCAACCAATGATGAAGTTGCCACAAATGGTATAGGAATGACAGGGGAGGTTAGCACTAATGAGCTTAGTACTGTGCCTGAGCCTATACTGGATGAAGATGTAGAAGCACTAACAGCCAAAGGTCATGCTGATGTAGAACAAGAGAATACAGACCAAACCACACGTTCAGAAACCAAAAACATAGTCGGTCAAGAAGAAAAAAGAGAGGAAAACTCTTATATTAGAGGAGGAGGAACAGACCTTACTGGAGAACCAGTACCAGAACTCAGACCAGTGCCATTGCCACAACCAAGACATACAGGGCAAAAATCTACTGTAATCAACCGGTGGACAGAATTCAAACTTTGAATACCCTGATTAAGTCTGGCATTTTTGGGGAAATGAATTCAGACATGGCACATAAACTTATTTCTACTATAAAGAACACATAACCTACTTTTTATAATAACCCTGAAAATTAACATGAAAATTGACCTCCACAGCCGGGAACCGAACTACCGGCCTTTTGATTACCGGTCAAGCACGCTACCACTACACCACAGTAGCCATGCCAAATATTTGATGATCTTTAGACTATTATGTTCTAAAATATCGGTCTAACAATCACTCATAAGCGTATTTCAACAAACTGTCATAAGTGCGATTGGTAGTAAATCAATCAAAAGCACTAATAAGATTTAACGGTAATTTCCAAAATATTTATATAATTCAAGAAGGAAAACCATTCTCAAGAGAAAAAAAAAAGATCTTAAGTTTTATGATCAAATGCACCCCTAGTGTTTCAGTGTGTCACTTTTTATTCAATGAATCATATTTTTGTAAATCTGTTTATTAAGCAAGATGAAATACCAAGAAACAAAGAAAAACAAAAATGTTATACCTCTCCATGGCCAGATCACTTTTGTTGCCGACCAGAACCACAGGAATACTGCCAATCATATTGTACAACAGTTTCTCATACACAAACTTGACAACATCAAAGCTGGAAGAAAAAATGAGATAAAATGTTATATCCCAAGATATATGGTAAAGCATGATGTCCAATGTCTTAATAGGATGTATATATAAACTGTTTTAATTTTTAAAATGAAGTAACTGACATGCATTTTGTACTTCTTGAGAAGCAAAATTTAGAGACATTTATACTTCCTTAAGGCATTGAAATAAGAATGTGGTCCTATCTGATTTCACACAGGGAGGCTTAATCTATGAGTTTATATTAAATTTTAAACTGATCTTTGCAAGAAACCACCAATAAGATTCTATGAGGTAGCTTAGGTGCTCTGATGTAATATTTGCTCTTATTTGACTCTAAGATGTGGTCTAGATTTTCTGGATGGATTGGATTGAATTTTAAGATTAGTGAGGCAAACAGCAACAATCTCAACATTTCGTAACTTTACATAATCACACTGTTTTGGTGCACATGATGAAGATTTAGTAAACAGTCTTCTTTTCAATGACAAGTCTCACTTTAAATGGAAAACAGAGATAATATTTTGCAAAAGACATACAAACAAATAGAGTTTAACTTAACATTCAAGTGGAGGTTTGGAAAAATAGGAGGCAGAAAGCAAATGCAATGTTTACAAATAACACAATGATTGAAGTAGATGTACTTTACATAGTAAGTGTAATTAAATAGCTTTACATTATAGTTCTGGCTTTATCCCCATTTTTAATTTATTTAAACTTTAAATTGATTAAATCTTTGTTCAAACATTTAAAACTTGTTTCAATTTTATGTTTCTTTCACTGATTGTTTTGCAAAAGATTAACGAACACACATTACATGTCTGAATCCATGAAACTGTAAATTGTGTAAAAATAAGCTTCAATAAATTTTGTTTGAAAATGTTGATATGTACAGTATAGGATTTAGTTAGCCGTATCACTTTTAAACCAAAGCTTTGCTGACAGAAAAAAGTGTTGTGTATAATAAGCATTTGAGGATTAGTGGCATTTGACTACGGATCAGACTGACAGGATTCAAACATCAGACCCCCAAGTACACGTAGGTCTCTAATCATCCATTGCATACACAGTCTTCACTAAAGAAATTTAAAAACGCTGGGCCCTCGGTCCACCAAGCTGGCAACATCTACTGGAATGAACCAAATTTTACCAGACCAGCATGTATTTTGGCATTTTGACACAAAAGCTGAGGTATAAGTGGTTTGGTAAAAGGCTGGTAAGGTGTTGTTTAGTGTATATGTTTTCATAATAATTAAGAAAGATGAAAACCATGTGGCTGAAAATTCTGGGACCGTCAGTCCATTTAACTTAAATTATTTTTTTTTATAAAATTTCATGGACAAACTGAGATTTTGTGGTCTTGCGCCTGGGTCTGATAGGTTTTGTCGAAGACTGCATATAGCACCAAGTAGTGCATAAATATTGGTACTACCATTAAAGTTAAAAATATGAAAGGGATAAATGTAGGATGAAATCACTTGTTTCCAACTTAACAGAATGTAAACAAATCGATAAGTGTTCCTTTACTGGAAAAGCAATAAATTAATCTGCTATAAAATCTTGTCATTTTCAGAAGAGATTCTCGTAAACAAATTACAGACAAACCTGACCATGCGACCAACCCTTACCGGCGACCTCCTGCTGATCATATTTGTTCTGTAATTGTAATTTAATAAGTGCCCACCTTTGATCTGTGTCCAGCGACCGCACATAAACATGTCAAACATGCTTTAATTATCCCCTAATAGGTGACTCCGTTATCCACTTGCATGTAAGTTTAGACCACACAATAAGCAATTAATTGACACATTTGCCCTTCTTTGCTAAACACTGCAATCGGCCGTGTCAAACTGGGAAATTACGTAATGTCACTGGGTCGATGTACACATCAAGCCCCCGCTCAATTCACACCTAATCAAGTGTGCCCCATTACCGCTCGTATTAACACTTATTGAACATGTTCCGACTTCAGTTTCTTTAAAAGTAAATTAAAGTTATGTTTGTATTAATTACGATAGATTGATTTGCTAAAAATTTAAAATATACAATTATAAAGTGCAAACTGCAAGTGGATGCAGTAATATAATGGAATATCTGGAACAGTTCTTCTTCATTGCATTACGCATTAACATGTCTAAATATTCAGATTCAGAACATTGCAAAACAAAAACATGAAATAATGGACAAATATTAACATGGAAATTCGGAAATGATAAGAGTTAAACGTTTAACTCAAAATGACTCGCTAAACGACTTGTGTTAATGTTGGTTTTTGGATGCGACAGGACGTCAAGTGCCAGGGTCAGGACCACTCTTGAAAGAGAAAGCTCTTTTGTTTGCGAAAGACTTGGGATTGTCAGAGTTTAAAGCATCAAATGGCTGGTTGGATTCGTTCCTAAGAAGAAATAGCAATGTGCTGAAAACTAAAACCGGCTAAAGAGCAGCTGTGAATATGGACAAAGCGCATGATTGGAAAAATAAACTGCCTACATTGTGTTAAGTATATGATGCTTGTAACATCTTCAACATGGACGGAACGGGATTGTTTTACATGGTGAACATTCTAATTGACATGCGAATGAGATCATCTGTGAAACAAACTACCATTCATAATTATTTCAGTGCTAATTAATGATTTTAGAACTGTTGATTGCAATTTGATAACATGTACAATGTAGTGTATATACTTTTATTACATACAAATTTTATTACAAGACGGCAGAAGATTTAGCAC
Organism: Sinonovacula constricta; assembly: GCA_007844125.1. Lineage (NCBI taxonomy): Eukaryota > Metazoa > Mollusca > Bivalvia > Cardiida > Solecurtidae > Sinonovacula > Sinonovacula constricta. The sequence continues at coordinate 55,703,832 of CM017564.1, read as the reverse complement.
AAAATACAAACTGACTGTGAAAATACAGGAGGAATGTACACAATACAAACTGCACAAAGATAATATTTGATAAACATATTTATATGCTGATTTATTTTTTTATAAACATTAGCTGACCCTTACATACCTAACCGTTCTGTTACACTAACAAGATATATTGATGTTATTGCTTTCTCTACTTTCTGCTTATACAACACAATTTGTAAATTTCAAGTGTGGTTCTCACAAAAAGTAACCATGCTGCATGAAGAGACCATCTGTCTTAAGAGACCACTTTTGCCCTATTTCTCAATAAGTAGATTTACAAACATGTTTACAGGGATATGCTGTTACCTTGCTAATGGGTAATTCAATATTTTCAAATTAATTGAAGTTAAGCCACAGTTCAACATTAATTTATTTAAACACATAATTTTATCTAGAAGGCTTAGTTTATATGAGTCATTTTCTCATATCATTCAGTACGCTTGTATCAATACAGAATAAAACTATACCAACCTTTTCTTTGAGTCAACAGAGTACACAAGAATATACCCGTCAATATTCATAAAGTAGGACATGGGTACAATTGAATATTCATCCTGGAAAAAAAGAAATCAACAAAAAGCAGTAAGTAAACTGAGTAGTTTCACTTATTATTAGATACAATTTGATATAAGAGAAAAAATGTATCCATACATAGGAAAGATTCATTACAACGGAAACCATAACTGAAATTGATTTAAATTTGTAGGAATTGCAGGTTTGGCATAAATGAGTAAGGAGTACAGTCTAATTACAGCCCTTTGTTGTTGGTTTTGGGGAAGAGTTTAGGGGCCTTATAGGCTTCAGACTGGAGCTTTTGAATCACAGATAGACATATAAAACTTAAAATGTTTAGGCAAAAACAAGATGTTGTTTTTCTTTACCACAATATGGTGGACTTTTTGAATTTGGGGGAAATATCAGCCTCAAAATAGGGTAAAAAAAAAAAGATTGCACAGATGTGTATGAACTAAAAAAGTTGTGAGGATTCAATCCTTAGCTTGATATTGTTTCCCTTGCATAGTCTCAAAGAATCAAGTGTTGTGTGTACAGCCTGAATACTGTGAAAGCATTTTATTTCGTGGAATTTGTGGGCAAATCAATCCACGAATTTAAGTACCAACGATATAAAATCCCCTCGGTTAGACTTTCGAATGCTAGATTTACTTGTAAATCATGTCAACATATTTTTACTAAACAGGAAATAAAGCTCAAACAAACAGACGATTTCACCACACTTTATTTACATTGTATTGACATAGAACGATAAAACATGTTTACAAACATAAGCCATTTAATCATAAAAAACGATCTATGCTAAGTAATTTTATACTGTAATATATACACGAGCACTATAAACTTTTAAGGTGTTGGGTGTTTACTCAAGGGTCTGTTTTGTGTCAGTTTGCATAGTATGCTAATTGGCGTTAATTGACAGTCAATGCCTTCGTTAAATTAGACCCTTAAAAGAACCCGCACCCCTAACATCTTTATGAATATAATCCCTTAAATGACATGCTAATTGACAGGTGTCATAAAAGTCGTCTGATGAGACTCTGCTGTGAAAACATTGACCGGCTGCCGTGGATCAATATCACCAGGCGTGACGTAAGACAATAGGCAGAGTCACTCGCTAATCCGTAGTTTCGCATTTGACCCTGTTTCAGTGTTAGGCCTCAGTTTCGCATCTGTCAAAAATCGAAGGTATTCTTTTATTTTTGTGGGTAGGGCAATCCACAAAATCAAGTACCCACGAATATGCCCGTCCTCTTCAAACAACGAAATTTCTGCCCCACGAAATAAAATGCTTTCACAGTAGCTTGTCTGAAAAATGACTAATTAAAGTATCTAATTATGTACACATGGCAGCATTATCTGCTTCAAGAAACAGTACTTGTACAAATGATAGATAGTGATAAAATATTACAACACAGTAGGGATGTCAACGAATACCATCTTTCCTATCTGGATAATCGTATGTCGATAGTGTCAGTTTAACTTAATGTTATGGCAGCATCACCTTTATGGTGATTGAAAATGGTAAGCACCTTTGTACTATATTACATATTACATAAAACATACGGCAGGTAAATCAAACTTAAACAAAAAGGTCCGACAGATATATAATTTAGTTTATTGACTTATCGCCCCAGCAGCAGTATTTCAGTTATCTGGAGACCGTGTCCACTTGAAGCAGATATATTGCTGTCTTCACCGTGGATAGCATGCCCTGAGCACCTGGCATAATACCACACCCAGTCACATTACACTGACACCAGGTCAACCAGTTGTGGAACTATTCTTATATTTGCTTGAGCATTAGCAAGAGAGCTATACCACTACCATTTGTAATGTCATTGGCCTGGGATCGAACTCAGGGCCGTACCTGGTGCCGACGCTCCATTGATTGCGCTACCAGGTCCGTTCTAACAGATATATAATTTTATTTTTTGTGGATGAAGACAGGGTGGAGGAAATGTCAAGAAACATGGCCATGCCACGAAACCAGGTTTTCGACAATTTAACAAAAAATTTAAGCAGAAACTGTCTATTCTTAGTAACAGCGACCTTGACCCGACTGGCCCCATATCCAATCCCAAGCTAGTTCTTTATGCAAGCTTGCTATATCCAAAGTTTCAGCAAAATTGGTTTATTGAAAATGAACCAATTGAACATTGGCCCAAATCCAAAGGTGAGTTAGGTCTTCATGCAAGCTTGCCAAAGTTTCAGCAAGAATTGGTTAAGCCGAGCTAAAGTTATTGACCGAAACTGTTTTTCTATTTTAGCAACAGTGACCTTGACCCAATGGGACCCAAATCCAGTCCCAAGCTAGGTCTTCATGCAAGCTTGCTATATCTAAAGTTGCAAGATTGGATTATTCAAACTGAAGTTATTGACCGGAAACTGTTTTTCTATTTTAAGCAACAGTGACCATGATCCAACTGGCCCCAAATCCAATCCTCAGCTAGGTCTAAAAGCAAGCTTGCTATATCAAAAAGTTTTGCAAGATTGATTAATCCAAACTAAAGTTAATGACCAGAAACTTTTTTTTTATTTTTAGTAACAGTGATCTTGACCTGACTGGCCCCAAATCCAATCCATGGCTAAGTCTTCATGCAAGCTTGCTATACCCAAATACTCAGCAAGATTGGTATATTCAAACTCAAGTTATAAACTGGAAACCCTCTGTTTGACAATGTCCGCCCCCCAACTATTCCCAAATCTAATAACCAGGATTTTCGTTGAAAACCTGGTTAAAAACTGATAAAAGAGAAAAATTCGCAGTATCAAAAGGTCGCTGATGTTGTGCTGCTAAATCAAAACTATTCTTTTGAAAAATTCCAAAGCAGACAGTTTTACAGGAGTAAACTGTTGGATGTTAGTTGTGCAAATAAAATAAAATGTGGGGAAAGTGAAACATATTTTAGATTTATATTATGGAATTGGGAAAAAAATATTTTGAAAAATAATGAAAGATAATCGTGAATCAAAAGACTGCATAAATGAATCACAATTAACAGATAATTGTCAATCAAAAGATTGCATTTACAAATCATAATATTAAATTTCACAGATGTCAGACTGTTGAATATGACATATTACACAAAGTTTACGTATGTTTATTAAAATTATGACAAACTTAAAACAGACCTTAGATTTAGAAAGACAAAGTCAACTGCAGTGCCCAGAAATCTATCAACATTACCGTGTTAAATGGGAAATACATGAAGCAAAAATATAATGACTGATCAAAACTGACTCAACGTTTGTTAAGAGTTATTATGTGGTGTAATTTGTATGTAACATGCATTTTGATTAACTGTAAACAAGAGGGCCATGATGACTCTTAAACGCTCGCCTGAGGCTTTCAGTAGGCTCTTATATGAAATGTAACCTCTAGCATGTTAACAAGGTTTTTAGAATGTTTGAGCCAGTAACATACTTTTGGACCCCACATGACCTAGTTACAAACTCATCAAACATTTCATGCAGGCAACCATTCTAGACAAGTTTGGTGAAGATTGGGCCATAAATGTGGCTCCTGTGTTGTTCACAACGTAATGCTATGATTTCATCTAGTGACTTGTTTTTTTGACTCCACCTGATCTTGTTACCAACTCATCAAAGATTTCATGCAGACGACCATTCTGGACAAGTTTGGTGAAGATTGGGCCATAAATGTGGCCCCTACAGTTTCTAGAAGATATTTCTAATATCTGACCTATTGACCACGTTTTTGACCAGACCATGTAGGTAAACATTTTGACCAAGTGTTCACAAGCACATTGCTGACACCACACACTGCATTTGGGTATCAGAAAAGCTCATCTTGAACATGTTGTGCTCAGGTCAGCTAACATTAGTACAAATTATTGAACATGTGGAGCATGGTGATATAATACTATGCAGTGATTGCATTCGGAAACCAAATTTAGTAAAAAGAGTTTTGAAAATATTTTTTCAAAAATTATGTGCATTTCATACAGCTTACGGAGAGCAAATCGCTATCCAGATAAACGTGCAATATCTGGTGATGAGGTTAACTGTTGACATCCTAAAAAAAAAAAAGTGATAGCTAAACTTATTTCACAGCTATAGCATAGCTAACAGTATAGGTGGAATCAAGAAAGCAAACTATTTCTTAACTAAATTTCCATGAATATTCTCAAAATATATAAGGCAGTGATATTTACCTTCCATGAAGAGCCCCTTCACAAGAGGTTCCCAGTTACAGGACCCCAAACAATGGGGTGACAATAAACTAATTCAGTTACCACTGCTCTGATTTAAACAATGTTTTCAAATAAAATTAGGATAACATCTGCCACGATTTGTTTATAGTTTACTGTTATGTGCTTTTATAATCCTGACTTGACATATACAAAACAAATATTAAAAAGTGTTTCACAATTTGCAGCTTTGTTTTGTTTGCTTGGTTTATCGTCCCACCAACAGTATTTCAGTTACCTGCAGACTGTGTCCATTTAAAGCAAATATAGCTCTGCCTTCACTGTGTATAGCATGCTGTGAACACCTGGCATGATACCACATTATCCAAACACTCGGCCAACCAGCCGTGGAACTATTTGCTTGAGCGTCATCAAGGAAGATATACCTCTACCATTTATAATGACTTTGGTATGTCGTGGCCCGGGATCGAACCCAGGGCCTCCCTTACCTGAAGCCGATGCTCTACCGATTGCGCTACCAAGTCTGGTTTGCAGCTTTGTCAACACAATATGCACAATTTCAGGGAGCATAGAACATTTGCCTAGTAAGAGTTATTTGTTCTTTGCTACAATTATGGTCATATTGGTCACATCCAGATAATAACTGGAGAAGGAAGACCCCAGACTTGTCTGGATAGAACTACCAGCACAATGTAGGCAAGCTGAAAGACTTCCCCACAGGAAAGTTCTCAAAAACAGGGACTCTAACTCACCCAGTGAGAGGTTTACGAGTTACAAGTCCAAAACTTTAACCACATGGCCAAGGGCACACAGTTCCAGTTAAGTGGATACAATAGGCAAATAGCCGATTACCTGCCCTGCCGTGTCTACAAGTTTCAGGTTATACTCCTGGCCTTCAATCTCCACATTCTTGCTAAATGCTGAAATAGGGCAATTACATGTACAAAATTATAACAGAATGTCCATCTCAATGTAATACTTCAGAACAATTTTACATTTTTATGTTAATAATAAACCCACATTAAAATGTAGCTTAATATTCTCTATTATTCAGCCATATAGTAGCAGTTTCATTTGTTTCATTAACCTATTTTTTTTTTGCATGCAGGTTCAAACCCAGTCAAGGGCAAACTTTTTCCTGTTCTTCTTATATTTGTTGTCAATATTTCAGTAGCAGGTATGAGGACTTTTTCATCAAGTCTCAGGACAATAAATTTATGACCAGTCCTAGGTCAGGTCGACTTCACTCCTAAATTGATATATGGTTCTTTGGTTCAATCCTGTCCTAGGACTTGTACTGAATCACACAAATTAAATAATTTAGTGGTCTTATGACCCAAAACAGGTCCTAGGACTTTTGATGAAACTGCACCATGATATAGTCATGTACATAATCAGATGTAGAGCCGGTATAAATAAGGGATAAATCTGCATTACTATACAGGAAGGTACTGGGTTTGAAACCAAGATTAGTTCTTTTTTTTTTTCTGTCTCCTTGTCCTTATGGATTATCACATCAGAAAAGATTCAGAAGGATTTATTTATTTATCCAGTGAGCCAAAGCTGCTGAACATAACTTTGTTGACATCATACTTACTGTTGGCAATTGTTGGTTCATAGGATTCAATAAATTGGTTGTGTACAAACTGAACAGTCAAACTGGATTTGCCTGTAAAAAAAATCAAAAAAAAAATCTAATAATTTGTACAAAAAGTAATAGGTATGGTCCCTATAGGGAAGGACCTTGGTTGAATCATTAAGTACATCAGTGACTCTAGAGACATTTGTCTGAAAATATTTGGGTGTTCATCCATCAAAAATACCTTGTTGTCATAATGGCAATTATTGTGTCACTGTGATATACCGAAAAGTCTAATTGATCAGACACGTTTTTTTTTAACCCCAAATAATGATAAAAGTGTGTGTGTGCGTCTCATCCATGCAATTTAAAGTTTTACCCTTTTTTCCCCAACCAAAATGGACCCTTAGACTAAACCCACGGCAGAGACTATCGCCGATAGTATCGCCCATAGACAACTGTATTGTGCTATTAAAAGGGATATTTACATTGTTTTCGCCTAAAATTGCAAGGACTTGACATAACTGGTGTCGAGCTTAGGCTTAAAGCAAGGCTACTTGCAAAGGAGTCCGGCTCCACATTAAAGGCCTCTCCTGGCTGGAGCTATGGTTTTATGAAGCGTCGTCAACTTAACTTCAGAAGGAGAACCCACATAGCACAGAAGCTTCCCAAAGACTTTGATGACAAGCTACAAGAATTTCAACGTTTCATCATCGCAATGCGACAACAGCACGACTATCTCCTCTCCCAGATGGGGGATGCGGATCAAGAACCCCTGATGTTTGATCTACCTCAGTCGATCACCATCAACAAGACGGGAAGCCGATGTCAACATCTGCACTATGGACAATGAAAAAAAAAAAAAAAAAAAAAAAAAGGTCAGAAACAAGAAAATTGTTTTTCATTTATAACACTTTTATTTACATAGAACCCTCTCATGAACTGATGCCTAGGTATTTACCAGATATATTGAGGGTTATAAATGCACATATTTCACTTACCTTGCAACTTTTCTTTGACATTTTTTGAGTTTTTATGAAGTTTTTTTTTAAATCCAGTAAGCCATTGCCAAGAAATAGTGCAGAAGCGAAAACCAGATAGATGGAAGGATGCACAATGTCGAAACAATATCCCCCTCCAGATTCCATCCATCATCTTCAGTGAGTACCAAACTCTTTCTGAGGAGCTGAATGAGGTACAATTTGGCAATGGAAGTCCATTCAGGAACCACATAGCACAAGTGGGCACCAAGCTATACATGAGAATTGAATAGACTGCTGACAAGATGTACACTAAGTTTGACATTTACAGTCTAGGGGTGATCCTGTTTGAACTGTTGTAACCCTCAAAGTACTGCAATGGAGGGGAGGGTCCTCCTGCAGAAGGTTTGCCAATATTTTTAGATCAATTCAGAAAGCACATTGCACAATGCTTAAGAAGTTTAAGTTTGTGCCAGGAGACAAAAAGAATAAGACAGCGTTAAGACACAGAGAGAGGAAAACAGATTAACAGATAGATAGACTGATTGGTTTTTAAATAAAAATCCATTTGTTTTTTTTCTTCTTTGTATTTTTTTTAATGCGCCTTAGCAGCACAGCAACATGCATGCAGAAATTAAAAATCACCTGCTGTATGGAGGCATTTTGGGTTTGTAAAGGGCAGGAAAACCAAAGAAATGTGTACCCATAGTAAAATCTTAACTGAAATGTAGCAGAAACATGACGAGCATGTCCACTCATCACCCGATACTTTCGAGTTGACAGTCTGAACAGGTAGGCTTCTAGAGTTACCTACCTGGATCAAAGCAGGAGATACTCTACAATTATCCAGATAAACTACTTATTTAAAATCTTACTTTCAATTTAATGATAATAAGGACAAAAAATGTCTAAAATTATTTACTTTATGAAACGTCTGATAATTATCATGCATCTCACTAAACAACTGTGGCAATTTTAACTCATGCTTTACTCAGAATAAACAAGCGGATATTAACAATTTTATATACGAAAGGTATTTTATAATCTACTCTTATTAGTGTTAATCTGTAGGACAACTATAACTTCACTCATATACAGATGTTATATTTGCTTATTCTAGTATTAACTACAAAAAGGTGACTATGTCTATGTTACTATTATTAAATATATAAAATTATTAAAATATATTAAATTGTAGATAAAACGGTTTTGTATTTGTTTTAATTAAAGTGGGTTTTTTGGGGTTTAGTAGAACCCTTTCTGAGGAGCTAAATGAGTAACAATTTGGCAATGGAAGTCCATTCAGGAAGCACATAGCACAAGTGGGCACCCAGCTATACATGAGTATTGAACAGACTGCTGACAAGCCGTACTCCAAGTTTGACATTAACAGTCTAGGGGTGATCCTCTTTGATCTGTTGTAACCCTTAAAGTACTGCAATGGTGGGGAGATTCCTTCTGCAGAAGGTTTGCAGGCTAATGTTCTGATGTCCATTCAGGAAGTACATTGCACAAGTGGGTACCCAGCTGTACACAAGTATTGAACAGACTGCTGACATGCCGTACTCCAAGGTGGACATTTACACTCTAGGCGTGATCCTGTTTGATCTGTTGTAACCCTTTAAGTACTGTGGTATCATTTAATTTTGCTGGCACGAAATTTTTCGCAAAAATAGACTGTTTCGGGCAGATGTAAATTCCCGCAAACAATAAAAAACCAAACATTATTATGTAAATTCCCGCAAAAAATAAAAAACCAAACATTATTATAATCGATAATTGACTGATCCATTATCAATTTTGTTTATTTGAACACTCCTGCAAATCATGTGTCAGTTGGCCCCTGTCAGTTACCACTTTCTTTGTTACTAGTAGTAAATTATCGGTCTGCTGTTTATTCTTAGCCCCCAATTGACACAGGACCCATTTGATTCATACAGTTGGACCATTTCTAACATACTTTAAATGGCATGTTAATTGGCGTGCCCGTATATGCTCCAAAGTGTCAATTAATTGTATAACAATTACTCAAAAAAGGGTTTATAAATGAAACAAAGTTTTCAGAAAACATTCAATCACTATTGCTTACTGACTACACACCATCAAAAGACTCGACTGCCTTACGTAAAGAGATATATTGAATTGTCAGAACACTTCACAAATTGTCACAAAAAACAATAACAATTAGAAATTGTCAGAATGACATTTCTATGCATTAAAGAACAATAAAGCTTACAGGCAGCAAACGATGCAGTCAGCTGTATCGTCATGAATGAAAAGAAAATGGGGTACCTACAACCAATAAGACGACGAAATGCGGACGAAAATTACGCGTTATGCTATCGACAAATGCGTCATGAAAGCCAGCCGGAGGTTTATGGTAGAGGCCGGATCGTTAGTAAAGGAATCAACGGTGAGAAGGATTCAGGACTCATACTTGAAAATGAAGAAGGAGGGATGTCAACAAACTTCCCAACTCTCCTAGAGGTGCCCATACCATGCTTGCCGACCTATATTAAGAAGTTCATAACTGGGCGAATAAAGTGAATCTCAGCGAAGGCGTAGTAAACGTGAGAACATTAAAATCGGAAGCTGAAGCAATTGTCACAAGACATGCTGGCCACAAGTTAGAACGCTATAGTGGAAACATCAACATAACGAATGATCTGGCAAGATCAATATTGAGAAGAAGGGGGTGCATCAGGCGTCAAGGTACAAAAGATGTTAAGAAACTGCCGTCCGACTCCGATGAAAGCAAATATGAATTCGTGAAGAAAGTGACCAATGTTGTGACGTTACACTCTATACCAGACAGTCTTGTCATCAACTGGGACCAAATGGGCTGCCAGATAGTTCCCGGTGGTGATTGGACGATGGAAGAAAAAGGGTCCAATCGAGTAACGATCACTGGCTTGGACGACATACGCCAAATTATGCTGTGTTCTTAAAAGTATCCAAGAGCGGCTCCCTTCTCCCACTACAGCTGATCTACACAGGGAAAATAGAAATGTCACTGCCCAAAGTTGGAAATTCCTGGATGATTGGGACGAGACGCAAACTTAATCCCACTGGTCGAATGAAACCAGCATGTCGCCATACATTGAAAAGATCATTGTTCCTTACGTCAAAAGTGTCCGGGATACGCTGCCACTGTCACAATGCAACCAACAAGCGTCTTACATTTTTGATGTCTTTAGAGCTCATCCCTGTGATGGTGTGATACAGGTGCTCAAAGAAAACAATATTACACCATTGTTTGTGCCAGCATTATGCACCGACCGTCTGAAGCCACTGGACCTGTGTGTGAACAAAGACTACAAGGATTTGCTGAAAGCCCAATACCACCAATGGTACAATTACGAATACATATTAGCTTAGGTTTTAAATTTGCACACTGGCCCGAGCACGAAATACGCGAAAAATTAAGCCATCGCTAGAAAAAATGATACCACAGTACTGCAATGGAGGGGAAAGTCCTCTTGCAGAAGGTTTGCAAACTAATATCCTTATGTCCATTCAGGAAGCAAATTGCACAAGTGGGTACCCAGCTGTAAATGAGTATTGAATAGACTGCAGACAAGCTGTACTCTAAGTTTGATATTTAGGGGTGATACTGTTTGATCTGTTGTATTCCTTAAAAGTACTGCAATGGAGGGGAGAGCCCTCCTGCAGAAGGTTTGCAAACTAATATTCTTAGATCAATTCAGCAATGATTAAGAACTTTGAGTTTGTGCCAGGTCTACTATCCCTAACCTAAGATGACAAGATTGACAACATCTTGACCCATGACTTTCTAAAGGAGACGTGTGCCACGCAGATTTCATACAAGGAGAGTGTTACAGAATAGCAACAGCAGTACACAGGAAAATGGTGGGTGGGGGTATTTTAGAGTAAACGTAAAGTGTACACTTATTTCAATTTACGTGGTTAAACAACCAGATTTTTTAGTTGGAAAGTAAAACAATGTTTTTTTATGCCCTCTGTGAATAGGTTTTAATCTGCGGGTCACTATGTTTACACTTCATAGCCGTGATCATGATGCCTAATAATATTTTTTTTTGTCTTCAGAAGGTCAAAGAACAAATGACATGTCTGAAATTAGACAATCAGGTGTCTACAGGGAGGCACAACAAAATGGCCATAGAGTACCACCAACCAATGATGGCTGGTAGCAGGAAATGAAGATAATCTGGTGTCTGGTGACTGCACATGCTGGGTTGAACCGTATAAAAACTAAATCACCACCATCTTACGTTATTTCTTTTGTCTATTCTGCTTGTGAGAAATTGATTAGGAGTTTGATAACTATGACAAACCTGCTCAATGGTCTTCACACTTTTCAACCAATAAAGGTAATAGGATTTTTCTTTTTATAAGCTTATATATTTAACAGCTCTCCATTTAAACTGAATAATTTATAACAAAGCAAAGCACTGGGTATGTCCTATGGGTATGTCTGTCTGAAAAGAATCAACTTCAAATGATGTGATATGTATTGTCTGTAGTTTTTTTTATATCTGATTATTTAGCTTTTCAAAAAGGACACGCACCTAAGCTGCATTGTGTTGTTCAGTGTAAACAATTGGAAATTGAAATGTACATGAAATGTACATTTTTGACATGCGAACAATGTTGTTAAGTATTTTAAAAATGTTTTGTTTAAAAAAGTTTCTAAAACATATTTATACATATTTTTCAGGTTGATTTTACCAAGGAACCTGGTCTCAAGCTTTCAGAGGACTTCAACCCTGCCACTGCCAGCCTCATGCAGTACTTCCTGCTGCTGTTCCCCTCGGACTTAATAGAATTATTGGTGTTGAATAACAACCTTTACTTCTGGTGGAAGATGGCCCAACTTTACCAGGTTTGACGGCTCATGTGAAGATGTGAAGATGTGAGTGAGTAATGTAAGTGAGATGTATGCCTTCTTTGACATCAACATCCTCATGGGAATTGACGTTCCTCACCTCCTTCCAAGCAGTAAGTTGTACTGAGACTCTGATAATCAAGGAAAAGCACAAACAATGACGTGCAACAGATTTCACCAGATACTCCAGTATTTCCATGCATCTGACAAAGAAAAGGAACCAGCTTGAGGGTCAGCTACACACAACAAACTTTGCAAAGTAAGACCTGTTATGGAGCATAAAGTTTTAAAGACACTTTAAGGTACATATGTTCAAGAAGTTCTATGTTTTGTCCAAAGCAGTGACTGTTGACAAGGCGATGATTGCCTTTTCTGGACAAATGAGCTTTCGGTAGTATATGCCAGAAAAGCATGTGAAAAGAGTCATCAAAGTCTGGATGTTGCGTGATGGCCCTACATCTTTCCTGAATAGATATGAGGTATATTTTGGAAAAGGTGACAGTACAAAACATGGACTAGGACATAATGTGATTTTCACAGACCACCTGCAGCTGACACACAGGTGGATCTTCTTTGTCAACTTTTTCACCAGTGAGCAGCTGATGGAAGACCTACTGAAGAATGGCCTCTATGCCTGTGGAACAGTACATGCACACAGGCAGGGATTTTCACCAGCCCTCAAGAAGCCCACTGACCTACGTCAAGGAGGAACCATAAAAGTTCTCCAGAAAGGTTCCAGCAACCTGATGGTCACTGCAAGGAGAGACAAGTGCCTTGTCCACCACCTGTCAACATGCAGTGAGTGACCCAACTGAGACTGTCTCTGCCGCAAGGAGGGTTAGAGCCGACTAACTTGAAGGGCAGCAGTCACTTTGTTGCTGCATGTACAACAAGTACATGGGTGGTATCGAACACCCTGATCAACATTGGGCTGGTGGGGAGAGGCCATCAAAGAAATCATAGTTGTACTTGTTTTGGTTTCTTCTAAATAGTGCCATTGTGAATTCATTAATTCTGTACAAGGAAGCCTTGGCAAGATCAAATCAAAAGAAGAGGTACCACCATCTTGACTTTAGAATGGAGCTGAAGCAGGGCCTTTTAGCTGGTTACTCGAACAGGAAAAGGACTACTAGAGACATTTTGAGAAGTGTGAATGGAAATGTCGCCTTGGAGAATTTGGACAAATATGTAAATGTGCATCTGGGCCAAAAGTAATTAACCTGCAAGTATCACACTAGAGTACACAAAGTGAGAAAACAGACTGTGTATGGGTGTCAGCTTTGTCAAATCCACTTGTGCAAAGATTGTCATACATCTTTGCACACGTCTCAAAACTGACAGAAGTGACCTATGGTGTCAGCAAGCCATCAGTATAACTTCATTATTTCACTGTTGTTTTCAGAAGCCAAAATAATTTGCTAAATTTTGTTTCAATAAGCATTTTAGATGGAATGATTAATAAATGTATTTTGTTTTTTCCGTTTTCATATTACATTTATTTATATTTATTTAAAGTAGTGCCTTGTACTAAGAGATGGACATTGAAGACAAAGAGAGCAAGGGACAGTGATATCAGAGGAGACAAAAAGAATAAGACAGAGAAAGACAAAGAGAGAGGGAAACAGATTAACAGACAGATTGACTTTTTTTTTTTAAAAATGTAGCAGAAACATGATGGGCATGTCCACTCATACGATAAAAGCATCACCCGATACTTTCGAGTCGAAAGTCTGAACAGGTGGGCTTCTAGAGTTACCTTTCTGGATCAAAGCAGGTGATACTCAACGAAACATTCAAAACAAAATACCCTAAATATTATGCAAGAATTAATGAAATTACTTTGGCCATTGGTTAGCTATTAATAGATATGCTCTCTGCGAACCTCAGTATGTGATGCCAAATAGAAAATATTTATCAGAATTGCTCCCCAACACGCACAATAAAAAGAAAGTAGAAATTATGTCTCGAATTAAACTGTTGATGATAAGAATTCATGAGTCATGTTGAAGTTTATTACTATTGTTTGCTTTGGTTCTAGGTAGAACCACTGGTCTTTATTGGAACTCTAACCTTTCCTCAGGAAGGGGCACAGAGGTGTAATTTGGACACTAAAATTGCTCTGCAAGAGGCGGAGATTACAATGTGTAACACTCCCTGTCATTGATTAAAATGTTTACCTATATAATAAAATTGCAATTTGAATGGAGTAATTTTCCTTTAAATTGTTTTTACAACAATGGCCGACGAGGCTCGAATTACCGATCTGTGTTTCACTGAAATTTTCGCTGATAGTGATGAATCTTTATTCCAGGGTTTTCCCTTGGCTTTGCCGACTGGGGGTCATTTGGACCCCCAGACATCCATAATTGGGGGTCATTTAAAATTTTGGGGGGTCATTCAATTTAAATTATTCATTCAAATAACAAGCAAACACTGATTAAATTTGTCAAAGACCAAAACAAATGCTTGCAGACGAAAGAAACTGCGTCAGCTTTTGTTGAGACATTTTTAACAGACTGTTTATTACTTTTGACGGGTTTTCTGGTAAAACTCCCCAAGAAACCTGTGATACAGTCTACATGTTCGACTGTGTCTTCCGCTGAGCAGCAAAGACACGAAAATACGATCAATACATCGTAAACCCGTCTTACCTGGTGACTGGTTTGATTATGTAAACCCAACTAGTGAATAAAAACCGTCCACATTAGCGAACCAGTCTGGTTAAAAATGAAAGTAGAAGAATAGAAATTCGGACAATCAACAAATCAGTAAGAAAACTGAAATGATGAAATATTTTTGTTTCACTCTAACCTGTGTCCACATGGACGCATCCTATTTTATTTTGAGGGTCATTAACAGAAAAAATGCGACAATGACGCAGGATTTGTGCGTCAGGGAAAACCCTGTTTATTCGATGGATTTGATGAAGATGATGTTTATACATCTGCATGTCAACTGAATTGACAATGAAAATGAACAATTGGCAGGATGCAGATCCCCACCCGACCCACTTGAATTTTTTGGGCAAGCCCGGATTGAATGACATCAATGGCTTACCTCCTGACCCCAATCCACTTGTTTGTAACTGACAGCGATTATATGACAATAGCAAAGGAATCAAAGAGATACGCGGACAAGTTTATGGAATCGGCAAGACTGAAAACTCACTTGATATTCCATCAATGGGTGACAACTGCGTGGCAGGAGATGAAAGTTTTTCTAGCCATTACCATTGCTATGGGCTTGACAGTGCAGCTTGATCTTTCCGAATATCGGTCAGCGGATGTGACTGAATCTCAATTCTTCAGGAATATTATGCTAAGAGGTTAGTATACCCTAAAAATAACACACCAAAATTAATATACAAATTGTTTTATCTTGGTGTTACGTCAGACCAATATACTCCACCAACTTTCGAATTTAGAATGCATTCCTTTCAGCGTGATCAGTATGTAAATTTTATCAGAAACAACAGAAAACTGAATTTATTTACAATTATTGTAGGCATTGTTCATTTTCAATTTAATCCCTGAATCAAATTCCTATTCCAAATAAATTGGAAGAAGTGGAAATAGTATGATGCATATGAAAGTTATTATAACACCATTATATTGCCTAGCTTTTGTGTATATTATACAGAAGTAATAAAAGCATTATTTTACAAGAATCTCATTTGTTTAACTTTTATTTTCCAGATTCTGGATACAGATATTTTTTTTTTCATCTGGCTAATAATGCAGAACAGGTTCTAAATGGATTGCCTGAATTCAACCCTCTTTTCAAGCTTGGATCTGTGTATAGCAACATAATACAGTGATTTTGGACTATGGACACATCAAACAGGGAGCCATCATTAGATGAGGGAATGGTGCCCTGAAGAGGAAATTTATCCAGACAAACCAAAGAAATATGGAAATATGAAATTAACGCATACATGCAGTACAATGCAATTACTGGATTCTGTTCCAAGTTCGCACACTACACGGAGAAAAATCTGGTGAGAGTGGAGTCTGGTTATGGAACAACATATGATCTTGCTATGTACTTGCTCAGAGGCCTATTTAGGAAAGGCTTTGTTCTTTATATGGACAATGATTATAGCTCACAACTGTTTTTGGACCTTTATCTGCTTGGTGTAGGAGCAACTGGCTCCTTATGAGTGAATAGAAAAGATATTCTGCAGAGAGCGAAAGACAAAGTGCTAAAAGAATAGGATGAGCTGTTCCAACTAGCAAACCACCCAAAAACTGGCAAAACTGTGACAAAGTTATATGTGGTTGTGAATTATGATAAATTTATGGGAGATGTCTACAGGTTTGATCAGATGGTTAGCTACACAACATTCAGTGCCAGAACGATGAAATGGTGGAAATGAGTGTTCTTCCATGTCTTTTCACTGGCAGTTTTAAATGCCTACATCCTTAAAAGGCAACAACCAGTGACAAAATATCAATGCTCCAGAGACAATTCAGGAAGCAGATTGTGAAATTGCTAATCCAATCAGTGGAACAATACAACATCCCTGGAGTGTGTAAGAATCTGGTTAGAAGACCATCGAAGACGCAGGACCGCATCCAAAGACAGTACAAACACTTTCCCTCCAAGATTGTTGGAATGGGGAAAAAAAAGAGAAAAAAAACAACAACATAACTCGGGCCTGTGGTGTATGTGAGCCAGCTGAGAGACAAGTCCGGGAGCAGCTCCAGGAGCAGCTCCGTCAGAAACGAGAGAGGAACGAGAAGGAATCTTCATGTGAGTGCTGGGACTGTAAGCTGGCACTTTGTGTCGACCCCTGCTTTAGAGTGTACCATAGCTACAAAGACTATATTGCTGCCTGCAAAGACTGAAAAAACAACAACAATATAGATGATAAGTATTAAGTAAAGAGTTAAAACTACTAACCTGTGACTTACCTGACATATGGAACTTACCCATTTTCTATGTCTATACAAGTTTGTTTTTTTTTAAATTGAAATTATTAATTTGATATGTATAGGCTGTACATAGAAACCTATGTTAATTGCTTAGGAATTTAATTCATCAGAATCTAGAATAGGAAAACTTGCATGTGAACTACTGATTCCTCATTAAGAATCACTTTATATTTACAATTATTTTCAATGATTTAAATACATATATGTGTTTTTAATTTTATTTTAAGCCAAAAGAAGACAAATCACTTTATTCTACCATAAAATGAATTCTTATTGTACTTGTATCATTGTGACAAAAAATAATTTTTAAATACCTTAAATTAACCTGTACAAAGTCAACATGTCTGATCATATTTTAAAATTACCAGTTGTAACTTGTAGATTAACAAATTTAAAATGATGTATAACAGCCTATGTTTTCCATGTAATTGACAGATTTTTCATGTATTTTCACATACACCTAATTCCTTGGAATCAAGGCTCAGAAATTCAGCTGAAAAGCCTAGGCCTATATATTAAATATAGCACTAAAAGGGTTAAGTATTTCAAATTGCTGTGAGATCATAGCTGGACTCATGATAAGTTGATTATACACAGGGGTGTCATACAGATTGAGGTCATAAAGATATTAGTCACACCTGATGCACATGGGCATACTGCTCTGCCATTTGTCAGTAATGCTATATCTCCACACCTTTTCTGATAGAAATGCAGCCTGTGTCTAACCAGCTAGTCCCACCCCACCCCCTCTACCTATCCTAAACCCATTTACCTCCCACTGTGATCACAGTGTGAAACCAGATAAGGCCACATTCCATGTTCCAATGCCCTTAAAGGCATCTCAAAACCCTTATATAAGTGACCCCCCACCCCCACCCCATTTATTCACCCACCCAGCATGTGTGGGCATCTGTTTTCTGATAAGCCAGGCTGCCTCAGTCAGTCAGGATGTGTCTGTCACAAAGGTATTGTTCAAGATCCATAAATATTTATTTAAATTAGAATAAGACATCATTATTTAGGTCACTTTAGAGACATTTCCAATTCTTGTATGAGAGTTGGTGACACTTGACTATTTAATACCTGTTTGGCCTTCATTTTTGTAGGCAACAATCCTAAAACAAAAATCTTTACAACCAAATTGCTTAAAGTTTTTTATTATTATTGATAAAAAAAAAAAACAATAAATTCAAGTCACAAGGTCATTTTAACACACATTCTTGTCAATGCTTCCCTCTTTGGGACCAACAGGTAACACCTGGAAAGTATGATCACGTGACTATTTAACTCTGTTAAGTTGAATACAAGAAAGTATTACCAAAAGTATATGTTAAAACTTTTTCCAAATCAGATCATACACCATAAGGAAACTTTTCATAAAGTACTTCAAGTGTTTACTTAGCTTTTAACTAAGTTCTATAACGTCTCCCCACCCCCATCACACAGACGCCTGAATGCCATTCAAATTTTATGCCTTACCGACTGCTCTGTATCCCATCAGGGCAATTCTCCTTTGTTTAGGTGGCATCTTCAATGTTTGATCTGTCTTATTTCTGCAAAATAATACCTCCTTCTTCTTAAAAACCTGGGAAATTCAAACAAATAAATTGTCAATTTTACTTTTTGACCCGTGATGGGCACGCTGACGCTTTTTTTGACTTCCGGTGAAGTTTTCGCGGGAAAAAGGTTACACGATACTAAAAATAATTGTTCTAGACTCTTCTGTGAATTCTGCAATTTTAGAACCGAATTGTACAGGGAACTGCTTGTGTAGATTCCAATTGACTAAACATAGGTAGAAAAATGATACGTTGCCAATAGAAAAACTATCCATTCTAAAAAAAAACATGCTCGATGCAGAGAAAAAAAATCGTTGCAATTATTTTTTTAATAGAGTTAGAGATATGTTGTTTACAAGTTGTGTTCTTCTATCAGTTTTAACTCCCGATGCAGGTGCTAGCATTTAGTTGTCTTACCTGGAAATAAATCTTGATCTACGACAGGCGGGATTACCTTCAAACGATTGAACTATAATGTGTCAATAGATATTAAAAAATGATGGGAATGTTTCAGCGTGTTTGCTTGCTTTTGAAAGATGATGGGCTGCACCTTCTATCCATGAATGGTGTAAAATTAATAGTAATATTCGCTGTACACATAGCCCGTCGATTCTTCGGAACTGAGACATGCCAAATTACACATTTTTGCATGGGACATGAACGGATATATACAACGCGTCTACTTTTGTGCCATTTAAAAATAAACTTAACTGTGAATCAGAAAACGGGTGACAATAGATGAAGATTCTTCGACAGTTTGGCAAACACCCTTTCAAGTACATGTACATATCCTTCGAAAATTTGTATCTAAAGATGTATGCTTTAAAGACTAGTTTTTAAACTGTACCATTCGTTTGATTTTGGAATGGGCAACATATGAAGAATACTCGGCATTCAACGTCGAGCGTAGAAGACAACGGACCTCATAGACAGATCTAGCGGAGGGAATGGGAGGGGGGGGGGGGGGCGGATATTGTCAAAAATAACGTTTTATGAAGGTATCTTTAACACTTCAGGGTTTGTCACATCTTTATGGCAATATAGTAGTAGGTTATTGTTACACACCTGACTAGTGCTTCAGTTCAGACGAGTAAAAACGTATTAATGCCAAAAAATTCTTAAAAATGCATTGAAATTAAACTATTTGTTTGGACTCATGGAAAAAGTTTCTAGCTGCTTCTGAAATGCAGAAAACAGCTCTATTTCACTACTACATTTCAAAAGTTTTCGGGTGAGCATGCCCATAGACCCCACAAGCACGGCTACATGTAGAATTTCTGGTGCTTGCTGAAATAAGAAAACTATACATATTATGTTATATCTTCTTTAGCAGAAGTGTTTTGCTACTGAGTATTTTTGGAAACACGATATAGCATTAGGTAAACCAAGCAAACATGTTACTTGATTGGTTTGACTAAAACTATCCCATATATGTACCAAGAAATAGCTAGGATGAGTTAAGGCGCCGTAGAGAGCATGCGCTTTAAACAAGAAGATAACTATCATGGATACTAAACACTCCCTTACAATGTCGATTAATTACATAAACAATTGACAGTAACGACGCATTACCCTGACTGGAATATGGATGGAGTATTTGTTACTTTGTTTTCCTTGTTTTCTGCTACATCTCTATTTACATGCCACATTGCTTGCATCGGTATACTCGGTTTCTTTTTTTTAAACAAAACTTCGCCAAACAGCTGCGAATTCATAAAAATGCCAGATACTTTTTTATAGTTGCAACTTACACATTATAGTTGCAAACAATAATGGTAAAAAACGGAATACTCTGTTCTTTTCTCTGAAAAGGGTCTCACAGAACAGCTGCGTTTTCATATTTTCGCCAGCTACACTATCGTCCACATAAAAATGGGCGGTGCCAATTAATTGTTTACAAACCTAACACGTTTAAGACTGATTTTCCTATTTTTTCCCCCGCGTACTGTACTTTTTTGCAAAAATCATCGACTTTTTGATAGCCTCACGATTTATTTCAGGGTTGCCCATAATGTTCTATCAAGTATTTTGGTTGATGCTGCAAAATAAAATAAAATAAAAATTCCGCACATGGATTTGATTTTTGTAGACTGTGAATACACCGAGTAACGAATTTGTAAAAAAAATTAGCATAAATCATACAACTAAAATTAATTCACAAAAATAAAACTAATTACACGTTTCCTTCTTAATTTGGTACAGTGATGCAGAAATAATTATCAAAGTAAAAAAAGTAGAAAGAAAGTTGACCATTCGTGCCTGTACCGGGATTCGAACTCTCAACCCAAAGCTTTGAAGCATTATAACTCTTATTTTGATACTCTTCAATTGGAGGTGCAGCATAACATTTGCTGTAGCTTAACCGTCGCTATCCGCCATTTGGCATCGTGACGTCACTCCAGAAGACAGAATAGAACAAATGAAACAAATTCATTTGGTGTCGCCTGACCGTAAGGTGGTTCGGTCCATTACTGAGTATAGGAGTGGAGTAGGTGTGGCCTACACTGTTTCAGCTTTCTTCTGCACCACAAGGGCTGAGCTTAATAATAAAACAACAAACAAAACAAGGGGAAATAGTATTATATAAGAAAAAACAAAAACAAATTTCAATTTCAACTCTTCTACAGTTTCCGACTTGCATGTACGCTAACTATCCCATCGCTTCAAGCAGAGTCAACTCGACCCGTTTTTTTTTTACCTCGCCCTAGTTCGATTAGTCCATCTCGATTCTACAAACGCGGCCCTCCTTCAACACGCATAATCGGAAATGTTTTCACACCTGGATGATTGTACAGTTAACAGTCATCAGCAGTGACTATGAAGACTAAAATGATTGTAACAATGATAAAAAAGCTACAATGCTGTGTACGGGAAATATTAAATCTTTAGGAAAACTTGTTACCGTAGTTTCATGTCTGCAAGTTCTTTGGTTGAGAGGTTTTGGTTTCGAGCAACTTTGCTAGTAAAAGAGAAATATGAATGGTTATGGAACTAAATTAAAATACACATACGATAGTACACAGTAAACTGTGCAATTAATTAGTTCAGCATGTTTGATAATAAAACCAGCTAAATAATGGAGAACTAAAACAACCTTTAAAAACAACAACAACACAATGATATTTGTGTTCAAGTTTGGGTATTTTTTTATTTAATTCCTTAAATATAGTGATTAAGCATCTTCCTTTTTTGCGCTTTTAAAATTGGATAAATAGACGTTTGCTTCAATATCTTCTATATCTATGCGCTAAAATCAAAACATGTTCTTGAAATGATTGTATAATGGGGCTCTAGGTAAGGTACTATTGTCAAACAACACATTTGTACTTAAAGTTATTCTGAGAGGTACCATTTTTAGACAAAATCGTGAATTCTGTCATAAAAGCATGATGTATTTCACAAACATTTAATTGGGCATACTTTGTCGAGAAACTTAATAGTCACATTGAAAGCCAAAATGGCCTCCCTTTTTCAAGATCACTGACACTTGCTTTTTCAATGTCTCGTATACCTGCTCATGTAACAAAAGAAGTCAATTTTACTAGGTGTTTGTGTCGAGGTTGCAAATATTTGTAGACTTAATTATCATATCACATTACATGTAAAAAATGTCTACTCACAAAAATGCTTGTAATATTGTAAGTATTGATTGCTACCTCAGTAAAACTTGTTAGCTAATTCTCCATCATAAGCTAGCTTATTTAGAGCATAAAAGTATAATATTGTTAATGAATTACTTGTATAAATAACGGACCATGTTTTCTTCTTCAAGCGATTAACAAAAAACATATAGAAAACCTCATACTTGCTTCACATATTTTAATTTGAAATAAAATCAAAGCACGGAGGATGCTGCTAAAGCATTTTTGAAGCAACATATAAGTGCTGCTAAGAGACGAGACTATTCCCAATTTTTTAGCACAAAGTTAACCTATTAACCTTTTAATATGTAACAGTATAAATAACAAGAGGAACTATTTTTCTGTTCCACTTACCATGTACGACGGGGATAATTTGCTTAACTTTTTATACATGTGATACAGGTTTAGATATTATAGATATGTAAAGCTTTTGTTTATGAAGACTGTATACATACATCTGGGTAGAACCGCCGTTGCATCGTAGTTCACCTAGACGATATACTCGTGAAAGTTTAGTCCCGGTTTGGAGAGTAAACCCTGCCTTGAAAGGCATTGACAAGGTTATGTGTCGGGGAATCTAGCAATATGATCTCTTGAAAAAACTATAATACGTGTTATCCTGGTAGTTCACAGTCTCAAAATGTTGCTGACAGTTCAGCTGTCCATGGACGATCTTTGTCCAACTGTGTGTACGTATAAGGCTATTTCAGCTGCATAAGATTAATGGAACAATTGTCTTACGAAAATCCATAGGAAAGTGTTGCTTCTAGTGATGGCAAATTGTGAGACTATGCTTAATGTAAGCACTGCAAATACATGCAATCAGACCTTGTTTAAATGTGTCCAATGCGTCAAGTGTTATTCAATATTGAATGTACAACATGAATATGTACATCATATATACATTTATCGTTTTAGTGCTAACTCTAGTTACCATGTCTTTCCTTTGTGAACAGTGTTGATATTTATGATGAACTGCTGCATTATTTAATCAGGTTGTTCCCGCGCAGGCTTTTAAATGACATTCACTTCTATTTTGTAAAATGAATTCAACGGAACTAGCTTCAGATTTCAGATTGAATGAATTCCTGTTGAATGTTCTGCAAGTTGATAGCAGAAAGTGGTCTTCGTAAATATAAATACAGGTTCTTTTTGGTAAAGGTGGAACAATCATAGTATGGACATTCATTGGTTTCACGTTTCAAACTTATTATTCTAAGCTTATTTGCCAGTGTTGGGTCGTCTGCTTGATTTTTATTTGTAGTAGAAACATCGTTCATTAACTTCATGACCATCTCTGAGACGCCACAGACTCAAAGGATAAATATGTCTAATCTTCAGTTAATATATTTGGTAGATGAGAACACCATGAATAGTCACTCTCACAATAAATATCAGCATAACGCAAAAGAGCTCGTATTAAGCTTTGAATTGAAGAATATGACTAATACACACCATCAACATCCTAACGGACAATAAAATACAACAACAAAGTCAACGATTTAAGGTGTTGGTAAATATTCTGTTGGGGGTGTTCATGCCCAAGAAAAGTGAATATGAATGCAGGGGACAACGATCCAGCACACATATCTAAAATGCGATTATTTTGTTTTTTCTCATATAAATGCATTTAAGAAGTTTAAGTTTAAGACCCCAAAATGCTGTTGGTCTTGCCATGATACAGTTGTGGCGATCATGTGCGAGGGTTTTGATATATTAAATTCTAACATTCTTCAATGGTGCGCGAACTTCGGTGATCGAATCTCAGTTTTACTCACTTGATGTGCCATCGCTTTTTTCCCTTTTAACCTTAAACGAGAGGCGTCTTCGGACACTCCGTTGACTTTTTATTCAAAAATGTCTTGCGGCCTTGTTATTTTATGCAAATAGTTCCATTGAACGTCAGGGAAAGTGGGCTACAAAACAAATACACTCTGTGGGTATATTCTCTCTCCGTTCATTCTGTTGGCAGCCTGAAATAAGATAATAATCATTATATTAAGCCAACTTTCTGAAGTGGATATCGTCCATAAGGACTTCACAAGACTCAGTCAGTCAGAGCAGAACTGGTTTTGTGTACCTTGACCACTTGACAAAATCTGGTCTGTACCAAGTTGAAAAGATCTTTTCACGTTTTGCAGTTGTTTCTAAATATCTACTATCATGTCACATTCTGTAGCTGCAGGCAAAACACCATCTTGTTTGTTTGGCTATCCATTTTCATCGGCCGTAGAAAAAGTTCCAAAACAGATACACGTCCTTTCTGTGTTGACAAGTATTTTCTCTGGCTCTTTGTCAGGTAGTTCTGACAAAACATGACCATGTCTCCATCAATAGCGTTTGGCAGCGTGTGCAGGCTGAGTCCTCCAGCAAATGCAGTAAATTTGTGGGTGATGAGAAAACCTCGTCAACAGATCGAAAGGTGTGCAGATCAGTCAAAATTATAGAAACTTCTTCCAATGTGCATTCTATTGGCCAGCAAAATACTGTGAATACTGTAAATATGACTGAGAGAGTATTTAAAGTAGTTGCCAAGGATTTTGACGGAGTTGTCCTTCAATGTTTTAATGTTCATCGCACCATATCTTTATCTTGGAGGGATATTGAACTTTTCTTATCAACACCAGACTTCTGTGTGATTTGTATTCCGTCCTTGTCCAGTTACCCTACCTAAGTCGTCAAGCATCATCTGTACTAATTTTGTTATGCAATCTAACACGTGTAATCCCATATTGAAGTCATCAAAGTAGTGATGAATCATAATCGGAACATAATACCCGTGTAGCATCAGTGTCACAAGCGTGTGAGCAAAAAATGAATTCTTCCGAAATATTGGCAAGGTCCAACCACAGCACAATAAAGTCGCATTGGCTTCCTTGGATTATCTTGGACAAGTCACTCGTGTATACAATTCATTCTGTTACTCCCGGCATGTCACCTTTCTGGACTGATGTGTCATTGTTCTTGAAAGATATTAATCGGTAAATCTTTTGGCTACCACTGACAAGCGGACCTACCCTTACCCGTTTAAGCGGGGAATGGTTCAGAATGGCTTTAGATCAGACGAGTAGATGCTGCTTGTAACGTGTCGGTTGTGCCACACCTTCTTTAAAAAGACGCTGATATGATTTTTCAGCCATTTTACTATATTCATACACCTTGTATGGTATGCTGTTTAAACCTGATCCAGGTGCTACTAGCCTTGCTTTCCTTAAACCATCATTCCCTTCATAAATCTACACGCTTGTCTCCTAGCAGACAAATTTGAACGGTTTAGAAATACAATGTATGTGCTGTATTCTCTCTTATTCTTTATTTTATTCTCTGCAGATCGATTCCAAACTCTCACAAAGAAAGTTTCTTATTTATTCTTTTTTTTTTTGTGATGCCACTTTATATTTCTTCCTTAGATTCAAAAGGGCTTACCTGTTTTTTCTCCAGTTTATACATACATTAGAGTAAATGACAATGTGACTTTACGTATTTTATCTACATCATTATGTTACATTTTTTATTTTTAAATCTGATTATACTCTATTCGCTTTAAAGTTCACTGTATTCGCCGCCGTATATCAAGTGTCGATGTGTCGTAAAATCCAATAAAAATACATATAGAAATACAAATACATCCTTATGAAACGTGAGCTTTGTAAAACCGATTTGCACCCCAGTCGGCCCTTTTGTCGATTGTTTTAAGACAGTAACTGTTGTTTTTTGTTTGTTTTGTTTTATGGCTCATCACTAATTGGTTTTTTACATCTGGCTTAATGTGAATACCTTTGTCCTGTGCATATTCAAATTTCGGTTTATGTTGTAATGATCATTTGAAAGTTTTCTTTTTCATGGTTACAACAATGTTACATGTACAGTGTGGCAATCCATCCTATAAGGATTGTTTCGTGTATTTTCCTTTGTTGGATATTAGACTTTGGTATCCCAATTCCATCTACACATGGACAGGAATATTATAATATCCACGTTTTCCGTTGTCATTTGCTTGCTTGATTAAAAAAAAATAACTTCATTAACAATCAACAATCGGTTTTATGTAGTTCTTCTAATAGAAATAATACCTCAATCTCTTCTAAAGACGGCGTGACTCTATTTTTTCAATTATGATTCTCCTTTCTTTTAACTACGTCATAACTTACCTAAGTAAACGTCAGTGCTTGGACAACTTTTATTCAAATTGATCGGGTTTCTTTTCATTGTTTGCATTTGAGAAACCGCTCAGGAAGTGTGAGGTTAGTTCCCTGTAAAACCGGTTTAGACATCCCAGTCGTTCCCTTCTGCCCACTGACCGTTTCAAGGCGGTAAGTGTTAAATGAATGTGTTTTGTTTAATGATTCATCAAAGACTTTTGTCTTACTTTTACATTTGGTTTGCACGTGAATACATTTGTATGGTGCCTTTTTAAAATTGGTAAAAGTTGCAACGATCATAGAACTTATATTTCTCTATTGTTGGTGCTAACCGGACATTTGGACCTGGTTTTCAGATGAATCCGATCTTTCTGTCTAGTCTAGTATGTTGCTTGTACGTATTTTTGTGTCTTTACCTGATCCACCAATGCAAGCCGGCAGCTCTCATCTAGATTGTTGGACACGGTGATACATGTGGTGCTGTGGAAAATTCGGCTATGTGTACATGTGGTAAACGATAAAAACATGCGTAATCTTTTATTACCACCACATTCATTAAATGAATACATAAAAATATTATGACAACAATATTTGATAAATGATGTTTAAAAAAGAAACACTTGTCGAATAAAACTAATTGACAAGAAGATAAATCTTTGTCATATCTTTTGCTTAATCCTATTCCAGAGCTTTACGCCTTTAAAGTTTTGACTCAACAGCTAGATACACGTTTAGAAAGTCTTCGGTGACGTATAATCTATCACTTTATTCCATCCAGTCAACTATGGCAGGTATGCTCCGCCGTCGACATTAAGTCTGACCCCGTTTATCATGGCCGCCTGGTCACTGAGCAGGAACACTACCGCATCCACAACATCTCGGACTTCTGGAGAGAGTTGTCAGAATAAAAAAAAGAACATTATTGTTGGTATGAATCGAAGGTCATTGTCATATCAACGTGCGACAGCCGAACGTAGTAGTACAGAATAAGTATATACCTTTATTTCTATGGAACGAGACCCGATATTGCTTAGGTATCATTAAACTGTATTTGTCAGACCTGCGAATGACGTGTCTGATGCAAAATTTCATGCAATGAACATGCACCAGTTTCATTTCATTACAATCAGCTCTCACCTTTATTTCACTGAAATATCGGAGAAACCAAAGTTAATTGAAGAGCTATTATTATATTACTGAATGCTCACTGAATTTCTCAAACGGGGAAAATGAGCCTATTTTGTAAATCCTAAAACTATGGGTCAAAAGCTGATGACAGGCAAAAATGCCCAAAATTAATTTGCATTTCAAATATGCTTAATTTGACTTGAGCGATACAGACATAGATCCATTGTTTCCGACTGAAGTAAATTTGCATTAGATAATGGATGGATATTGTCTGTGTCATTTTACTTATTAAATGACTAATAGTAAGACTTTTTATGAATCTGGAAAATAATGAGTTGGCCAATCCAAAGACTGGTACTGAACGCCACCCTAGGAAAATTCTGTTGCTTGTAAATTTGAGTCTTAAGTTTTAAAAGTGATTCAATGCACAACAAAATTATTCTTTAAACAATTTATTATACACAACAAATTATATTGTTGTATTTTAAATCATCGATAAAAGTGTTGGTGCTAAATTGCATGCTTATTTTATACTTGAACATCAAGCCTCATGTATGCAAACGTATTGATTTGTTTTGTAAAATGCTCTGTTTATATCATACTTTTGATGCATAGTTTACGGGGACCTTGATGTTCTGCATCATTTCTCTTGTACGTTTTATGAGTCTTGGAGTCTTAAGATGTGGAGAAATGGTTAATGTCTTCGGACATCTATTTACCTTACCCACTGGCTGGAGTATGACCGTCTGAAAATAGTGTGCCAAAATATAGTAATCAAACAACTTGCTTTTGTTTGCAGTATCGTTCTATGATTTGTTAACCGAATTTCATAAAACCTCACTTTACAAGCTTAACAAAGGCTAATGGCACGTTCTACGGCATGACCCTCTAGCTGGTTTACAAACACAATTTCTTTGAAATATCACGAGACGTTAAACCTAAAATTAGGATCTTACCCGTGAATCTACCTAGCGGTATTTCAGCCAGGTGTGCCTCGTATCTTCCCGGAAGTCCAAGATATTCCTGAGTAAAGTTCGTCAATGCAAAACCAGGATTCACAGCATTTGTTCGGATCTATGCATATATACGAAATACACAGTAAACTGTATATATATATAAATGAAGCAAAATATACGTTTTCTTGAATGTTATAACCATCTTCCATGTAAAAATATATTTGCCGTATTCCATGTGAAATACATCTGCCCCTTGAAACATGCCCCAGAAAATAAACATTTAAGTAAAAGTCATCTTCTAAATATATCGCAAATTTATGTACCCCCCCCCCCTCGACCCTCTCTCCCCCCCCCCCCCCCCCCCCCCATCTCCCACGCACCTCCTCCCCCACCCCCGTCATGAACAATGCGCTTAACCAAATTCTTAACAAATTTTAATTTCTTCTTATGAAAATTCCTTAGATAAGTTGGTTAATAAATTGCAATTAGCCCTTTCTAACAGGTATCAAACACTATACATGTACCAGTACTGAAAGCTGATGTCAAACAGTTTTTTTCTTGCTTCCCAAAATACACTGGGTATAACTACTCTGTCTGCTTAGCCTGCCACCACGTGGGTTAGAGTCCTGTTCGGGGCAAAGGACTTTATGTGGGAAGATTTTCCTGCAGACCTGCGGAGCACCGGTGGTTCTACCCAGACATTTGTCTGGGGTCTTTCTCCAACAAAAAAACTGGACGTCGCAATAATCATCCTAATTGGTCGCTGCGATGTAATTCAAAACTAGAAAAAAACACACAAATACACTGGGTAATTGTCATTACCCATTCTCGTCTAACTATGTGTCCTTTGCGCAATTTCAACGTTCACTTTTGTGTTTTGCTTTCAAGTTTATGCAAGGAAAAAAACGTTCGCCCAATTAAATGCAATTACCTAATTTTCATTTCGAGCACTGTTATATTCTAATGAAGCTTCGCCAACGTTTAAGGTGTTGACGAAAAAAGCAAACAACCTAATCATATCTATCAACGTCGGATTTTATCATCCGTTATGCAATACCACCGTTGTATCAATTTCAAAGTCTTTCATTTTATTTGGTCGTATGTCTTCTCTCTCTCTCTCTCTCTTTCTCTCTCTCTCTCTCTCTCTCTCTCTCTCTCTCTCTCTCTCTCTCTCTCTCTCTCTCTCTCTCTCTCTCTCTCTCTCTCTCTCTCTCTCTCTCTCTCTGTTTCTTTGCTTTTATAGTCCTATTAAGGTGTTACGAGATATAAATTATAAATAGCTTCCGTCTACTTATACTTATACACTTAGGTTTGTTTGTGTGCATTTAATCAAATAAACTGATATGTATTGATGTGTGAAAATCTTTGTAAACAATACCACATTGTATTATAAGAAAATACAAAGACAGTCAGTTAGTTTTTCTACAGCTACTGTCATATGTTTAAAAACAATCTCATTTGATATTTAAATTGCTTAGATCAAATGCCGTTATCAAGTCAATTCTTAGCTACTATTTATGAAGTCATTACCACTCTTTCTATCATCCATCCACCGTCTCTGTTTCCTTCTCCATCTCCGTTTGATCTGTTTAGTTTTCATAATAATGTCGGTGTGCTAATATTAGTCCTGCTATATAACTACACCCGCTTCAGCCAGCACATGTCAGTTAGAAGAACTCCTCAGATGAACTTTCATTCCGCCATTGAGATTTAAGTTCACTTAGTGAGGCGCCGAGAAGATTTAACTCGACAATACTAACTGCATGGCCACGGACATTTATCTACAAATATTATCAAAGACGGTATAAAAACATAAAAATATATCTAAACATTTAACAATTATTTTAGTAATAAAGCCGATTGAAGTGTAAAGTCATTAAGACTGGTTGATGAATACTGGCCCTAGTGTTTTCTTTTTATTGTATATAAGAGGGGCGTTTTGACAACCTCTCCTGGTTGAACATACTTCAAATGAAGCGTAGCATGCATGTCATACTAAATTTGTACCGATAAGCCGATCACGACAACGAACATTCGATATCCCACAGTCCCCCAAGAAGCTAAGCGGTATGAGTGAGCGTTGATTACCGAACATGCGTTTCGTGTAATACCCTTAACTGCGACAGGGTCGCTTTAAAAAGAAGGGAACAAGAACAGCATTGGCGCCAATCCTCATATAACGTACAATACAATGCGTTACCTGACATACTACAACAGTAAATAATCAGGCTTAAATCGAACTGACAATATGCTTGAATAATAGGCATTTACATCCTTCTACATACTGTCAAAATGTCTAAAACATTTCAAATTAAATTGTAACCAAACTTTTATTGAATCCGTGTACTAAACGAACAATTACTCTATAATTCTAACAGGTAAGAATAAAAACTTCTTAAGCTAGGTTGTTGGAAACTGCTTATGTGTTACCGTATACAGTGTATACATACATTATACGAAGCGTTAAGTACGAAGTAAGTATATGCAGCACCTAATAACCACACGAAACACCTCGGCCATTTCTAGGACAAAGACTTTTCCGGATTCCGCCGACTATCAACCTGATAACTACAACAACTGTCCAGAGACAAATTTCAAACGCATTTCATAAAGAACGTCTCGCTTTAACGCAGTCTACGTCGAAAATCACCACTTTATCTTACCTTATGCGGACCTAGCTCCTTTGCCAGGACCATTGTCAGCATATCAATGGCGGCCTTCGATGGTGAATACACGGAACCGTAGGGAATGGGTGCTTTACTCAACGCACTTGACATCATGACGATAGAGCCGCCTTCTTGGCGTTCGACCATCCCCCGGGCGACTACCTGCACGACGCGAGTAATGTTAGACTATTATTTTTTTATTATTATTTTTATTTTTCGAGCCTTGTAGAACATATATATACTGTAAAAATGTTACGAGTTATTTCCAACAACAGTATAGCCAATTAAAACCCTACATATTACAGCATGCACATACCATCATAGCTGGTGGAATAATGTAAGTGCGTGAAGCAAAGTTACATAACAAGCACACAAAAACATCAAAATAAGAATGCGTGTTATATGATTTGGTGTCTTAAACGCCCCACGGGAAGTGCATTACTTCTTATTCTCGAAAAAAGTACTCTTTACAAGCCTGGTATTTCAGTCACTCGCATTTCTACTGGCTTACTCTCATTCTTCTTCACAATATTATTCGACGTCTTTTCCTGTTTCTCTTCTTCTGTATTCTTCTTCTTTTCATCTTCTGTCCATCGTCCTATTCTCCCTTCATTACTCACACTATGTCTGCCACTCTTTACCACTCTTTCTATCATCCATCCACCGTCTCTGTTTCCTTCTATATCTCCGCTTTATCTGTTTTGTTTTCATAATAATGTCGGTGCGATGTAGCAAATAAAACAAAACAACACCTTGTACTAACTATCTTTCTCTTATGTAATCTTTGTGTTACATATCTTATAACATTTTTAATTACGTATTCAATTATTTGAGACACTTACAAAAATGAATTTTAATTAAACGCA
Organism: Sinonovacula constricta; assembly: GCA_007844125.1. Taxonomy (NCBI): domain Eukaryota; kingdom Metazoa; phylum Mollusca; class Bivalvia; order Cardiida; family Solecurtidae; genus Sinonovacula; species Sinonovacula constricta. The sequence goes on along the minus strand of CM017564.1, from coordinate 55,671,799 downwards.
TTTGATAATGTGTATTCTACCGCTTGTCAGGATCCAACATCTATTGAATCAATGGCGGAAAGTGTGCAATTAGGAATAAGAATATGCAAATTTAGAACAGAATGAAAAAAAACCCAAACGCATCGCCATTGGCGTAGATACAAGTATTCTAGTAGGTTTGAAAATTGTAATTGAACTATCCCATTACAAACGTCCACCTAACTGACTTGGTGAAACAATCGGAACTCCACGGGTAATTCCGTCCTCGGTACAATCATCCCTCGGATGTATCTGGTGCAATAATACTTAATGAAATCGCGATCGTTTTGTTCGCCGGAAGAGGAATATGCCTAAGTAGTTCGCACAAAACATAAACACTGCCATCGTTTGACAGCTGCATGTCTGTTGCGCTGGTAAAATTTAAATCGGACGATTTAAATTTGAAGCCGCTACAAATTAAAGTTTTACTGGCATCGTACGGTAGTGAGCTGTCACCCGAGCTGCAATCTTTGTTTTGAAGTCTGTCTCAAAAGAAGCCCCATTTAGATAAATGGCCGAGGTGATCCGACTACCTACATACATCCGAGAGATAATTCGTGAATTATCCGAGGTGTTCCGATTGTTGGTGAAACTATTCCCTACATGCAAGGGATTGGGATTAGGGATTAGCCGGCATTTTTGCCGATACTACACAGCGACATTTCTATCATTATAACACAGGGGCACTTATGAGGTGCACAGGGACTGAACCCGGCCGGTCCATTATACTGACACCGACGAGTCGGGCGTAATGCTGTCCCCTTAGCCCCGAGCGTTAGGAGGGAAGCCACTACTACCAACTTTAAAGTCTATCGAACCCACGACCTCCCGATCCGCAAGCCGATGCTCTACCACCTGAGCTATTGCGGCCGGTCTTACATGCAAGGTGCTACGAAATCAGTTATCATGCATCATTGTCCACTCCTGTTTTCAAGGACAGCCATAATTTCTCTAGCTGCTGGCAGTTGTCATTTAGATTTTATTTTTAACGTTTGAAATTATCGGTCTTATTATTCATTTGGATAATTTATCGGGTACATAAACCGTTAATAAAAACCTTAAACTTATTCTTTAAATATGTCGTTTAGGTTTCTTTTTGTCAACATATTCCAAAAAATGGCAAAAAATAGTATGACGTCACAATCAGGATTTACTAAACAAATCCAAATATGGCAAAACAAAAACTTGAAAGAAACCGGATGTCAAATCTATCAGTTGTGACTATAATCATTTTCGGCACCTTGCAATAATAAATAAATATGATGATAAGTCGAGTATGTACTTGTTATTAAAAGCTAGTCGTCGTAAATAGTTTTCAAGTTTTTATATAATGCTTTTATTGCAAAGCCTTATAGCTTCAAAATGATTACCAACATCTATTTACGATCACTGGCGTGGTAAGACTCAAATCAAAAGCCGACCCCTTATCTTGAACAGATATGACAACTGTGGACCGATTCAAAGTCATATTTATCTATCATTAAAGATGGTACATTTTTTTATATCAGGTGCGTGTTATAGGATAAGGTATATATATTTCATATATAATAGTCATACCTGTGTAATATTGTACGCAGCTTTGAAATTGATATTAAAGTCTCTGGAATAGAAAGACACATCATGAGAATAAATTGACATGATAGCAAAAGTTTACAAAATGTACAGAAAATCGTTTTAAACATAAAATGAAAATATTAAATACGGGTTTTGGGGCTTGCAACGTTTATACATATTGGTCATTCTTTTTCTTCGAAATTGTGATATCAGTCATGCATCCTGGTAAACTGTATATTTAGTGTTCGTATATGATATTTATTTTTTTGTATTTTTTTTTGTATAGCATGTATTCTGTTTTGTCGATAAATCACACTAATTATCTTCATATATCCGAAATGTAAAAGCCAATTATATTGCCAACAATGCATCCACGGATCAATCGGATAAACAAAAACGCGTATGAAGTATAGAAAAAAATAGTCACGCCTCATTTATATTGCCGAATAGCTTTTGATAATGATAAAAGGTGTAGTATTTACATCTGAAGAGTATTTGACACGGTCATAGAAAAGTAGATTTATATCGTTTTGACCTACCTGTCCAGTTTTTCTTTGGGCATGTCGATTAACAGTCCTGGGGTAGAAACACCGGCATTGTTGACCAACATCTGTATAGGCCCGAGTTTTTCTACAGTAGATCTCGTTTTATCCCAGTCACCGACATCCAGAAGAACCGTTTTGACAGAGGGAATCTGTAGGTAGGCCAGAAGTTATTTACTGTGAAATGAAGGGGATATATGTCATCTATATCAGATTGTAACGTCAGGGTTTCATTACATGTATAAGGGTTAACGCTGTCTGTTTTTTTTTAATTTGACAGAAATGTTTCTTATTGTCTGTTTATATATCTAGACAGTAGCCATGTACGTATTTGGTGAATCCTTTTCAAAAAATTAGATTTAATTGATAACTTTCTTGAGATCTTTATTATTAACTTTATTTTTACATAAGAGTAATTTAATATATATATATATATATATATATATATATATATATATATATATATATATATATATATATATATATATATATATATATATATATATATATATATATCATTGATGTTATGTTCTGTAAAAGCGATTGACAGTCATAGATTGCGTGTTTTTAAGGCTTATAAAAAGATGTGGACACTTTTTTCCGGACAGGCATATTGAGTTGGGGTTTTGTTCAAGCTTGAAAATATGTGTAAGGTAACTTGGTCACCTTGACCAAAACGTTGTTCAGAATTTTGGCCCTGTAATGTTTTGTAATTTCTCACTAACATCTATAAAACCAGCACCTTTCTGCTTCTGTGTTCTTGCATTAATCGGATTACACATTACAGTTTATCATCATCCTGCACAAAACCCTGTACCTCATGCTTTAATGAGTCAAGATCGCTCTGTGTCCGGCTGATGGCTACCACCTCCGCTCCCAGCTGAGTCAGGCGACATGTGATGGCGCGCCCAAAACCTACCACATACAATAACATATAATATAGTGCAAATTATAAGAAATTATTGACCTTTTCAGACAGCTCCCAGCGGTAGCATCTTGATCTACACTATTTTCCTAAGACTAACCAATTCTTGATTAGCAGGCTAAGTATTATGATGCTTTGCCCCATGGTTTGCGTATAATTCATGGTTACACGACAATTATGTTTTACAACCCAGCTTTTGTTTGTGCATGTCGAATAAGCATAAAACTGATACTTTAAAACGTTAAACTCTTAGCTGTCAGTATCAAAGATGTCAGTATCAGAGTTTTCAGTTTCAGAGCTGTCAGTTTTAGAGCTGTCAGTATAGAAGCTGTCAGTATAGAGCTGTCAGTATCAGACCTGTCAGTATAAGAGCTGTCAGTATCAGAGCTTTCAGTATCAGAGATGTCAGTATCAGAGCTGTCAGTATCAGAGCTGTCAGTATCAGAGCTGTCAGTATCAGAGCTGTCAGTATCAAAGCTGTCAGTATCAGAGCTGTCAGTATCAGAGCAGTCAGTATTAAAGCTGTCAGTATCAGAGTTTTCAGTATCAGAGCTGTCAGTATCAGAGCTGTCAGTATCAGAGCTGTCAGTATCAAAGCTGTCAGTATCAAAGCTGTCAGTATCAGAGCTGTCAGTATCAGAGCTGTCAGTATCAGAGCTGTCAGTATCAGAGCTGTCAGTATCAGACCTGTCAGTATAAGAGCTGTCAGTATCAGAGCTTTCAGTATCAGAGATGTCAGTATCAGAGATGTCAGTATCAAAGCTGTCAGTATCAGAGCTGTCATTATCAGAGCTGTCAGTATCAGAGCTGTCAGTATCAAAGCTGTCAGTATCAGAGCTGTCAGTATCAGAGCTGTCAGTATCAGAGCTGTCAGTATCAGAGCTGTCAGTATCAGAGCTGTCAGTATCAGAGGTGCCTGTTTTACAGTTTCAACTCATCAGAGCTGCATGTATTAGATCTGCCAGTATTAGAACTGCCAGTATTAGATCTGCCAGAATTAGAGGTGCCTGTTTTAGAGTTGCCTGTGTTAGAGTTGCACTCATCAGAGCTGCCAGTATTAGATCTGCCAGTATTAGATCTGCCAGTATTAGATCTGCCAGAATTAGAGGTGCCTGTTTTAGAGTTGTACTCATCAGAGCTGCATGTATTAGATCTGTCAGTATTAGATCTGCCAGTATTATAGGTGCCTGTTTTAGAGTTGCACTCATCAGAGCTGCATGTATCTGAACTGCAAGTATCAGCGTTGCATGTATCAAAGCTGTCGGGAACATAGCTGTCGGTATCAGAGCTGCATATATCAAAGCAGCATGTATAAGAGCTATCTGTATAAGATGCGATATCATCAAAGCTAACGGCATCAGAGCTGCGTGTAGAAAAGATACATGTATTAGAGATGCACGTATCCGTTTCTTGTTCTGAGGTGCGTGTTTCTCGGCTGAATATATCAGCTACACTAACCGTAACACCTTGCGCTGCACTATTTATAAAAACAACTTTTGACCTGCTTCAAACGTGAATGACCCATACTAATTCTTAGATATTTCTTAGCCACGACATGTTCCAAGATTGCAGAACATAGGACGGCAACATGCACAGTTCCGGATGATCAGATTTCATCGGAATCATCATGGTTTGGATCACACTGTTTGCCTAATTTCTACTCGAGCTTAGAAAGCTAAAAGTTATATTGTAATCATCTCGTAAAGGTAAGTATTTTACTTCTGACCCTTTCTCCTTATTTATAAAACACTCAATAAAATTTTGTTTCTGTTCTTGCTGTAGTTTATTTTTAGTGGCTATTTAATAAAGTATATTCGCATACCGTAATTGTATGGCATAAGTAACATGCGCAACATGTTTTGAGTAAAGACTTTGAACTATTGATAGCGTTTGTTAAGATTTTCATTAGTGTAGTTAAATTTCATGACGTGGATTACCTTCTATATCATTTTTGGTTTGGCATCGGAGATGGCATAAACATAGATAATTAGATAATTATAAACAAACAACATCTCTTTTACAGAATTTGCAATGACACATCGGTTTCAAACATGTGTTGATAATAGTCCCATTGAAAAACAATAAACAACAACATTGTTTTCATAACTCACCTTTTCCCGCTCCGGTCACCAGAGCGCGTTTCAGCTTAAAGACTTTTTCCATTTCTTACACATATATGAAAGTTTGATCCACCAATGTGTATAATGAACTACTGCCAATGGTACCACTTCCAACGCGGTTTATATACAGGCTACTTAAAGGGGGTATCTGACAATTTGGACCAAATTATTGTTCCTCAAACATTCAAACAGATCTTACCCGAACAAAGAAGCGAAATGATGTTTATTGATGTCCTACATCTAGAGTGAAGCATAACAGCCACATCGTCCTTACAAGCACGTATTTCCAATGTGCGCAGTAAGCTATTTTTAATCAGGAAAAGCAACAACAAAAACAACATGTGGCCAGTAACTGTCAAGGTCATGTGTTTTCATCATCAGGGAAATCAGCAGTGACTTAGATGTCCGTTTCAGCAGATATCCCATTTTTTAAAAAATAGATTTGTAAAGAATTAACATTAAGATTTTTTAATCTTACAATTAATAAAATTTTGAAGATCGCATTTGCTCAGACTAAGAATTACCTTTTTGCAAAATGAATGCATAAATACACAAAGTATGGCGAAGACATTTAATGCATTTGCTATAGGCGAACTATCGGGTACCACCTTTAAGTTAAAAACCTTTTATAATGTGTATGAATCAGTCCTCTTTGTAGGTTTAACAGGGACTGGGGAGAATACATTCTTTTTGATCGCAAAATATTGCAAAAATGGTTGAATAGGTTGTAGGCGAACGTTTATTCACTACTCGATCGAAGGTAATTAAGTTATGAGCCTTTATAAAAATTGAGATACCAAACTATTAATTGAGTGAATATTTGTTAATTCTATACAGTGAATAAAATTTTGTTAAGTTTTACTCGCGACATCACACGAATTCGCAAAATTTTAAATTTCTTAAATGAAGAGTATTCAATTACAACATGTAGTCATTCAGTGTTTTCAAATGTCACGCATATACCACGTAAATGCATTATACTACTAAAGACCATGACTAGAAAGGCAGAAAATGATATTGTGGTTTCTCTGTATAGTGAGTCTATATCGGGTAAGATTTTGGCGTTTTAATACAGTCGCCGACTAGTAACTCGTCTGTCAGCTTAGCCTCTCACAGCATGGGTTAGTGTCCTATTGAAGTCTTAATGTGGGATGGTCATCCAGCTGACTTTCGGTGCACCGGTGGCTATTCCCGGACATTTGTTTTGGCTCTTCTTCTAGCAAAACAGCTAAGCTCGCTATAATGATCAAAACTGGTCGCCGCGATTTTTTGTCTAAAACAAATAAAACATCGAGTAAGACACGTCATCAAATTTCATCATGTAAGCAGTATGTTGATCCGTGAACTAGATATACCTTTAACTTTATCAGCATTATCAGTATGTCTGTCTAGCTTTTATTAAAGATCATGCGTTTCCAATTTACCTGTTAATGACATTGTTATAGTTGTACCGCATTAACGAGCATATGTTACAATGAAATGCATGTAAATTCTATTCACGCAGGATCTTTACAAAATAAACGGGATTTTAATCATGATTAAAAGATGGTGGTTACATTTATTGAAGGAAAATATTATTACATTAAATTATTGTTTATGGAAGAAAATGTTATTGAAAAGAGAATATCTTAATATATGCCCGTGTATTGAAGTATATAATATCATTAACAATATCTAATTGGCACAATATTTGCTCGTGTATTGAAATCTTTAATATTATTTACAATAACTAATTAGCACAGTTCTGCCCGTGTATTGAAATCTATAAGATTATTTGCAATATCTAACTGGCACAGTATATGCCCGTCTATTGAAATATATAATATTATTTACAATATCTAATTGGCACAATATATGCCCGGGTATTGAAATATATAACATAATTTACATTATCGAATTTGCACAGTATATGTCTGAGTATTGAAATATAGCATATTATTTACAATATCTAATTGGCACAGTATATGCCGTGTATTGAAATATATAAAATATCTAACTGGCACAGTATATAAATCTAGTTATAGGCGAATGTCCCATGATTGTCATTAGAGATAAACACATTTACGATTTTAAATCCAAAATCGGCTAGAAAAAAATGTTATGAAATAGAATTGGTTTAAATGCGTACTGGTAAGTACATATATAAGTATTTAAGAATTAATATCGTATAATAGTATCATTATATATGTGTTTAGTTTTGCGATTATATAAGATATATTTCTAATATAAGGTAAATGTTTTAATTACTATTTCCAAGATATAATAATGAAAGTCTTACATTTTAACAAAATGAATTAGGAAACGACAATATATGCTTTTTATATGAGACCATAATACGGAAATCTAACTGGCATACATAAACAACATATGATCACAATGGAAAATACACATTCTACTTTGAAATGCACGTGATCGCCATCTCAAAGTGGATCCACCAAGATATTGCCTAATTGAACAAAACAGAACAGATATTGTCTAAATGCTTCTTCCGCCAATAATTAGCTGGACATCGCCATATTGACTATAACCATACCTAGATAACATAACTGTAGAAAAAGTTAGAAAATCACTTACAAGATTGAGACTTTCCTCACACAGATTAAAAATAGAGACAGGTCGCTGGCATAAACCAATCTCTATCCGCGTAGATCAAAGAAAATGTGAAAACTGTAATGAATTAGATGATGAATATCACTGCCTATTAGAATGTCCGCTATATGAAACTGCAAGAAAACAATATATAAATCAGCATTATTGGAAAAGGCTCTTAAAATCAGAGAATAAAAATACTTCATTAAAGTTATCTATATTCATTTATTAATCATTTGAAATTAAAAACCAAACACTTGAAAACACCAGTTAGATATTCTGCAGGACAACTAATTTTTTACCACATAGAGTATTACAAAAATATTACTCATTTGTTATTTTCATAACATAATTATAAATGTTTAATACTATTCATAATAGTAACTAACGTTTTCAATTGATATTATGTGCATGAAAGTAGAGAGAAAGAGAGAGAGAGAGAGAGAGAGAGAGAGAGAGAGAGAGAGAGAGAGAGAGAGAAAGAGAGAGAGAGAGAGAGAGAGAGAGAGAGAGAGAGAGAAAAGAGAGAGAGAGAGAGAATAGTGATTTTATGTTTTCATATTAATACATACCATATGTTATTTTCGTCACCATTGATATATGTAATTACTGTATTTTATCTATGCTGTAATAATGGACCAGAGGTCTTATATACAATAAAATACTTATCTATATATCTATCTATAACTGTGTCGCTGCTACATATATATTACAAGTAGAAAAAATGCAACACATTGGACGAGACATTATTTATGGATATCAAATCAACACAGAGTTAATTACTTCTAAATGTCTCGCTTTTAAGTATGTCATGATCTGTCGTTGAATAAAGATTAACACCACTCGAACTTAAACCACCTCCTCATTTCCTCTACACGTACCCACCTGTACACGCATTATTGGCCTCTTGTTTTTCTTAAGATAAGAATACAGCGTAGAGCAAATTGGGTTATAATAAACAATTCAATAGGAAAGAAAGGACCCTGACTCATCATCACACAGTCTTATGTTGTAACCGACACACTGACTAGCATATATGTGTTACCTGTAATGATAGCAGGCTTGTATTTGTGCGAGTTTCTGAATGAGTTTAAGACTTAAGCTTATTTTAGCTGCATTACAGCTGTAATTGCATTTATCCAACGGCCACCACATCGTTTTGTCTTTGTGGAATAAGGACCACTATATGAGAACTGACATTAAACTGTTTAGTTTGTTCCTAATGATACACGAACATACACATCTGAATAAGTAAGAAATAATACATTTACTCAACCATTACATGTCTTTAAACTGTCAATGGTGTATAACAATTGCAATTTCTTATCATTTAACAGTTGATTGTTTGAATGTACAAGGTGGGATTAAGATAAAATGTTTCAAATGTCAAACGTTTTAAATTAAGCACACACACACACACACACACACACACACACACTGTTATGTAGTACAGTAGTACACCAGCGTTTAAGGTTACGCTAGTCAGGTTAAGGGTTGTTTACTGTTGTGGTTTTGATGACGTGGCATTCGCGTAACTGCTAGAAGAAAAGGATCATGCTAGAAAGTTCAATTGTTTATTTTTAACTAGTTTTCGAGAATTTTCTGGGTTTTGTGAATGTTCTGGAAATTCTTTGGGTATATATAAGGGCGTGTTTGCCGAAAGTTTGGAAGTTTGGATAAAGAGTTTGGATGTAAGCTTTGGACATATAGTTTGGAAATACTTGCAGCTTCAATATTAAATCTTTCTGTGTTGGAACTTCCGTGGACTTACTATATTCTAAAGTGATATAAATATAAAATTGTTGAATTTGGAATTATACTATTACCATTCGTATATTGTTCTACCTTTGGATTATTTCAACTGTGCTTATCTACGACGACCTCCTACCGGAAACTCTTCAGGATTATTCGACGATGGATAATTAATTGGAATGTTAAAGGGACACTTCCTAAAGGGACAAACTGTAAGCTACCATTTATTTTGCTTTCTGAAATTCTGTCTCATTTATTTTTTTTGATTGATTACGGCATAGATTTAATTGTTTATTGAAATAAAACATTATTGTACTAGTTTGTTGCTGGCTTGTTCTTTCTGTTATACCATTTCGTCGTTTAGTAAACGTGCCATTTCATAAATAAACTTATATATCGACACCGGTCGTAACAGAAATTGGGGGCTCGAGTCCGGGATTTGAAACATTAAAGGATAACTCTGCTTTATTTCTACAAACCAGCAACAAGTTGCCATTGCATTTAATTTGGAAAACTTTGTAAAGTCGCCTACCCAGGAGGAGTTTAATTTGACCAAAACGTCTGATTTGCTCGACATCGCTGCTCATTATAATGTTCCTGGAATTAAAGTATCCATGCAAAAACAGGCTATTTGCAACATGCTTTTTCAAACTTTGATTGACGACAACATACTTTCGACTGATTTTATGTCGTTTGTAAAGGAAGAGCTGTTATTCCAGGACTTAGAATTAAAATTGCAATTGGAGAAATTAAGACTGGAAAGAGAAGAGCGAATAGAATTAGAAAGGTTAAAGTTGGAAGAAGAGAACATGGAGCGAGAAGAGAGAGAAAGAGCGAGAAGAAAGAGAACGAGACGGGCAGTTTCAGTTAGAATTGAAGAAACTAAAGAGCTGATCAGACACCATTTCAAAATAAAGCATTTGATGTGTCAAAGAATATTAGACTTGCTCCTCCATTTCAAGAAAAGGATGTTGACAAATACTTTTTACATTTTGAGAAAGTTGCAGATGACTTGAAATGGCCAAAAGAGCACTGGAATTTACTTATGCAAACTGTTCTTTTAGTAAAAGCACGTGAAATCTATACATAGTTAAGCATTGAATGTTGTTCTAACTATGATCTCGTCAAAGATTACATCCTTAAAGTCTACGAATTGGTCCCTGAGGCATATAGCCAAAACTTTAGGAATTGTAAAAAAGAAACTAATCAAACACAAGCGCAATTATTTGACAAATGGTGTTCATCTAAAGGAATAGAACAAGACCATGCAAAATTACGGCAGCTTATGCTTATTGAAGAGTTCAAAAGCTGTATCCAACCTGACATTAAGACCTTCATTGATGAAAAGCAAGTTGAAACATTTGATGAAGCTGCTCGTTTGGCTGATGACTATTCTTTGACTCACAAGGTCTCAATTGTTTCTAAACCAAACTTCACATCTACAAGAAATACCAGTTCAAGTCCACATGAAAATGCTAAGTTAAAACACAATTGTAATTCTACTGGCTTTTCAAGTCAGGCCAGTTCACACAGACAAAAATCGTCCGGTGAACGAAATAACGTATCTAATGTTACTTGATATTATTGCAAGAAAACTGGTCAACTTATTTCTGACTGTTTAAAAATAAAGGAGAAGCAGTATAGTGGTGGGTACAAACCAACAGGCCTCACTACTTTCAAGTCAAGGCCACAGACTTGTGTCGAAGTTGACACTTTTGATCAGGCTAACAAACCTGATTTCTTGCCAAAGGCAAAATAGCCTTTTCATACCGTTGAGGTTTCAAAACCCAATTCTTACTCTGTTATGGATATTTATGAGCCATTTATGTCAAATGGTTTTGTATCACTTCCAGGTGATTCTTGCCCGCCTACCCCTATTAAGATATTAAGAGACACAGGGGCGTCCCAATCTCTTATTTTGGCAGATACTCAGCCGTTTTCCGAGAAGACCTCCTCTGGAGTTAGTGTTGTTATTCAGGGTGTAGAGTGTGGTTCTTTAACTGTTCCTCTCCATAACATTGTTTTGTCTTCCAATTTAGTTAGTGGTTCAGTGTCTGTTGGTCTTAGATCTTCATTACCTTTTTAGGGTGTCCGTTTGTTGCTAGGCAACGACTTAGCTGGAGATAAGGTCGTGGTAAACCCACTCGTAACTGACACACCTATCATGGACAAACGTCCTGATCCTGCTGAGCACGAAATTCCTGATCTTTATCCCTTTTGTGCAGTTACTCGTTCTATGGCTAGCAAAGCTATTCAGAGTTCGGCTAAAAACGCCGTTGACAAAAAACTTCTAATGTTGATTTGGCTGACACTTTTATAGGTCAGATTTACAACAAGGCTAATGACCCGTTCCTTAAACATGTGAGTTCGTCACATTCTGATATGTCATCATTTCAACTGATGGTCATTCATACAATGACAAATTGGATGATAAAAGGACAAGGTCACAACTTGTTCAGGACCAACACATTGATCCTGATACTTCTTGCTTGTTCGAGAAGATTTTACCTAAGAATGAGATTTCATGTGCGCATGTCGGTTTTTATGTACGGAATGGCGCTTTGATGAGAAAATGGAGACCACCAGATGTTGCAGTTGATGATGATTGGGCGGTTAACCATCAGATTGTAGTTCCCCGTCAGTATAGACAAGAAATTTTAAGTTTGGCTCATGAATCACCTATGTCTGCTCATTTAGGTATCAAAAAGACTCGCAATAAGATCCTTAACCACTTCTTCTGGCCAGGTTTTAAATCTGACGTGTTTCAGTACTGCAACTCTTGTCACACTTGTTAAATGGTTGGTAAACCAAATCAAAATATTCCCAAAGCTCCGTTACAGCCTATTCCTGCATTTGAGGAACCGTTTCGTCGGATTATCATAGACTGCGTTGGACCTTTGCCTAAGAAAAAGTCAGGAAATCAGTATCTCTTGACCATCATGTGTGCTTCGACACGTTTTCCTGAAGAAATACCTTTAAGGAATATTCAGTCCAAATCGATTGTAAAGGCTCTTGTCAAATTCTTCACATTTGTTGGCCACCCTAAGTCAGTTCAATCGGACCAAGGTTCGAATTTCATGTCTGGTATACTTATATGCTTTCTCCTTATTTATAAAATACTCAATAGGCCTAAAATGATGTTTCTGTTCTTGCTGTAGTTTTTTTAGTGGCTATTTAATAAAGTATATTCGTATACCGTAATTGTATGGCATAAGTAACATGCGCAACATGTTTTGAGTTAAGACTTTGAACTATTGATAGCGTTTGTTTAGATTTCCATTAGTGTAGTTAAATTTCATGACAAAGAGTACCTTCTATATCCTTTTTGGTTTGACATCGGATATGGTATAAACATAGATATTCAGACAATTATTAACAAACAACATCTCTTTTATAGAATTTGCAATGATACGTCGGTTTAAAACCTGTGTTGATATTAGTCCCATTGAAAAACAACAACATTGTTTTCATAACTCACATTTTCCCGCTCCGGTCACCAGAGCGCGTTTCAGCTTTAAGAATTTCTCCATTTCTTACACATATGAATGTTTGATCAGTACAATTCACCAATGTGTACAATGAACCACTGTCAATGGTACCACTTCCAACACTGTTTATATACAGGCTACTTAAAGGGGGTATCTGACAATTTGGACCAAATTATTGTTACTCAAACATTCAAACAGATCTTTCCCGAACAAAGAAGGGAAATGATGTTTATGGATGTCCTACATCTAGAGTGAAGCATAACAGCCATATCGTCCTTACAAGCACATATTTATATTTGCGCATCCCTTAGCTCCGACGTTCATTCAGGTCGAGAAAAACAAGAAAAGGTAGAAATGTGTTAAAAATATCTGGCACTTCTTCAGAAAAAAAGTATAATACAACAAAAATAAACAGACACAATTTAATGTAAAATTATTTCAAGACCTGAAGTTGGACAAACCAATCAGTCCTGAATTTGTATAAATCAATCTAACGCATAGAAAGACAAGGTGGGTGGTGGGGAGGTAAGTGGTTTTTACAAATTTTACTGTTTTTAGAACAAAGACAGAAAAAATTCTATCAAATTGAAACAAAGGAATATTCCGAATGAGGCTCTGAGCTGGTATAATTAACAGTCGCATGTGGTACCCAAAATATTACAGTCGTCATCTCAGTGCTTGGTATAATTAAATTGCCGAACCGATTGGCATAATATATGACTGTTGTCACCCACTTAGCCTATACAAACAAGACATATGCCAAAAAGTTTTAAACTTTATTTGCTTATGAAGATCCTAATGCTTAATATAAATAACTTTATATTGTTATATAAAGTATAATTTTATATTTGCGCATCCCTTAGCTCCAACGTTCATTCAGGTCGAGAAAAGGTAGAAATGTGTTGAAAATATCTGGCACTTCTTTGTGCCAGATGATTCAATACTTTTAAGAAAAAACAGTATGATACAACAAAAATAAATAGACACAATTTAATGCAAAACTTATTTCAAGACCTGAAGTTGGACAAACCAATTAGTCCAAAACCGTCCAACCAAGGAAGCGCAACAAAGTTGAGGTAGGTTCCGTACATAGAAATAACTTAACCATGTACAATTGTGTAATAAGTGCATATAAAGGCATAATGCTAGGACACAAATCAGCAGATATAAACAAGGCATAGTAAACGTATTATTAACAATAATATATAATTTATTTATATACACTATATTCTGGCAAATGAAAGGCAACTTTTAACATAAATAACATAGCCAGCTTTTATTATGTATTAGTTAAGATCAAAGATGAAGCTGATGGTCAAAGACACACCTTTTAACAAATTCACTGCAAGCTGGGTAAATATTAGCAATTAAACATTAACTACACTGACATAGTAGCGAATGTAAAGTGACAAAGCAGCAACAAGTCACAACCCAGCATTAACAAAATGCAGAATTAAATTAGCAAGCTGTCCGGAAAAGTCACACCACAATGACTTTAACAGGAAAAACAAAACAAAAACGTAGTGAAATTAAATAAAAATAAAAAATAAATTGAAAAATACAACTGTCTTAAAATCACGTCACTATGACCAAAAGAAAATTGCAAACAGTTAGAGGACAAAGACTTTACACAAAGTCACACCCCAATGACTTCAGATAAAGCTTTCTGAAATGTTTTGATAAAACAATGCACTATATTTACATATGAGTGAAAACAACAACAACAACTGAGTTTCATTTATGCCAGTTGTGCTATTCATGTCGTAAAGTGGTGTATGTACGTTTATTGTGTAAACCTATGTATTCTAACTCGGGACCGTGCTTTAGCGAAAACAAAACACTGACTAATTTATTCGTTGAAACAACGCTTCTCATTGGGACGGAGACACCCTAATATCCGTCCCAAGGAGTACAGTCGTTTATTAAGTAAACAATTCAGGTAGCCTGATGTATCGGCGGAAAGCTTGAGAGCGCCAACGCCCCATTTGCATAATTTGGTGCTCCGGGATTCCTGACATAAAAGCATGAGTACATGCCCCAATTCGGAAGCTGTGTAATTTGTACCTGCTGCATGGCAGATCGCACAAGATTAAAAGTTGGTTGAACACCTTCCGGAAAGTGTTCTGTGTAATTGAAGCACCCAAAGATGACACAAATAGTGGATATGTGCCACGTATTTTCAAATATGCTTTAATAGCTTGAACTGGACACAAAGTTGACTGCGAGCGGATAATGATGGTAACAGGTTTATCTGTTTTCCTGGTTTTGTACTCGTGCAGTCGTATGTGGATAGCGTTATGTATTAATGTAATGTGTTCGACTTGTACAACCGATTTGCATTGACGTAAAGAAGACGGCAGTAACTCGCCGATGCGAAAAAACCCCAAAGAAAGCTAAAATGGTGATGGCTCTAAATAATGTCTGCTCAAATGGAGAGCATGGAAAGATGTATCTCAATGCTTTAAATAAACTTTAAATATTGTTGTATAAAAGAGGGAGGCAATCGTCTTGCTGGTGCCTCAGTTTGCGGCAGCCCAGAGTCTTACGACGTATGGCAGTAGTCCCACACGGATCGGGGAGGTTTAAAATGGAATGGAAATAGGAAATTGCTGAAAAAGATGAACTTATCGTCGATGGTGCCATATTTTGTGTATGTAAATATGCTACAAAACGTGAGACATGCTGAGGGGAAACAGGCATTGTAACGGATTCATGGAAGTAGACGTTTACAAAGTTAATAAAGGTCCCCCAAGTCCTTTTTTATGCATTCCTCGTAGTGGATGCGATTGAGTCTTCCAGTAAGTGACGTTCTACTTCAACAAGGTCAAGGGAGACATGATTAATGGAATTGGCATTGGGCACTTGTCCAGGTATGGTGCAGCTTCTAGGGCTTGAGCGACATGCAACCGAGAAAGTAAGTCGCAAACAGTGTTTTGCGCTGTAGGTATGTGTTTTGCGCGGAAACAAAAGTTTTACTTGAGAGACTGTAAGACTATAATTCGTATAAGACGCATCATTTTGTGATCCTTAGAAGTCTGTTTGTTTAGACTGTAAACTACTGAAAGATTGTCGCAAATGAATAGGATGTTCATGTTGTGCCATATTTGGCCATATAGAGTGACTGCAAGTGCAATTGGATAAAGTTCCAAGATATTTATGTGTAACATTTTGCTTTGTGGCGGGAATTCACCGAAGGACCATGTGGTCATGTGAGTGCATCCGAAACCCTTTGAACCAGCAGCATCTGTAAAAAGCTGCAATGAGATCGTTAACAGATGGGTGGTTTGGACTCTGTAATGGAGGATAGTGAGAAGTGCGGAGAGAGAAACCACATGAAAATCCTTTTGTTAGTGCGAATGCGCTTTGTTTCTCATAGCCAGATAAGTAGAAAGCCAGACGATCTACAGACACAGGTGTGGGAAGGAAAAAACGATTTGCTGGCATTGGGTGTGGCAGAATGTTGGCCTGCTGGTGCTTTGGAGGCATAAGGGCGGGTGGCTTTTGAGCACCTCTGTGCTCTTTGTGATGTTCCCTGGCAGTTTCTACACTTGTGGAGGAGCAAACATTTTGGTCTTGTACAGGTTGACCTGTACTTGAAATCCCAGCAAAATCCTTACCGGCGCATAATGTATGCTAGGAATCGGGGTGCTTGGGTCCCTGGGGAGCGAAAGGAAGAGGGCGTAGCATTGGATGGCTTGGCCATAGAACAGAAGAGAAAGGTCTCTGTATGTATCGAACCCATAGGTAAGGGTTGCTGAGCCTTTAGTTGCCTGAACTTTTGGTCATATAAAGACCAATTTCCTGAATTTTAAGCAATGGTCTGGATTAGAGACATGTACTGGAACAGTCCAGAAGATTCATGTGAGTATTTGCTGCAGTAAATGTCAGAAACCGTTGAAATGCACGGCACCTAGTCAGAATGTTTGTTATCTTTCGTATTGGTGTTTTTTGAATTGAGGTTTCTGTTTGAGTGTCAGTCTTTCTTATTGTAGTTGTTGTGCAATCATCATCTTGAAAAACCAATTTTGCTAAATCGATATACTCTTTGTTTAAAATAGAGACGACTAGTTTTTTTGTACACAGGAGGATGTACTGAAGAAAATATGCCGCCTGATATAAAGTCATCACCCTCCACTGGCGTACGGTCCTCATTTGACATTACCGTCCCATCACTATCTAGGACAATGTCCTGGTGACACTCACTAGAGGTGCTGGGGTCGTCTACAGGGTTCTCCGTCCGTGGTAGGGCACCAATTTCCTTTAGCACTTCAGGGTCTTTACTGAGCGCCTCTGCCATCAGCTGGGCGATGCGTGACTGGGGCTGCTGAGAGGGAGCTGGTGCCTGGGACTTGCCTTTTCCCGATCTGGTTGATGGTGTATGCTTAGGCATACTGAAAAACAGCAAAACAAGCAGCACAACCATGTCATACTATTCAACCATCCAAAGTTATATTTGAAACTGATTGAGTAACATTATCCAACTTTTATAAATGTTGCCTTTGTTTGGCTGGGGCAAATAAGTCCTAAACTGGCTGAATTAAAGAGAATGTTATAAATGGAAAATGAGTAATAAATCAAATCTACTGCTGACTGGTTTAGGTATTTAATATTATGACCTCAGCATGAATATCTTACTTTTGTGAGGCCAACTTAGATATATACTTCATAAAAGCAAAGTGTGCCATTTTGAAGACGCAAGTCATGCAAGCCAAGCATGCTAAATTGACTTAAGGAAAACCTGGCAAGCACAAGGCTTATATATAGCCATACTATTAATAACAGGGCCCTAGTCCTAAACTTCAGGCAATGAGTATCCTCGGGATTACCCTGCAAAATTATGTTTAACCGATAAAGCTGTTGCATCCACCATGCATCAAGTCAAAATCCACAAGGCAAATACAAGGGCAACCTAGCAAAAATACGACTCAACCTTATAGAAAAGGCACAAGGCTCTAAAAGCCTGCACAGCAGGTGTTAGGCATCCACAGGATGATTCGTGGCTCAAGGAGTGGCCAATACAATGAGCAACAAGCCATCAGTGCAAGGATATTAGGCATCCACAGGATGGCCTGGTATCAAACATGACTCACAGCGCAATGTATATATAAATAAAATTTAATAAATATATGACGGCCTACAAGCCCAATCCGGACACATAAGGAAGTAGCCATGTACAGCATGACCCAACAATGACATAAAATAAATAGCCAACAACAACCACCCAGGTCATAAAAGAGTGGTGTAAGGCTCTGTACAATATGTAGCTGCTGGAAACTGTCATATTATGTATTTATATGACGAGGCAACCAGCAAAAATGTTACAAAAAGTGTTCATAATAGACGCTCCGCATGGAGGAGAACACCCCTGACCGACCCGACCGATAATACCTCATCACCTTTCACAGTCCACGTGAGTTCCATCTCCAGCAACAAAATCCTGTAAGAAACGTTGTTGTAATTATTTCTGTTATGACGCCAAAATAAATATCATGTCTGGCGGCACACAATACCTGTAAAAGATGGTTTGTAGCATCAACTCTCCCATTAAAATAATCAGCATGGCGCCGTGGCAAAATCTCTCCAATCATTACAATTTTACCAACAGATTGCAAAATGGTATCAGCAAAAAAAATAATATTGCTAGCTAATTCAGATGGATGGATTGCTCTGTTTGTCAAATCATTGCTGCCTATATCCAGGAAAACAATGAAAATATCTAGTTCCCGGATGTGGTAAACATCTGACCATAAAGACTTAGCATGGTCTGGATACATAACTGTAGCTCCACCTCTGCCATGCCAAACAATCTGTAATCTTTGTGTGTCGATATTAAAATTACCTCGACCGTTAGAAATACTCGAACCAGACAAACGTCTGGTGAACGAATGACCTATAATCAGAGCATTCATCATTAAATAGTACAAATATTCAGCCATCAGAGCGAAAATGAATGGGGTAACCCTTAAAGCAAGTGCTAAGGAGTTTGTTTGCAGGCTGTTTCAGTTACCTCCCTTTTCGGTTCGAGCAACCGACGTGTAGAAATGAAATAAGGCATATGCTGGCGTGCAAAGATAAGAACATTTACTCCAACCTGGCACAAGCTCTCTCACTGGAGATATGGAACTATAGATTTAAAACGAAATCAATGTTTGTTTCAACAGCAATGTCGTTAGGCACGCCTCTGTGTAAACTTGATTTTCATTTATTCCATTAGTAGTTTGTTTTTATCTTGTTTCGATTGCCATTGTAGTGTAGTATTCAATTATACTTTTGGTCTTTCTTCATGTATATAAACCTTCAAAAGGTAACCCTTCAAAAAGATTCTGGAATTTTTCAGACATTTGCTAAAAAAAGTTTTATTTGTTTTAAACTTTACCCCAAAAGGGCTCATATGTAGTAATTATGTAGGTATTATTCATTGGCGTAACCTCCGCCCATACCTTTAGCCTAAAATTACAAATATTTGGTAATAACTAAGCATAATATGTTAGATCAATTTTCATCAATAACTTTAGCATAAAGTGGCTAATATTTTTGTTAGTTTTTAGGTATGGGAGGTTATTTGCTTGAGTAAGTGCAATCACAACGTATACATTTAGCCTATAAAGTCACATAATTGTTGTTATATGAAGGTATGATTTGTTGGTATTATATGTTATAGCAATCTCTGTCTTTACCTTAACCCTAAAATGACAAATATTGTGCAGTCTCTAGGCATAAATTGTTATAGCAACCTTCGTCTATACGTTGAATCTACAATAACACATAATGGGTAACATGTAGGTATATTTTCTGAACAACCACTGTCTATATCTTTACGCAAATATGACATGTATTTTGTTTTATTTAGGTATAATTTGTTACAGCAACCTCCATCCATATCTTTAGGCTAAGATGACCAATATTGGAAAGTATGTAGGTATAATTTGTTAAAGCAACCGCCATGTCTAGGTATAATTTTTTACAGCAACCTCTATCCATACGTTTACCCTAAATTGACACATAGTCAATAATACCTAGGTATAATTTGTTGAAGCAGCCACCATCCATACCCTAACATAAAATCACACATATTGGGTAATATTTAGGTATTATTTCTTAGAGGAACCTTCATCCACAGCTTTACCCACGAATGACACATATTGGATAATATCTAGTGTAATTGGTTAGAGCAACCTCCATTCTTACATTTACCCCCAAGTGAAACATACATATTTGGTCATATCTAGGTATAATTTTTACAGCAACCTCTGTCCATACCTTTAGCCTAAAATGACACATATCGAATGATATCAAGGTAAATTTTTTTAGAGCAACCTCCTTCCATATCTTTACCCAAAAATGGCACATATTGGGTCATATCTTGGTATAATTCGTTACAGTAACCTCAGTTCATACCTTAAGCATTAAATGGCTCATATTGGGTAATGTGTTCAGTTGTTAATATATCATTGGAGTTATATTTTAGTTAAAGATTCTGGAATGTGACAGTCAATCCGTTAGATTAAGGTAAAGTTTAGTAGAGTTACCTGGGGTATTATGGACACCTCCAGGATCTTCCTCTAGTAATACATAAATATGACCCTTTGAATCAGTATACATTTGTTTTTTATCACATAATGCTCATAGCCTGATATAATTGAGACATATGCCCAGTGAAAGACATGAAACCAACAGCAAGAAACTTTTTCATACTGATGGCATAGCTTGGGGAACATTGGACAGACACTGGGTTATATCGGATGGTGATGGTATTTTCAACAGAAAACTTTTATCCATTGGATTTTAATGACCTACTGCTTTTTTAAATTGTCTTTTGTTTTTATACTTTCTATATTTTGTGTAATTTTTATTATTTTGTCCTTTCTTGTTTAGCTTGGTCTGTTTTAAAGCTATTTTGTAGACTGCTACATTTTTCATGTTTTTTGTATGCATTAGTTAATGTCACAACTCTTAGTTCGCAAAACATATTTCTGTCCGATAAACCCCAGCCAACACTGTTCTATCAGGTTATATTCGTACACTTGGTTTATTAAAATGAATAATTCATTTATATACATATTAAATTATACTTATAGTATGAGTCATACAATATATATATATATACGTTATACCTACAAAAATCTTTATTGAATATACATTTTATCAATTTTATTGTAGTATTGAAATACTTCCAAGTAAAAAGCTATAAATATGTATTGAACAAGGAGTTACCTTCTTAGATCATAGTTATGTAATGATTGATCGAAAGGTTGTATATTTAAAAAATTCTTTGCCCTATTTAGTGAAAGTCAATATAATGTAGCCACTAGGAAAGAAGTATCATCTTCCTATCAAATTGCTGATCATATCTTATCCTGTCATTAGATATCTTACATTTTTCACGACATTGACCTATATGACACATAAAATTGTCTATGTGTTAGCAAAGTGTTTTGTTGTGTTTGTGTGTAGTAATTAATATCTATCTCGTATACTGTCTGATGATACACAGGTGTCGGATAATACCAAAGGTTTCTTGAAAGCATACTTGATTTTTAAAAAATAACATATTGGATAACATGTAAGTATACCTTTTTTTACAGGAACAACAATAGTGTAAACTCATCAATGAAAATACTTCCCATAAGGTAATATTTTCTTTGTCTATGCATAAAATAGCATAAAATGGCTAATTATAATAGTTATGATTTGTTAGATAAAACTTTTACTACACTTTTAGCTAACTGACCAATGTTGGATCTTGTTGATGTATTTGGCGCAACCTTTCTCCAAAAGATTTTCTAAATTGGTTTTTATTGGGTAAAGACCATTTTAATTTTGATATATTGTTTGAGCAAGCTCCGTGTACACACACACACACACACACACACACACACACACACACACACAAATATATATATATATATATATATATATATATATATATATATATATATATATATATATCTATTCCTGTCAAATTATTTATTTTATTTATTTAAATGCTCAGATTGGGACTTGAACGCATATGTTTAACTATGCTGTTCGACATGCTCACATTAATTCCTAGCCTCTAGGGTGGCTCTTAAAATGGTGATTTTTCAAAAATCAATATATTTAAAAGTCTTACCCCTCAAATGTGTTCCATTTGATGAGAAACACTTTGTGGAAAGTTTAAACAATATATTTTAATATTTAGAGGTAGCTCAATGACCTTGAAAATCAGAAAAATAGTTTAAAAAAATCAAGAAAATGTCTATTTTATATATATAATTTATTTTCAACTGTACATCACTTTTTGTTCAAACAATTTACAATACTTTAGTCTAAA
Source organism: Sinonovacula constricta (assembly GCA_007844125.1). Lineage (NCBI taxonomy): Eukaryota > Metazoa > Mollusca > Bivalvia > Cardiida > Solecurtidae > Sinonovacula > Sinonovacula constricta. The sequence continues at coordinate 55,649,498 of CM017564.1, read as the reverse complement.
AGTTTCCACCAAAACTAAACAGAATTTTAGGGCACATTAGTGTTTGTTTCCTGCTATCCGGATATAATCTCCAGTGTTCCTCAACGACTTGCAGTAGGAACTGCATTTGAGTTTCATTTTTGGTTAACAGTCCACTATACTCCTGAATCAGAGCAACACCACGCTCAGCTTGATCATTTACAACTCTTAGAGACTCCAGTGCTTCACTTGCTTGTTTGTAATCGTCTCCATCATGCCACGCATCTGGATCAACATCGAGAAAGTCATGCAGAATATCCATCATTTGAAACAGTTTCATAGACCTTGGTGTAACAAAGTCATGTAGGTTGTTGCCTGGGAGTGATTTAAGATCAACTGATGCTTTTTTGGAATGGTCATGTTCTTCATCTTGGTCAACGTCCATCTTTAACGCCTCAATCATACTTCGTTTTGTTGCAAAGCTGACATTACAATAAAAAAACGCCAGGCCGACAAGTTCTGGAGACAGGTACCATAAGTGGTTGGATAATTTCAGTGGTTGCCTTCGAGATGTTTTCATGAATTGATTTGTACACAAGAAGTGACATCAATAATTGTAAGTCATAAGAAGGTGCACATACCGCCAGAGGTGATGAGAACCGCGCTTTCAAGAAGACACGAACTACAAACACACACACACGTCACGCAATCCTCGTTCTTCTGCAGGGCTAAGCTTGAACTGAGCCTTGAACATCCAGATTTTGAGACTGTATATAACCCCTTGGACATCCAACGTGCATGGTGCATTGCACCTGGTGACATGAATGACACTCCACGTGCAGGAGCTAAACCAAAAAGCACGATCACAAGTTCCAGGAATTCTTTATAATCGTCTCTTGGCAGCTTTTGTTCAAGATACGTGCTGGCATAATGTATGGCGCTTTGTCGTATGTCTTCCACAAGACTTGCCACATCAGATCACAGGCACCAGCAAGTCTACCAGTGTTGGAGCTAGCGGTCTCGAAACACATGGCTTGAACCCTGTTGCCAATTTCTCAGTCTTCAATTCAAGCTTAGCAACTGTCAGTAGTTGTGAAACATTTTTTCCTGTCACTAACACTGGAAGGCTGTCAACCGTTTCCTTTCCATTCAAATCTTGTATAAGCTTTCCATCCCAGTGAACTAAAGAGGAACATTACTCTGATTCTTTTTCCTTTATTAATGCAGCTCTCTTTTGTCGGAATTCCGATCAGTTTCTTCTTAATGTGGATCTGTTAATAGCAAGTTCATTAACATTTTGGCCTAAGCTTTGTGCTGTTTCGGTAATGACCATTGTAGCATGTCGGTCTGATACTTTAGTACTATCTAGAGTCATTGCAAGTTATTGTGTAATAACACTTTTTTGCCCTCGTTTTCTTTTAAGTCCACGAGTAACATCACCCCCAACAGCCCCTACACATTTTTCATACAATTTGTCACCGTCTTCTGCTGAGCTGGTATCTGTTGTATCAGAACTTGAAGAAATTAGCTCAGCTGTTGAACAACTTGCTTACTGACTATCTTCCATTTTGCATCTTCTTGTCTGCATTCCTATTGTTCTTTGTGTTGCCCTTTTCTCCTTATCAGCTAGCGCTTGATCTACTTTGACCACTGATCCTTTTTTTCCTTTTCTCACACTGGGCTAGCAAAAAATCCTTATCTTCTTGTAATACTGATGTACTGGTCAGAGCGTTGGCATGAGCAACATCAAAAAGATCATCAAGCTTGGAAACAAAGTCTGCCTCTTTTGCAAGTTGAGTTGGTGAATTGGTTCGACCTTTGTTTTTCTTTAAAAGTTTCCACTCTTCAAACACTTTCTCAAGCTTAGTTTGACAGTTCTGGTGATCCTTTATTGGAAGTCTAGCTTTCAACCAAAACCTTGCTATTTCTGTAAAAGTAACTGCTGATGATTGTACTGATTGTCTAATTGTTTGTTTTAGTTCAATATGGTGATATAGAAAAAGTCCAAAAGTCATACGCAATGATAGTAGCTTGCTGCCAGTTAAAACGGTCACTGGTTCTCCTAGAAGATACAACTTAGTTTTGGATCTTGTTGCCTTTGCCATTGTTTATGTCTGAAAGTAATGTACATTGTACATTATAGATACAAGTTCTTCATTCTGAATATTTTATTGACACTTAATTGTGGGTATTATTATTATTGTTATAAGCATTATTATTATTAATAAATAATCATTATCAAAATATTGTTATCTGAAACTTTTAATATACTGTTTTGTTCAACATTCAAGTTAACTTGCCAAAAGAAGTGTGTTTACATTAAGAAGTAAATTACATTATACTTGCTTGGTAAGCATCAGCTTAGAATCCACATTCCTTTCCTGATCATTCACAAAGCATCATTTCGCCATAATTTTAAATCATTTTTAATTTGTTCACACTGATAATTTTTATATTTATAGCTGATTAAAGATAGCTCATGTATAATCTTCGCTTTCAGTGCTCTGTTGCTATTCTGTTCTGAATCACCACTGGAACTGGTGCTGTTTGTAACTTGATTTCTCTCATTGTCTGTCGTCAAACTATAATTGAGTAATAACAATGTGTGTTATTCAAGTTGTAGGAAATGTCAATTCTGCAAGCAGTTTGTAATATAAACAAAATCTAAACCACTGAAGCTTCACATAATAATATCCTGATTTTTTCAACTAAAAACCAGAAAACCTAAAATTTCAATGTCATTGAGCTACCTCTAAATATTGTTTAATTGTGCTTAAATTTTGCCAAATATGTTTTTTTACAGAAACGAAAAAATCAAAAGTCCACACACACTCCGCGACACATTCAACACGACTGCAACTCAGAGTATCAATAAAAAATAAAATTTGATAATTACAAAATATGAAACTGTTACTATTTGTAGATTTTTATAAATTTTAAGATGCATGAGACGATTGTACAATTCACAATATGTTACCTCCATAAGCCCTGCCCTGAAATGATTTTTGTAATTAAATTGGTAATTAAATTGGCACCTAAGGTTTTTAAAACCTTTGTGTTACCTTTCTAGTGATCAGTCCCTGAAGTTCTGACATAGTTATATGTTATAGCTCTAACCTTACTTCACCTTAAAGACATACTCTTAAAGGTGTATTTCACATAACAGTTACTAGTGCAACCCTTAAAGGTGGTATTCGAAAGTATGGACCAATGTTTTTGTTTACTATTGTTACCTGAAAAGAAATCACGAAATTCTGTTTATTGATGTCCGACATCCATGTGAACTGTGAAGCCATACAGTACATTTATCATTGTCTGACAATTGGTTCAATGTTTCAAATCGTCTTTTTCTCAACCAAAGGATGAGTTTATAAATGATTTATGCACCAGCGCAGTAGCTCAAGAGGTAGAGCGTCGGCTTGTGGATCGGGAGGTCATGGGTTCAAACCCCAGCCTGGTCAAACTAAAGATTTTAAAGTTGGAAGTAGTGGCTTTCCTCCTAACTCTCGGGGCTAAGGGGACAAAATTACGCCTGACTCGCCAGTGTCCCTTTACTGTGGCCGGGTTCAGTCCCTGGACACCACATAAGTGCTCCTGTGCTATAATAATACAAATGTCGCTGCACAATATCGTAAAAAATGCCGACAATTCTCAATCCCAATAAATTATGCCCACATTCTACAAAACACAGGTCAAATATAATTGCATGTATCTGATGTCTGCAAAAGGTCGGATGCCACTTTAAGATCAAGGTCTTATTCAAGTTCATTCTAAAATACTTGAGATCAGTGTCATTGCCTTTTCTTTAATTTGGTATATTGACCAATTTTCAGACACAAATTCATAGTTTAAAATCAGTCTTGTCAACAAATAATTATTTTTATGTTTTTCGTTGTTCAGATTTAAAAAGTGCCAGAAGAGTCCTTTGGAAAGATAAGAAAAATGTCCGTTATGGACATCAACAATTTACTGGCATTCCCTTTCTGCTGCTTAGGCAGAGAGTCTTTGAGTGTCAGTTTGGGAAGGAGCAACATGTTAGGCAAAAGAAGAAACGACTAAAAAGATAGTTTGTTTTTATCACACTGTTAAGTTGCATAATATGTATGTTGTCATTTGTAATAGTTATTTTATTGATTTGCTTTCATCTGTTATAGTCATATTAATAATGCTGTTAATTAGCAAAATACTATAATTGTCATACTAATTAATTCAGAGGCATGATTTTTCATTAACATATTTACAGCTCCTACATTTGTAAACAGGCAATTTTTCTAGTCTGTTTTTTAATCACAGACCATTTGACACAATATGGAGGAGCTAGAATTAGGAGTCTGAAGCTATAGGTGCTTTCAGATTCCAATGTATAATACTTGTTTCACCTGCACTTATGTAAGTCAGTCAATCTTTATTATATCCAAACCTCCTCCCTCCAGTATAATTGTCCACACTTCAGTAGACCCTGAATCATAAGTTTTTGTATGAGTTATGTTTAGGTTTCCTTTTGGATTTCACTAATCCTTTTATTGTGTTAAGATATTGGTACTTTATTTTATATCGGACAACTGACGGACACCACCTTTAAATTGCCATGCCAAATGGCTGATATGTATCTTAACAAACTAAATAGATATTGTTTTCTGAAATCCATGACTTAAACAATGATTGCTTAAGAATGGTTGGTAATATGTGTCTTAGTCTGATTAAAAGGTAACGCATCTTATTCATCTACCTTAATTGTCAGAATATTTGTAAAAACTACAGGCTCTGAAATGTTTGATCCGAAGCAATAAACATTGGGCGATAGGGAGTGAAATGATTGACCTACTAATTTTAAGCCATTAGTTCTGTTCCACAAATGTGTCCATTCTAATTGTCTTTGTGAAATAAGCAGTTAAACCAGTATATAAAGTCATGTAATAGCTATCTCCTATTTACATTATACAGCTAGGTAAAGAATCGTCACAATCGGACAAATGTTTGATTGAGGATGACATCATGTATCGGATCCACATGGGACTGGATCTACCATATTCCACTGAGTACCTCTTATGTGTTCCCAATCAGGATAGCCATGTTGGACACCCATACAATCAGGTTGAAAAATCTATTCATTTATAAATGTATCTAAATATTTGCAGAGATATAATAAGTCCGCATAATCAATTTCTACAATATCCTCAGATCATGCACAACTTGTCTGTTAAGTTACTTAAAAGCCATGTTTTACATTTGGTGGAATTTCTTTTATTGGAAAGAATTAATAAGTAAAACTTAAATTCATTTTTGAGGAACATCATTTTGCACACGAACTGAATTAATCCATTACTGTTCAATGTCAGCAGCACGATAAATGTAAGCAATGCGATATTTTTCCATTCAAAATCCCTTAGCATATTAGTGCAATGTTAATAAAGCATTTTGATGCTTTCAAGTGCACTAGCAAAGTATCGTTGTTTTTTATCTGCACCGCCTATAAGTATTTATTTACACAAATGCAATACCGCCTTAGTGCCGCCTATCATTTTGATCCTGCCGTTCCGACCGCCCAACATATGTACAGTAAATACACTGAAACTGGACGAATTAATTTCCATCAGTCTATTGCTGTTGTCAAACATTGTTAAGGGCGGCAGAAAGTACTCGTACTGTCCGAGCGTGTTTCTCTATATATACATGTCCGTCTTAAACATTGTCGTGTTTAAGGTCTGTCGCGGATAAGACAAGTAACATATTTGGGGCAATTGCCGGATCCTGTGCAATTTCTTATTTTAATAACTGTCTCCTTTAATACATCCCTGATTGTACATGCAGTTATAGTAAATCAAAATGAAATTCATAGGCATTTCTTTCAACAAAACTAATCAAGTAATTCCGAATTACTCAAGTAATGATTATAATTAATGATTAGCCAACATTTCTTTATCTGTCTCACTGGCTGAATCCCCATTACTTTTATATCATTACTAAGTTGTCATGTGTTCCATTATTTATATTTTAATGTTGCGGTGTTTTTGTTTTAAGACTGGTCTGGTGGTACATTATCTGTCATTTTAATTGTTGAACACACACACGTTTGTATGGTTTCTCCTTCCATTCTATACGTTTCTCGATCCGTTCTGTTCTAAAGATATGTATGTCATCTTTTATTGTATGAAGCAAAAGTCTGCATGTTAAAAGCATTTGTGTGTGTGTGTGTGTGTGTGTGCGCGTGTTTGCCTTAACACGTATATGAAGTTTATGTATATATGTTTGTGCATTTATTCATATATAGTTTGTTTGCTTTCCTTTTGATTAAATTAGGTTGACTTCCCTCAGCCGATCGGATTGCTTCCAAAAAAAACATAGCTGTTGAAGGTGTACAAACTGTTAAAGAAATGAAAGTGCACATACGGTCTTTTGTTAATGAGATTTGTGCACCATTGCCCCATCCCAATAATTCACGGTTTTATCCCAAAGGATAAAATCATCGCCAACCACATGTTGGCAAGAAAAGAAGCAAACAGCAACCAGCAGGAATCGCTGTGTTCTTGGCTATACTCTTTAACATATCTTCAACGGAGAAGGCTTAATACCAATGAAATCATTTTTTATAGTTTTGCCTACAGTAAATATGTATGTGACCTTTATAATAGTTAACCACATTGTTGAAAAATTCATGCAAATAACTAATCTCCCAGCGCTATCAACGATGCTACATGTCTCAAAACAAAAATCTCGCATGAAGCGAAACCACGTCGTTGCCTCCAACAAAGAATAAACCACAGCCTGCCGCTTTTGATTGATGTCCTTCATCGACGTCAGCGGAATGCAGATCAGTTTAAATCAAAATATCACCAAGTATTGTAAGAACTTTGTAAAATTACTAAACTAATGTTATAAGAATCTGACGGCCATTGTCATTTTTAAGAAATATTTATGAGAAGGCTCGTTTACTATAACTTTTCTGAACTGTTTATTACATGTTTGTATTTAATGAACGCTCCTGTCCGCATTTTCCAGTCTGCATTTAACATTTTCAGATATATCAATGTGACAAATTAATGCATTAAAGAATAATGTACCTTTGAACTTAGAATGTTATTCCTTACAATGTGAAACAATGTCAGGAAAGTGGTTTTGAAAAGTTCGTATGTTTATCCAAATACAACATTGTTTATCATCCTTTTGACTGTTGGACATGGTCGAATTCATTGTTTCATACAATTCACTGAAATTAATTTCTGAGCTGTTTCATTGAAAACATCTGTTTGTTGATTACACCTTTCGCTTGCATCTTGTTTACAACAAACAACTGATTCTGTATGCCATTAAACAGAAGAGGGGAAAGACGAACACCCAACCGATGAACTAGTGTATCGGATGAAGGATGATTCCAACGTAATGGTTCATGTGTTGGAAGTTGTGTTGTTCTCATATTTTTAATTGTTGATATTTGGAAGTTGAATTATTCGGATATTTATTGAAGTTTTGTTTCATATTTCGGTTCGTGCATTAGTTCGTTACCGGTTATTGTTTTGTATATTCATAATTATTAGTTTTGTTTTAGAGAATCAATTTTAGTCACTGCAGCGAAGTTAATCAAGTACTTGTAGATCAAACATCAGTCTGTAAAATCCTTGGTGGATCAGAGTAGGGTGTTTAGGACGGACGACATTTTTATATATTTCTGACATTATTCACAAGACATGTTCAAGAAACGCGGGTATCTAGAAGAATTTTATTGGGAAAGATCGTAGGGAAACTGCAGCGTTCGAATTATATAAACTAAATAAACACTTCAATTACTTAGTAGCGTCTAGCATGTCAATCTATATAATGTAAGTCTTTTTAACGCATAAATTACGATTTTAATTGTGAATATTTGTCCTTTGTATATGTCTAACATACGCTGGAGTGTTCATGCGTTACTGAATTTTTTTCATGATATTTGGTGAAAAATCATGGGTCGGTTATTCCTCATTGTCTAATCTGGTTGCATCTGATGTTGAATCTCCAAGTATGTAAGTACATAAGTTATCAAGTATCATTGGACCATGTAACTGGTTAGAGCAGTATGCCATTAACATGCACATATGTCAAAAAGTATCGTTAAAACAACCCTAGACTATCAAATGTAATGTTATTCCTTATGCAGTTTTCACCTCCATGTTAAATGTCATGACCAGTTAAGGTAGACTGTAAAAAGTCAACGTTGTTTCTCACTTAAAGTTATCGAAATATAGTTCCCTTGTTTATCTGTTCGTTTCTATGATTACTTTACAGCGGCTTGGTCATAGTTTGTAGCAAGTATTCGAAACATAAAAAACATACGATCTGCTCTCCTTTGTTAGTGTTAATATAGAGCCAGTCAGCGTTTATGTTATGACTGACGTCTACATATGAAGAATATTATCGCATGCACCGTTCTGAGATGAAATAGATGAAGCCTGTAATTATTGCAGAAAAGCGCTGTGACGGTTTTGAATTTGTATTTTGTATTTAACGACACACCGACACTTTATAGGCCATACGGTGCCGAATAAAGTTAAATTAATCATCATTGAAGTTTAACAGTGTTAAACTAAAACAGGTATTTCGGAACGCGAGAATATACAAGTTAAAAATATTTGAAAACAAATATATATGGATAACAGTATTAAAATTTGCAAAGATATAACAATAAACTGTTAAGACATTACAATCGGTTAAAAATGCAAATTTCTTTTAAAAAACAAACAAGTGTAGAGTTGGACACTGTCTGAAACAAATCAAACATGGTATTGACATTAAAATATTTAGATCGTATGTGGTTGGTGTCAATACAGTCTAATAAAATATGCTTAACTGTCAGTGGTTCCTGACAAGGAACACACTCAGGTTGGTCTTCTCTTTGTAAAAGATAAGAATGAGTTAGTCTAGAATGACCTATTCGACAGCGGGTAAGAACAACGTCCTCCCGTCTGTCGTCTCTATGAATAGAGGTATAAGAACCAACCTTAGGTTTGATGTCGTGTAATTTGTTATGGATAGTACTATCCCAACTTGTTTGCCATTTAGATAAAACGTATTTATTTATACATGGTTTAAAATCTGTATGGGGTATACAAATATCTGCTTCATTAAGATTTGAAGCAGACTTTGCATTTTTGTCTGCATCCTCGTTGCCTCGGATGCCTACATGACTAGGTAGCCAACAGAAAACAATATTTTTATTAAGACAAACTTCGCTAAGTTTTAAAAGTAATTCTCTAATGAGGGGATTGGAAAAATTAAGATTTTTAATAGACTGTAATACCGACATAGAGTCGGTAAATATTACAAATTTATCGCCAGGATGATCAGAAATAAAGTCAAGAGAAAGGTTAACAGCCTGAATTTCGGCTGTAAAAATGGATGAGTCGGGTGGTAATTTTTGTTTAAAACAATGAATTTTACTTACGGAAGCACAGCCGACATATGAATCTGCTTTTGAGCCATCAGTATATATTTCAAAGTAGTTAGAGTATTTCTTGTCGCGCAGTTCGATAAAATTTGTGCGAAGTATGAGGGGGTCTGTTTTGGATTTATTATTTGAACAGAGAGTTAAATCGACTTCGGGAGTTTTAAGTTACCATGGTGGGAATTCCAAAACATTATTTTCTATTACTTGATTTAAATTCAGTTGTGATGATTGAATCATTTCTAGAATTCGTAAACCAAACGGCTTAATTGCCCTTGGTTTACGTTCGTATAAGTGTTCATATTTAGGATTGAAAATAACACTATGTGCTGGATTTTTAGGATTAGACTTAACTTTGGTTATGAACTGAAGCGCAAGTTTCTCTCGTCTAAGGTATAATGATGGTTCATTAGCTTCAACGTAAAGGCTCTCCACAGGAGAGGTCCTGAAAGCTCCAAGGGCCAGTCGGAGTCCCTGGTTGTGGACAACGTCTAGCATCTGAAGATATGATCTCCTGGCAGAGCCGTAAACAATGCTACCATAATCTAATTTCGATCTTACTAGTGATCTATAAAGTTGTAATAAAACTTTTCTATCAGCTCCCCAGTCGGTATGGGATAAAAATTTCAACAGGTTAAGAGATTTAAGACATTTAGATTTTACATATTTAATATGCGGTATGAAAGATAATTTATTGTCAAATATGACACCAAGAAATTTCGTTTCCTTGACGATAGGAATACGAATGTTATTAAGAAATAACTCAGGATCGTTGTGAAAAGTTCTTTTCTGGCAGAAATGTACGCAGTTAGTTTTGGTGGGTGAAAATTTAAAACCATTGTTGTTACTCCAAGTTTGTAATTTGTTGAGGCACTGTTGTAATTGCCTTTCTATCGTATTCATATTTTTAGAACGATAACATATAAGGAAATCGTCCACATATAGTGAACAATCTACGCCATTATTTAGCGTTTTTACAATGTTATTTATTTTGATGTTAAAGAGAGTAACTGACAATATACTACCCTGAGGGACACCTTGTTCCTGTTTATGAACAGAAGACAAAGTAGACCCAACTTTAACTTGAAAATTTCTGTCAGAAAGAAAACTGTCAATAAATGTGGGTAAACGACCCTTGAGACAAAGTCACCTAAATCTTTTAAAATCCCATATTTCCATGTAGTATCGTATGCCTTTTCAAGGTCAAAGAACACCGCTACGAGGTGTTCTTTCTTGATAAAGGCATCGCGTATAAAAGTTTCAAATCGAACGAGATGATCGAGTGTACTGCGTTGGTTTCTGAACCCACTTTGAAATTCTGTGAGTAAATTATTTGATTCAAGATACCAAACGAGTCTATTATTTATCATCCGTTCTAAAGTTTTACAAATACAACTAGTCAAAGCAATAGGTCTATAACTTAAAGGATCTGTTGGGTCCTTTCCTTGTTTAGGTATTGGAATGACGAATGCATTTTTCCAAGAATTTGGAACTTTTCCAGAAAACCAAATTTCATTATAAATAGACAACTGTAAATTTAAAGATGTATGCGGCAGGTGTTTTATAAATTGATAAGGAATATCATCTGGTCCAGCAGCGGTATCATGAGATTTATTCAGAGCTTCTCTAAGTTCTCTTAAAGTAAAAGGTTGGTTGTAATTTTCACTATTGTTTGACTTAAAATTGATTTTACTTTTTTCAACCCGATTCTTCACATTTTGAAACTCTTTCGAGTAATTTTCCGAAGATGAATTTTTAGCAAAACTTTTAGCAAGAGTGTCTGAAATTTCTTTTTTGTTTGTTATTAATGAGCTTTTAGATTTTAAATGGTTTACTGTTGCATAAGATTTGCCGCTGATTTTTCTTATGGCTGACCAGACATTTTTGACCGAAGTTTTGCTGGTTATTCCAGAAACAAATTTCTGCCAAGATGTTCTTTTTGCTTGCTTAATGATTCGCCTACTCTTTGCCCTTTCATTTTTGACATTATTTAAATTAGTATTAGTAGGACGAATATTAAATTTCTTAAGTGCCGCTCTACGTTTTCTAATGGACTTTTTGCATTCATCATTAAACCAAGGTTTGTTACGCTTTGACTTTGTCGTGGTCTTAGGTATACACTTTTCGGCTATGCTATGAAGAATTGTTGAGAATGAATGTATTTTATCTTCAGCATTCTCAAATGTTGAAATAGTCAATTCTTCAGTACAAAATATTGAGAATAATTCCCAATTTGCTCTGGTCATTCTCCAGTAAGTATTATTGTCATTTAAGTTGACAGAATCGTTGGTTAATATTACAGGAAAATGATCACTTCCACATAAATCATCATGTACATCCCAACTATAATCTAAATATAAGGAAGGATGACATAAAGAAAGGTCAAGAGATGAATAATGTCCTGAAGCAGGATGTAAATAAGTTGCCTTTTTATTATTCATTAGGCATATATCATTTTGGGCAATAAAGTCCTCTAACGTTTTACCCATATTATTATGATCGGAACATCCCCATAATGGGCTATGTCCATTAAAATCCCCTACAATAATATAAGGTGACGGTAATTGGTTTATTAAATCATCTAATTTTGATTTTGGAATATCTGAATTAGGTGGAAGGTAAACAGAGCAAACTGTAATGACTTTATGGACTGTTATACGAATGGCAACAGCCTGTAAATCAGTATTAAGGTTAATTTTTGAATGTGGCAGTTTGGAGTTGACAAGTATTGTCGATCCTCCAGACGCCCTTTCACACATTGTATGAATGTGATTATATGTAGAATAACCTTTAAAGTCAATATTATCTCTTTCCTTCAGAAATGTCTCCTGAAGGCATAGCACAGCAGGGTTGAAAGTGGTCAATAAAAGTAAAATTTCATTAAAATTGGCTCTAAGGCCTCGACAATTCCAGTGTAGTATCTTATTATTCATGGGATTTTAAAAGGGTTTAAAATATTATCTTGGAGCCTTAACGGGTGACCTTGATTTCTTATCTGGCGACCTTGATTTTCGGCTTTTTTGGTCAGATATGGAAGGCTCACAAGCTGAGCAATCCATATCGTCCTCGCCAGTCAATGAGTTAAATTTATTTGTTATTTTAATTGTATCCTTTGAACCTTTTTGTTGGCGCCCCGAAGGAGGACCGGTGTTCATTGTCGGTTTATTTGGTTTTCGTTGTGACTGTGGTACTGGCTGTGCTGTTGTTTGTGTTGTCGGTTTGGGCTTAGTTTCCGTCTGTGTTTGTGCATCTTTCATAGTGACCGATTTTACACCTGATTTTACTATTGTGGAGTAAGTTTTTGTTGGAGTATTAATTAATTTTCGTGCTTCAGAATAGGAAATTTTGTTGATAGTTTTGAGTCTTATAATTTCTTTTTCCTTTTTCCAAATTTCACAATTGTTTGAAAAGGCAGGATGTTCTTTGCCACAATTTACACATTTGAATGATGTACATGCGAACTCATTATGGTCATCACCTGAAGCACTGCATTTGCCACAAACTTTAGTGTTTTTGCAATCACTTTCGTGATGACCGAACTTTTGACACTTGAAGCAACGCATAGGATTGGGGATGTAAATTTCAACTTTAATTTGACAATAAAGAACTCTCAGGTGTGATGGTGGTTTAGGTGTGCTAAAGGTAAGTATGATCGTATTAGTTTCAATTTGAATTCCGTCACGATCAATTTTGATACGTTTTGCATGTGTTACTCCCTGGTTTGAAAGGTTTGATACAATTTCTTCTTCTGATACTCCGGCAAGAATTCTGTCTTTGATAACGCCTTTTGAAAAGTTTAAAGATTTGTGGGGAGATGCAGTTATGTCTGATGTGAATAGTTTTTTAGAATTTAGAAGTTGGTCTGATTGTCCTTTTCGTGTCACTTCAACAAGTAAAGAACCGTTTCTCAATTTTTTAACAGTTTTCGGGTCGCCAATGATACCTTTTAAAGCTTTTTCTATTATAAAGGGAGACATTTTTGATAATGGTTCAGAGTCTTTATCTGCTGAGAGTACAATAAACTTAGGAAATGTTTCAATTACTTGTTCTTCGTCAGTATCCAGGATATTTGGTCGCGGTCGTTTAAGGATATTTGAAGCCATGAGGGAGGAGAGAAAAAAATTCAACACCTGTGGTCCCCACCCACCACGGAGCCCAACAAGGGGACGCTTATACGGAGTGGATCTCCAACTCCAAGCGCCAGGGCTACAAAGGTGTTATACTCGAAAGGTTAATGTACGAAGAGACTATTGTACCTTTCGATTAACCCATAAGCCACCGCCTTCTAGGTTATGTTGTAGGAAAGGGATAAGAAGGATCAAACCCGGTTTGTATCCGAGAAATAGATACGTAATGATAGAAAAAGTAGGTGAGAGTATAACCTAGGGCTCGGCGTGACCAGCCGGTTGATCGTACCGGGTCCATACGACCACCCGTCTACACCGAATACGGGGTCAAGACGGTGTGTTACATCCCACGGGTGACTACGGATATACCGTACGCCAATCCCGTGTGTGCTCAACCGCCAGAATCCCCATCTCCGGCTTCACGGGATGCCATGCACGGCAAACGCATGGTTCATTGTTTTGATTTTCCAAACCTTTATACAATGCAATCTTTTGAAAGGCAGTATCTTCAAATATAATTTAGTGAGAATAAGTAGGTAATATTCTATTCCAGTCACTGTGCCTCATCAAAGTTTTGTCTTTGAATACGAATTTTAAAATTTAAAATGTGACCCTTTGTTACCAGGTCCCTTTAAAATAAATTTATTTATATTTTATATAAAGCAATTCATTTTATTGCTTGAACTTTACACGAGTATTTTATGTCACCTCCTTAATTTTTAATATCTAAAAGTAAATTAATACGAATGGCCCCTCCATTACAAAAAAAAAAGTGTTGAACCTTGTATGACTATCCGTCGTGTGGCATCAATAGTGTTTTGCTTGTGAAAAGATGTATTTTTGTAAACTTTAAGAAACCTACCTGTTACAATTACATACATATACAATATAATAAAATATCTATAATATTGATGTACAGATTTTAATCAATAGTCTTGTATAACGAACATAGTATTACTTTCAATTTTAATACAAACACTTTAACATCGTTACTTGTATCGATGTCGCAAAAATAATAATAATGATAATAAATTACTGATGACGAATCAGAGTAAATACAATGATGGTAGTACAAATGGTACAAAACAGTTTTGAAATTTCTGTATTGACATACAGTTCCCTTGATATTTCACAAAATATATACCATGGATCTGTGAACGCTATTTCTTGACGAATACTGCGCTGAATATGACAGTTTCTAAATTTGTTGCAATGCTTAACTAGAAAGAAAACTTCTCCAAAAAAGATGTTATATAATTTAAAAATAAATCAGACAACTTCTTTATTTCATGTGTTATTATTTTTTATAAAAATGTAACTTTTTATGAGAGACTGCTCAAGTTGTCAAGATATGTAGAAGTTACAACTAAATCAAATATTAAAACTCTTAACATATAATGCCAAATTTTAATTTAGTTTAAGCATAAAACCAATTTGCTAAAACAAAACGTCCCTGATGAGTTTGCAATATCAACCAAAAGCCAATCAAAATGATTTATATTAACAATTCTAACAGTTAATACAAATATGAAGTAATTGTCGGTTATTTTCAGAAATTTTTGTTTTTTTCATCAAAGTGTTTATCAGCGCAAACTTCTCGTTCGATACGGCGACCTTGTCCTCATGGATTCTACCTATCGGACTACTGCATTTGACATTCCACTGTTTTTCGTCGTCGTCAAAACCAACGTGGATTTCCAGGTTGTGGCGACATTCATGACTAAAAAGGAAACATCAGAAGATATCATGGAGGCTCTGGAAATTCTGCGGAAGAAGAACCCTTTATGGAAGGCTAAGTCATTTCTAACGGACTTCGATGAAGCAAAAATCGGCGCTTAAGGGGCTACGTTTCCAGGTAAAACATATTCCAAAGAAAATGACGACAGTGATGCAGTCTTGCATTCGGTGATTGTTGTTGGTTGCGTATTTGTATGAAATAAAGCAAAGCATTTCTAAACTTTACAAAACCCAGCAAATCTGTCTATAAAATAAATGTTAATCGTCCCTGGGTCGTTGACAGATATTCCATGGTTAGATACAGGCCTTAGTGGTTAAATATCTAGCATCTCAATGAGAGAATAGCCACATGCAGAGGCTGAATTGTTAGAAATAGTCTCTTACTGATGCATGTAAGCCGATGATATTCACAGCTAGTACTCATTTCTGGAATGTATGCAACGCTTTTTCCGCTTAATGTGTTGCAAGCCACGTAAACTGTTTAAAACGTATTTTCTAAACGCGATGCTCATTTATTAAACCGATTTATCGGCTGACGGACGTGGATGTTCCATATATAGAACAGTTCAGATGTCTTCATTAATGTGACATCACGTGTATAATCGAAGATGGTTGCTTAATATACCACGTTTCTAAGTTTGTTTTTCTGCACGTTGCAAATGTAAATGTTCGAGTCGTATAACAATAAGTATTCACTTCCTTTAATGTAAAGGCTATTATTGTTTGACATGTTGTAGTACACAATTATCTATTTATAGTTGTATATACTTGGATCGACAATTATATACTTACAAGACATAGCATGCATAATTCTTTCACAAAGATACTTTAAATAGGGTCAGTATATAAATGAATGTACCTTTATAATGCCGTAATCTCTCTCTCTCTCTCTATCTCGATAGGTATAGTTATAGATATATATGTATATATATAGATATATAAATATCGATATAGATATTTATCGATTTATGTCGACATAAGTCGTTGTTACAAAGCCTTTGATAATGAGTGAGTGAAAAGGTGTAAGACAAATACTCCTAACAGAAACGCCTTAAATGAAGGATATGGACACAAACCATCCAAACTTTACATTACTTTTAGATTCTAAGGTGTTCCACTGCAACTTTCTTCGGGAGATGGATAAGAAAAACTGGAAACTGTGACAGAGACGACCAGGAGAATGTCCTCAGATTATTGCGTTCACTGGCCCATTCTGAAACGCTGGAGCTCTTCCAAGAAAGACTACTACACCTGCAGGAAAAGCAATTCTTAACAAACCAGAAACTGCAGGCATACTTACAGAGGGTCTGGCTACCCGTAAAAGAAGTAGGTCATTCATTTTACTCAAAACCTCTCCAAAAAAAGATGTTATATAATTTAAAAATAAATCAGACAACTTCTTTATTTCATGTGTTATTATTTTATATAAAAATGTAACTTTTTATGAGAGACTGCTCAAGTTGTCCAGATATGTAGAAGTTACAACTAAATCAAATATTAAAACTCTTAACATATAATGCCAAATTTTAATTTAGTTTAAGCATAAAACCAATGTGCTAAAACGTCCCTGATGAGTTTGCCATAACAACCAAAAGCCAATCAAAATGATTTATATTAACAATTCTAACAGTTAATACAAAAATGAAGTAATTGTCCGTTATTTTCAGAATTTTTTTTTCATCAAAGTGTTTATCAGCGCAGACTTCTCGTTCGATACGGCGACCTTGTCCTCGTGGATTCTACCTATCGGACTACTGCATTTGACATTCCACTGTTTTTCGTCGTCGTCAAAACCAACGTGGATTTCCAGGTTGTTGCGACATTCATGACTGAAAAGGAAACATCAGAAGATATCATGGAGGCTCTGGAAATTCTGCGGAAGAAGAACCCTTTATGGAAGGCTAAGTCATTTCTAACGGACTTCGATGAAGCAAACATCGGCGCTTAAGGGGCTACGTTTCCAGGTAAAACATATTCCAAAGAAAATGACGACAGTAATGCAGTCTTGCATTCGGTGATTGTTGTTGGTTGCGTATTTGTATGAAATAAAGCAAAGCAAGCAGTAAGGAAGTCGCACAGCACAATGCAATGAAGAATGATGCAAATCAAATGTTACCACCTCGTTATGACAATAGGTGTCGCTGCGAGAGCTAGCGGAAAAGATGTCATTTCCACTTTACACGGATATGTCCCCTTGTTCGACTGCAAAGGATCAGAAATGTAGGTAAAACAATATATATAAAGTATCACAAATTGCTGCAGCAGCCTTAAATACCAGTTGTTTGTGTCGATGATTTGGATCTACCTTAAAACTTACAGTTTACATTCTACAATAACTAATTTATACAGAATCTTGACCCAGGCGATGGGTAGGCTTCTTGATCCATTTACCGGGCGGTGGTTTTAATTATTTAATATAAACATTATGTAAAAGATAATCTATTAGCATTTCCATTTTAACATGTAATTGATTTGTACAATTTTCCCTTATAATAATTAAACTCTTAAAGTATTGAAAATCCGAACTGAGCATCTGCTTTTAGTCCTTTTACTCTTTACCTTATTAATACTAATGCTAGTAATTGTATAATACCACGAAAGAAATGTTGTTTGGTGCAAGTGACCAGTGCATCAATTAAATGTTATTGGAGAGACATTGACTCACTATGGCTGAAAATTTGCTGAGTTTTTGTTTTCTGTGTGTGCTCTTGTACCACCGGCAATAATCAGCTGGATATATGCAAATATGTATGGTGTCTGTTGGCTATAGAAAAGAAAGGCGAGGCAGGTATATGCAAATGTTGAATGCCTTCACACAACCTTCTCCATTTTCTGGTAGCACCTGGAAACAGAAATATACTTATAACTTGCTTAACAGATGACATTTCAATTATTAGTTAGTATGTGAGCATTTGAATAGAAGATCTTGCATTCTCAATTTTAATATTCACCTGAACCATATGCATCTTGAATGGACACCTAATCTTACACAATAAATTTCTCATCAGAAATATTTAAAATGCTCTCTAAGGCTAAAAGTAAAACTTTCTATGATATGGTAGGTACACTAGATTCTATATTTTTCACCTCCTGTGTCATATAGGCACCATGCGCAATCAGCTCAGAGCATCACAGTTGCTGAGAGAAGCAGCAGATCAACTCAGTACAAATGTGCCAACTACCACGTCTACAGGTACTGTATCAAGTCTATCGACAGTACCTGGCTTCACAACGTCTGCTTTGCTGAGATCAGCCACCCGTTAAATTTACTGTTTTAATATTTTGTTTCATATATGACTGAACCTCGAAACTGTTGACTTGGGGAAAGCATAGAAGCCAAATGTTGTGCATAAGAAAAAACAATTTGTAAAGCATGTAAAAATAGTTACCTTTTTGTGCCAGCTGTTTATGTACTAGGGCATATATGATGCTTTACTTACAAAATAAGTAACTGTCTCTCTTAATTATCACTCACTTTTAAGATCACTATGCTTCATTGGTTACTTATCATCTGATAACTATATATGAAATATATATGATATATAATGAAATAGTTAAAAAAATAAAGCAGTGGTAATACACATAAAAATGTAAACTTAAATAAACGTTATAATAGAAGTCTCATGAACCTAAAAGGAATTGACTTAAAAGAAGAAAGTAAAAAATGTAATTAAATTAGAGCAAGTGATAACTTTCAAAAGCAAAGTAGATAACCACCAAAAGGAACCCAGGCCTAGGTCAAGAAACTTTATTGGAGCAGAAGCTGCATTTTTCTTTGGAAAGATGGCAACAATCAAAATCGTATGTGTTTAGTATGATTTCTATGTCAGTTAGGGTCAATGTTTTGGAAAGAGCCCACTGAAGCAGCAAGAAAGAAAAGCGTAGCTAAATTGATCCCCAGAAAGGCATACGAAGTGATATAGCCAGGACCAAGTCTCACCAACAGATAGTGTTGTCTCTGAAGCTCCTTTCAATGGAGAGCAATTGTCCTCTGAACTGTCCACTCAGCATTCGGTTTGTTCTCTAACCATGGAGCAACATCCGTGCATCTTGTAACAAGAACGTAACGGGTCGTTCACAAGCTATAGCCTGCAACAGTTGTGGTCGATGGAACTATCGCAAATGCGGAACCGGCATCTCACCAAGCCAGTACAGATTGTCGTTATTTTGGCGATGCGTCAATTGTGAGCAGTCTGCTATGGAAGCTGAGCGTCATAATTCCACAGCCTACCAGGAGATACCACCACCCATGAGATTAGATGTTAGTCCAATGAGGAATCTGGACACCACCTATGTCATCACTGGTCGAGATTGCACACAGCCTCCTCCGCATCTCGAGCTATCGCTGCCACACAGAAGTCCCCGCATTAATGATAGGATACCTGATGTATCATTCAACGTGACTGGGCGAGACTTTGCACAGCCTCTTCCGCATCTGGAGATGTCACTGCCAGACAGGGAACTGACGGATGACATCCCAGAAGTCGGACCAGTATCATTCGAAGTAGTAGACGCTGGTACATGTACCAAGCGGGGAGCACAGAAGCTAGTCAGCAGTGACGGTTTTACCTATACTAAAGGGGTAAGTGTATTTAACGATTTACATGACTAATAGATTTGTATTGAATTAAATCTTGTGTTATTTATCAATAATACTCCCATTATTCAAATAATAACATTAACCTGATGAATATGTTTCAGGTTAAGTCAGGCGATCGATAGTATTGGCGTTGCGCAATCCGGAGTAAGAAGATGCTCTGTCCAGCCTCTGTCAAAGAGTTCAAGGGGGAATTTGTCTGCGGCATTATGGGACACCCAGCCGACCCCGGAGCTGCTAAACAACAAATTCCGCTTTAATGTCATTACAACTCATAATTTTAATTTATGTTTCTGTTATCAGGATGGCACAGACGAATCAACACAAGAGCAGCTCACCCACACTTAGGATTGTACAAGTTGGTGACGGTGCTCAAGGACAGTGGATGTGCAAGTCCAGCTCGTTGCCGACAATTTGCTGAGCAAGATAAGAAGGAAGAAGTACGCGGACATTCACGGCCGTCTGCAAGATGCATGGGACAAATACGACGAGATGACAACGACACAGCTTCTGAGGACCATCAGCCACATCGTCGGCCTAGGACCAACTGTGGTAGGACAACATCTGGTGGATGACGAAGAATAAAGTGATTTGTGTGAAATAGACAGTACGTCATCATTAGTGTTTTCATGCGTTTGGCTTTTTTGTTGAGTAGCTAATTTTTTTATTGTATTTATGTTCAATAAATCTACGAATCCGTGTTGCTTCTTTTTTTTTTACCTCCCACAAACGCACTGTTTTATGATACATGATTTATTATCAATAAATCTTTTAATGTCTGTTGCTTTTTTGTACTTGTATGCATGTTTGTATACATGTATTCACATTCATTATCAAATAAATCTTTGAATCTGTGTTGCTTCTTCTTGAACTCCACAAAGGTGTAAATATTTTATAATTTTTTTGTACATATATATATATATGTTGTTTAGTGTATTCGTCACTATTTGCTTTTTATTGTATCAAATATTTGCTTTGATTATTTTCGTGTATTATTTCGTTTCATGTTTTCTGAACTGAATTCTCAATGTACTTAATTCTATTTGTTTTGGAATAATCGTAAATAAAATCAATGTTTCATGTTATTGTGTGTTTTCTTCATCAACTCCATCAATATAAACGCTTAACGCTATGACAATAGTGACACCGAGACCACTTCAAACACATAATTACCATCGGCACATGTTTGCAGCAGGTGTTAATTGCATGCATACACATTTACCGAAACCTCTCTCAAATTAACCAAAACCTCCAAACATTTTGTGCAGAAACATCAATTTACCGAAACTGTCATTTACCGAAACCTCCAGTACCCCATTAAAGACACGAGTTCTTGGAATGTTTCATGAGAATATCTATTCTAAACGACTTCAATGGTTTTGGAAATTAACCTGGAAAAAGTAACCATTAATGAAAATATAATTTAACACATTGTTACCATAGCATACACATGCATGCCTTTCAAAATTAACAAAATGATATTTTTTCTCAAATATATACACGTCAAAACTTGTGAGTATTGTCAGTAAACATGTTGACAAATAATAATTTAAATTGTATGTCGAATAAACCTTGATGTTAAATAATACAAATAACGTCAATTTGTCGTTTTCACTATTTCATTTCACAGAGACGTTGATTATAAAATCTATATTTCTATTTATTGAAATACTAAGTAAATATTAGGCAACTAGAATATAAAAGAATAAATATGATGCCCGGGCTTAAGGTACCTTTTTCTGTTCTGAGCCATATGCAATTACGAGTACCGTTTTCATGCAATAAAAACAGTCCCTACGTAAAATAAATTATACCTATGATTCGGCAAACGTTATTATTTTGCTTAATCTATGTGAAATTGAACAAAATGTTGGTTTTCATCAGTTTATATAAAACAAGTACTTACGATGGTCACGTCGTTGACTTTGAAAAACGCTTTCGTCCGCACTTGGTACTTTTCATCACATACATACTGCACTAAATAATGAGTCACAGACTTGGTCAAGGTGCGGAGACATTCTCTCAAATTACAAGAAACACTTGAAGATAGTTAAATTATATATCAATTACGCTTAAACACACATACACAATGAATTTAGCACTAAGTTTATAATCCCGAAGCGCTTAGATAAATAACAATGTAATAGCAATGCAGAGAAAACTTGTAAGAAGTGTTTTTAATAAAATAGCCAAGCAGTATTTACATATAGATCAACATGAATATGTAATAAACAAGTCATTCATAATCAGTCAACCAATTAAAAACCAAATCTAAACATTTTCTCTTCAGTTCCATTAAAAGGTCTACAATGAGCCTATAGAATGCCAATTATAATGTGTAACAAATAATTTTGTAAAATATTTACACCTAGGTATACATGAAACAAAGCGGCGAGGAAGTGTTATTCCAAAAACAGTGGTCAGACAATACGTGTAATTATCACCACACCTGCACATCAATAAATTGCAAGTTGTGCTTCTTTGAAATTTTCACATCTGAAAACTGAGCGGCATGTAAGTGTTATTCTTACATAATTACATTCACTAAAGTAAAAAAGCGGTCAATTAAGGCAATTATCACCGCACTTGCAGTCGAAACAAATCCGGAGTTAAGTGTATATTATTTTTCAAATCAAGTAATGATCACCGCACCAATGCAATTTCTAATATGCACACGTCTTTATTCTGTTCGTTCTTCAAACCTGAAATACAAATAAATGTGATAAAAAAGCAAAAATACATAAAACATACGCTTGTCCACGATATTTTTGCAAAAGGCAGTGTTTACCGCGATTTGCGGTGGACACCGTGGCTCAGCAGGGGTAATATTAATCGGCTGTCAGCTTCAGGAAGACGGGTGAAAAAACGCGGTGGTAAAACTCGGTGTTCCGCGTATTTTCGTGGAAAAACTCGTAAAACCGTGGCCACTGCGTTCTGCCACTCCAAGTATAATCGCGGTGGTGCGTGGAAGTACGCAAAAAGCACGCGAGCTGACTTTATATTCTGAGGTTAGTTTCGATTATTATGAAGGTGAACTCCATCATTTGTGTCCCATATTTGGATTCATTGACACGACCCCCTCTAGTACCCCTATATTGCTGTAATATGTCTAGCTGTTTCAATGTTTCTTGTTCACATGGATCAAGTTTTGATGGTGATAATTGCGTTATATTGCGTAGGCTACACCTATTTACCCTGGTAAACACTGATCAGCTAAATCCTCCTTAGGCAAGATACACATTTTTGAAACTTCAATTGAAATATCAGTTATGTTCATATATTCCAAATTTCCCCAAAACTGCAAACTTATTTCACACAAAAAGTATATATATCCAATGATGACACATTCATAGACACTCATGACAAATTGCACAGTAATCCTTCGAGTATTTCTTGTTGAAATAATAAGTTCACAGAGCACATTTTTGCAGCATACACCTGGCGCATACTCTACTACTATATGTTTTAAGTGCATTAAAATGACCTGCCATACGGGGTTTTATTACCAGTTTACCGACACAATTAAAAGCTTAAAAAGTGAAGCTTTAAAATTACGTATACATAAAAAATCACTTTGCAGATAAATATAAGAAATAAAAGTTGACAAGTTAAAATGGTAGCCAACACTGGATACATGCGCTGACCCTTTTATGTTTGAGATGGTCAAAACAGCAAGCGCTGATATTTTTTTGTTTATATGGTCAGAAAAAACAGTCGAACTAAAATTGTTAATTTTCGAGAGCTACCTAACTACTTTTTTGAAATTTAACCACACTCTTGCACGCACATTCACGCACACATATGTCAATTCCTAACTAAATCAAAGCAATATATAACATACAAAAGAAATATAATTTGTGAGCACACAAATGTGCAGCCAACACTTGGTGCATACGCTGATATATATGGGTCACTGGTCTACGGCGTAAGGCACGAGGAACTCGTTGATTCCTCCTTCAGTGTTTTATTACAATAGACTTAATCAATTGCCGTCTTACAAATATTATTAAATAAATTAAATTATTGCATATTAAATTGCATATTACATTTTTTGTCAAGTATTGACCATACAGTATAGACAATAACGATTACAAACAGTTTGTAACTACCAAATGTGGAAGACTTTCTTTCCACAACATTGCTAACGGGTTACAAGTCTTTAATCGGGTTACAAGTCTTTAATTTAAAGTATAGTGCAAGTATAGAAATAACATTCTAATGTCCATACACATATCACCAATAAACTGTCACTTATTAAACAAACAATATTATTTAGTTTACAGTACACTTACAACGACCAGGGGCATTATAACATAAAACACCAGGTACCGCTCTCTCTTAGACTGTCGGGTGTGTTCGTGCTGTAAATTTGCATGCATGAATAACAGCAAAGTTAAGTTATTTATTTAAAGGTAAGCTCCGGACAGTTATTAAATGGTTAGTGTATCATAAACCAATATAACGTCAATGAATTTAAACACAAGAGAAACCAATTGAATATGACTAAGCTTCAACGGAAGCTCAACAATTCATAAGAACAAACCAAACGATGCTTACAAGTTAGTGGCTGGCAGCAGTCTCTATGAGAAAATACCAAATGGTCCCTTTAAGGGCGCTAAATAAATAACACTACACTTACTGAAAATGTTAATAACATGACAAAATAAACATATAATTTTTATTAGCGAAACCTGTATATTCCGCACACTGCAACATTTGTATGCATTGAACTATTTATGTATAAATTTAAATGTGTATTTATCTATGTATATTGATACATGAGAATTTCAACATTATAAACCTGTCAATTTTTGATTAAGGGACACAGTAGGTATAAGTGAAATTATGGAATCATCTTTTTGTCGATTTTTAGATTTTTGTGTTATTCTGTATATCTCCATGCCGCCAAATTCCGGTACCTTTACGTGTGCATAGAACGGTTGCTAACGAAAACCTCATCTCCCTAAAAGAAGTGCCCGCGACCTACAGAATAATGTCGTAACTTCTCTGACTGCTTAGACTGTCACCGCGAAGGTTTGAGTGTGATTTTGGGAGGTCTCAAATTTGTGTAAATCGTCTCTCTGGCAGTGTACTTTTTTACCATTTTCTCCACAATGTACTTAATGGACAATATTGTTTCAAACGAATTGTCCACATTTTGTGACGTTTTTACAAAGTGTATACTCCACATTTTTCTTTTTAGACGTCAGAACTTGACTGTACGTATACTTGGAAATTTGGATTGCTTGTTTTAAATATGTCAGTTTTAATGTCACTTGCAATTCGAAAACCTCAAAGAATTGCGAGGTAAGAGCTCTGTAAACTGGTTCAAGTATCCCACGCCAGTTGGTCGTTTTCCGATTGACCGTTACAAGGAGGTTACTATTGGTTCTTTAAATATAACAAGATGGAGAGATAGGATTTTGTTAAAATTTCATATTCCAGCTGGCATGCTTCAGTTATGTATTTCATCCACACAATAACTAAACGTTGTTTTTAGACCAAAATGTTGTCGCTGCGATGTATCACAACATATAATATGTTTAACATCTAACTTGCAGACGGTTTCCAAATAACTTAATAACTACATATTAATAACTACATATCAATACACGTCATGTTTACCACTTTTTAAACCAGGTACACAGAGCTGAATGCCACGTATAGTTCTAAGTACCGCAAATACAACGACGAGATTCCACCTTGTCTCCACGACAGACCTCGCCCCTTCGTACTCCACTGTATGGAACGCATAGAAAGTTCCCGTCAAATCAGAAGGTGGTCATTGTTTTCTAAAATAATTATGTTTTTACAAATAACAATTTTTCAACAATAGGTAAATAAGAAAAGGTCTTATCAAAACTCTTAACAGATGTTTGAATTTTATCTACCAGTAGACAAAGGCAAACAAGGTAAAATGCAAATGTGAAAAAAACACAACAAAAAAAAAACACACAAAAAAACAAAAAACACAGAGACGAGATATAACACACATAAAAAACCCATCAGTTACCGCCTTGGAACGGTCAGTCGGCAAAAGGGCCAACTGGGGTGCTTAAACCTGGTTTGTGGAGCGCTCCAACCTCGCACTTCCTGAAGGTTTTTCTAGCAAACAAACAGTGTAAATAACAATATCCCGTCAAAGTGAAACAACTAACAGTAAGCACCTGCATCGGGAGTTTAAACAAATACATTGAACTTATATACATACATTACAACTAGCAACAAAATAAACTATAAACATATGTACAGTAGATAAAATCCTCGGCAACGTAAAAACAAAAATCTCAAACGATAGATCAATTTGAAATAAAACAGCCCATGCGCTGATATATTATAAGATATTATAGGAACAAATAAAACAGCCCAAGCGCTGATATATTATAAGAACAAATAAAACAGCCCAAGCGCTGGTATATTATAAGAACAAATAAAACAGCCCAAGCGCTGATATATAACAAGATCAATTTAAATATGGCATAATATGTCATGACATCATGTTCTAAAAGTGTCAAAAGTGAAATGTAAAAAATACAAAAGAAAACAACGAAATTTAGAAAACAACCTACCAACAAAATAAAATGTAGTATTGTTAAGAGCTAATAAGTTAAAAAAAAAGAAAAACAGTTACCAGAAGCCATGCTATCAATATAACATATACACTAAATTTCGTTTTTTGCTCGACAAAAATGTGTTCATGGACAACTATTCCACGTGCACTTAACCGCCGGGCGTCTTATTTCGCCCAGTCTTCATATTATTTAAGCCAATGCTACTAAGTCATAGACGGTCAAATTTGCAGTTGGTAATTTTGTTAAAACCAAAAATAGTTTGAGGGACAACAATGAAAAATGGAGTCAGAAGGCATTTGATCAGTATAGCATATGTACAGAACATGGTGTTCTTCACAAGTAGGCTGTGTCGTAAAGTTGGGATAATCCAGATTGTTGCTTCGCAACACTGTACCCGTTGTAAAGTCAATATATAATCATATATTCGTAAAGTAAATTTTGGTTCGTGTTTTGGCGACACAGACAAATGTACATATTTTGTAAAAGACTTGTTGCACCAGACTGCAGTAGGTTAAAAGTTGCACTCTTTATCTAATTATCAAGCGCCGTATTTAAAACTCGTGACGAATTCTGGAAGATATTTGTTTTAAAATGTCAGGAACTAACGCAATTAGGGAAATATGATGAAACGCACACCTTCAGGGAGATCTTTACCAGTTACCTGATGCTGAAAATGTCATCGCGAGAAACAGCACAAAGTCAGACTAACGATGTCATTCGACGCTTAAAGTCGTCATCATATTGTTATTTATACATATTACAAATGCTATTTTTCGGCTATTCTGGTGGAAACTCTTAACAAAACAGTATTACTTAGACTAAGTAGACTGAAACTTAACGACTTTAAAAAAAGAAAACTGTCCGTGTTAAGTTTTTTTTACCCGACTTAAGATAACACCCTTCTTACTACTGCTGATAAAAGATGGGCATTGTTCATACGTCAGCCATAAAGAACACGCTGATTGACACTATACTGACTCAATACATGAATCATTTATCGATGCTAAACTGTGATTAAGTCGATAAGAAGTTTTGCGTGCAACTACTATCAAAATTTCATTTCACTTATAATTGCATAGATTGTTATGGCACATTAAATCATATGATGCTAGTGCGCGTACTAGGACTAGCCAATACTGTTAAAGTCGAGCGCGGTGTTTTGTGCCTGTCTCATTATTTTAGTCAATGTACTAGCCTTCAGTCGCAATATGTCTATTGTAGAGACGCCATATCAGAGTTCAGGTGGGGTGTTTCAGTGTGGTATCTGGAATAAGCACGTATTCTGTTAACTTAGGCTTGGACAACGAACACCCGGCATGTAGCTGTGCCGACTGTTTTTTGACAAAAATGCCTGCAAACGTATGTTTGCAGTTATAACACCAGACGGCAACATAAAGTGGGACATGTTATCATCGGTCAACACTACATCACCATATGTGACATTAGATGAAGACATCATTTACCCTGATTCTTCAGGTTGGTCAAACTTTTGGACTATTACCGTTTATAAAATAAAACTCTACGAATAAATTGCAACAATAACTTATGGATAATGCTATTCATTTAAACTTACTGTTACTTCATTGAGATCGACTATAAACTTACACAAATCACTGAAATAGATCTAAGTCTTGTGTAAAGAGGTCAATAGTTGGCTTTTACACATTTACCACCGACATCTTTTATGGATATTAAAACAAAGATATTGGATATGTCTAGTCCAAGGTGAGGTATAGGAAAACTGTCCCATATCGCTGACGCCCAACTGCCCAAAAGAGTCACATTTTCCCGGCTTTATGGAAATAAATTGGTCAGAGGTTTATGTTCCGTACCCAAAATTTCCACAGTTTCCTTTTACATTAGTTCAACGGATGATATGCTGTATCAATTTATAACGAGTTCACGTCTCCTCTATTAACAGTCCAAGACCCAGAGACACAGTCAATGAAGGCTGTCCGGAATCGTTCACGTCCGACCATCCAGAAACTTAACGTAAGTTTATTATTTCCCGGCTTAAAATATCATGGCTATATAAAATGTCTTTTACAATTATTTCATACAATTTGCTGAACAACCATCCTCGGATACCAGGGGT